>JABWPP010000049.1:23322965-23932965 GCA_016920855.1 Puya raimondii
CTCCCGCCAACTGCCGCACTGAAGCATCCCCCAAAACAAAGAAAAAAAATAAAAGAAAAAAAAAACAGAAAAAATAGAAAAAAAAAAGAAACCACAAAAAATAGGAAAAAATAAGAAAAAAAAACTGCATGAAGCTACCCTCTCCCAACACCGGGAAAAAAAGTTTCCTTAATACAAATTTTTTTCAAACCGAAAAAAAATTAAGTTTCCTTAATGCAATTTTTTTTCAAATTTTTTTCAAACCGAAAAAAAAAGAATTTCCTTAATGTAAATTTTTTCAACTTAATATACCATCTACCCCTTACACGTCCCAGCCCCCAGCACAGAGCATCTTTCTCTCTCCTCTTTTCTTTACTTTTTTTTTTCCCTTCTTCTCTTCTCTCCTCCCCTCCCCTCCCCAATCTCTCTCCTTCCCTCTCCCTCTCCCTCTACTGTGGAAGTGTGGATCTCCCTCTCCCTCTCCTGTCGATCTCGTCGCCGTCGCCGCCGCCGCCGGAGAAGAGATCCCCTTTCGCAAGGTACGCCCTTTGCCCCCCTCCCCGATCTACCCCCGCTTGAAGCTGCCTCGCCACCCCCGCCTGAACCCACCACCCCGCTCCCCGCCTGAAACTGCCGCGCACCCACCCCCCCCCCCCCCCCCCCCCCCCCCCCCCCCCCCCCCCCCCCGCGTCGCGCCTGAAGCATCCGCTCCACCCCCCTCCTCCCCGGCCTGTCGCCCTCCTCGCATCTACCCCCGCGTACGACGCCCTCCCGCGCCCCCCCCCCCCCCCCCCCCCCCCCCCCCCCCCCCCCCCCCCCCCCCGCCGCCCGGGCGCACACCCCCCACCCCCCCGCCCGCTCACGACGCCAACCGCCTGAAGCAACCCCCTGCACAAAAAACAGAAAAAAAAAAGAAAAAACTACCTGAAGCTACCCTCTCCTAAAACCAAAAAAAAAAAAAAAATCTTAATGCAATTTTTTTCTATCTTAATATACCATCTACGCCCTGCACGCCCACCTGAAGCATTCCCCTCCCCCCAACCCAACCCAACCCAACACACACAAAATAGAAAAAAAAAAAAAAACAGCCTGAAGCTACCCTCCCACAAAACCAAAAAAAAAAAAGAATTAAGTTTCCTTAATGCAATTTTTTTAATTTTTTTTTCAACTTAATATACTAATTAACAGTTATCTGAATGCAGGTTATCTGAAGTTAATAGCACGAAATAAGTGTTGCATGTGATGGGCTGGTCCAGAAATTTTTTTTTATGAAAGTAGAGTTTCACAACAACCTAAGAGCAAAGGAAAGGAATTTTTTGGATGTCCGAATTATGGAAAGATCTTCGAAAATTATTGTGATTTTTTCATGTGGCGTGATCTAAAAGATAAAGATACCTCCGAAATTAGTAGCACAAGTTATTCAAGAACTGATAAATTTTTAGATCACGCATCAAAAGTAACATTCGAGATATCTTCGAAGCAACAACTACTGGAGCAAGTAAATGAAATGCATGAAGAAATTCAAATTTTGAAAGCCAGATTCGAAGAACTGTCAACAAGGGTTAATGCAAATAAAGGGGATTATGAGAAGAAGTTGTATTTTTTTTTTTTCTACTTTGTTTGTTAATTATTAAAGCTTTATTTAATTTCTAGATATCATGTAAGAACTTTTATATATGAATAAGTTGTAAAGTTTCCTCTCTATTTCTTTAAGGTTAAATGAATGATGTTGAACTTGGAATAGATAAGTGTTTTTTTTTTAATTTGACTTGTGAAAATATTATTTTCTTTGTGAATATATTAATTTCTTTTTTGTTTGACTTTTTTTTTTGAGAGAATCTTTTTTGTTTGACTTGGTAAGAAATGTAGTGTAGAATGTCAACAATACAAACAAACAAATAGCATTTTGAACAATATTCAAAAATTTTAAAACATCCAAAATACATCAAATATCTAAAAATCAGCAAAACTGAAACCCAAAAGCAGTTGTTAAGCCTACCTGCCTGCAAGAATCCAATCAACAGCAGAACTAAAATGCATCCCAACAACTTAAAATAGCACACCAGCAACAGTCAGCAACATCCCATCATGTTCAGGATTGCCTACTAATATCGCGCTCAACATAGGCTAAGCCAATATATGTTACATCCAACATTCCAAACAATACATTCACAAGTACATTAAATATCTAACATTCGAATTAAAATATCCAAAGCAATCTTCAGGCCCGGGGCGCGATAGGGATGCTTCAGGCGGGGAATGCCTCAAACTGGCGACTGAAGGTATACAGGTAGCTTCAATTTTTTTTTTTTTTTTTTTTTTTTTTTTTTGGGTTTAGGGGGGGATGCTTCAGGCTGGGACGTGTAAGGGGTAGATGGTATATTAAGTTGAAAAAATTTACATTAAAGAAATTCTTTTTTTTCGGTTTGAAAAAAATTTGAAAAAAAATTGCATTAAGGAAACTTAATTTTTTTTCGGTTTGAAAAAAATTTGTATTAAGGAAACTTTTTTTTCCGGTGTTGGGAGAGGGTAGCTTCAGGCAGTTTTTTTTTCTTATTTTTTCCTATTTTTTGTGGTTTCTTATTTTTTTTTCCTATTTTTTTTGTTTTTTTTTGTCTTTTATTTTTATTTTCTTTTTTTTCTTGGTTTTGGGGGATGCTTCAGTGCGGCAGTTGGCGGGAGCTCGCGTGCAGGTGGGGAGGGGGGTTGGGGGGGAGTGTAGATGCGGGGTCGGGGGGGGGGGGGGTGTGCGCCCGGGCGGCGGGGGGGGGGGGTGGGGCGCGGAGGGCGTCGTGCGCGAGGGTAGATGCGAGGGACGCAACGCGCCGGGGGGGGGCGCGCGGAGCGGATGCTTCAGGCGCGACGCGCGGGGGGGTGGGTGCGCGGCAGTTTCAGGCGGGGGACGGGGTGGTGGGTTCAGGCGGGGGTGGTGAGGCAGCTTCAAGCGGGGGTAGAATGGGAAGGGGGGCGGACGGGGTACCTTGCGAAGGGCGATCTCTTCTCCGGCGGCGACGGCGGCGAGATCCACAGGAGAGGGAGAGGGAGATCCACACTTCCACAGTAGAGGGAGAGGGAGAGGGAAGGAGCGAGATTGGGGAGGAGAGAAGAGAAGAAGGGAAAAGAAAAGTAAATAAAAAAGGAGAGAGAAAGATGCTCTGTGCTGGGGCTCCGTTAATTCTAACCCCCCTAACAGTGGGACTCATTGTTGGGTGGGCTCTAAATCTCAGCCCTCCATCTATCAAGATGGAGGGTGGAGAGTTTAATAGCACAGGGCTGCCTACTATATATATATATATATATATATAATTTATTTTTATTATTATAAGTAAATAAGTTTGATGTCGGTCATGTAAAATTATAATTATTTTCTTTGTTCTAATTATATTTAAAAATTGAAGTAGAATTAAATGGTTCAATTTACAGAGAGATAAAGATACATCTTATATTTTTGCCCCTAACTTTTTCTTACTGTTTTTTAGAACACATTTTTTTCATTTTTCCATACAAACGTCAAAGTTTTTGAATTCTAAAAATTTTATATTTTAAAGTAGAATTAAATGCTTAGACTTACAAAGAGATTAAAATTAGGTCATTTTTGCCTCCCAACGTTTTCTTACCATTTTGAGAACAATTTTTTTTTAATGCGAACATTGAAGTTTTTTAACTCAAAATTTTAAAATTAGTCAACTAATTTAGTTTAATAAAAATCAGGTAAAATTGAAGTCCTTTACAAGTTATTTGATTAGAAAAAAAAAACGTGTGTTTTAATGTTTGATCCAAATAGTCAATTTTCTCAGTGATATGCTAAATTTTATAAAAATGTAAATTGTAATTAGCTTTCTGAGATTTACAAATATAAACTTTTATTAGCTTTTTATACTATTAAATTTATAAATTTAAT
Organism: Puya raimondii; assembly: GCA_016920855.1. NCBI lineage: Eukaryota > Viridiplantae > Streptophyta > Magnoliopsida > Poales > Bromeliaceae > Puya > Puya raimondii. Next base: position 23,326,846 of record JABWPP010000049.1, read on the forward strand.
GTCGAATTTTCATCACAAGACCAAAAAAAAAAAAAAAAAAAAAAAAAGTAGAATAATAGAGTGAACTTTTTGTTTGGATTAAATTTAAAGCATGATAAATGAAAGGTATGGGTCCATGGTTGATGCGGTGGATATTGTCCATTAGGGGAAATCCGTACTGAAAGTTCGATTGTGATTTTAACCTAACTAATTTTAATTATAAAAGATAAAATATAACTTACAGATAAATGCTAAAATCCAAATGAATAATTTTACTAATCCGGAAGCGTGCGTAACACTGCCCTAAGGCGTATTCCCGTCCTTACGTGCGGGATTAATCGGGAACAACACCCCAAGGTACGATCGAAATTTTCTTTCCTGCGAGCACGATCGTGGAGGAGGTTGACGGAGCTTCTTTCAACACCCGATAATTAAAGAATCACACGAAGTAAAAAAGAAAATATCAAAATGATCAACTCTCCAAATAATGCTGCTTCAATAGTAATTTGACAAAACACCTTTTTGCCTTTTTCCCACTATGCTGATTAAACCGAGGTTTCATCCTGTACGGCTGTACATATACAGGATGAAAAGTACGTTGCTCCGACGATCAAAACGTTGGGAGTTGTGCGTGAACGACGCTCGCGTGCGGAACGGGCGCGCACGAGGCGCGATCTTCGCCAACGTCCGGGTAATTAATTAACGGATAAAATAAATACAGGATTAAAATAGTAATAAGAATAATAAATTGAATTATAATAATAAATTAAATAGTTATGTAAATCAAATAAGAATAATAAAAGTTGGGAAACTTTGGATTTTTCACCAACAGTCCATGCATTCTAATTGCTAACAAAGTAATAGTATACTGAAACGCAAAAGTTAAAGCACGCATTTGGTGTATTATTATATGTATGTATATGTATAGTATGTGTTTAAATTTGATACTTAATATTTTCAATTAAAATTTTAATTTTATAAATAATCAATAAAACAAATATAATTTACATATAGAAAGAATATGGATTGTACACCTAGTTCAATTAATAATGAACATTAATTTCTTCTACCCATTTGTTATTTTGGGCCTTTTGCCTTCAAACTAGTGCAGAAGTCCTTAGCCTCCCAACTATCGGAAAAAACAGTAGTGCGGACATCTTCTCTGGACAATGAAGAGTTTAAGGTTTCTCCAATTAAGAGAAGAATAGAAAAATTATTAATTTTTATTGAAAATTATCCTTTTATTCTCCAACTAATTAAGGGATGGATTCAATTTTCCTTCTTTCTCTTCATATTCTGGAGGTTTATTCCAGGTAACTCTCTAACTGTTGGGATCCATCAATAGTAGAATAATGGCTCAATAGTAATTTTATGAATATGAATTATTTCTCTCATTAATTCTATTTTTGCTTTTGTTTTCTATATAAGAAGCCACTAATGCCATAGGCAATGGCATCAACTAGGCGTTAAACTTGGAGACAAAAAAAAAAAAAAAATTGGAGATATTATATATTATCTGGATTTGGGTCGATATGGTGATTTTTTGAATGAATACTGAAAGAAACTTTAGTAGGAGATCATATAGGTATTGTGTAGACCTGAACCGATTAGGTGATCATTCGCCTGTCGCTTTTCATACACTTCCTGACCAATAAGTTCGTCTTCACTACTTTCTTATTGATACTAATTATAATTATTTTTTAGAATTTTCTTCGTAACTTGTAAGTGAATTTGTTGCATAGTAATTTTGTTTCACGTTATGAATTAATTTGTCTTCTTTTTTTGCATGCATTGTATATATGTTTAAGGACCGTCTTAGTCTTCATACACAGTTTGTAGATTTGATCTAATAAGCAAATATGTAAATGAAAATATTTATGGTGTCACATTTAATAGTCAACATTGGATACTATGTCCCACTTAAGTTGTGAAATTTCAGTTTTAATAGAGGATTATGAGCATAAATGTAATATACTGAAAATCAATATGGTGCACCAAACTTTGGCCAAATTGGTAAAGCGAGATTTAAAACTATGCTAGACATGTTTTAAATGGATGCGGAGAGGTTTAGAATGTGTTAATTGAGAGTTGAAGTCAACTCGGATCGAATCGTAGTTTTAAAAGAAGTGGAAAATAGATTTTCTGGACTTTTTAGATGCTTGGAAAATATTCCATGCGCCCGAATGTTTCGGACCGTCCGGTTGAGCGCCCTTTTCCTAACAGACGTTCTATGCAAGAGCAAAGGTGCGTGAGTTGATAAATATTCGGGCATTTGAATCGTACTACAGGCGGTCTACCCCAGATGAAAGGTTGCTTGGCTCGTTAAATATTTAGATGCCTACTTTGCCTTGCAGTCATCTGAATCCACGATCGAACGAATGGGCGGACGCGCAAATTAATTTCCGGACGCTCAACCGAGAGCCTTAAAAGTAGCTACTTGAGACTTTCGGGTGCCTAAAAGATCGGGTGGGCGCCCAAAGCCTGTCGCGCAAGATAGTTGTTATTTTAAATACAAATTTACTTATTTAGAGCATTTAAGTGCAATTGTAGCACTCCTATAAATACCCTTTTATAGCTAAAACCCCTCTCTCACCCTTATTTCTCCATCTCTCTCTCTACTTTCTCTTTCTAAAACGAAAAGAAATTCTAGGTCCTCCATTGTTGGGATCTTTAAAATCCATCTCCTAGCAAGTTTGGAGGAGGACAAGAGCACTTGAAACAAGAAAGATTTTTATAAAATAACCCTTCAAAATTTTGTAATTTGCGAAATAACTCTATCAAATTTGTATTTGGAAAACTAATCCTCTAAAGGCGGTGAATCATTCACCGCATTCAGAATATCTTGTACGGTTATTAAAGACGGTGAATCATTCACCGTCTTATCTATACATATCCATTCAACAACCATTTCCCTTTCCCTCCTCTCATCTATGACCTCCTTCTAAAGGCGGTGAATCGTTCACCGTCTTTAAAAGGCTAGAAAAAAATTTGAATGCGGTGAATGATTTACCGCGTTTAAAGGATTAGTTTGCCAAATAAATATTTGACACGGTTATTTCACAAATTATAAAATTTTACAAAGTTATTTTATAAAGAAGTCCTGAAACAAGCTCTAGAAAGGAGACAGCAAACTTCTCAAGCTTTATTTTCCTAGTTGGGAGAAGAAAAGATGAGTTTGAGATTTTAGGGTTAAATTTGAAAAAATTTCTAAATGAGGAATTTTCAGGTTCTAATATTGTTAAAACTTTTTTTGGAGTTGGTTGGGAGCCTCAAGAGATCAAAGGACATCTTCAAGAAGGTTTTAACAAGTCAAAATGAGGTATATCACCAAAATGGATTTGATCACCCCTCTGTCTAAATAATTTCTATTTCCTTGCATGTAGCTTAAACCCCACATTTTTCTTGGGTAAGAATGGGTTAAATCTTTGATGGATTTGTATAAAGCAATGTTTGGAAATTTAGTAGGGGTTGTGAGTATATGACCTAGCATGGAGATACCTTCACCCTCTATTGTATACCATATTATTATTGTTGTATTCTTTGTGAACAAGTAGAACACTTAAGTTATTTGGGCATATGGATTTAGTTGATACAGTGGTGACACTTGACATGGAAGAAAACTAATGGGGATAAATATAGCGGTATATAGGTAAATTTTGAGAACTTATTTTGTAAGTGACGTGTAAATATATAAATAAACTCATGAGATTACCCTAATATTGATTGTGACTAGAGTATAAATTAAGAGATAAGCTATTGGCATCGCTTGTGGGGATCACAATGCTATAAGCTATGGCCTTCTGGAAGAGCCATTACGAAGAGTCTCAATTACTTTCGACTGCTTATGCCTATATTGGGGAAATCCAAACATTCTCGACCTCTTGTGCTTACCTCAATAGGTGGGTCACCATCATTTTCGCCTCTCTATGAGGTGTTTATAAGTGAATTGAAATCGAACCTTCGAGTCGGCTAGAGTAAGGTAATGATACGAGTAGATCTTTCCTTGGACATTAACTTAGTTGCATCTAACTTTGGCACATTGGCATCTTGATAAAGGCATGGTAGTTGCATGCCTTCTTATGCTTTCTTTTATTAGAATAGTAGTTCCTTTTACTTGTTATCGTACTATTTATGCCTCTTTTAAACCGTGTGAGTATAAATCGCCACTTTCGACAGGTGCACTCACTGAAAATTTATTTTAAGTCTCGCTACTTGTTATTGATGCTTTTATAAAGCCATCCACCGCCGGCGAGACTCGTGACCGCGGCAAACGTGCCGCTAGCTAGTTAAAATATTTTGTGTTTCGTTACTTCCATCCTCCGTCAATATCACTTGTGTACTCTATAACATTTTAATATTTTTAGAGATGTGTAAAGCTTAATAATAGAAATTACTCCACTGGAAGACCAGAGCTCCACAAGGAGGGAGACTTGCAGTGCCGAAACAAAAACAGTGTAGCGAAGGAAGAGTGAGAAGTACGTGAAATTTCAGAATAGCCGAGCTCATTACATACCCAAAGAACTAAAAATGCAACGACAGTAATGATCTAACTTCAAAGACAATCAACAATTATGAAAGCTATCAAATTCTTAAGATCCCTCAATTAAATATAAGATCTTTTTCCGTAACAGATTAAACTAGACCTGGCAAACGGACGGGTTGGATAACCCGCGAGCGGGTCATTCTACCCGCGGGTTATATGGGCATGGGTAAAATTTACTCGCAAATTTTTGGGTAGCCAACATGTTTACCAATACCCGCCCACAGGTGGGCGGGTGGGTATGCAGGTTCCCCGTAAAAAAAAAAAATTCTTTTTTGCTCCTATACTTTCTAAATATAAAATACAATATATAATTTTTAAAAGCATAACATAACTCATTGTTTAAAATATCACAATATACAATAAAAATATTTAAAGTCTTAAAGTGAATAAATTTCATAATATAAAGGACACGCGATGAGAAATTAGAATTAAGATTTTTAGGATGGATAAACAAAAAATATATATTTTTAATTAAAAATATATTTTTTAATTAAAAAATATATATGTGGATACCCGCGGGTTACCCAAAATGATCACAACTTAATAAATACCTACCCATTTTACCCATAAATTTTTGGGTAGAAAAATCTCGTACCCATACCCGCAAATTTACGGGTATCCCGTGGGTACCCGCGGGTATGGGTCAAAATTGTCAGGTCTTAGATTAAACGCTTCATCAAACCACCAAATTAAATAATATACTTGCACACATAAGATGCCAAAACTCGATTAGACCGAGCTTTCCTTTGATCTCAAAACATTTGAATGGAAAAAAAGAAGAATTAAATTAACTGCATGCAGAAGCAGCAAACAACAAAGAGAAAATTTCCTAGTCATCTACTCCACCTGTACAGCATCTGCAAAGGTGATTTTCAGTCTATAACTAAACCTTCCTTTATTCCTGTACAAGATCATCTATATTTCCCCCACCAAATTTCTCAACCAAATATACACGACACTACCGCTTGGTAACTAATAGAATGCAAACACAAATGTCCACTAGCATTTGCAACTTCTCTATGAACGACAACTATGTTTAAAGTTTAGAAGTCGAGATAATCGTATGCATGCCGCCTTTTATACTGAAGCAAGCTGGCATATACCCGATCCCACACTCCAACAAAGAGAGACTCGTCGTCTGGACTCAGAGATGCTCCCGAAATTTCGCCAAAGAAGTCGAGCTCTTGCCTCTTCTTGTAGTTGGCGGCCGTGTCGTAGATGTGGACAAAGTCGGCAGGCTCCGCGAAGAACATGAACCGTCCATCGGTTGAGTAGCGGATGGACCGGATTGCACCCAAGTTGCCCTTTAGGACGGCCAGCGAAGACGACAGGTTCCGCACATCCCAAACACGGCAGGTTTTATCTTGATTCCCAGTGGCAAAACTGCGGCCGTCTGGATGCCACGCTGAAGCAAATGAATAGTCAAGATGCCCTACTAGTGTTGAGATAGCCTGTGCATCATAGAGATTTTTAGATATTAGTTGGCCGGACAAAGCCTTTTGCATATTAGCTTAGGTGGATGTTCGACATTGTTTATTCTTTCAGCTATTGGTTTCCTCCAGTTCCATGTAATTGATGGGACGAAGGGATAACAAACCAACAAAGGTGCAGACATCAATTCGATATGGAAGTGCGTCTTTGGTATGGCGTAGCCCAACAGCATTGTACATAAAGGGATGCCCTTGCTAATTTTTTGCTATTACGGGTCCGTTTGTAAAATTACAAGTTTTTTATTCTGTTTAACAACAGAAAACAAATATACGGTAGTAAATATTTCTTACTTTAATTATTAATTATTGTAAGATGAGTTTGCAAACTAACCAACGGGAGTGAATGTGTTGAATAGTATCCATCTAATCAAACTTCCATATTCTGATTCTGGCAAAGACGGTTTAGATTTCCCTACCCTTTATTGAATCCGGATTCTATCTCGATGCTTCTTAATATTTCTTTGTCAAGTCTGATCAGTTTGTTTTTTTTTTGTTCTTCTCAATCATACTTATATGCATCTAAAACAACTAAGGAAATATCCGAGTTTCAACTTGTTTCTACATCCATATTTTTCAACAACCATATCCATTTTAATACCAGTAGATAAAAGATGTTCAAAAATCTGCTCTAGTCACTATCTGACTTGCTTCCAACCCATTCACCCAACTAACCAAGAATAACAAGAATAGCTCATCCCTACACACCTTCAATAACACGGAACTTCAACAAAATAAATTTGAGATAAAAAATAATAATAATAATAAGCACTTAGTTATCATAATTTAAATTTGTAGGATAGGTAAAGCATCAAATTAGCCATGAAGGGAAAAAAAACTGAAACTTTGGAAGGGCAAGGAAACAAGTACCTTTCCGTTTCCGGCATCCACAAGTAATCCTTCACGATCATCTCCCACTACTGTAACAAGCTTTCTGTCTGGGCTTATGGATGTGTGCTGCCGTTAAACAAAAACCAAAACCACGAAAAGATATTGCACATAATCAGCAATGCCAGTAAGACTCGGAGTAACAAAAGAACCAAGATACTTCATCAGGTCAAAGATTGGTAAATGCCACTCTGCTATTACTATGCAAAGAGCCTGAAGAATTTTACTTCCAAAGCTTAAAAAAGCAGAGAACTCACATTCACTGACCACGGGAAATGGAAGTGATTCAATTGCTGAAACCTTTCTACATCGAACTCTCGCACACAACAATCATTATTGGATACCATAAAGCGGATATTGCCACTGCAATAGATAATTTTGAACGAGTTAGCTTTGTGAAAGAGCCCATCTTTTTAACAGCCAGGGTGAAACTGTTTTTTACCTCAAAGCATTGTATATGTCTATAGCATTGGTGATAGCATTGTCATCAAACGTTGTCCTCGTACAGAAGCTAACACCTGGTCGATCCAATAGCTGCATCAGGAATATAAGGTAAGTTTAATTAATAAAGACGCGTAATGATTTTCAGTAAGCAGCAAAGTTGAAATGATTGTAAAAAGTGCTATTGCTGTCAAGAAATGTTCCATCCAACCACAGTTCCGCAAGTAATTAAGAAGAGTATGCTAGTTACTGCAACCTATTCTAAAAGAAGAAGACCATAGCATGACAAAGATAGACATCAACAAAGAAATTCTCCAGTAGCTATTGTTATTATGTGGAGTTACTTAAAACAGCAACTTATTTGAGTAATACTAGAGCACTAATGAAACAATCTCCTGGACTTTTCTACCATCGTTAGCGCTAATTAGTCAGTTTACGACGAACAGTACTGAGCTAACCATCATAAAAGCTACAGAGCATATTCAATCACTTGCAAAAGCATAAAAGTCGATACTTGATGGATGTAATTAAAGCTTATACAGAAATATTTAGAAATCTTCCAGTGGTTGTTGTCATCAAGAATGGGTTATATCCGGTACACTGATGATTATAATAATCCACACTATTTATCAGTAGAATGGTTGTATATAGCTATATAAAGAAGCGGAGAAATGCTTAGGATGGAGTGAATAGCTCTAGAAACGAATGGATCAGATCGAACTGAAAACAGATAGAATGTCAAGTTATACAGTTAGTTACGGACCAAAAATGCTGAAAGAAAGTTATACAGTGATTAAGAAAGAAAGCTAGGATTGGACTTAACTTCTGGACACAAAAAGATAAAACTAAAATCAAATCTTTGATGTGAAGTAACGCTGCATCTATGCACCATGAATGATATATTCAATAACTACAAAAAATAGCATCAAAATTCAGAGAAAACATTACATAAAGTTGCTGACATCATGTAGTAGAACATTTTTGGCATTTTCAATCTTGATGTGCTTAGCTTTTAACACACAAGTGTCATGACTGCAATTCAACATTGCATCAATAGTTCAATAATATTACCTTACAAATTAGTTCTCCTTGGAAACCACCAGCTACCAACAAACCATCCTTGACGGCAAGGGTACTTAATTGGGTTCCTGTAAATCCTTCTGCCAAACTCCCAGGATGTCTCTGCAAACCCAACAAAGCTGTAAGTAATACTACTACAAAGTAAACAGATAAAAGAAATTTCTGGAGGTTGAAAAAAAAAAACTAAAGGGAAAGAAAAGGAAATTAATGAATAATCAAACAAGTAATGATTGCCTAGAGAAAAGAGATAAGAGGGAAACCTCCGTAGGAGCCACGTGTCCCGAAAAATCAAGAATTTCTGACATATTGCGAGATAGTGATGACCAATGAACAACCGAGGAATTCGACATAAAATATACATCATGCTTTGAGGTTGCCCATACCAAGTTCCTTAGCTACAGAAGAAATAAATAATCAGTTTCTGGCATAGTAATAGAATTCACATGAGCAGCAAAACAAAATCATTACAATTAGTAAGGAGAACAAGCATACCTTCCATATTCATTACCAAACCATATAGAAACTAAAGCTGAAAGCTAAGATTTCTAAATTACCAGAACTAGCAGTATTCCACACAAAACTCATCAGTCTTAAATTCCTATTTCAAGCTAGCTAATAGAAGCAAGTAAATTTTCTAAATTTCATGGTTTTCCCCATAAACAGACATGAAAATTAATCTACGAAGGTTAAGCAGCTACACCAGGCAATAGTTCGACTGGTTGGGCAATTTAACAGTTTAAACTAATATGTTAAGCATACAATTTGAATCCACTAAAATATGAGTACCATCCTATAGGTCAAATTATAAGAGGATGTTCAAAGCATTAAAGGTAACTCTTCCTATGTAATCATCCTATAATAACTTGCGACTCTTTCACCAAGTCATTTGACCAACCCCCATACTTGTACTTTTTCATAGCAAGAATAGCCTGTTGCGGGTTCGAAGCTCTTTTCAACAATTTCTTGTAAGCTCTTTGTTCAGGTTTGGCTTGAATTGCTCTCAATGAAGTTCGAAGTACATAGATCTTCTTCGTGAGAAAATCTTCTTAGGTGAGAAAATGACAAGCATTAGTAGATGACTTACATATTCTTGGTACATCTACATCCATGTTGGACAACACATAAGCTATCTGCCTGCATTGGCATGCAGCAAGTATAATGGTTGTTTAATTTTTCAGGCCACGCTGTTACTGTTGATGTCATGTACTCATGTTACCAATGTTCAGCTCCTTAACACCAATAGTTCCGGTTGATCTCTTGTCTGCAATTGCAATATCTTGCTCATAATCATGGAAAGATTTCAAATTCTTTTTCTCTCATATAGATCTACCTTACACTTCACGTGGAGGAAGTTCACTTTCCTCATTCATCGGCCAGAGTATATAAGCAAGCTATTACATGAATTATAAATCTAACCAACAACGTCATGCCCTCTAAATAGTTGTTATTAATAACAGACCTCGCAAAACTTAGTTACCAGCTAAGTTCCTCAACCTGATGGTGGAATATAAACAAGATTGGGCAAATTAACTCTTACCCTACTTGGTTTCTCAACTTGGTAACGAGAAAGAAAGATTTGCCAACTTCATCTCTACTTGTCCAACATAATGATTCAACCAGTGTACATAGCAAGGACAATATGACTAGCACGCAGAGGCAGTCAAAAATAATAAGGCATGGATACCTAGACTCTCCAATATAATATAAGAAAAAAGATCAGAATTAGTTAATCAGATCTTACATTTCATGCATTAGAAACTGTAAATTTATGCTTCCTAACATTAACAATCTTGTTGTTTATACTTCAGCAGCCTTTCATAACATGCATTTCCAAAAGCCCTAATAGACATAACATATATGCTCCGTTCACATTGAAAGAATCCCCCAAAATAAAGTTTAATGATGTCATACCATTTAGAATAAAGCCATCAAAGCACTTCAAAATTTAAGCCATAACTTTAGAAGACCTCTTTAACTTTTGCATTAAGCAATCATGTATGTTTGAGCGGATTGATTAGCTTTGAAAATGAAAATATAATGTCTTGTCCCTTTTGTTACCCATGATCTTTTTCTGCTCTCTACTAGACAAGGAAAAAAAAAAGAAAGTATGACTACAAATTCTAGTTCAATTGTTCAATATGAGTACTATTTGATGTTTAATTTGAACTTACGAAGAATGAGACCTAAGGGTAATTTTTCGCCTCATTAGGCTCCACGGGAAAACCAGAAACCCATCATAAGGTCTTCATTAAAAAAAAAAATAACAGATGTTTTCTTTAATGGCTTGTTTGTAGGAAAAATTATTTACCATTTCAAAAAATATAGTAAGTTTCTTTAATGGCTAGTTTCATGGTACGAATTATTTACTGTAACCACTAAATTAATCCAATGGCCTTACAAGGAGATCGATTTGTCTACCAATGAAGCTTCTCCATATATTGTAGAAATCAAAGAGGAAAAACAAACTAAGGCAATATCCACAAAACTCTAAACAATTTTAGAGCAATAAGAAATCAGGGCAACAAGCACAGTAAATGTCCAACTTCTCAGCAAAGTGACTAATGTATAATGAAATTTTGCACCAACAAAAAAAGAGTTAATTACTTGATCATTCAGTACATGTAGATCACAAACGAACAAATAAAAAGTATCACGGACCTGAAAATGAAGAATAATGGGTTTCACCATCCTTGAATTGTATAGGAACTCGTAATAATTGCCACCTTTCTCCACTTGCTTGCACTTCTACATAGAACAAAAGAACGCTCAATTAACGAGAACGCATAAAAACCAATAATCAACCCAACAATCAGTATAAAATTATGTTACTGAACAAAACCTTCTCCATAAGCTCTCCAGAAGACGGAATGTTCTCGTAGTTCTTGTACAGCTCTATACGAGTCTGTCTGTAACTCTGCCTCGATATCTGTAATGTCTCCCAAGGGATGCCTTGGATATCCTTCCCTCTCCTAGCTTCTGCTGCCGATGTATCCGTTCTCCTAGTGAGCTGCAAGCAGTTACAGCAATTTGTCACCCCATTACCTACTTCCGGAAACAGGTAGCAGCAGCTAAAATGATGCCGCACAACATTGTTAGGTCGAACGAAGAAGAATAACACAATTCAACTGCCGTAATACGTTTCTTTAAGCTCAAATTCTATGCAATTGAATGGGACAGCAAATGGCACTTGTAGATTCTGTCTGTTCGCCAAACAAAAAATAGTAATTCAGCAACAAGGATTTAAGTGCCATGGCACGGGATCGTACCGTAAACTTGCTAGCACGGTACGGCACGGTGCGTGCCGATCACAAAAAATACATGTGTGCCGACGACACGTAATGATATGAAAAAGTTATTTTCTTTAGCAACAAAATTTCTAGTTGCTTATTATGTATCTTTATCAAAAAATTTGAATTTTACTGAAAAAATTACTTACTGATTTAAAGTAAAAAAAGTTTTAAACTGTGCCATCGGCACGGGGCTGTATCATGCCGATATCTTATTGGCACGATAAGGTATAATAGATAAGGCCCATGCCGATGGGCACTTAAATTCTTATTCAGCAACGGCTTTTCAGTTTCTTTGGGATCAGTCGATGCGCATCGCATGCTAACGAACAGTAGCAAGAACATCTAGCAGACGGTCAATCGCATAGAATTCGAATTTAAACACGGAAGAAGGTTTCACTGGCATAATGGAATGTTTAAAAAGGGAGGAGGAGAAGAGGGAAATGGAACCAACCAGAGCGTACTCATCATCTGCATCACCCCCACCTCTGCCCCCATCGAAGAACTCTGCGCCCATCTCATCCTCCACCGCAAATCCGGCGTCGTCGCCGTCCCCAACCAAGTAGTCGACGACATCATCGTCGTCGTCAAAATAATCTCCATTAATCGACATCCTCCTCCTCCTCCTCCTCCTCCTGCTGCTGCTGCACAGCAAGTGGCTATCCTTCAGCAAATCCCTCTCTCTCTCTCTCTCTCTCTCTCTCTCTCTCTCTCTTTTGGAATCTAAGTCAAAAAAAAAAAAAAAGTGTACTAATTTTCGAATGCAAAATTATATTCTTAAAGAAAAGAGAAATTTGTGAAATCACAAACGCACACAATCTCGGAAAACACATAAAAAAAAAAAAAAAAAGAGGAGGAGAAAAAACAAAATACCGGGTTTATCCTAGTATGAGCACCACCACCGCCTCAAGCAGAAACTTCTTCTAGTTGAGGTAGATGAGTAGAATATCACACAAAAAAAGAAAAAAAAAAATGAAGAAGAAGAAGGGAGAAGGGAGAAGGGAGAAGGCGGTCTTCTTCTTTGAGAAGGCTGTTATGAGGATTTGGTGGGCTGTCTGCCTTCTCGTGCACGGATACGAGCAGAAAGCCGACTATTCGTTTTTCGGGGGCGTCGGCGGAGGGGGGGTTTCTATTTTCTATTTTTTATTTTTTATTATTTTATTTTATCTCTCGCCCCTTTTGCAACCAACCGCCTCTGCGCCCGAGCGTGTGTGAGGCGAGCACAGCGCCACTCTCTTGCTCTTCTCGTCCCCTGGCCCTAGGCTGAGATAAACTCTTTGCCAGCACATGGCCCACCTCTCTTTTCTTTCTTTCTTTCTTTTTTTAAATACAGAATTTTTTCTACATGATTTGATATTGTGCAGTATAGAGAAAATTAAGAAGAAAACAATAACTAACTAGCCTTAAGTATTTTATTTCAAATAAATAAAAAATTGTTAACGATTTAGTGCAATTTAATTTTGCGCCATGTAGTTTGTAAAATATGGTTTTACTAGCATTTTTTTTCCATTACGAGGACCAGTCGTTAGACAGAATATTAAATAATAATCTATAAACAGCAGAATAATAAAGTCTACATTATTTAAATATAGGATGGTAAAATCTAATATATTATTAAGCAATAATTTTTTATTTTACTATCTTATAATTTCTAAAATTATTTTATTTTGCTATGCACTTAACGATGATTATTTTTAGTAAAGCAAAAATAAAACTATACAAGGGTAATATATCATAGTATGATAAAGTAAAAATCTGCTAAGCCACAAAGCGACTAATCAAATTTGAATCCACTAAACCATTAAAAGACTAAAGAGTAAAAATTTGTTAAACCACAGCGTATACTCACAATTCTTATATTGAATTGATAACGAAAAAAATAAAAACTTAGAAACAACTCTCCTTTTTTAGGTTATTCCTCACCTGCACATCAAACTGCGCATTGAATGTATTTAGAAAAATAAAATGAAACAATAATGCCAAATAATTTAAAAAGACGTGTAATATTTTAACCTTATTAGAAATATTTATGAAATTCTTGTATGATAGTGAGCAATCCATAAAATAACCCCTTTTATGTACCAGGAGCATATTATAATTTTAAATTAAATTATTATCAGGTCCACAGTGGACCTGATGATTTTGGTCCAGGCAACAACTTCTCGTCGTTGTGTCAATGCTATTTTTTCTAGTTTAATATTAGTTTGGTCTACATGCTTATCAACTAGTTCTCGTGGTGAAGCAAGCAAAAAGATACATGTGGAGAATCATTATCTCCTTCGCACTATTTTTGTCGCTTCTTTCTAGCTTTATAGGAGAGATGGCAGCAATGGAAAGTATGGTCTGGACCCGGCTCACCACGTCAGTCTTGGATCGCTTTATTATTTTTTAAGCTCCTTGAACTCTCTTTTTTTTTTGGCTTTATCGCATAAAAACTTTATTAGCTTTGAAGTTTTGCAAAATAAGGCCACATTTTTATTTTGGCCTTTTTGCATAAAAAAATCACTGATTTTGTTGTTTCTATAAAAGTGGTTTTCTTTTTTTTTTTAGATTTTATATATTCGATCCAATTTTTTAGTAAATTGGGCAAATTGCCTTCATTTTTCTTTCTATCTCCTTTCGTTCATCTCTCCTCCCCCTTTTTCTCCATCCCCCTTCTCTACTGCCCCAACGTTGCCCCGCACCTCGACACTGTAGAATCTCTTCCGCATTTTTTTCTCCATCTCCATCCCATCCCCTACCCTCTTGTCTCTGTCGACGCCCTGCTTGGTGGTGGAGGCGAAGCTTGACTCTGTCATCTTTCGTTGTCACCACCGTTGTAATACTTGGCATTTTGAGACGTTACTGGGTTTTGGCATTTCGGGCGCCCGAATCTTGGGAAGTGGACGCCCGAATGTTTTGGAGCCATTGGTTGTTTTGGATGGATCCGAAAGTTGTTGACTTGTTTTGGATCTGGGCGCCGGTTTCGGACGCCCGGATTGTGGATCCGGATTAGGGTATGACGTGGATTAACACGTGTCGTGTTGCAGGACACGTGTCGACCGCCGGAGGAGCGCCGCCCCACCGCTTGCCGACCACCACCGAGCCGCCTGGCCGCCAGCTGACACCTGGCTTAGGTGATTTTCGGACGCCCGGAAGGGGGAATTCGGGCGCCCGAATGTGGAATTTTGAGGCCTATAAATAGGTGAGTCCTCTGATCCTTTTGAGGCCTATAAATAGGTGAGTCCTCTGATCCTTTTGAGGCCATTTCCACTTCGTGTGCCACCTTTTCTAGATAGAGAAAGCTAGAGTAAGGGTCATGTGTTGGCATTAGTGATGATCTAGCTTGTTCTCCTCTACTGTGTTGTTCTGATCTGATTCTGATCATTCGTTCTGTTGGAGGTGACAGTCTATTCGGTGGTATATTCTGATTGGAGTACTGATTGAGCTTGGTGTGTGCTCTGGAGGATTGGATCTGAGATTGTATTTGTATTTCCACCATGGTTGGATTAGCACTTGAGGTGGGTTGATGTTTACCAGATTCAGTGAATTTCCTCCTATGTGCTTACTCTCATGTTAGCATGACATGATATTGTTGGGATTATGTTAGTTATGACATGTTTTAGTTGAGACTGATGCATATGTATGATATGATCATAGATGAGGTAGTGATACTTGATAGCAAGCATGATTTCATTATATTCTTGATGCATGATTCAGCCTACACATATCCTGTTGTTGTACATACTAGTGTAGGTGATCTATTGTGACTCGTGCTATATTATTTGTACCTCCTTTTTGTGGTAGAGTTGAGTTGATTGTGAGCACTGGAGCATTGATTGGGTCATACTTGTTGATTATGCATTTGAGGTGCCGAGGGCACGTGAGATTCTTCTGTGAGTTCAGATTGACCCATTTCGATCATATACCTGTGGGTGCTTGGCGATGATATGTGTTGTGATATTATACTCGGTTGGGTCGCTCCCACGAGTACCACTCCGGAATTGGTTTATGTGTAGTACAGAGGGACATGCTTGTACTAGTTGGCTCCCTACGGGTAGAGCGTGATGTTCAGGCCGCAGGTATGATGTTGTGGATTCATGATAGTCCTCGTTGATGTGTCATGATCAGATTATTGTTATTCGTGTTGACAGCATGAGCATTGTGCATAGTAGTGGTAGTTTATCTCCTACTTTCTTTATTGCTCTCTATTTTATCTTGAGATCGAGGACTTAGTGGGCAGACCGCTGACGCTGGTGGCGGTACCCACTGAGGACTACTTGTTTGATAGTAGTTCTCACACCCGTTGTTGACACCTTTTTTTGCAGTCTTCTTCTCCGGTTGTGCATTCTGATCGCGGAAAGGAGACCGTCGGGTAGATCTGATCCCCGGACAGTTGGCTAGAGGTATACCCCATTTTGGTAGATGATCCCATGAGTCTGTACATACAGTGGTTATTAGAGTTGACAGTGATGTATATTTTGATTGTGGATTGATGTATGTATGTACAGTGAGCTTATTATTTATATATATATATAGCAGCTCTGTTACTTTTGTTACCTTTAGCTGTTAGTGGATGTTGTTTTCACTTCGTATGCTCAGTTTTATTACTGTGTATACGGCGGGTTTGTTGATGTGCCTGGAAAATGGTAACCCGGGGTGTGACAACCGTGTTGCCTCTGCCTCCACCTCTGCCACCATGCTTGGGGGCGGAGAGGAGCCCCGACGCCCTTGCCCTCGTCCTTCGGGCCCTCACCATCATCGCACGGCAGCAAAAGACTTGCGGGGAGCCTCACCGCAGTAGTCACCACGAGGTCCACCATTGCATACGGGTAGCAGCTGCACACCCTCGCACACTAAGGCACCATTTGGTTCGGGTATGGGGGGGGGGGAGAGTAAGCCTGTATTCCCCCCTTGTTCGGTATAAGGGAGGAAGAATAAGCCTTATTCCCCTTTCATTCGGGTATGGGGGGAATAAGCCCTTATTCCCCTTTTATACCCAAACACTATTTTAGAAGAGGGGAACAACAGTTTTCCTATTTGGAGAATAGGCTGGTATATATAAGCCTAAAACTGTTGCTCCACCCTCCTTCTGGAACAAGCTTGTTCAAATAAGCTTAATTAGAGTCTAAATCTAATTTTAATCATAGTATTAAATCATTAATTAATCTAATTAATATATTTAAGGCATTATTTATTTCTTAAATAATTAAATTATTTATTATTTATAATTAATTAGCTAATTAAATAATTGATTATTTGTGATGTTTATGCAAAATCTAATATTTATATTGATTAACTAATTAATATTTTGACTATTCTAATTATTTTATTAAATAATTATCTAACTATTAGATAATTAACTAATTGATTTATTAATTTATTAAATCACTTGTAGTTATAAATTAACAAGTGATTTAATTTATTAAATCACTTGTGGTATAAAAGTGGAATAAGCCCTATCCCCCCTTTATACCC
The DNA here is from genome assembly GCA_016920855.1 of Puya raimondii. Lineage (NCBI taxonomy): Eukaryota > Viridiplantae > Streptophyta > Magnoliopsida > Poales > Bromeliaceae > Puya > Puya raimondii. The sequence goes on from JABWPP010000049.1 coordinate 23,344,008, forward strand.
AAACACTATTTTGGAAAAGGGAGAACAACAGTTTCCTCGTTTGGAGAATAAACTGGTATAAGCCTGAAACTGCTGTTCCACCCTTCCTCTGGAACAAGCTTGTTCCCAAGTGGGAACGAGCTTAATTAAAGCCTAAATTTAATTTTAATTATAGTATTAAATTATTAATTAATCTAATTAATGTATTTAAGTCATTATTTATTACTTAAATAATTAAATAATTTATTATTTATAATTAATTAGCTAATTAAATAATTAATTATTTATGATGTTTATGCAAAATCTAATATTTATGTTGATTAATTAATTAATATTTTGACTATTCTAATTATTTTATTAACTAATTATCTAACTATTACATAATTAATTAATTAATTTATTAATTTACTAAATCACTTGTGGTTATAAATTACTAATTAAAAATACTCATTGTTAATTATTTTATTAATTAATATTTATAGGGTTATCTAGCAGTATTTATGATTAATTAGTTAATTAAATAACTTAAATTATTATTAAATTAATATTTTATGTTATTAATTAGATGAATTATTATTATTTTATAGTTATAATTACTCTTATTCTCACTATTCAAATCTAACTATCCAAATGCTAGTTTTCTTATTCTCGAGAACAACCCAATTTTCATCCAAACGTAAAATTAGTCTTGTTCCTGCTTATTCGAAGAGTTGTACCTATACCAGGAATAAGCAGTAACAGCTTATTCCCGAATCAAACAATACCTAAGGGGTTTATCTGGAGGTGCAGAGGAAGAGGTAGAGCCATTGGCATGGCGGCAAAGAAAGGGGTTGCGCACTATTTCACCATATGTTGTTTTTTCACAGTGTGGAAACAACAACAACAATAATGTACAATAAGAAAAAGAAGAAGATGAAGAAACAAAGAAGAAAGAAGTAAAAAAAAGTTGCACTATTTGAAACTAAGTTGCACATTTTGAAACTAATCTCAACAATAATACGACAGGAAAAAAGAAGAAGACTTTGAAATGATGCAACTTCTTTTTCTTAGTCTTAAATAGTGCAACTTAAGTTTAAATAGTGCAACTTCTTCTTCTTCTTCCTTCCTCTCTACTTATTCATCTTGTGCAACTTCTTTTTCTTAGTCTCAAATAGTGCAACTACTACTTCTTCTTCTTTCTTCTCTACTTATTCATCTTCTTCTTTTCTTGTTGTACGTTATTGTTGGGAGTAGTCTCAAATAGTGCAACTTCTTTTTTTTTTTCTTTCTTCTCTGTTTTGTTTTAATTGTATGTTATTGCTATTATTTCCATACAATAAAGAATCAACATATTGTCAAATAGTGCGCAACTCCTTGCCCCTGCACCTCCGCCTGTGTCTCTTTCTTCGCCATTGTGTCGTCGCCGCAAAGGGGACGTCGGTGGATAGCCCCCAAATGAACCTCTCAGTGCGTGATAGGTGCTGCTGTTGTTGCCCCTGCGCAGTGGTGGATCTCGTGATGACTGTCATAATGAGGCTCCCCGTGGGCTTTGCTACTGTGCAATGACGACAAGGGAGTGGAGGAAGACGACGAGGGCACCATGCTCCTCTCTGCCTCAAAGCTCAACAGTGGAGACAAAGGCAGAGGCGATGTGGTGGCAGAGATGAAATAGGCGAAGGAGGCAACAAAGATGGAGAATGAGATATGGAAGAGGTTCTATAATGTCAGGATCTGTGGCAGCGCTAGGGCGGTAGAGGAGAAAGAGAAGGGAGACGAAGGGAGCGGGCGGCCGAGAGAAGGGGGAAAGGGGGGACGAACGAGAGAGAAAAGAGAGCAAAAGAGGAATAATGGCAATTTAGTCAGTTTAGTAAAAATATTAGACTAGATCTACAAAATCTAAAAAAATGACCTACTTTTGTAAAAATGCAAAACTAGTGAATTTTTTTTATTCAAAAAGGCTTTTTATTTGATACAGATCAAGGCCGAAGTTTGGAAAAACTAACCAAAATACCTCTATTTTCTCTCTCCTTTCTCTCTCTCTTTCTTCTTTTTATCTTCTCGTATTAATTTCTATCTTTATTGGCCTCTCTTCTTTCTCTATCTTTTTCCTTGTTTTTCTTCTCTCGCGTTAATTGCTCTTTTTATTGAAAAGTACAACTGACATGCATAGCTGTATGTATTATTTCTTCGAAAGAAAAAAAGAATATGATCTACTCTCAAATATTGAAACACAAATATAAATCGTGCAACACTAGTGCAACTTTGTACAAATGCAACACAAATAGTGTAACATTAGTGTAAATAGTGCAATATAGGTATAAACAGTTTAATTTATAATAGTGCAATAGATTTTTTTTATTTTTTTATTTTTTAAATTGTGCAATATTTTTCTTTATTTTTTTTTCTTATTTCTTCTTTATCAGTTTTTTTCTTCGTTCTTCTTCTTCTTCTTCTCCGCTAGTGTAATACACTGAACTTTTGCAAATAGCAAAATTTTAGTGAGAATGTGTAATGAATACCATTATAATGGCCTTAGTAGTGTTTTCGGAATATTTGAGCGTATTCAGCATGAAAACGGTGTGAAAACGGACTTGGAGGAGCTAAATCAGTAAAATTGTAGATTTTCATTTAGTAACTGTAAGACTAATTATCAGGTCGAAGAGAGGCCTAGCCCATAAGCAGGTCCCCTTTAAATGTGGTGTCCCGAAGAGTTAGCTATCGGAATAACTATAGAAGCAGCTGTTGGTCGACATATCTGTAGAGTGTCGGGACTAGTTGAAGTCATTTTGGTGCAAAAGAGACGTGAAAATGGACTCGAAGCATTGAAACCAGCCAAACTGAAGTTTTGGCAGTTTTGGGCACCTAAAAGTGGATCTAGCACCTAGATCCTCAGTGCAGTGTTGTTTCTGTTATTGTAGACATTTCGGGCCCTCATTCGGGCGCCCGGTTGTGAGCCTGAATTAGGTTGGTGGATTTCTTTGTGATTATCGATCTATAGTGACATGTGGCTGGTGGTAGGTACTGATACGTGCGCACGATAAGATTCTAGATCCCCTCGCAGTCAGCCCGATTCTGGGTCCGGACTACATTTTGCGTAGATTCGGGCTCCCAGAAGTCGGTTTAGGGCGCCCCAAACTTGGATTTTCTGCAATGACAGGTTAGCTTTTAATTTTCTTTGGGCTCATTTTACCTCACCTATATCTCTATAAATTGAATGTGGACGATCCCAAAACTGACCTTTACTCTCCTTCACTGTGAACTCCATTTCCACAGCAAATCAACCTCCAAATTCCTCCAAATCCTCTTCTCTACTCCCTGCGAGCTGGCAAAACAACATGAACAGCAGTAGCAGCAGTAGCTATTTGGTGTGTTGGCTGATTTGAGACTTCCAATTGCTACTGTGGGCTTGGTTCGTGATTTTGATGGTAGAGGAGAGCTTGTTGGTCATTTCCCTCCATTTGATTTCAGGTTAGTTGGTTTTTAATTGGAGAAATTGGACTCACAAGCTGAATTTTGGAGTTTTGTGAAATTTTCTTGATTTTTAGATATGATTTCTTCTCGTAGTGGTATTGCTGGATTTTAGCCTCTTGGTGGATTTGGAACTACTCCTACCTAGTTTATAGGTTAGTTGAGCTGAATTTATAGATTAATTGGTGTAATCTTGTGCTTTGTGCTAGAATTGTGAGTAGTAATGGTTCTTCAATTTTCGGGGTTTGATTCTTGTAGCAAATTCTTGAGGGGATGTTGATCAATTTTTCTTGTAAATCCTGGGGTGTTGGAGCTATCCACAGCTCGTTGATGAGGTACATTGGACTAATTTTGGCTTAAATTCCATCTTGTGTAACCGAAACCATGTTGGTAACTTGTATTCAACCTTCGTTGCTCTAGCTAAATTTTCTACTTGCATTTCTAGATTTTTGGGGACTTCCACTTGATCCCTCGAAGAGAGGTCTTGAGCTATTGATTCCCTGTCGTAGTTGGTTTAGTACACGAGGTGGGTTTAATTTACCGAAAATGACGAAATTCCTATTATGTTTATCAAATTCCTGCATACATGTTGTCTACTTATTCAAATTGAATGTTCTAGCTTAGAACCATGTGAATTGCATGTGTAAAGTTAAATCCCTGGTCTAGAACATATTGAACCTATATGTAGAAGATTTTAAATACTAAAATTAGACCTTAAACATGCATAAAATCTACACTATTCTACCCCGAAGCTCTGTCGTTAGCATTTAGCTTCATTAGTTGTTTTTACCCTTTTTCCACTCTAGATAGAGGTGTAAGATAGGGGGTGCCCTAGGATCTATCTAGAGTATATCTATCACCTAGAGGGGGGTGAATAGGTGTAACAACAAAAAACAAATCTCAATGCAATAAAAATAATGCGGAAAATAAAATCAGCACACTGAGATTTACGTGGGAAACTCCACTTTGGAGAAAAACCCACGGGACCAACACGCGAAAAACAATCCACTAAGATTAAAGGATTACAAGGTGATTACCGACTCCCCGGACTTAACCTCTCCTTCGTCTTCAGCGGATCTCGCGCACTCACGGCCGTCCACGCCTCACGTCTGAATCCACAGACGCCACGCCTCGAATCCACGAAGCCTTCACGATCCGAATCCACGAATCGTCTCGAATACGCCGAATCCACGACGCCTCGAACACGCCGAATCCACGACGCAAATTGGAACAGAAACTCAGGTTTACACTGGTGATTCCTTGCTTAGAATTTCATTAAGAACCAGAGGGAAAAGTTCTAAGCAAGACGGAGATCAATTCGACATATGAAATAGAAATTAAAACTATCTCGAATTGATCTCAGAGGCTATTTTGTGGAAAAATGTTTAGAACGAAAATCCTAGCCTAGCCTCTAGGGTTTCTCAATTACGAATTCTGAGATGTTCAAAGGTTAGAGAAAACCCCCATAGGTTATTTATAGGTGTTGGAATCAAATAGACTCGGATTAAATCAAAACATACCAAATCTGGCACTGTATACCGGTATACGTAGGCAGATACCGGAATGCGATGACGGAAACAGTTTCTCACGCAGACGCATTCCGGTACTACAACTTCAGTACCGGTATACTACAAATCAGTACCGGTACTAGAATGAACATACCGGTATACAATTCCGGAAACAGTTTTTCAACTTCGGTTTTGAGGAACACCAGATTGGATTCCGGAATTCACTTGCATACCGGTATCAGATTAGGCATACCGGTATGTGACTCCGGAATTTCAATAAAAGAGTTTTATCAAAGAATCAAAAGTTCCTAAAAACTCATTTAATCCGATTTTAAACATACACATGATTCCAATAACATAATTAACTATGAATCACCATATAACCAATAAAACTTACCTTCACGTCGTGATTCAAACATGAGTCGATGGTTGTCAATGCTTGAAGTCTCGGAATCTTCAACAAGTTCACGAAGCACTCGACCTTCAAGACTCCGACTCAACAACTCACGAAATATGCCAATACAAAATCCGTAACAAGAGGGTTGTGGACCTTCAGATTAGTGTAGGATGATTTGAAGCTCGCATTGAGGGGCCGAGTGGATTTTTGCAGTAGTTGTTAGACTAAGTTGTATAGTAGGGTCCCGTCAGAGTTGACGGTGGTCCCGAATCTTCGAGTTTTGCATTGGATTGTGCCTGGAGCACATGGGCTACAGTTTTAGGATCTGATTGATCATTGCATCGACTATAGTCTGCATAAGTTAGATTTGAGTTCGATAGAAGCTTCGTTTTTTCTCAACTGAGTAGCTCCCCCGAGTGCTATTTCGGAGTGAGGTTTTACGCGTTGGTGTTGCAGCAGCCCTTTTGTGCGACCTACTTTGACCGGCCACCCTGAGGGTGGTGCCGTGGTGGTAGGTTGGTGCAGGCTTGACTCGACCTTGTAGGCGGTCATCTAAATTGGGTTTGGATAGTTGTTTCCGGTAACTAGTTGATGCATTGATTACATCTTGTCATTTCATTTCGTGCATAGTAGTGTAGAGATATTGTAGCTGTAGATTCTTTTCCAACTCTTACTATTTCCTACTCTACTACTCATTTATTTCTTTATTCTTGCACTCATAGACTTAGTGGGTTGGTCGTCGGCGTCGGTGACGGTACCCACTAAGGACTACTTATTTTAGTAGTTCTCACGCCTTTCGTTGCTATCTTTACTTGCAGAGCCCTCCACGCCTGTCGCTACTACTGATTGAGGTAAGGGAGTTACGAGTTAGATCCCTACCTATTGGTGCTGGCTAGCTAGAGGAGTACCTATAGTGGCAGGTTTTGAGAGTAGTTCGTTGTACATATTGATGTTTATGCTTTTACTTTTAGCTTTGAGAGGTGGTATTTGTGCTTGATGGATAGGTATCGAGTGTACTATTTTGGGACTTGCGTATGTACAGTGGACTATGTTTTAGCTTTTAGCAGTTTTATTTCAGCTCTAATACTTGCTTGTAGTAGCTCTTGTATTATATACAGGTACTTCTTTCGCTTCGTGTGCACATGATTTTCTATGTATATGGCGGGTCTGTTGGCGAGCCCGAATTAGGCTGTACCCTGGGGCATAACAGGAGAGGAGTACCGATACTCAACTGCGAGATGGCTGGGAGAGCTCTCGAATTTTGTAGAACTCCCCTGAGTACCGGTACTTATTCGCTGAGTATCAGTACAGGAATGGGCGAGTGCTGGTACTGAAAGGGGCGAGTATCGTACACAATAGAAGGCAGTTGAATCCAACATTCAGATTTTGTAGAACTACCCCGGAGTACTAGAACACATGAGTGGTATACAAATATTGAAGCCCGCGTACTAGTACATAACTCTGCGAATTGCAAGTTTTAGCTAGTTGCAAGTACAAATAATTGGAGGGTTTTGTTGCAATTAAATGAACTTAAACTAAAAAATAAGAAAACTTGTGAATGAACTTAGCGCCTAACTCTAGAAGTCATGGGAATTTAGGTTGTAATAAGATAAAAGTTATGACCTTCCAGAAGTGCCATAATAGGAGATGTCGATTTTCCTCGACTCCTTACTCTGTATCGGGAGATGCCGATTACCCTTGACTCCCTATGTCGTACTCGGAGATGTCGATTTCTTTTGACTCCCAGTGCCTACTGATGGGAGACATGTTGACTGCTTTCTACTCTCCATGAGGTATTTAGCAAGATGTGGAACTAAACCAAAGGAGTTGATTAGAGACAAGGAATGATTTGGGACAATCATGTAGGCCAATGACAACAATATATCATCGTGGCATCTAGTTATTTCATTAGAGTTATAGTAGTATTTCATCGTGTATCTCTATTGTAGTCATAATAGTTTCATTTATTACTATTGTTTAACTATTGCCTCGTTTGGACCGAGTGTGTAGTATTCTGGACCTCGGTGGCTAAGTATGCTTGCAGTGTGGGTAACTGGTCAGCACGTCTTTAGAGTGCCGGACTGGATTGGAGCCATTTTGTGCAAAATGAACACAAAAATAGACTCGAAATCGAAAATCCTGCTAAAATTGAAGTTTCAAGGAGTTTCGAACACCCAGAAGGAGTTTAGGGTGCCCGAAAGACATATGCATGCTATGGCTTGAAAGTTATGGGGAGCTCTAGGATCTATCTAGATACTATCAATACCTAGAGGGGGGTGAATAGGTATAACGGCCAAACCACAAATCTCGATGCAATTAAAAAGTGCGGAAATAAAAATAGCACACCGAGATTTACGTGGAAAAACTCCAACTAGGAGTAAAAAACCCATGGGACCAACACGCGATAACAATCCACAAAGAAATAAAAGATTACAAGGTGATTACCGACTCCACGGACTCAAACCTCTCTTTTATCTTCTTTGGATCTCGCGCACACCACCGGGTTGTCCACGCCCCACGTTCGAATCTACGAACGTCACGCCTAGAATCCACAAGACGCCCAACTTCGAATCCACGAAGCCTTCTACACGTCGAATCCACGACGCCCACCCGAATCCACGAGCGCACTCCGTCCGGAGCAAGAATAATAAAGTCGATGATGATTTATTGCTTAGAATACCATTGAAGATCTGTGGGAATAATCTCTAAGCAATTCTCAAATTGATTCTAAAAGAATATTAAAGATCTAGGGCACCATGAATCAATTTGAGAGAAGCTTGATGTAGAAGATGAGAAAAACCGACTACCTACAAGCTTCTAGGATTTCTAAAAGATAATCTATATATAACCACGTTTTAGAGACACCCCCATATCTTATTTATAGGTTTAGAAGCAATCCAAAATAGACTAGGATTGTAAACTGATTTTAAAAAGATTTGGAATCAAATTAGGATTGCAAAACTGATTTTAAAAAGGTTTGGAAGTAATTAGAATCAAATTAGGATTGCAAAACTGATTTTAAGAAATCTACCATCTTATTTATAGGTTTGGGAGACATTAGAATCAGAGTAGGATTGAAAAAATATATTTTCAAAAAATCGCGACGGGTCGGGGTCCGGACCTTGGATGCAAGGTCCGGACTCTGAAACTCTCCAGCGTTTCCTAGTCTGGACCTCAGCCCTCAGGGTTCGGACCCTCCCTGCGTGACAGCCAGGGAGGCGTACGGGTTCCGGACCTCACCTCAGGGTCCGGATCCTGAAAATTGAAAAACTCAATTTTTATATTTTAAATCAATTTTTATCTATTCTAATGTCTTCCAAACACTTGTAATTGATCATAAATCATCATCAAGATTATTTAAACTTACCAAGCATCGTGAATTCATACGTTGAGTCTTCGAGTCTTCAAACTTCGTCTCTTCTTCTTTGAACCTTCAAGACTCCGACTCACTTCACGAAATATGCCAATATAAAATTCGTAACATGGCTATCATTCGAATCCTAGTTTCGGATGACCGAAAGCACTGTAGCAATCCAAACATGGGTTGGCGATGATCTGACCGTTGCTTCAACACATGCACAGTGACTCACAAGAGTTCGGGCACGGAGTTTGGGCGCCCAAATGCGACCGGGCGTTGCTACAACTGATTCGAGCTTCTCACCAGGCACCCGAAAGCTTGCTGACGGAGTTACAACGATTTCGAGCTTCTGTCCGGGCGCCTGAAGGTGTGAAGTGGGTGCTGCTATGATGGATTCGGATGCTCAAAAGGCTGGTTCCGGGTGCCAAAATGCTGGTTCCAGGCTTCTGAAAGTGCGTTTTTTGAGCTAAGGTGCGTTATTTTTGATTTTCTGAGGGCTGGGCTGTATTTGTATTTCATTTATAAATAGTTCAGGGGAGCTTCTTCTTCTTTTTTTTCTCACTCCCTTGCCATCCAAAGACTCCCCCATCAATTCTTCTCCTTCTCCTTACCTTCTTCTACCTCTGCTGGAACTGAAGTAAAGAGGTATCATTGGACGTAGCTTGGAGTTCGACCTACTCTATTATGGTGCTGTGACACAGGTGCATGGCTAAAGAGGAGGAGGAGGAGGACTGTGGAGCACCTTTTCTCCACTGGATTTTGAGATAGGTACCAGTGTTTTGAGCTGGAGGATTTGGAGACTGGATTTTCTTGGGATTTTTGGTCGTGCAATTTTTAGTAGTGGGTTTACTGCTGATTTTTAGAAGTGGAGTTTTGGAAGTTTTTTCCTGTGGATTTTTTAGTGCTGAGGATGAGGTTTTTGGCATCGTTCTTTTTCTATTTTTGGATTAGCTATCACAGGTGGGTTTAGTTTGCTAAAAATAATGGATTTCTTCCTATGCCTATTTTGTGACATATGAGTCGTTTGTGCTTGTTTTAGATGAGTCACGGGAGCTGTGTAAGCAGTTGGCTGGGTTAGCCGAGGCGATGAAGAGGTAGGCTGAGGCTTCCCGGCGATAAGGAGAGTTCATATCGAGGACGTGTGAGTTATGGGCACAGCAGGCGAGTGTCGCGCAACGAGCTTTCGAGCCTCAGGTGCCATCACCGACCATACCAGCAGACATTCTAGTGGCGGCTACACCTCAAATAGAGACCGTTATTGTCATACCGACGCCTAATAGAGAGACATCGAAGGCAGACAGGCAGATGTCTGAGGCGAATCAGGAGCGGGTCTAGGCGAGATTAGCGGATTTCAGGAGATTTGACCAACTATGATTCAGTGGCCAGAGGACCGAGACTTGGGTAGTGGGGGCTTGGGTTGGTGCGATGGAGAAACTATTTGAGCTCTGTTTATTCTGAAGAGGGACCCAGGTGCATTTGGCGATCCATTGCTCGGAGAGTGAAGCCCATGCTTAGTGGTGGAGAGTGAGTGTGAGTAGATTGCAGAGTGTGCCTTCAGTGTTGTGAACAAAGTTTCGAGGGTATGCTATTTGAAGCCTATTTTTCGAACAGTGTGAAGTAGAAACTGGAAGATGACCTGGAGAAGCTACAATAGGGAGATCAGATGGTTCAGGAGTATGTGAGGGAGTTTAACCACCTCTTGAACTATGTACCATTTTGTAGCGCAGGATAAGGCACACAAGGCCTACCTATTTGAGTGGGGGTTGTAGTCGGAGTTGTACCCATTGGTTCAGGCGCAACACCTCTAGACTCTGGACGAGATGAATGAGATGGCCTTATGGGTGGAGTGAGACACGACAGTGACGAGGGAGCGAGCAAAGGAGTTGGATCACAAGCGAGAGAGAAAGCGACCAGCGGAGAGTGATGGAGGACAGACCAATTCGAGGAGACCGCCAAGGCATCCACGATCTCGCTCTCAGGGTCGTGGATCTTTCGCAGGACAGAGGTCTGGTGGATCCCAGTAGTAACAGCAGTGGCGGCCTGATAGATATGTGACCCCCACATTAGCCTCACACTTGTGCCAAGCGGGAGGGGCAATGTTACCACTATAAGTAGGCAGGACACATGCGATCATCATGTCCGCGAGCAGCCTTATCAGCCTCGTCAATGGTTTCTACTCTTTTTACTTGCGGCAGAAGGCAGGAGCCCCACCTACCTTGCTCAGGTAAATCAAGCTTCAGCACCACGCTCGAAGGATAGATAATAGCAGGCGCTAAGTGGCCGGGCATATGTGGCGCAAGTCGAGAATTCTGCGGTGGCCAACAATGTGGTTGCATGTATCATTTAAAGGTATTAGAGTTCGAGCTTTATTTAATACCGATACATCACATTCTTTTATCAGTCGAGCACTTACATTACTGCATGGACTAAAAATAATAGCATTATTATATGTACGAGATGTGCAGATTCCTGATCATATATTACATATGGAGGAGTGTTGTATGTTGTATCCAGTGCAGTTAGGGCAGTGAATCATGCCTGCAGACCTGCTGGTCTTGAGACAGTTGCAGGATCTTAATGTGGTGATAGGGATGGACTTGCTCGCTCGCTATTTTGCGACTATAGATTGTGGGGCGAGGACTATAGTCTTCTGCTAGCCAGGTCAAGAGAAGTTTGTTTATAGGGGTTGCAGAGTACTCTATTTGCCATGATGATCTCTACATCAAGGGCAAGACAGTTGATGAATAAGGGATGTGTGGCCTATTTAGCGACTATAGTAGAGATGCCTACGGCGGCACCGGGACTCAAGGATATCCCTATAGTCCGAGAGTTTTCAGAGGTGTTTCCCCCTGAGCTGACTAGTATATCGCTGGATAGGCAGATTGAGTTCGTGATTGACGTAGTCCCGTCTATGGTAGTGGAGTCACAGTGCCAGTGACACTTTTAGCCTTGTAAAATTTGGAGTTTTAAGTTTAAATTGGGTCAAAATTTTGAATTTTGTGGCATATCCATCATACCCTAGGAGATTTTAGGTGTGACAAATTGTAAAATATGCTTAATAATTGATTGTTGGAATATTAAAGGGTAGTGATGTAAATAAGACTATCAATAAAGTATGAATTAGGTCTCTAATGATAAACAAGACGAAGGCCCTATTTGGAATTCGTAATAAACTATCCAAGCATAACTTATTTGATATAAGAATTTTCTAGTGTGATTATAAGAAAGGAGTTTGATTTTTGCTCCTTAAAATTAAGGTCTTGCTATCCACGATTTCATAGGATAAAAATTCCACTTATAAGGTAATTTATCTTATTCAAAAAAAATGACTTGAATGCCGAATATAATAACCAATTCTAGACATTTGGTCGCACTACTCATCGACAAAATGTACAAGCTTCTCAAATGATCATAGAGATATATCGAACAAAATATTTATGCATCCAAACCATAGTTAGTTAATTCGGATTCGGCAAAAATTCGGTACGGGTATAATTCGAATAAAATTCGTATTTTAATTTTAAAATTCGGTGAAAAATACGGTTTAAAAAACGGATTCGTCAATTATTCGGATATGTGATTTATACGAGAATTATACGTTCAGCGTTTAAAAATTCGGAATCAAAAATTCGACTACTGAATTAATTGTTTATAAAAAAATTAATACTATTATTATAAATAATTATAATTTTTATAAACTTAAAACTAAAAAAAATATAAAATAAAATTTATCATTTATATATATATATATATATATATATATATATATATATATATATATATACCCACCGAGGGCTGTGAGTGAGAGGTTCATGTGGACCTCTCACTCACCGCGGTCCACGAGGCTGAGTGCAGCCTCGTGGACCGCGACTTTTTAGTCGCGCCCAACGCCGCGTGCGGAGGGCTAAGAGCCTAAGAGTGATGTGGACCTCTCACTCACCGCGGTCCACGAGGCTGAGTGCAGCCTCGTGGACCGTGATTTTTTAGTCGCGCCCAACGCCGCGTGTTTTTTCTGTTCATCTTCCCTCTCCTTTCTCTTCTTTTACTGTTGCTCCGTCACTATTTCTTCAAAATCGAAAGCCAAGTTGCTCGATTGCTCAGGACGAGATGCACAGATCATCGAAGCAGTGGTCGCGCGCCGTCGGTCCGAAAAATTTCGTCCTTCCGCAGCCGCTAAATTCAATTTTTTCAAAAAAATTGGCCCTTCCGCCGCCGCCCACGCCGAATTTTTCAGAATATTGTTCGGGGACGCCGTTTTGATCGCGAATTTCTTGAGCGAGTAAAAAAATCGCGTATTATTCCTGATCGCTGGAAAAAATTCACAGACGGACCGTTTTATACGGTATTTCAGTAGTCCGCGAATAATACGCGTATTATACGCGTATTAACTAACTATGATCCAAACAGGGCCTAAGGGTAACATATGAATCAGGTCTCTGTATATTTTATTTTGAATGAAAAGTTATTTACAAGATTACTTTTAGAAACTTTTGAAATTTGAAAAAACACTTTTGATATATTTCAATTTTTATAAGAATATTTATACAACCTTGTGCTTTAGAAGGCCACACAATAATATTTTTAATTTTAATAATCTATACACTATATAATTTGACAGTTTTATCAATACATGTGGCATTTTTTCCTTCGCCCTCTCCACGTGGTGGGCTCTCACCTCTCTTCTCCTCTCCTCTCTTTCTCTTCTCTCTTCTATGTCGCAGGTCTTCCCTCTCTCCTCTCTCTCTCCCCCCTCCTTTCTCTCTCTCTTCTAACTCTCTTCAGATGTCTCTTTCTTTTTTCCCTCTCTCTAAATCTTTCTCTTTCTAAATCGTTCTCTCTCTAAATCCTTCTCTCTTTCATTTTTTTTAGCACCCAAACAATCAAATCCTCGCCCCCTCCTCTTTCTCTCTCTCTTTCACACTCATCAAAATCCCTCTTTTGTGAGGGGATTCGAAACCGACTTCGGAGGCGGTGGTGGCGATCGCGTGGCGGCAGCATCGGCGGCGATCGCGGTAGCGGCAGCGTCGGCGACGATTGCGGCGGCAACAGCGACGACGACTTGGGCGGTCATAAAAAAAAAAAGCTTTCATTTAGGTAATGTTCCCTCTTAGCTTTTTTTCTTTCTATTTAAATAGGAGTTGGTATTGTTTGTTTTTTAATATGGATTTTTTCTCTCTTTCAACCTGTCTAAATGAAAGCTTTTTTTGTGAGGGGATTCGAAATCGGCTTCGTGGCAGCGACGGTGATGGCAGCAACATCGGTGAACACGGCGGTGGCGGCAGCGACGGTGATGGCAGCAACATCGGCGAACACGACGGTGGCGGCGGATGGGGCGGCCTTAGTGATGGTCGCGGCGGCGGCGACGACGACTTGGGCGGTCACAAAAAAAAAAGCTTGCATTTAGTTAATATTTCCTTTTACCTTTTTTTTACTTCATTTATGGTGGGTCTCAGATCTTTTTCTACTTAAGTAGGAGTTGGTATTATTTGTTTTTTAATATGAATTATTTTTTTTAACTTGTCTAAATGAATGTTTTTTTTGTGGGGGAATTCAAAACCGGCTTCGGCGGCGACAGCGGCAGATGCGGCGGCGGTGGCCGATTGGGCGATGGCGGCTGCTTGGGCAGTCACAAAAGAAAAAAAAACTTTCTTTTGGGTAATATTCCTTCTTAGCATTTTTTATGATCTTTTAATTTCATTAATGGTAGTGACGTGGGGGCTCGGGCCTTTTTTTACTTAAATAGGAAAGTTTTTTTTCCACCAATCCAAATAAATGTGATTTTTTTTTCTTTCAACCAAACAAATATTGATGGAAAAATAAATGTTGATGAAAAACTATTTTTTTCTTACAAATCGAACACTACAAAATGTAAAACTTTTTTTTACTGAAATTTTTTTCCAAAGAAAATTATTTTTTTATAGTTTACGTCCAACCAAATACCTCCTTAGGTGTTATCTTTTAAGAACTAATTATTCTCTTTACCATACTTATCATTATTTCTACTTAATTATTTCTCTAAGGCATTACATTTATATTAGAATAAATATTATAATTTTATGTTTGAATATAAAATTTTATGTTTTCTTTTGATGTCTATCCACTGTGAAGTGCGGGCTCCTTCACTAGTATTAATGATAGAAGATTGGGTGCAGTGACCTAAGTCGTACAAATATAGCGGTTGTAGAGCAATAACGTCTATGCGGTTGTAGGTCCGAGTCCGAGTTCACCTATTGGCTGCTCGCTCAGGCAGGCTCGTCCACACCTCTGTAGTTGTTCTTATTTAAGCATCTAACTATGCCCTCTTTCGCGCCGACATCCGGCCGCCACCATTTTTCTTCTTACACTCTCACATCCCAACTACGTCCATCATCACCGCTGCCCGGCACCCGGCCCTGGGCCCTTCTCCCATCGTCTCTGGCGAGCCCTCCTTCCCAAGCCCATCCGTCCATCCCCTCACCACCCAAGGTGCCCCGCATGGAATCTCTCATTGATACCCATCCCTAAATCTTGTTCATGCTTTTTGTCCTTCTGCTACTCAAGGTAATTCCCATTGCTGGTATCTTTTAACATGCACTGATTGTGTAGAGAAATAAATAAAGGTAACATCTTGCTCTTTTTGTATGTGTAGTTGTTCGTCTAATCATCATCTTCTCTCTAGGTTTGTATTTTTATAAATATTTCTTTGATTTAGGGTTTGGATTCATCAGATTTGATGTATTGTCGCGTTAAAATATGATTATTTTTTTTTTCAGGACAAGAACGGCGCGAATTTGTGTTGATAAAGGGCTCTCGGGGGGGAGGGGGTGTGGGATGATGACAAAGAGAGAGGGATGAGGGGTCTAGTTAGGTGGGACAGAGAAAAAAAGAGGAGGAGAAAAGAAAAGAGGTTCTGAGAGAGTGAGAGAGAGAGTCTGAGGGACAGAGAGAGAGTCTGGTTGGGGTGGGGGGCACAAAGACAGAGAGAAAGGGAAAGAGGGGGAGAAAGAGGGCTCTGGGAGAGGGGGCACACAGAGAAAGAGAGAGAGCAAGAGAAAAAGTGAAAGAGAGCGAGAGAAAGAGTAAGAGAGAGAGAGAGAGAGAGGTCATGAGTGTGGCTGCCGACGGCGGCGGGCGGCGGCGGCGGCAAAGAGCTCAGGGCGGGGGCACAAAGAGAGAAAGAGAGGGAAACTCTGTTATATATAGGGTTTAAACACGGGAAATTGTTCCCCGTGTTTAGACATGGTGAATGCTTCACCATTTTTAAACATGGAAAACTGTTCACCGTGTTTAAACATGGTGAACAATTCCCCGCGTTCCTTTTAACTAATTTTTCCCGTGTTCGAAAGTTAATTAGAGAGGGACACGGTGAACCATTCACCGTGTTCAACTTATGGCACCACAGAACCACCGCGCTCACGTGGCGCCTGCGTGGCGCCAGCATGGCAGACATAGGGCCATTTTTGTAAATATAAATTTTGTGGGACTATTTTAAAAAAAATTGTTAGGAGGCTAAATGCAAAAAAAAAAACCCTAATTCTTACTTTAGGTCTCGATGAAGTAACATCTATGCGGCTATAGGTCCGAGTCCAAGTTCACACGTGCGTTGGCTGCTTGCTCAGGCTGGCTCATCCGTACCTCTGTAGTTGTTCTTATTTAAGTATCTAACTATGCCCCTTCCGTGCCGACATTCGACCACCACTATTTTCCTTTTTATGCGCTCACATTCCAACCACGTCCATCATCAGCGCTGCCCCCGCCCGTGTAGCACACTGAACTTTAGCAAATTGCGGAGTTCTAGTGAGAGAATAGTGCCTTATACTATTCTGGAGTTTTGGGTTGAGTTTGGTGAGCTTTGAGGTATTTTCGTGGCTTAAAAAGGGCGAAAACGGATTCCGGAGATCAAATTCTGCATAAAGTGCAGAATTTGTACTGCATTCGGGTACTAATTTTGGCATACGGGTACTGATTTAATTAGTACCGGTATGCCAATTCGCATACCGGTATACAGTGCAGAAATTGCCTTTTTGTGCAGTTTTGCAATTTTGGCTTTTTGAGAGGCCTAAGTGGATTTTGTTGCATTGGGTTAAGTACCCTTTCACCTTCATTCACAGCCATTGTTGGCTGAGGATGAACTTGGGGTGGAGGTGAGTTTTCTCTCTCTCTCTCTCTAGATTTTCTTGCTCCCAACCTTCTAGATCATGGTTTTGATCTCCTTTCTCTCCATTTTCTCCATGGAGGATGACTCCTAGGCTTGGAGGGAGCTCGTGGCTTATGAGGAGAGCTTGTTGGTGGGCTTAGCTTCAACCCTAGCATGTTGAGCTCGGTTGGAAGCTTGATTTGAGGTTAGTAAACCCTTTTACAACCTCTAATTGTGATTTTTGCTTGAATTTAGCCTGAAAACCTAGTTTCATGAAAACTAGGGTTTTATTTAGGGTTTCGTGATTGTGAGCTCTTGAGGTGGAATTGATGGGTGTAGAATGTTGTTGTAGGTTGGATTTGAAGATCCCTAACCTCAATTTGGACTTAGAACAAGTTTTACTTGCTCAAGGTATTTTTCACCCATTTACCTCATAGATTTTGGTGGTTTTCGAATTTGTTCGTTCGAAACTTGTAACCCCTTGGAAAATTATCTTAGGGTATGAGAAGCTCGAGGGACAACTTCGTTTCGCAGTACTGCGAGGATTCGACGGGTATCCGGTGGGTCTGACCTCACCGAAATGGGTGAACTCCCTCTATGTCTCCTCTAATATTTTAGAGTTGAATTGTTGCATAATCATGCTTATTTTGACATGATAGAAATATTGGGATCATGATATATGTATAGCATATATGAGAATTGCATACTCTATGTGGTAGAGTTCATGATATGAAAGTTGTAATTGCATGAGACATATATATATTGTGTATGCAAAATGCATAGTACATATAGAGTGGCATTATGAGAATAACATGCATGCTAGGGTAATTGCACTAATAGTGCATTGATGCATTAGGAAATGCTAATTAAGTTATGCATGTTAGAATAGAGTGTCATATGAGACACTATTTGGTTGTTGATCTAGTAAATTCTCTTCGCATACTAAAGTATGCTTGTATAGAGAAAAGAGAGGATATGACATATGTAGGATAAGTTGTTGCACCTCATTTAGGTGAGCAACTTTGACGGGCAATGTTGGTTTTGGGCTCGACCTTTTGGTCGTTGATTGATTCCATGTTTAAGACATGAGGAATGGAATTTTATTTGTATTTGATAATTGTAATTGGTTAATTAAAATACTTGCATGATAGCTTTATACTCTATGTAGTAGAGGTTGTTGTAGCTCATGCATGGCATAGATTTAGTGTTTTGGCATCATAGAATGCATTGTCATAGCATTGTAGAATGCATGAATTATAGCATTAGTATAATGCATTGGACATGGCATTAGAATAATGCATGGATTGGGCATTGGTAGAATGCATGGATTGGGCATTGGTAGAATGCATGATATATGGCATTAAAATAATGCATGGTTTATGAACTTAGTAAACAAAGAGATGAACAGTTACATGTTAGAGACATGTGCATATTGGTAGGGACATACCAAAGGACAATTGGAGAACAACATGATATGGTTGACCTTTAGCATATTGGCTATTGAATGTGGAAAACATAATATGACATGTTTTGACATAATGTGAAATTAAACATATGATATTATTATTATGGTTGATTGTTGCTTGTTGGCCACTATGCTCGTTTACACATGCTTGTGAGGGTCGCTCCCTACAAGCCGGCACTCCGGAGTTGGCCTCGCGACAGTTATTTCGCCCGTGTGTTAGAGAGAGCGCCGAAATGGAACCGCCGTGGGTAAGGCTCACCAAAGCGTGAGGTGTTGACTACCACGGAGCCATTAGGCTCGGCACAAGTGAACATCCCTCTATTGTATTCTTTTATGACTATACAGTTATGGTTTTTGTAAAGACCGAGAATTTTACTATGCAATTTAACTCTTCGTTGACGATGTTTATGTGTGTATTTTAATTACATAATCACTCGTCAAGTTTTAGGAGAAAATGATTTAAAATGAAAGAGTTACGCGATTTCGAAAATTCACTTAAGTGAATAGTAACTCTGGTTTTCCAGATAAACCGGTGATTAGAGATGGCTTCCGGAGTGTATCGGACTCCGTTCATATTGGTCCAATAGCTCGTTTTCGACTGTCCGATTATTCTGGACTCGATGGCACTGACGGAATTTGGATCTGACGCACGGTTTCCGAGAAAAGCCTACTTGATGTTGAGGGACCAAATTGTAATTATACATGTGAACGGTAAAGGGGTTTATGGATCTGCGAATCGGCAATCAAATCGAACGAAACAAAATCATGAGCTCGATGTCTCGGTAGTGCTGAACGCGCTGGTGCAATCCGTTCGGAAATCTGACGGACGGATCTCGAGATTTTGCATGACTATCGAGGAGGGGTCGAAGTGGTGTTTTCGAAATTCGTACAAACCCCTTATATTGTATGTACCGAATCGCATGAGACCGCACATGGAGGTGCGTACGCGTGTTTTACACATGCTGTGGAGAGCTTGGCTGTAAATTCTGAAGTTTGGGGGTGTTTGCTGCAAATGACACCTTGGTATATATAGGTAACTAGGGTTTCCTCCTCCACGAACCCTAACCCTAGCATCTATCCCCTCCAAACTGAACCCAGCAGCCTCCCCTCCCTCCCTCTGCGCGCGCGCGCGCGCACCACTCCAGCCGCCAACGCCGGCGATCAAGCTCCGGCCGGCCAAGACAACCAACCACCTCCACAACCTCTCTCTCTCTTTCTCTCCATCTCTGCCCGGGAGTCACCTGAGGGAAGCAGGACCCTCGAGACTTCCTCCCTGCGGTGTCCCGACGTCCGGCGACCCCTGCCGGACCGCCGCCGCCGCCCCTGCACGCCGCCGCGACCGCTGGAGCCGATCTGCACCAACCTTGGTGCAGATCTGGCCGTGGGGGGCTCGGTCTCCTCCCCGCGCGTCGCCGCCACTCGGGACCTGTCGGACCACCCTTCTCCTACCTCAGGCGACCCGCCGCCGCCGCCTCGAGGTGCCCCGACGTCGGCTGTGACCGCTGGAACCACCCGAGCTCGAGCCCGAAACCTGTGCGGGTGCGAGTGCGGGTTGGACTAGCGTCGCCACCGCCGCCCTCCGCCGTCGACCAACCGGAGCGCCGGTCTTCCTGGCCCTCCCGCATCCGTCGTCTGCCGACGGGACCGCCGCCGGAGCCGCCGACCGCCGGGAGACGAAGGCTCGGCCTAGGGAACCACCCGAGCTAGGGCATCACCGCCGCCGCCTCTGGCCGCCTCCCGCCGTCGGCCACCGCACGCGCCGACCTTCCCTGACCGGCAGCAACCCTCTGCCGCCGGTGAGCCCGCCGCAGAACTGCCGCCGGCCGTGCCCTAGCTCCCTCTGCCCGGTAAGCCCTAATTGCTACAGTCTGTGCATGGATCTGAGTTCGGGTGAATATTCCGATGATACGGAGGCTGTTCTGATGCCTCCGGAGGTGAGCACGGTGATCTTCGATCAGTGCCGAACGCGATGCTCACCTCCATTGTGGTCAGCGCCCCCCGGATCTGCGAAATAAGCGCGATCATCGTACAGTGCGCATAGTTCGCTGAAGTTCACGTCGCACTCGCGCGCTCCACAGTGCCCGAATGTGCTCCAAATCATGAGCACGGCCTCCGGCACGTCGAGACCTATCGGTGCGTGTCTCAGCTGACCCCGAAGACCCTCAGTTTGTCGTAACGACCCATAGTGTCCGATAAATCACATAAAATAATGTGATTTTATGGAAGGTTGAGGGCTTTTATGCAATTGTACACTGCGTGGGTCCTGAGGGCAGTATGTATGGACTACGTGTGACCTTTGGACTGATTGTCCAAGGTCCGCCGTCCTTCGTTTGTCCGAAAATGGGTTTTCGGAGCGTTTCCCGACGAAATCCGTCGGCGAAACGTGGTTTTCGGCTCGGAAATCTCCGACGAAATGTGTGTGACTTGTGGGCTGCCGCTGAGCCTTGTTGGCTGGTCTTGGGGACCGTCTCGAGTGTTCGGAGACGTCCGGTGAGCGGTAGTGGGTTCCGGTGTCAAAATCGACACTTTCGGGAATCCGGATCGGAACTATTGTCCGACGATGATCGTTTCGTTGTTTGATCTTGTGCTTGCTGCCAACACACCCAAACAGATGTGTTTCGGAGCAGCGGTTGACTCGTAGAGCGAGTTGGTGCCTTTCGGGACTTCTCGTGGGTCCCGATGACATCCCGATACCGTTTCGGGATTTTCGGCGATTTACGGAGATCGGTTTGGGAAACCGAGTCTCGGGATTGTGGGATGTGTGCATGAGTCATGTATTGAGTCAGGTGAGATTTGTCCTTGACTCGGTGGGCCTATTGTAGGTCCGGTCGATTTGCGGAGCGTCCCGGATTCCGACGCGGTTGTTTAGAGGTGGGTACTTTGATTCGAGGTTGACCTTGTGGTGTATGCTCGGTGACGTCCTCTCCACTCTCTTTTATATTCCTTGCATATTCTACTCGTGAGCTTAGCACCCATTGATCTTTATGATTATTGCTCTACTTGTTTATATTCCAGTATTTATTATCATGATCTAGAAGTAGAGCGGTTTGACTATTGTGACCTATTCGGTCGGTTCTGTGGTTCTTGTGACTGGATGACCCATGTGGTCGGGTTGCCCTGCGGGGTAGGATTTTTGATTTGTTGACGACAGATGGTTATTGATCATATTCGCATTGATCGCCACGGCTTATGCGCATCTTCACGTACACCAGCGGTTTGGCCACCGCAAGAGGGTGTACTTTTCTGGAAAAGTGGTCGGTCGCCGACCCGTGGACCCGGTGGTGGTTTTCGCCAGGGACGTATGCCAGGGAGAGCCTTATGTGGCATTGCCTGAGGTCTTTAGACCGACACGGCGGTTGGATTGGGTATATTTGAGCTATTCTTCCATTAATGCATTATTTATACAGTAGCTGTAGTTTATTTACCTGCTTCTCCACTTACTTGCATAGCTACTGTATTACTCTACTCCTTTCAGTTTCTTGTCTGCCAGTGCAGTACCCACTGGGAGGGGGAGACATGTGTACATGTTCTCACCCCCCACTATCATTTACAGGTGACTTGGGAGGAGAGGGTTGGGACGGTGCGCGAGGCACGATGGGCGAGTGACTCTTGGAGCCCGACTAGCTAGCGGTCTAGCTTTCCTACCCTCCTATTACTTGCATTAGACTTTGTGGTTTAGTGAAGTTGGATTTTTGGAACTTGATTTCGTATGATTACTGTAATAAGTAACTTGACATGGTTTTATGTGGATTTTTGGAAAATGACGTCTCCTACCCATCGAGGTAGCTGTTTTCAAAAAGAAAAGGTTTTCACGCATTAAGATTCTTAGTGTTTCAAATTTGAGGTTCCTGTGTGGGGAACGTTTCAACTGATAGATGTAATTGTTTATGTATCGTAATTATGAATGGTTGTGAGTGGATGGAAATGTTTGTATATTGTATATTGTGCGACGCCGTGCAAATACAGGGGAGACTCTGTCCGTTTGTCACGGAGAATCTCCGTATTTGTGGCGGGTCTGTTGCACGTCCTTGGGTCAAGATTTATAATAATAATATAAAAAATGGGCACTTTTCGCTGAACTCTGAATTTTCAAAACAGCCTGATAATTTTGGCTTATAGAAAGGGACCCCGGGGCGTGACAGATTAAAGTGGTATCAGAGCCAATATTACAAACACGACATCACTCACGGACTTGTAAAAACAAAACTGAACCACTGGTTAGATTGACCCTAGGAAGACCTAAGGTTTATAAGCACGTGAGAGCACGGGGTTGTGGGATTGAGTCCCGGTAAGTTGGTCGAGTTTTATTAACTCGAGGTTTATTGTTATTTCGTTACCCCTTGTTTGTTTTGCAGTTGCGGTGTAGACTTGAGTCTCTACTGGGAGTGGTGGCGGATTACTAGACAGATATCGAGTGGTAGGGTGATGTGCACCTGGTAAAACCACTTGGGACAGATGTTGATATTGAGGTTCCAAGCAGTGGCATCTTCTGGGCCTTAGCTGACGGCTCAGCCGTGATTTCTTGGCCCCACTTTCCATGTAGAGCAAGAGGTCCACCGTGGGCATCTCTATGGAGCCGATACCGTGCGCGGTTACAGTCGCGACTGTTGATGGGGGCTGTGCGAGTACAGCTCGAGGATTGAAGTGCAATCGCTTGGTCAACTGCAATGCGGATATTATTTCCTCAGGCTCTGTGAGTATGGCTTTAGTGCCTACTGCTCTCTATTTAGAGCTCATGTACAATTACAGGCATCTCTGTGGAGATGATGATTTATGCAGGTTTGACTGCATGTATTGCGTGGGCTGCTGGTGTGCGGCCCGAGGTTTGTTCGCCGACCGCTCGTGCGGTTGCGGTATGAGTAGGGTTTCTTTAGCTTTGGTGGGTAGAACCTTGGTGTCTACCCTACTCTATTCTCTAATGGTGGCATGAGTCACCGAGAGAGGAACGAACCCAAGTATTGATAGCTAAAGTAAGCTGGCGATAGCTTACGAGATTTTTCTCTTTCTTCGGATAAATTGTTGGCTTGACCCTGATCTTAAGATGGGTTAGTGTGTATCGAGGTTATAGGGCTCCTTATAGAGCTTCAGGCAAGGTATTAGATCCCGTGTGGATATACCAGTGAGATTTCGTCTGACTCATGAAATTGAAGGATGTTCGTGATGCGAAGCGAGCTTAGAAGATCTTTCTCGCTTAAGTGATGTTTAAATACCCTATTGGTGGATTTGTCAGTATAGCTATTTTGATCTTCCGTGATCTTTGCGCCTATTGGCGTAAGCCAGGATTGGATATAACTTAGCTTCAATGTTAGGTCTTTGTGGTGCACACGTTGTGTAGGGCAGTCCCAACACCTAAATTAGTGTGGTATGGGATGACACCTGGTTTATGTATGCTTATGGCATCTAGGATAATTGGAAAAGAAAAGAAACCCCTAAGGATAAGTTGTGGTGTTGGATGAGGCTCGAAAATCGAGCTGTTGATCGTATTTGGCTTGCGTAGTTGGCGACTCTATGTCGTAGATAGTTCATATTCCTGTTGTTGGAGCCATAGAACTCCTAGGGAGTCGGCTCGATGGCTGGTCCAATCTCGAATATCGACTCCCGTAGTCGATATTTATTAATGTTGTGGTGCACTCTGGTGCAACATCGTGAGATTGGGTGATTTCGTGCTAGTGTCACTTCTCCAACATGACGTTGGAGATGGATCTACGGTATTTCACTTTTCTTTTGATAAATGCGTTGGCTGCAGACAACGTATTGTCAAAAGTTAGGATGAAATGCCCTACCCCTCTTTTGGGAGTATTTGGATTGGGATATTGTGTTTTCCCGTGTAGATAACCTTTATGGATGATCATGCGAAGGTTAGAATCGTGGTCATCTCCGACCACGCAGTATATTATGGGTTAGCCCTAGGCAAGTTTATGTAAAATGATGAATTAACCTCATCAACGGTACGTATTTTGGTGTTGGTCTGGTGGTATACAAGCCGGTAGCCAGGTCTCGCATAGTTAAGGGACGAGTTAGATAATACGTTCTCAGTTGCAATCTATATTGCATTGCTAGAAGATGTGAACGACGTTAGGCACATGGACTGAGCCTGGCCTTTGGCTCAGAAGTATATGCAGGTGTTTGAATACAAGGTACATGACATGGTTAAACACGAATTTTATTGGAGCGGATTGCTCTTCTGGTCACTTGATGATTGATGCATCTGGGTCTCGTTGAGACAGGCATCGGATGTGGTATGGAACATTGAATCGCTGGTCCCATGTGGATTTCAGCGACCGGGTTTCGTGGAGACAGATGTAGAGCATCTCTGGTGGCTTGATTGTTTGTTGCGATTGGCAACCCTGTTGCGGACACCCATGGACTTTTATGCTGAACCGCATGTACCTGAAGCTGACTTACTTGTCGAGCTCAACTGGTTGTGTGAGCCTTAGACCTGTTGGTCTAGGCGGATGGTTTGGTCTTGAACCAAGAAATGTCGTAATACCGCTAATGGATTTTTGAAGCTAAGGGTTTGATTTCGTTCTGGTTGTATCTCAAACTGGTGGGAGACTGTAGTCTCCAAGACGGACGTTATTGACGCAGGTTTTGAGACAATGATATAAATTCGCTCATGGTGAGCAGGTTGATGTTGTTGGTAAGTTGGAGTGCGTCGTTTCGGACTCCGAAAACATACTCCAGACTTATGGTGTTGTCTCAGGATTTTCCTGCATGAACCTGTGACGTAGTTGAGTTAGTTACTGCTACGTGGACCAGATTGGGATGGCATCGTATGAGGCTTTAGGTGGGCGTCTATGTCGGTCCCCTATCAGTTCGGACGACATCGGAGAACGCCGCATGATCGGGCCGGACTCGGTGGTGGATGCAGAGACAAAGATTCGCATTGCTAGAGAGCGATTATTGACTGCACAGAGTTGGCAGAAGGGCTACGCGGACCATCGGCGTCGTGACCTAGAGTTTCAGGTCGGCGAGCATGTTCTGCTCAAGGTTTCACCGTCCAGGGGGAGCAAACGGTTCGGTTTGAGGGGCAAGCTTAGCCCGAGATATGTGGGACCGTTTGAGATCTGGGAGCGCGTTGGTCCGGTGGCGTACAGATTGGCTCTACCTTCGTGTCTCGCTCAAGTACATGAATTCTTCCACGTGTCCATACTCCGGAAGTTTAATTCTGATCCGTCCCATGTCAGCAGTCCGACGACTTTTCAGCTTCGGGAGGATCTGACTTATGATGAGACTCCGACGCGGGTATTGGCACGTGAAGAGAAGCAACTACGGGACCGGAGCATTCCGTACGTTAAAGTTCAATGGGCTAATCACGAGGAGCGTGAAGCGTTGTAGGAGCTTGAATCGATTATGCGGGAATGTTAGCCACATTTACTTGAGGGGTAAATGTATTCAAGTTTCGGGGACGAAACTTCTTTTAAGGGGGGAATGATGTAAAGACCGAGAATTTTACTATGCAATTTAACTCTTCGTTGACGATGTTTATGTGTGTATTTTAATTACATAATCACTCGTCAAGTTTTAGGAGAAAATGATTTAAAATGAAAGAGTTACGCGATTTCGAAAATTCACTTAAGTGAATAGTAACTCTGGTTTTCCAGATAAACCGGTGATTAGAGATGGCTTCCGGAGTGTATCGGACTCCGTTCATATTGGTCCAATAGCTCGTTTTCGACTGTCCGATTATTCTGGACTCGATGGCACTGACGGAATTTGGATCTGACGCACGGTTTCCGAGAAAAGCCTACTTGATGTTGAGGGACCAAATTGTAATTATACATGTGAACGGTAAAGGGGTTTATGGATCTGCGAATCGGCAATCAAATCGAACGAAACAAAATCATGAGCTCGATGTCTCGGTAGTGCTGAACGCGCTGGTGCAATCCGTTCGGAAATCTGACGGACGGATCTCGAGATTTTGCATGACTATCGAGGAGGGGTCGAAGTGGTGTTTTCGAAATTCGTACAAACCCCTTATATTGTATGTACCGAATCGCATGAGACCGCACATGGAGGTGCGTACGCGTGTTTTACACATGCTGTGGAGAGCTTGGCTGTAAATTCTGAAGTTTGGGGGTGTTTGCTGCAAATGACACCTTGGTATATATAGGTAACTAGGGTTTCCTCCTCCACGAACCCTAACCCTAGCATCTATCCCCTCCAAACTGAACCCAGCAGCCTCCCCTCCCTCCTCTGCGCGCCGCGCACCACTCCAGCCGCCAACGCCGGCGATCAAGCTCCGGCCGGCCAAGACAACCAACCACCTCCACAACCTCTCTCTCTCTTTCTCTCCATCTCTGCCCGGGAGTCACCTGAAGGAAGCAGGACCCTCGAGACTTCCTCCCTGCGGTGTCCCGACGTCCGGCGACCCCTGCCGGACCGCCGCCGCCGCCCCTGCACGCCGCCGCGACCGCTGGAGCCGATCTGCACCAACCTTGGTGCAGATCTGGCCTGGGGGGCTCGGTCTCCTCCCCGCGCGTCGCCGCCGCTCGGGACCTGTCGGACCACCCTTCTCCTACCTCAGGCGACCCGCCGCCGCCGCCTCGAGGTGCCCCGACGTCGGCTGTGACCGCTGGAACCACCCGAGCTCGAGCCCGAAACCTGTGCGGGTGCGGGTGCGGGTTGGACTAGCGTCGCCACCGCCGCCCTCCGCCGTCGACCAACCGGAGCGCCGGTCTTCCTGGCCCTCCCGCATCCGTCGTCTGCCGACGGGACCGCCGCCGGAGCCGCCGACCGCCGGGAGACGAAGGCTCGGCCTAGGGAACCACCCGAGCTAGGGCATCACCGCCGCCGCCTCTGGGCCGCCTCCCGCCGTCGGCTACCGCACGCGCCGACCTTCCCTGACCGGCAGCAACCCTCTGCCGCCGGTGAGCCCGCCGCAGAACTGCCGCCGGCCGTGCCCTAGCTCCCTCTGCCCGGTAAGCCCTAATTGCTACAGTCTGTGCATGGATCTGAGTTCGGGTGAATATTCCGATGATACGGAGGCTGTTCTGATGCCTCCGGAGGTGAGCACGGTGATCTTCGGTCAGTGCCGAACGCGATGCTCACCTCCATTGTGGTCAGCGCCCCCCGGATCTGCGAAATAAGCGCGATCATCGTACAGTGCGCATAGTTCGCTGAAGTTCGCGTCGCACCCGCGCGCTCCTGTCACGCCCCGGATTACTCGTTTCCCCGGGCTCGCCAACAGATCCGCCGTATACATAGATTTTTTTATGTATACGAAGCGATAGCTAACCTGTAACAAACATACAAGCCACTACAAGAGATATATAGAGCTGCAATAAAACATACTAATAACAAAAGCCACCTGTACATATAGAGTCCAAAATACAACAGGTCCACCACAACCAAAATAGGTACAAATTCACACTATATGTACATGGCACAACCCAAGAAGAAACTATCTCCAGTAGGGTCCTCCTCTAGGGACAACAGGGACAGGTAGGGATCTAGCTCGCGACTCTCTTACCTCGATCCGCGGAAACAGGCGCAGCAGCCGCAACAGAAGAAGGCTCTGCAAAAAGGTGGCAACAAAGGGTGTGAGAACTACTATCAAAAGAAGTAATCCTCAGTGGGTACCGATACCGACCTCAACGGTCCACCCACTAAGTCTACGAGACTAACAGTATAGCTGGTAGGTAAAGAACAACAAAGTAAGCTGGAATAAACTCTACAGCTATCATGCCACTACCCTACCACTATCCAAGTCAACTCTCAAGTAAGCATCACCCAAGTGAGAAATCATCCCTGACCCAATCTATCGGAACCGCCCAAACGGGCTCGTCCAGCCAACTGCCTAGCCACACCGCACACTACCAAAAGGGTAGCCGGTCCAAAACAGATCCACAATCTGTAGCGACATCAACGCAAAAGAGGCCTCACTCCGGAGCGGCACTTGGGGGAGCTACCCAGCCGAGTTAGTACGCGTATCTCTGTCGAGCACAAACAGGCTCCGGCAGGCTATAGTCAAAGAACAAAGGGGTCAAAAGGGGTCAAAGACTCTAAGCTCACGTGCCCTCAGCACAACCAGAAGCTAAAACAAGAGTCTGGGTCCACCGTCAACCCCGACGGCACCCGGTAATACAGAACAATCTAACCCTGCTGTAAATACAAGCTCGGCATCCCAGCACGAGCGTAAACTCGTCCTATAACGAACTAAGTATCCACCTCGCACTAACAGCGGTGATACAAGAACAGAAACGGCTCCTAGAGCTAAATCTGATAACAGTTCGAAAAGTGACGGTTGTATGTTCGCGAGTTTTCTCCTAAGTCAATTCCCAGTTCAGCATGTAAAGTCATGTCAATAAATTATCAATTTATGCTCCAAATTCAGATTTCATATAAACACATGCAAATTCACGAATTCGAGCTACTAACATGATTAAACAGATAATAAAACAGCATGCTGCACTCTCTACACTTATGAGGAAATCCGGCGATTTCGGTAACATCAACCCACCTCGAAAGCTATCCAACAACGGCTAGGAGTCGAGTGGAAGGCCTCCAAACAACGCCGGCCGAAATCGAGCTCAAATCTGCAACCTCGAGATTCGGACCCACCTGCTCACTGTTCTGGGCGCCCAGAACATCAGCCCAGAACTGCAGCCTGGCAGCACAACCCACATGTGATCAACATGCGATAAAATCCAAATTCTAAGTCCAAATGCAGTGAAATTTGGCTCAACTCACCAGCAGAGGTTCAAGAACAAACCCTCCAAATTTCAGCCAAATCGGAGTTCGACTCGATGTCCAAAAAGCCTAAACACTGAATCAGGTCAACATCTGGACCCTCCTGCACATGGATCCAGAAGTTCCAGCACTTAAGCAAAACTCAAAAAAACAGCAAGAATTCAAGGATTCCAAACGATTCTAGCTCATAGAAAGGGGTCACAAACCTCTCAAAAACAGTGATGGAACAATCCAAAACCTCTCCAAAGGTCCTCACAAAGATCTGGATCTAAACATCCAAGAATTTCCATCAATGACCCAAAAATTCAGCACTTAAGCAATTACTCAAAATCTGAGCTAGAACTCACCTTTGAATCCTCAATTCAAGTGGGAAGGACCTCCAAACCAGCAAGGAAAGTGGAAGGATCAAACTTCACTTCGTAATTCCAGCTCCCAAGAGATTGGATCCAAAAGATCAAAGGAAAAACCCAAGTTTCAGCTCAAGAACACAAGGGGTCCAGTAAAACACCAACTGTAGCTTACATACCTGTCCAAATCGCGATTGGAAAGATTCCACTTCTTCCTCTGCGAGTCCTCTATCCAACAAACTAAGTTTCGTTGGATTTGGATACTCCTACACTGCACACGAGCACGAACACTCCAGGTCGACGTTGCAGTTTCAGCAGGAAACCAAGATCATCAATGGAGGAAGATGAAATTGGGAGAGAAGAGAGGGTTTCCCCTTGCAAGCTCCGAGTTCACCTTGAAGAGGAGAGAAAAGAGCCTCAGGGGAGGTCGTCCACATCTTTTATAGACAAGGGATAAAGGTGCAGTGAGCCTCAAGAACAGAATACATCTAACCTGTACTCAGCAGGAAATTCCCAGATTCGGGCGCCCGAAACTCATGAAGTGGGCGCCCAGTTCTTCAGCCTGCATCAACTCGACCATCGGACTCTCCGCCGCGGTCCGGTGCGCCCAAACCTGGTCCGGCGGATCTCACCAACCGATCAACACGTGTCGAGCCGTTCGATACTCACGAGGCAGGATTTCCGGACTCACTTTCCGGGCGCCCGAAACATGGATCCGAAATGACTTAGTAATTTTCAGAAATGAGCGCTGCACAACTGGACGCCCAAAACAAGGCTTCTGGGTGCCCTAAAGTTCAAAAGCCCAAAACTTCAGTTTTGGCTTGCTTCGGCGCTCCGAGTCCGTTTTCGCGTCTATTTGACGCCGAAACGACTCCGACTTGTCTCGACCTTCTCCAGAAGCGTCGGACAGTCTAGAATATTACAGTCATTCCGTCAGTTAGGCCCCAGGGGTACTACATCCTTCCCCCCTACGGAAAGTTTCGTCCTCGAAACTCAAATTCAAACTCATACCTCAAGAAGACAGCTCGAAAAGGTAGGGATAGGATTCCCGCATCACCGTCTCCGGCTCCCAAGTCGCCTCACGCTCCTCGTGATTACTCCACTGCACTTTCACGTACGGTATGACTCGGTTGCGCAATTCTTTCGTCTCGCGAGCAAGAATCCGCACCGGTCGCTCCTCGTACTGCAGGTCCTCAGCCAACTCGAGTGGAGTGAAGTTAATCACGTGGGAGGGGTCGAACACATATCTCCTCAGGGCCGAGACATGAAACACATCATGGACTCCAGAAAGTCGCGGTGGTAGGGCAATCCTGTACGCTACCGGCCCCACTCGCTCTAACACCTCGAACGGGCCAACAAACCGTGGACTGAGCTTTCCACGAACTCCAAAACGGCGAATTCCTCTGGACGGCGAGACTTTCAGAAACACATGATCTCCAATCTGGAACTCCAAGTCTCGTCTCCTAGTATCCGCATAGCTCCTCTGTCGACTCTGGGCGGTCTCAAGACGTCGTCGAACCATCTTGACTTTCTCTTCCGCTTCCAATAGGATATCGGGACCCAAGGTCTTCCTCTCACCCACATCGCTCCAATGCAAGGGCGAACGACACCTGCGTCCATACAATGCCTCAAACGGCGCCATCTGGATGCTCGCTTGATAGCTATTGTTGTACGCAAACTCAACCAGTCCTAAGTGTCGATGCCACCCTCCACCAAAGTCTAGGACACATGCCCTCAACATGTCCTCCAGGGTCTGAATGGTCCGCTCAGACTGACCATCTGTCTGTGGATGAAAAGCCGTGCTAAACCGCAGCTGAGTACCCAGTGCTGTCTGTAGACTCCTCCAAAACTGTGAGACGAATCGTGTGTCTCGATCAGACACAATCGAGGTAGGCACTCCATGCAGTCTCACTATCTCGTCCAAGTATAACTGAGCGAGTCTGTCCCTGGACCAAGTAGTCTGCACTGGTAAGAAGTGGGCAGACTTGGTCAGTCTGTCCACTATCACCCAAATAGCGTCAAAACCAGCCTGCGACCTCGGTAATCCCACGACAAAGTCCATGGCGATCTGGTCCCACTTCCACTCGGGTATTGGGAGACTCTGAAGCTTGCCAGCAGGTACTCGGTGCTCCGCCTTTACCTGTTGACAAGTCAAACACTGAGCCACAAATCTCCCAATATGGCGCTTCATTCCATTCCACCAGAAGTGTGCCTTCAAGTCCTTATACATCTTGGTTCCACCGGGGTGAACCGTATAAGGTGAGTAATGAGCCTCTCTCAAAATCTCCTCTCGGATCTCTGAATCCATAGGCACACACAGTCGGTCCCGTGTACCGCAGTACTCCCGAACTGTCAACACCAAAATCCCCCGTCTGCCCACTGGCAATCTGATCTCGAATCCTCATCAAGTAGGGGTCTACACTCTGTTTCTCTCGGATCCTATCCAACAGAGTGGGTTGCAAAACCAAAGACATAAGTTTTGCAGTAACCCCAGGGGATACCACCTCAAGCTCAAGCCGCCTCAACTCCTCAAGTAACGGCGCCTGCTGAGTGATCATCATACTAAGGCTCTGCACTGATCTCCTGCTCAACGCATCTGCCACTACATTCGCCTTGCCGGGATGATACTGGATGGTAATATCATAATCCTTCAACAGTTCCAACCACCGGCGTTGCCTCAGA
Source organism: Puya raimondii (assembly GCA_016920855.1). Classification (NCBI taxonomy): domain Eukaryota; kingdom Viridiplantae; phylum Streptophyta; class Magnoliopsida; order Poales; family Bromeliaceae; genus Puya; species Puya raimondii. Next base: position 23,375,999 of record JABWPP010000049.1, read on the forward strand.
TTCAATTCCTTCTGAGTGAACAGATACTTGAGACTTTTGTGATCTGTGAAAATCTCACAGTGCTCACCATACAGATAGTGCCGCCACAGCTTCAGTGCAAACACTACAGCTGCCAGCTCCAAATCATGCGTAGGATAATTCTTCTCATAATCCTTCAATTGCCGGGAGGCATAGGCAATTACCCTACCATGCTGCATCAACACACAACCCAAGCCACTGTGTGATGCATCACTATAAATCACAAATCCTTCCCCCATAACTGGAAGGGTAAGGATGGGAGCAGACATCAGTCTCTCCTTCAGCTCCTCAAAGCTACGCTGGCACTCAGCACTCCAAACAAATCTAATCCCCTTCCTCGTCAGACGAGTGAGGGGTGTGGAGAGCTTCGCAAAGCCTTCCACAAATCGACGGTAATATCCAGCTAACCCGAGGAAACTCCTCACCTCGGTAACCGTCGTCGGTCTGGGCCAATCCCGCACAGTCTCAATCTTCTGCGGGTCCACCGCTACTCCAGTGGCCGAAATCACATGGCCCAAGAAAGCTACCTCTCGAAGCCAGAACTCGCACTTCTTCAGCTTAGCATACAACTTCTTCTCTCTCAGAAGTTGCAGCACAACCCTCAAGTGCTCCTCATGCTCAGCATCGCTCCGAGAGTAGATCAAGATGTCATCAATAAACACCACCACAAACCGGTCCAAGAACGGCTTAAACACTCGATTCATCAAATCCATAAACGCGGCAGGGGCATTAGTCAATCCAAACGGCATCACCGTAAACTCATAATGCCCGTACCGGGTCCTAAAAGCCGTCTTAGGAATATCCTCGGCCTTCACCTTCAATTGGTGGTAACCAGACTGCAAGTCAATCTTCGAGAAGACACAAGATCCTTGCAGCTGATCAAACAGATCATCAATGCGCGGCAAAGGATACCTGTTCTTGATGGTCACTTTATTCAACTCTCGATAATCCACACAAAGTCTAAGTGAACCATCCTTCTTCTTCACGAATAACACCGGCGCTCCCCAAGGCGATACACTGGGTCGCACAAACCCTTTATCCATCAAATCCTGAAGCTGCGCCTTAAGCTCTCTCAGCTCAGCCGGTGCCATTCGGTAGGGTGTCTTTGAGATTGGCGCGGTTCCTAGGACTACGTCAATCACAAACTCGACCTCCCTGTCAGGTGGCATCTCAGTCAACACGGGGGGGGGAAACATGTCCGGGAACTCGCGGACTACAGAGATGTCCTCGAGCTCCGGTGCCACTGCAGATACCTCCACAACAGTCGCCAGAAATGCGGTACATCCTCGACTCATCATCTGTCTCGCTCGTGCCGACGAAATCCACGTCGCAAACAACGTGCTCCTGCAGCCTCGATACACGTACTCCTCCTGGCCTGGCTCGCGAAACGTCACGGTCCTCTCGCCACAGTCGATCGTCGCGAAGTAGCGCGTCAGCCAATCCATGCCGAGCACTACATCAAAATCCTGCAATCGCCCCAAGACCAACAGGTCTGCGGGCATCACCCAAGGTCCAAGCTGCACTGGGCAAGCTTGACAACAATCCTCCACACGCAAAACGTGCTCGGGAATCTGCACCTCTCGTGCACAAGGTAACGGCCCTATCACTAGCTCATGCAAGGATGCAAATGCTCGACTAACAAAAGAATGTGATGCACCGGTATCAAATAATGCACGAGCTCTAATGCCAGAAATTAAAATGATACCTGCCACCACATGATCCGCCGCCGTGGAGTCCTCCAGTTGAGCCGCAAAGACTCTGCCGCTCTGCGCCTGCTGCCGCCGCTCACCCAGGCGTGGTACAGAAGCCCGATCCATCTGGCTGTGACTCGGTGGAGCTCCATAGGCCTGCTGATGAACTGGGAGTGCCGATGCGATCGATGGTACAGGTGACGCTGCTCGGGGACAAGCTGCCCGCAGATGTCCGGACTGACCACACCCAAAACACCGGCCCTCACGCTGCTCGCACTGTCTAGGCCAATGTGGTCCTCCGCAGATGACACATCTCGGTGGTGCTCCCCTCTGCTGCCGTCCCTGCTGACGGGATCCACCAGACCTCTGTCGCCCCGAAAACCCACGACCCTGAGAACGTGATCGTGGAGGTCTCGGCGGGCGTCTGCCGCTGGTCTGTCCCCCGTCCTCCGGAGTCGGGCGCTTCCTATCCAAACCCTGACTCAGAGTGGCCGTCCGCTCACTCGCCGTCAAGGCTCCTCGCTCCACCCATAGCGCCTGCTCGATCGACGCGTCCAAGGTCTGCAACCTCTGCGCCTGAACTAAGACAAATATCTCATGTCTCAATCCTCGCTCGAACAAATAAACTCTGTGAGCCTCATCTCTCGCAGCAAAAGGAACACAGTTCAGGAGTCTGGTAAACTCCCGGGTATACTCCTGCACTGTGCGATCTCCCTGGAGTAGACTCTTCAAATCCTCCTCGAGTTTCTGCTTCACGCTGTTAGGGAAATAGGACCCATACAGCATCCCGCAGAACTCGGTCCAACTCAAATGCAGCGCATCCAGCGACCTGCTCGATCTCGTCCTCGTCCACCAGATGCGTGCATCACCTGTCAGGCAGTGAACTGCCAAGTGAACCCGCTCCCGCTCTGGCACGAAGAGATCCTCGAATAACTTCTCCATCTCGCCTACCCAGGCCTCCACCACCCATGGCTCGGTGTGGCTACCATCGAAACGGGGTGGATCAAACCGACAAAAACGAGCCAGTCTCTCGGTCATCCGCTCCTGCTCAGCCTCCGACATCTGTCCACCAAATCGGGAAGTGTCGCCAACCGGTGCGGCCGGAACTGCCGCTGCTGGGGGTACGGCTGCAGCTGGAACGTCAGCTGGAACAGCAGGAGGTGGCTCCTGCGACTCCGTCGCTCTAGGTGCAGCACTCCACGTGTGAGTAATGGTATCACACATCCTCCGCAAAAGTGCACTCTGCTGCCTAGCTGACTCGGCTAGCGCATTCAACTGCTCACACACATCAGGGGGTGCACTAGGTCCCGCCTGCTCAGGCACCACAGAAGGCGCGGGGGTAGCTCGCGTCGGGGGTCGACCTCGGTGTCGGGGAGGCGCCATGCTCACCTGCGCAACACACAGATCGGTCAACAACCACAAAACAACTCAAGACCCAATCAAGCGAAAGTCCAGAAGGTCGTCTCTTTTCCCTCGCTACTTGACGTCGTCTGCAGCCAACGCAAGTTCGCGACAGGAAAGGACACACGCCTTCGATCACTCCCTCCACTTAAGGATGAGTTCAACAGTCAAATCGATGACTTTCGCGGCAAGTCACGTCTCTCACGTCTTGCATTCCTAGGGTCTGCCATAGCCTAGGGTTTACTAAGTCCCAACGACCTATTCCTAAGCTCTGATACCACTTAATCTGTCACGCCCCGGATTACTCGTTTCCCCGGGCTCGCCAACAGATCCGCCGTATACATAGATTTTTTTATGTATACGAAGCGATAGCTAACCTGTAACAAACATACAAGCCACTACAAGAGATATATAGAGCTGCAATAAAACATACTAATAACAAAAACCACCTGTACATATAGAGTCCAAAATACAACAGGTCCACCACAACCAAAATAGGTACAAATTCACACTATATGTACATGGCACAACCCAAGAAGAAACTATCTCCAGTAGGGTCCTCCTCTAGGGACAACAGGGACAGGTAGGGATCTAGCTCGCGACTCCCTTACCTCGATCCGCGGAAACAGGCGCAGCAGCCGCAACAGAAGAAGGCTCTGCAAAAAGGTGGCAACAAAGGGTGTGAGAACTACTATCAAAAGAAGTAATCCTCAGTGGGTACCGATACCGACCTCAACGGTCCACCCACTAAGTCTACGAGACTAACAGTATAGCTGGTAGGTAAAGAACAACAAAGTAAGCTGGAATAAACTCTACAGCTATCATGCCACTACCCTACCACTATCCAAGTCAACTCTCAAGTAAGCATCACCCAAGTGAGAAATCATCCCTGACCCAATCTATCGAAACCGCCCGAACGGGCTCGTCCAGCCAACTGCCTAGCCACACCGCACACTACCAAAAGGGTAGCCGGTCCAAAACAGATCCACAATCTGTAGCGACATCAACGCAAAAGAGGCCTCACTCCGGAGCGGCACTCGGGGGAGCTACCCAGCCGAGTTAGTACGCGTATCTCTGTCGAGCACAAACAGGCTCCGGCAGGCTATAGTCAAAGAACAAAGGGGTCAAAAGGGGTCAAAGACTCTAAGCTCACGTGCCCTCAGCACAACCAGAAGCTAAAACAAGAGTCTGGGTCCACCGTCAACCCCGACGGCACCCGGTAATACAGAACAGTCTAACCCTGCTGTAAATACAAGCTCGGCATCCCAGCACGAGCGTAAACTCGTCCTATAACGAACTAAGTATCCACCTCGCACTAACAGCGGTGATACAAGAACAGAAACGGCTCCTAGAGCTAAATCTGATAACAGTTCGAAAAGTGACGGTTGTATGTTCGCGAGTTTTCTCCTAAGTCAATTCCCAGTTCAGCATGTAAAGTCATGTCAATAAATTATCAATTTATGCTCCAAATTCAGATTTCATATAAACACATGCAAATTCACGAATTCGAGCTACTAACATGATTAAACAGATAATAAAACAGCATGCTGCACTCTCTACACTTAGGAGGAAATCCGGCGATTTCGGTAACATCAACCCACCTCGAAAGCTATCCAACAACGGCTAGGAGTCGAGTGGAAGGCCTCCAAACAACGCCGGCCGAAATCGAGCTCAAATCTGCAACCTCGAGATTCGGACCCACCTGCTCACTGTTCTGGGCGCCCAGAACATCAGCCCAGAACTGCAGCCTGGCAGCACAACCCACATGTGATCAACATGCGATAAAATCCAAATTCTAAGTCCAAATGCAGTGAAATTTGGCTCAACTCACCAGCAGAGGTTCAAGAACAAACCCTCCAAATTTCAGCCAAATCGGAGTTCGACTCGATGTCCAAAAAGCCTAAACACTGAATCAGGTCAACATCTGGACCCTCCTGCACATGGATCCAGAAGTTCCAGCACTTAAGCAAAACTCAAAAACAGCAAGAATTCAAGGATTCCAACGATTCTAGCTCATAGAAAGGGGTCACAAACCTCTCAAAAACAGTGATGGAACAATCCAAAACCTCTCCAAAGGTCCTCACAAAGATCTGGATCTAAACATCCAAGAATTTCCATCAATGACCCAAAAATTCAGCACTTAAGCAATTACTCAAAATCTGAGCTAGAACTCACCTTTGAATCCTCAATTCAAGTGGGAAGGACCTCCAAACCAGCAAGGAAAGTGGAAGGATCAAACTTCACTTCGTAATTCCAGCTCCCAAGAGATTGGATCCAAAAGATCAAAGGAAAAACCCAAGTTTCAGCTCAAGAACACAAGGGGTCCAGTAAAACACCAGCTGTAGCTTACATACCTGTCCAAATCGCGATTGGAAAGATTCCACTTCTTCCTCTGCGAGTCCTCTATCCAACAAACCAAGTTTCGTTGGATTTGGATACTTCTACACTGCACACGAGCACGAACACTCCAGGTCGACGTTGCAGTTTCAGCAGGAAACCAAGATCATCAATGGAGGAAGATGAAATTGGGAGAGAAGTGAGGGTTTCCCCTTGCAAGCTCCGAGTTCACCTTGAAGAGGAGAGAAAAGAGCCTCAGGGGAGGTCGTCCACATCTTTTATAGACAAGGGATAAAGGTGCAGTGAGCCTCAAGAACAGAATACATCTAACCTGTACTCAGCAGGAAATTCCCAGATTCGGGCGCCCGAAACTCATGAAGTGGGCGCCCAGTTCTTCAGCCTGCATCAACTCGACCATCGGACTCTCCGCCGCGGTCCGGTGCGCCCAAACCTGGTCCGGCGGATCTCACCAACCGATCAACACGTGTCGAGCCGTTCGATACTCACGAGGCAGGATTTCCGGACTCACTTTCCGGGCGCCCGAAACATGGATCCGAAAGACTTAGTAATTTTCAGAAATGAGCGCTGCACAACTGGACGCCCAAAACAAGGCTTCTGGGCGCCCTAAAGTTCAAAAGCCCAAAACTTCAGTTTTGGCTTGCTTCGGCGCTCCGAGTCCGTTTTCGCGTCTATTTGACGCCGAAACGACTCCGACTTGTCTCGACCTTCTCCAGAAGCGTCGGACAGTCTAGAATATTACAGTCATTCCGTCAGTTAGGCCCCAGGGGTACTACAGCTCCACAGTGCCCGAATGTGCTCCGAATCATGAGCACGGCCTCCGGCACGTCGAGACCTATCGGTGCGTGTCTCAGCTGACCCCGAAGACCCTCAGTTTGTCGTAACGACCCATAGTGTCCGATAAATCACATAAAATAATGTGATTTTATGGAAGGTTGAGGGCTTTTATGCAATTGTACACTGCGTGGGTCCTGAGGGCAGTATGTATGGACTACGTGTGACCTTTGGACTGATTGTCCAAGGTCCGCCGTCCTTCGTTTGTCCGAAAATGGGTTTTCGGAGCGTTTCCCGACGAAATCCGTCGGCGAAACGTGGTTTTCGGCTCGGAAATCTCCGACGAAATGTGTGTGACTTGTGGGCTGCCGCTGAGCCTTGTTGGCTGGTCTTGGGGACCGTCTCGAGTGTTCGGAGACGTCCGGTGAGCGGTAGTGGGTTCCGGTGTCAAAATCGACACTTTCGGGAATCCGGATCGGAACTATTGTCCGACGATGATCGTTTCGTTGTTTGATCTTGTGCTTGCTGCCAACACACCCAAACGGATGTGTTTCGGAGCAGCGGTTGACTCGTAGAGCGAGTTGGTGCCTTTCGGGACTTCTCGTGGGTCCCGATGACATCCCGATATCGTTTCGGGATTTTCGGCGATTTACGGAGATCGGTTTGGGAAACCGAGTCTCGGGATTGTGGGATGTGTGCATGAGTCATGTATTGAGTCAGGTGAGATTTGTCCTTGACTCGGTGGGCCTATTGTAGGTCCGGTCGATTTGCGGAGCGTCCCGGATTCCGACGCGGTTGTTTAGAGGTGGGTACTTTGATTCGAGGTTGACCTTGTGGTGTATGCTCAGTGACGTCCTCTCCACTCTCTTTTATATTCCTTGCATATTCTACTCGTGAGCTTAGCACCCATTGATCTTTATGATTATTGCTCTACTTGTTTATATTCCAGTATTTATTATCATGATCTAGAAGTAGAGCGGTTTGACTATTGTGACCTATTCGGTCGGTTCTGTGGTTCTTGTGACTGGATGACCCATGTGGTCGGGTTGCCCTGCGGGGTAGGATTTTTGATTTGTTGACGACAGATGGTTATTGATCATATTCGCATTGATCGCCACGGCTTATGCGCATCTTCACGTACACCAGCGGTTTGGCCACCGCAAGAGGGTGTACTTTTCCGGAAAAGTGGTCGGTCGCCGACCCGTGGACCCGGTGGTGGTTTTCGCCAGGGACGTATGCCAGGGAGAGCCTTATGTGGCATTGCCTGAGGTCTTTAGACCGACACGGCGGTTGGATTGGGTATATTTGAGCTATTCTTCCATTGATGCATTATTTATACAGTAGCTGTAGTTTATTTACCTGCTTCTCCACTTACTTGCATAGCTACTGTATTACTCTACTCCTTTCAGTTTCTTGTCTGCCAGTGCAGTACCCACTGGGAGGGGGAGACATGTGTACATGTTCTCACCCCCCACTATCATTTACAGGTGACTTGGGAGGAGAGGGTTGGGACGGTGCGCGAGGCACGAGGCACGACGGGCGAGTGACTCTTGGAGCCCGACTAGCTAGCGGTCTAGCTTTCCTACCCTCCTATTACTTGCATTAGACTTTGTGGTTTAGTGAAGTTGGATTTTTGGAACTTGATTTCGTATGATTACTGTAATAAGTAACTTGACATGGTTTTATGTGGATTTTTGGAAAATGACGTCTCCTACCCATCGAGGTAGCTGTTTTCAAAAAGAAAAGGTTTTCACGCATTAAGATTCTTAGTGTTTCAAATTTGAGGTTCCTGTGTGGGGAACGTTTCAACTGATAGATGTAATTGTTTATGTATCGTAATTATGAATGGTTGTGAGTGGATGGAAATGTTTGTATATTGTATATTGTGCGACGCCGTGCAAATACAGGGGAGACTCTGTCCGTTTGTCACGGAGAATCTCCGTATTTGTGGCGGGTCTGTTGCACGTCCTTGGGTCAAGATTTATAATAATAATAAAAAAATGGGCACTTTTCGCTGAACTCTGAATTTTCAAAACAGCCTGATAATTTTGGCTTATAGAAAGGGACCCCGGGGCGTGACAGTTTTATGCAAAGGTGAACATTCATATACTAAGTAAACTGGACTTAGAGTATCACAGCTGATTGATGCATATACATGTAGTGTATGGACATAGTATTGGGTGGTGACCTTGTGGCATTGCATGTAGTGAGACATTGACATGACTTGGCACCCTAGTGATTAGTGAACATAACATACATATTGTTGGAGACAAGTCATATGTGTAATAGCAAAACTTGACATATAGTGAGTTTATTACATTAGAGCTTATGTGATTGATCATGGCATTAATTTGACATGCATGTAGTTTGTGTATTTAAATTGTTGAGCTTATGACAATAGAGCATATTCATGTTCATGTAGATGATTTAGTCATTGGAGGCATGATAGTTGTAGAACTACCTGTTTAGCATTTAATATTTATGCTTTATGTTTCAGTTATACTATCTTGCCTCAGTTGACCTAGCGGTGTAATTCGCCACTCTCGGCGGCTTACCCACTGGGAACTATTGATAATAGTTCTCACCCCCATTGTTGTTGGGTTTTTATTTCAGAGCCTTCCGCAGCAGGAGAGGCTTGAGATCGTGGCGAGGGGTTAGCAGCTAGCTAGAGCCTCTACGGTGTTGTTGTAGGCATACCATGGTGTCATTTCATTGTATTTTGTATGAAAGGTGTATAGTTGTTTCTAGTGAGTGATCTCCTAGTATTGCTAAGATGTATAATTTTTTATTGTATATCTTGAGATTTTTAGTTGTGTTGATCTTGATTAGTTGTAGAATTATGTTCTCGCTCTGATCACCTTGTATAGGATGTATTCCTTATTCTCGTTGTTTGTTTGTTGTTGTAGACGCCTTGTGTACATTGTGTTGTTTTGAGGTACACGGCGGGTCTGTGCACGTGCCTGGTAGGCTCCCACGAGGGCCCGGGGCGTGACAGCCCGGCCCTGGGCCCTTCTCCTATTGTCCTCTGGCGAGCCCCCCCAAGCCCATCCGCCCATCCCCTCACCACTCAGGGTGCCCCGCATGAAATCTCTCGTTGCTACCCATTATTCCAAATCTTGTTCGTGCGTTTTGTCTTTCTGCTACTCAAGATAATTCCATTGCTGGAATCTTTCAAGACAGTGTAGAGAATTAAATAAAGGTATCATCTTGCTCTTTTTGTACGTGTAGTTGTTTGTCTCTTCACTCCTGCTATATCTATTTTATTGATCAGGTCCTTCTTATTTTCTGCTTTTGCTAGGTAGCTGGGATAGGCGTCATCCCCTGCCTTTCCCATTTCCATCGTCTTCGCTAGCTGTCTCGCTCTGTCTCTCGACCGACAGCCATCCCGCTCTGTCTCTTCCCCGAAAGCAGTAAGAGTCCTTGTGATAATGCAGCTGCTACTTCATCATCATCTTCTCTCTCTAGGTTTGTATTTTTGTAAATATTTCTTTGATCTAGGATTTTGATTCATCAGATTTGATGTATTGTCGCGTTAAAATATGATTTTTTTTTTGTCTATGCTATTATCTTTGATTTAGGGTTCCTGATTGTATTTTGCATATCATGTATTTGCATATTATATATATTAATATTTGATATAGGTTTATTATACGACTTTCTTGATTAATTCTATGTTTTATTTGATCTTGCATTAATTTTCGTCATATGCTTGTGGTTTTCTTGATATTTTGTAATATTTGTAAATTTGATGTGTGATTTTCTAAATTGGGAAACAATGCGTCCACAATTTTTCATGGAGAGTTCAAATGCTTCATCAAAATAAAATAAAGTTTTTGATGGAGGAAACAGTTCAGATGAACCGCATGTAAATTTGATTGAGGAACCACTGATAAATTTGATGTGTAAACATAAATTGGGAAACAATGTGTCCATAGTTTTTGACGGGGGAACCAATTTAGATGCTTCATCAAATGAAGTTTTCAGTGGAAGGACCAGTTTCAAATGAATTGGTATTATCTTAATAGTCTTTTGATTCTTTGTATTTGTTTAATTATCTAGATGTGGTTTTTCATATCATGTTTGTTGATTTAGTACTGAAATATGCAGAATACCATGTCAATATAGTATGTAGAATACCACATCAATGTAGAATGCCATAACATATTTGATTATTAAATTATAGTTATTGATTAAAAAGTACGATCGAATACTTTCACTGTATACTATAGTTGCCAAACATGCAAGGGCTGCAAGCAATCCGCCATTCACTCTGGCACTCTTCCACATGAAATTATTATATAAAATAACCAACGTCATGAATTTACCAAGCATCATGATTCATTTGTCGAGTCTTCAAGTATTCTTAGCTTGATCCCATGAACTTCAAATCTCAAATTCTTCGAGACTCTAACTTAACCATAACAAAATATGCCAATACAAAAATCCGTAACAATCTTCTTCTTTCGTAATTTTTTGACAAAACTCAAAAGTTTATATGAAACTCACCACGCTCATCTCACCAAAAATTAAAAAACGAAGTTCGTTGCAATCACCAAAACAATGAACTTCTCATATAAAAGATCCAATTTCAAAATTACAAAAATAAACTCCTAACACATACTAGGAGTCTTGAAATCTTATACACGCTACAAAAAAAAACAATGCTTCTCTCCATGGAAATGTCAAATCAAAATGTCTATTCCTATATCCATGTCAAGTATTCTCTACAACTATGTTCAAAATTTTCCTATTCTTTTGTTCAATTATGTCAAAATTCAAAATTTTCCTATTAAGTGTTCAAAATATTAAAATCTCTCTCCCTTAGGGCACCGTTTAGTTCGGGTTATCCTGACAAGATTACAGGCAATCCTGCCAGGATTAATGCGTTTGGTTCATCCTGTATGCAATCTGTTCGGTATTGCAGCATTACAAAAGGTGTAAGATTACACCGAAAATATTACCGAGGGGGGTGTTCATGCAAGATCTCCTCCTAAGTTCAATGTCGCTCACGTCTCCTCCTTTCTGCTACTCTATCCCTTTTTGTCAACAAATTGCCAAAAAAATAAACTTGAAACCAATTGTAACCAAAAAAAAGATGGGAATACTCAAGAAATCAAGTATGTAGGTACTAAAACACAGTAACTTCATATTAAGTGCTTCAAATTTCAAACTAATCAATATGAGTTACAAAATCTATTTCAAATACATCAAGTATCTAACAAAACTTCATAAGCAATATTTATAACTCACTATCCTTAAATTTAGATATCAAATAAAATACAAAAGGTATCAAAACTATTAAAATGTAAAGAATTATGAATCAAATGAATAAAAAGATATCTAAATGAACTAAAATCAATGAGTAGGTTCTCAATATAAAGAATGAATGTATGTAATAACCAGGGGTGGCTCTTTGAGCATCTTTTAAGCGTATCCAACGTTACACCCCAGAGAATTTTGCTTCTCTTAAAAGTTTTATTTAGTTTTCTTTTCTTAGATTCAACAATAATATATGGTAGTTTCACACACTTACCGGACAACTGAAATGGTAACTCTTTTTAACATGTGGTGGTAGTTTTCACACTCCCTTTGGGATTTAACTCTTTTCATATCTTTTATGTATATAATATTTTATTTTTCATAAATCTCCCACTTAATGTGCAATTCCTTGTAATAAAACATACTCATTAAGTTTAGTATCATGTAGATAAATTTTATGTATTGTCTTCAACATCACACAATCGAAATAGTTAAGATTTCTAAAGCATTCTACATAATGATCCAAGTTTGTTGATTGTATGAAATAAGTATTGGTATAAACTCTATTTAGATATCTAATACACTAGAATGAAACTTTATAACAAATATCCAATTAAAGATGAGATGAAGCTAATGAAGCTATATTCATGCGTTAATTAATGTTATCGTTAATGAAAACCTAACAACAATTTGAAAAATACAAAAACAAACCAAATGAAAACAACATAATGCAAAGATTGAAATGTAAGAATACAAAATTATGATCAATGCACTAGAAAAGTCTTAAGATAGTTTAAGGAGTTGGATGGATATCATCTTTGCGCACCCAAACCTTATGGATTTTGGATTGTGCAGGCTTATAGAAAGTTTATGTTCATGTAGACATTGTGAAATTTTATTTTTGAAACTTTTTTAGCTTTTAAGTCGATGTTGGTTTCTTCTTCTGAATCATTGGTTTCTTCTCTATTTGGGTCTTCATGTTCTTCTTTGATTTATTGTCGATTGGGGAGAAGTCATCTTTTGCATCTTTAATTGGCGAATCTCTTGATTTATACGTGCAACTTGACTCTGCAAGTGTTGTTCATAAGGAAGTGGGGGTTATCAAACATGAGTAGGTGCCTTAGTTCGGGTGGAAGTAGTCGGATGTGCCACCTTCTCGTTTTGTTTGCAAAATCTTTTGATGTGACCTTTGTTTTCGTAATGATGGCACACCTTCTTATTTAGCTCGTTCAATTTAGGAGATGATGTAGTAGCACCTTGAGTTAGCTCCTTGTTTTCAATAAGAGCATTTATAACCAACATCAAGCCAATCTGTTTATCCAAGCCGGAGCATATGATCTAGTTTCTTCATGCTGAAGGAGAATTTTTTGAGGTCGGACTTGAGTTGTGCAATTTGTGTAGTCAAGACTTTTTTGGATTCTCGAACCCCTACATGCTCCTTGAGAAAAAAATTGATATCATCTATATGGGATTATATCGAGGTTTTCAATTGAGTTAGCTTCACTTGGAGGATTCAATTACTTTTCAATAAAAAGTCTCATTCCTCCTCAAGAGCTTTAGTCATTGACGTCAATAATTTGTTTTCATCTTCAAACTCAAGTAAGCACTTTCTCAATTTCTTATTTTGCTTGGCCATCTTCTTTGATTTAATAAGTTGTTAGTAGGCCTACACAAGATCTTGCTTTTCTGACTCCTCTTCACTCTCATCACGGTCCGATGGCGTCGAGTCATGCAAAGAAGAAGAAAAGTCGGTGATAGTAGAAGACAAACACATAAAAGAAGAAGGTGTATAAGTAGTAGCAATAAGAGTAATAACATTGACATCCTCATCACTGGAGGTCGACTTTTCTAAAGATGAGTCGTCCCAAGTCCTAGCATGTAAAGCCTTTTTCTTTTAGATTTTCTTATTGGAACAATAAATATGGCGAAGTCCTTGCATCTGTAGCATTTGATTTTTCCTTCTGAACTATTCTCTTTTTTTGTTGTTGAAGATTTAGCAAAATTTCTTCAATTTGAACTTGAGGAGCCTTTATTTGAAGTTCTTTGCTTGGAAAAAGACGATGTATTCTTGTTGGTTCTATTCTTCTAAAAGTTCCTTCGAAATTTCGTTATCAAGAGAGACAATTGATGCTTGAATTCCGCCATTGAAATATCACCATCCGAATCTGAGTCCGAAGTCTCCTCGTCTCCTTCTCTGATTGATTTCAATGCCAAATTTGCACATTTAGAAGAGGACTTGGAGGAATTAGAATTAGTACGAAAAATTATTTCATAAGTTTGTAAAGAACTTACAAATTTTTCTACTTTCATCTCATCACGATGTTTTACAGTTTTTATAGTCGCAACATGCAATCTAAAGCGTTCAGGAAGAATTCTTAATATTTTTCTTATAAATTTTGGTTCTGAGATCTTCTCTCACAAGTTTGCACATTTGTTGACAATATATTGCAATCTTGTAATATTCAGTGAAGGTTTCATGCTTCTCCATTCTAATATAATCAAACTTGGTTGTTAGCATCTGCAGCTTTCGAAACTTCACTAAGCATGTTTTCTCCTGTGTAATTTGTAGAGTATCTCAAATCTCCTTCGCTGTGCCATATATGAAAATACGTGTGGACTCAATAGAAGAAAGAGCATTAAATAAAGCATTTATACCCTTCCCATTATAAGACATAGCATCCATCTCCTTCGTAGACTACTTAGTCCGAGTTTTACGAGTTGTAACATTATTGACCACTTCAGTCGGATGGTTTTAATCAAATTCGGTGGATTGTCAAACTCTCATCCATTGCAATGAGGAATCTCTCATTCTAACTTTCAAATAAGCATAATTAGTTCCATTAGAAAGTGGAGGCCTATATATGTTACCACCAAAAGCCCTTGAAAAGTATAACAACCTATTCCCACTCATATTACTTGTATGTTATGTAGCCCTAGGATCTAATAGGTATTTACACCTAGAGGGGGTGGATAGGTGATACATCCAAAATCCACAACTACTCGGCAAATAAAAATAAATCTAGAAATTTAAATTATACACCGAGATTTAATGTGCAAAAAAGTTCAAATAAGAGTAAAAACCAACTGGACTAATCACGTGAAAGGAGGAGGGGTAGTTTCCACGGTCTCTCTCTGCATCGGGCGAGTCACAACGGGCGCTGTTGCGATGGGCGCCGTCGCTGTGCCAGAAGGGACGGCCACCATAGCACCCAAGAAAGCACCAAATGTCAGCAGGGGAACACTCAGGCTCGCCTCGCGGTGGCAGGCAACATATTATTAAACTAGTTACTGCACAACACCCTGACCAGGCCGCCAACTAGTTTCGAAGCTCTCTATCTCTTCAGCACGAGAAGACTCTGCGGCACCAGAGTGCGCCCCACCCTAGTCCTCATCGGGGTTTGTCCACAAGCCTTGAATCCTATAGGAAAAGTAAGGATTCAATTTTAAAATCTAGAGACAACGAAGACATATTACACCCCTTAGGGTGATCCTTAACTCGGGATGACATACAATTGGCCCAATACTTGATCAGAAGAACGCTATCAAAGGGTAGGATATTTCTTTCTGACTCTCGGTGTCACGTTGTCTGAAGGCAACGTGCTTATCAAATGAGAGGAAAGGTACCCATAGATTTGTTGCCAACAATCTGTTGGAGACCTGACACAACTCTAATCCCAACCAACATGTATACTCTCTCGTGCCTAGGTAGGCTTAGTTTCGTTTAGCTTTAAAATCTACTGCTCTGATACCAACTTAATATATCATGTCACGGCATGGAAACCTAATTGGATGTGCGCACAGGCCTGCCACACCAACAGAATTTCTTGTGCCCATGCATTGTGTGAAGCACTTGTCAATTTAGCTCATGTATATAGAAAAATATCCAAAGATGTTAAAACCAAGGATTTAAGTGTCGTGATACGGGGTCGTGCCGGAAACTTTCCGGCGCGGTATGGCATGATGCGTGCCGGGCCATGCCGATGCGTGCAGGTCACAAAAAATACATGTCTGTCGACCCATAATGGCATGAAATATTTATTTATTTAAGTAACAAAATATTCTAACTGTTTATTATGTATTTTTATTAAATTTTTTAAACTTTATTGAGAAAATTACTTACTAATTTAAAGAATAGAGGGTTTTGAGCTGTGCCATTAGCACGGGGGCTGTGTCGTGTCGATATCTTATTGGCACGATACGGCACGGTGGATACAGCCCATGCTAATGGGCACTTAAATCCTTGGTTAAAACTATAAAACATTATTATAAATGTTTACAAAAACTCTCAAGTTCCAAAAATGGTGCAATTGTTTGACTACAATTTTCATTCCATGATGGTTACAAAATTTGGGCTCTAAAACTAAACCAAAATGAGTGATTATAGAGAAGAGGCTTTATCCATAACACAATCCTCATGCCACGTAATTGCTTTGCCTTATTTGACATACCTATAAAAACAGTGAGATGAGAAACTAATAAAAGTTTTTTAGTGGGTACCACAAGCTGCAAAGGGCAAGCTGCCTACTGGTAACTAAAAGATAGCAATAACTGTCACGCCCCGGGCTAGTTTTAGAAGCGGAAGAACGTGCCATTTTTTTTTTGAAAGCCTAGCCCGCGCCACGTACAGACCCGCCACAAATACAGGTCCCATTGTCTACACGAACATAGTCTCCCCTGTATTTGCACGGCGTACACAAGATACAAACAGGATCACAACCACCATTCATTCATCACACAAACAACAATCACAATGTCCAAAGCATACAGCTAACCGTCCTTAACAATTGCATGTATCTAAATAAGTCCTTAGGCGAAGGATGATGTGATGCACAAAACAACAAATCATTCTATAAAAATGCTCCTTACCCAGAAGCTTTACTTTGAAATCCTAATCTCAATCATTTAAAGATCATTCTAAAACTGTTCTCCACACGAGAACTCTCTTTTGAAAATCAAAAGCCGATCGAACGAAAGCCGTTTGAAAACCGTTTCCCACACGGAAACCTTATTTGAAAACCGCTGCCACGAGGGGTAGAAATCCAAGATACACAGATGATCACAAAGCACGACAATAACCAAAACCACAAGAACGATATACTAAAGCATAGTCATCCACAATATCTACGCATGCAATCAACACAAAATACTGAACCATATCCATAAGTCTACTAAGTAAGGGGAGAGTGTCAGGGTAGCAACCAAAACGGTGGTAACACAGGTCGGGACCTCTAATGCAGCTATCTAGTCGCGTCTCACAACGTCCCGACTCCCACCACCCGGCTCACCTAAAAAAAACAACGATGGCGGGGGGTGAGAACATGATAAACATGTCTCCCCTCCCAGTGGGTACCACAAGCCGACAAAGGCGAGGTGTACACACCGGCGCGAGAGTCAACAGATAGATAGGTAAGTAGAACAGTAGCATAAGTAAGCATGAGAATGAACCATACATGAACGACTACGCTACTGTAAGCAAATAGTATATGCATCAACTGTAGATAGATAATGAAACCCAATCACCACCAGGCCACAGGGACGGATCCCTGGCACTGTCACAACTACTCACTCACATGCACATAACCTCCGCAGATGCACATGTCGAGAGGCTCACGGGTTGGAAACACACAACCCTTTTTCGAAAAAGAACACCCTAAGCGGTGGATCAGACCGCTGGTATACGTGAAGTGCTAGAAGAGCTGTGACGATTAATGCAATATGCTCAATCCACAGAACGGCAACAAGCCGAGAATAGCAACCGGACCAAGTCCAAGGATCGCTCGGAACAACAGGCGATCACTACCGACCAACTAGGTCGTCACAATAAACCATGCAATCACACTACTCTACTAATGGCAAGCTCACAAAAGTAGAGGAAAGAGAATCTAGTGAACTAATAATTAACATGCAAGAGAAAGGAATAGAAGGGTATCACCGCTAGTCCACTGAACCGACTCCGAATCGAAGTACCCACCTGCAGAAACGAAGCGTCTAACACCGACGGCTCACGGGGAAGTCGACCGAACCTACGAAGTACTAACCGGGTCAAGACCCACCGAGCCGACACTAACAAACAAAAGCACACAATCCGAAACCGTCGGATCGTCCGGAAAACCCGCCGGAACGATCCCGAACCCAAACCAAGCCCCAGAGGGGTACCAACAAACCACGCGAGTGTTCCGCTGTCCACAACCACACCAAACAAGGTGGTTGGACAGCGGGCACAAGGCCGGGATGCCACGAACACCAACGCATCCCAAAACGGCTTTTCGGATTCCCGAAAAATGCCTATAATGGCACCGAAACCCTCCGTCGCTCATCCGCTGCCCTCGGAACTTCGGGACAGCGATGAATAACAGCCAACAAGGCTGTGCGACAAAGCCCGATCGTCTACAGAACCAACCAGTGGGTTGCACGACCACAACGTGCGTTTCGCTGACTAATTCGTCGGAAAGCGCACCGGAAATCAAACCGGATATCCGCGAGGGCAATACAAGCATGGACAACCAGTCCACAGGGCCTCAAGGATCAAGTCCTTGCTGCCCGCAGCGTCTCCGCGCTGCCACAATCCACAAAAGCCCAAAACAAGCAACATGCACACGATTTCAAGCAAAAAGAAGGCCGATAGAGCACTCCGTTTGTCCGCGCGACCCTCCGCGAGCACCAGCGGACAGGGAACGAAGCAACGGAAGCCGTGCTCACAGCCCCACTACGACAGGAACAGTCGCGGGCACAAATAACCCAAGAAAACAACAAAAACATGCAATATAAGGGCTCGACACAGTCGAGGTAGCAAACCGAGGCACCTCTGCTGTCAACTGAGGTGAGCACGGTGATCAGCGCATCGCCGCGATCATCGTGCTCACCTCCCCGAAGATCGGGAGGCAGCCAAAGGCTCAGATTCACGCATGCAGCCCCAAACGAGCAGGGATCAAGCCTGTCCGGAGCAAGCAAGCTCCGGCCGGCTGCGGGACATGCAGCGCGCGCGGCGGCTCAGGTCGGACGCGGGGAGGGTAGAGAAGAGGGGGCTCATCTCAACCGGCGGCATGAAGTGGCGGCGGCGGCGCGGGGAGAGCACCAGCTCTCGGGTCGGCTACCCGAAACTAGGGCACGGCGGCGCCGGTGACGAACGGCGGCGGCGGCGGTCGGGACCGCGAGCACCGACAAGAGGGGCTCGCCGGACGTCGGGTAGGGGGCGACCGCGACAGCACAGGGCAACGGCGGCGGCGGCCGGAAGCTTTCGGCCGCGGGTGCCCTAGGAGCCCTAGCGGCGACAGCGGCGGCTGCGGCGGCGCACCGGCGGTACGGGGGTGGCCGGGGAAGCAGGGGTCGGTGGCGGCGGTCATCCGAATTCTGGCAGGGGACCACCTCGTCGACGGGAGGCGGCGGCAGTAGAGATCCAAGTCTCTCTTCCCGCACCTCCAGCCGCAGCAACAGCAGCATCGACAGCAGCGGCGCTCGGCGGCGACGGCGGCACGGGGGCGGCGGGGGGGGGAAGGAGGCGACGGCGGCGGCGGTCCTCCTAAGGCCGGCGGGAGGCCGCTGCGACAGCAGGAGGCGACGGCGGCTCGGACCCTGAACTCACTGCACGCACTCCTCCAGCAGCCGCGCGCGGCGACACGGCGGCGCTCGGCGGCAGCTCCAGTCACCGGGGAGAGGCGCCGGGCATCGGGGCACGGCCGAGGAGGAGGACAGGGCACGGGATCCCCCTCCCCTCTCCGGGAACACCTCCTCGGCCGTGCCCCAATGCCCGGCGCCTCTCCCCGGCGACTGGAGCCGCCGCCGAGCGCCGCCGTGCCGCCGCGTGCGGCTGCTGGAAAGAAGAGATTGGCTATTACAAGTGAGATTGGCTGTCTAAGAGCTGAGTTCCGAAACTAGGTACTGAGTTCCAGAATCTGACACCTTGGGGACTCTTGTAACGGTGATTCATGAGTTCTTTAGGCCGGGAGTCGTATTGTATTTTCGTATATAACTCATTTGCAGCCCTTTAGGTCCGAGTTGAGGTGCAGGGAATCAAGGACGTACCGTGGGCATATAGCAAGCCAACCTAAGGGCTGACCCCCCTTCTCCTCCTCTTCCTCCAGCTCCTCCCCGTGCGCCGCCGGCCTGTCCTCGGTCGGCCGGAGTTCCAGCTCCTCCCTCGCTTTTTCTTCTTCTTTCCTTTTTCTCCTTCTCCTCGGCCGAGATTGTCAGCTGACCCCCCTTCTCCTCGGCGATATCTCACGATTCGACGGTCGCATGCACGAACGGATTGCGCCATCGCGATCAGCACTGCCGAGACATCGAACCTACAATTTTGGATCTCCGGAAACGGTCGCCGATTCGTGACACAAGCCATCCCCTTTCACCTCCAACAACAAACACAACAAAAACAAATACAAAAATACATATATATATATATATACATATATACCTATATATATATACATATATATATATACCAGTAGAGAGAGAGAGAGAAAACAAAACAAATTCAAATTCAAAATTCGAATTCTTACAATAATAGTGTATGCTAGAATAACTCTACAACAGCTAGGCAATTAAAAGAAACCATAACTACACGATTGGAGTGAAATCAACCATACTCGTGGAATATTAGAATACAAGTATTGTGTATCTTTGTATCAATTCAGTATAAGAGATTGTCAAGTCATGACCAAATCCGCGCCCTAACCTTTTAGTCCCGAGCGAGGCCCTAACCTTTAAGTCTCGGGCCGCTTATGCTCAGTTGTCGTAATCTTTCAGTCCCAGGTGGAGCCTTAACTTACCAGTTCCAGGCCAATCTTCCAGAGAGCTCATTCTACCACGTGATTGATCAGACCATCGCAGTGGTGATAGAGGAACAAAGCATCATGTTATCATGCTCTATGATCAACAACATCAGTAGCAGTGTAGTAATCAAGTATCAAGACCAACATCTATCTTGAAGACTGCTCTGGCCAATACAAATACTACCGCTACCACTGGTCCATGTGTCATCATGTCTATATCTAACTATAGCTAGCATTGCATCAGCTACATGCTCGAAAGCAAGAATACGTGGATCAACTAGCATGCTACTACCATATTTACTATGAACATATAAACGATGAAAGTATATGCATAATGCATCCACTCTATATGGTTTTAGTATCAATCTATCACGTGATTTTATAGATAATGCATAAACTAAGGTGAAGGGTGAAAAGATGGAACCAAGCACCGCGGTTTCACTAAACCTACTTCGGATTGAAGTACCCGACTTAGGTTGGCTTGCTATATGCCCACGGTACATCCTTGATTCCCTGCACCTCAACTCGGACCTAAAGGGCTGCAAATGAGTTATATACGAAAATACAATATGACTCCCGGCCTAAAGAACTCATGAATCACCGTTACAAGAGTCCCCAAGGTGTCAGATTCTGGAACTCAGTACCTAGTTCCGGAACTCAGCTCTTAGACAGCCAATCTCACTTGTAATAGCCACAATTTTAAAAAATCGCAACGTCGATCGACTAGAATCAACTCCAAATCCTTCTAGGCAAGGTAAATGAAACATGATTTGACCAAACTTTAAGCTTAATTTGGGGTTTTTTCTTGGAAAACTAGGTTTTCTTGTCCAAAACCCTAAAACCACAAGTTCTCGCCCAGAATCACCAAGAAACTTCCAGAGGGTTTTGAACGGTGGAATATAGATCCAGCTCTTTTGTAGCTTGGTTTACTGCAGGTTTGGAGCGTTTGAAGACCTTCATCGATGATCCAAGGATAGATGAATTAACCTCTATGATCTGGGATTGATTGTGTTTGAAGAAAAACTAACGCGACTTGCTTCTAGCCAAAATGTATGATCGAATACTTCCGCTGTATCCTACAATAGCCAAACATGTAAGGACTGCAAGCAATTTGCCATTCACTCTAGCACTCTTCCATATAAAATTTTTATTTAAAATAACCAACGAATGACAACAATACCAAAGAAGACAACTTCTGTTATTATTATTTTTATTTGAGTTGATTTCTAAATTGAAGAGGGAATTTGTTAAAACAAATGGTTCTGTTAGTTAAATAAATAATACAATTATAGTTCCATCAAGTGACAAAGTGGTTAAAACTGTTAAATTTAATAACATCGTTATCAATTTCAATAAAGTTTCATACCATCACCAATAATTTAAAATAGTCTATACTTGATGGTGTCTTTGTACTTTTTTACCTTCTTATGATGTTGACTACAATTTTTTTTTGTCTCCGATATGCCTATATTGTCACGCCCCGCCGGGCCTTTAACACCAACTAGGTGGAAAGGATAACCGCACGGGCGCATGCCCCAGACCCGCCGAACGGATAGAGTCTCTTCTACCCGCCCAAGGCGTCACAACACAAATATCCACAATGTTCCAACTAGGAACGGAGTACAAGAGTTGCACATTTATACATGCCCAAATTTTTCTTTTCTTTTTTTTCATTCCATACACCATGTTCCAAAACTATGGAATACATAAGTTTCATACATGTAATGGAAATCCCCTATACTATCAAAGTCCACGACTAGGGGTACAATTCTATGTATCACCAAAATAGAAGGGCCGCTATCTAGAGAGCCAAACCCTTGCCTCGCTCCGCCGCCTCACTCGCGGAAGGACCTGAAAAATATGGGGTGAGAACTATAAACATAGTTCCTAGTGGGTAAGGCCACCCAAGAGAGAAGCTCGACCCACCAGGTCCAAAGAAACACCATATGCATAAGTTAGATCACAAATAACTATGCAACACTTATTTACATGCTTATAAATAAACATAAAGGATGCAACCAAATGAAATGTAACTTATCATTCTCTCCTAGGTTCATCCTATATTTCACATTGACTAAGTTCAATTACTTGTCATTTACTTATGGTTTCGGAATCGCCGTCTCACCATAAGGGTTCCAACATTCAAGGAGTGAACTCGTCACCTCCTAGTTCGAGTAGCGAACTCGTCGCATACTCGGGATAGCAAAATCGTCGCATACCCCATCTCAACACCGCCATCACATGGCATGGGTAGTGAACTCGTCGCATACCCGGGATAGCAACCTCGTCGCACATCCCGTTTCAACACCGCCATCACATGGCATGGGTAGCGAACTCGTCGCATACCCGGGATAGCAACCTCGTCGCACATCCCGTTTCAACACCGCCAACTCAAGGCATGGTAGCGAAATCGTCGCATACCCGGGATAGCAAAATCGTCGCACATCCCATTTCAACACCGCCAACTCATGGCATGGTAGCGAAATCGTCGCATACCCGGGATAGCAAAATTGTCGCACATCCCGTTGTTCACATTTTACACTTGCCAACCTAAGTCTCATGTAGGGCTGGCAATCCAGCTCGCCGTTCGCGAGCCAGCTCGTGTTCGGCTCGAAATGAGCTCGAGATCGGCTCGCTCGTTTAGTAAACGAGCCGAACACGAGCTGGATTTTCCAGCTCGTTTAATAAACGAGCCGAACACGAGCTAGGGTCAGCTCGCTCGTGTTCGGCTCGATAACAGCTCGATTACATTTATTTTATATTAATAAAAATTATATATATATATATATAATTATATTTGTGCATATAAAAAATACAGATTATTATTTTAAACTTTTTAGCCCAACTTAAAAAATAAATTCCAACTTAGTTATAAAAAGGCCCACTTATATTTACAATTTTAACCGTTGGATCAAAATCTAACGGATAATATAGCATTAGCTTTTAACTTTTCTTTTTTCTAACCCTACTTTCTCTTTTCCCCTTCTTTTTTTTTCACACATTGCACAAACACAGCCGCCTCTCTCTCTTTCTCTCTCCCCCACTCCCCCCTACGCCCGAAGAACCCCAGGCAGCGCCCTTTCGTCTTCGCCGTTTCGCACCATCCCGACAGCGCATTCTTTGCCGTTCGCATTTCCAATAGAACTCCGGCAGCGGCCTTCGTCTTCCATTGTTCTTTTTCTTTTTTTTTTCCTTTTTTTTCTTATGATTTTTTTTAGCAGAATATAAGATTTTTTTTTGAGCTTTTTAATTAGAATTTGATGTGATTTTTTTTACAAAAATGTGGTAGATCGTCTCCTGCTCAGTTTTATATATATATATATATATATATATATGAGAGAGATATGTATATATATATATATATGAGAGAGAGAGAGAGAGTGAGTGGTCCACGTTTGGACTACTCACGCGGTCCACGAGAACCAAGCTTTCTCGTGGACCGCGTTTTTTTTAAGGCGTGAGCCGCGATTTTGGGGAGAGGGTCCACCGTGGACTCTCTCTCACTTGGTCCACGAGGTGATGATGATCTCGTGGACCGCGTGCTAAAAATGTTGTGAGCCGCGATTTCATCCATGGGTTTTCGTTTTCTGCATGAAAACTCGATTTTTTTTTCAAAATCTGTAAAATAATTTTTCCAAAAAATTTTTTACTGACAACCAAACATCGGGAAAAAAAAATTTTCAACTGAAATTTTTTTTTCGGAGGAATTTTACAGGATCCAAACACATCCTAAGCCAATGAGCCGAAAACAACGAGCCGAAAACGAGCTTTCGAGCTAGCTCGAATAAATTACGAGCCGATCACGAGCTGGATTTTTCGAGCTCGTCACAAACTCGAGCCGAACACGAGCTGACCAGGAACACTTTCGAGCCGATCTCGAGCTGGCTCTGGCTCGCTCGAGTTCGGCTCGTTGACAGCCCTGGTCTCATGACCTTAGGTTCAAGTCACTAAGTCTCACCTATGTTCAATAACACTAGGTTTACTTTCTCATTCTCAACCTAGGTTCCATGACTCTAGGTTCCAATCTCATGTCCAACCTATGTTCAATGACACTAGGTTCCATTATCACATGTTCCAACCTATGTTCAATGACACTAGGTTCTATTCTCACATGTTCCAACCTATGTTCAATAATACTAGGTTCAATCATACATGCAACCATGCAACAAGTATAGATAATTGAATTATACTTGAATTTTATATCATGCAATAGGAGCTCGTTGCTCTACCTATCATGATTTTATCTTTGCCAACATGCAAGTTCTAGGGTTCACGACACATACCATTTTATCTTTAAATAGATATTTATCCTAGACATGGAAGTGACCTAATCACTTCGGTAAACACAAACCCACCTCAAGAGCTTCCGAATTTTGTATTCTTCAAGCCCCTAAGTGTCCAAGCCTTGAGTTCTTGCTTCAACCCAAGCTTCTACAAGAAAACGGTTCGTTACTCGTTACGAACCCATAATTCAACTCAATACTCGAAATCAAGTATTCTAACATGATTTCCTATGCCTCAATTACAATTCCCGAAGGTCCGAATATTTTTAGAACCTCCCAAGGCAAAAACCCTCATTTAACCTAGGTTTCACATGCATGCATGTAGAACCTCAAAATTTCTTGGCTAATCTCCACATTTTGTGTTTTAGATTTCCTAGGGTTCTCAAAAACCTCATAACAAAGGATAAAATCCAAGGTTTGAACCCAAAACGTGAGGAACTAACATTAATCACGAGTTCCCCAAGCTTCTTCTTGCACCAAGAAGCTTCTTTTCTCCTTTAGAAGCTTTTTCCAAGATCAATCCACCATTTTCTCTAAGTTTTGGAGAGATCTCTAGAGAGAGAAAGTAAAGGAGATGGAGAGGAGAAGTGGAGGAGTAAGACAATGAGAAGGGGAGAAGGTCTCAGCCCTTCATACACCCCCAATATATGTGAAAAGACCATTTTGCCCATCTCCACAAACAACACAACAACCAGCCCAAAACTGAATTTTCGTAACACTGTATACCGGTATGTACATGTGCATACCGGTATACGAGTGTTAGTTCCGGTATACCTCGAAGGATTCCGCAGAACCTGAGAGCTGGGTTTACTGTTTCGACCATCGCATTCCGGTATACCTCATCACATACCGGTATACGGTGACAGTTCCGGTATTCCCCGGAGAATTCCGCAAAACCCGAGAGCTGGGTTTTCGGTTTCAACCATGGCATTCCGGTATACCTCATCACATACCGGTACTAATCACTTCAGTACCGGTATGGAGATCCACATACCGAAATCCAGTGCAGACTTCACAAGTTCAGCAGTTTTAACTTTTCGAAGTCAGTTTTCGCGCCTCGTTTGCGCCGAAAATACTTCACACAAGTCTCAAACTTGGCCGAAGCCTCACATATAGCCTCTCATACTATTTTTCCACCGGAACTCCACAATTTGTAGAAGTTCGGTACGATGCACTGAAATTCAGTGTACTACATATATATTGTGAATAAAGAAATATAACAGTTCTTCGGCAAATATATTGTTGCCATTCTCAGTCTATTGTATAGTTGATTAGATTTTTCATAGTTTGCATGTTCAAATATGTACCTATTTTCTGACAGTTCTTTTTTTCTTTTTTTTTCTGTAGTGTTTTATTCTTGCCATTTTTGTTGCATCCTGACAGTTATATTATAGTACTTCAACAAATATATATTTTGTCATTCTAACTCTATTTCTTAGTTGATTAGTTTTTTTTGTAATTTTTGTTTTCACATATGAAAACAAAATAAATATTTAGGGATAATTTAATAGCGGCAATTATCGAACGACCGTTATTATTTATTATCAATTTATATTTAAGCGGTGATTATTTTAAACTATATATTTTTGCTACTAATAAGTTTATGTTAAATATATCTATTTTGAACCCTAATACAACCCTAACCCTAACCCGAACCCGAACCCGAACCCAACCTGATCCCACTCCACCGCGCCCCTCCCCTGCGTCGACCTCACAGGAGCGCCCGCACCCTCAACCCCTTCTCTCCCTCACCCCCTCACCCCCTCCTCTCCGAGCTCGAGCTCTCCCCCTCTCCTTCACCTCTACTCATCCCCTCCTCCCTCATCCTCCGCGTCCTCTCCAAGCTCCGATCCCATCCCCAAATCGCCCTCTCTATCGCCCCCGACCTTCTCGGGCCCGCGACGACGATCCTCGACCCGGCGATCAGAAGGGGATTCTATTATTTTGGTTATAGAGCATTAAATGGCAAAATCTAACATGGAAAACAGAGAAAGTTCTATTGCATGATAGATTATGAGATCAGAAGGGGATTCTATTATTTGAGTAATTTCACAGGCCATTTGACGGCAGTTAAAATGCGGAAATGAAGATCTAGCGGTCTTTGATATGCAAAAAAGTTTAGTTTTTATTTTTTTTTATTTTTAAACCTAATTAAAGTGTTTAATGGCATACCAGCTGAATGCTGACTATGATGAGTGCGTTTTGCTACATTATGGGTAGATGGTCTTCATACTTACACTTTTTGCTTGCTAGAGAGGTGGTGAACTACAGTTCATCGAGTAGTTCAACATGTAGTTAGTTCCTAGAGGTTACTTCGCGCAGTCTAAGTTCCCTATGAAGTATAATGGCTTTCTCACCTATTTGCTAATTCTATTTATTCCCAAGTAAACAAAATGTAACACATACTTTGCTATCTATCCTTGTTAAAACGTGAATATATGTGGCTCACGGAGATCTAGAGAACCTGTATAAGGCACATCGTGTAAAGTGAGGATTGAAACTTACAGTCAAAATGTAACACATTCATTGCTATCTATCTCTGCTTGAAAATTTGAAGCTTCTGATGAGGATTTACTTATATTGCTTATTCGTACCGCTAATTGCAAAATTATTACTTTTGAAACAGGTTCTTTGGGGCTTTGTTATTGACCTGAGCAAGCTTTCGAAGTGGAACAATGAGTTTTAAGGTTTATAATTTGGGATTTCTCCGAGATAATAGGTGTCAAGTGTCATTTAGAATTTGTTATTTTTTGGCTAAATTTTGAACAAGTTTTTTGTTATTAGAACTCATGTCCGAAATTTAATTTGAATATTGAGATTGTAATTTAAGAGTAAAGACTATTTATTATACAAATTATTAATGCTCTTTGGTTATTACTATTTTTTAATATTTCAATTCGTTGGAGTATTTAGTTGTGGATCAAGTATTTTAATATTAATTGTAATTGCCGCTGTAAGTTTTATTTAGCAATCATTTAGTATGTTTTTGGTGGTAATTATAATTAATTATAGTGGCATTTATAATAGTTGCTATTGGAGTATTTAGTGGCATTTATGTAGACTTTTACCAACTGCCGGAACAAATGCCACAATACCTTTTACAGACCCTACCAATAGTGGCAATTGTCATAATTTCCACGAAACTATTTAGCGGCAATTATATTTGCTGGGAATTTAAAAAATAATTGCTACTAAAACCCAAATTTGTTGTAGTGACAGTATGCTTGTAGTCCAGGTTTTTTGTATTTTCTGTTCTTACTGTATGCTTATTTCCCAATGTTTCTATCCTTCTTTCTCTGTGGTGTCTAATTCTTGCTATTTTGGTTGCAACCTTGCAGGTTTAGATCATTTTATTTGTATATCAGGTCCTATGCCTTTACCAAGGTATGACTTGCCGATTTTCTACCCGGCTAATGAATATCTGCATAGCTTCCTTTTGTAAGGCTAGGAAGTTGGTGCAGGCTGAGGCTGTGCTTGTCGACGCGATACGACTCGGTTGCCTTCCTGATGCTGTAACCTATAACACCTTGATCTATGCATACTGCTGCTGTGTTGGGCTAGATGAAGGGTACTCAATTGTCTACAGAATGAGAGAGGCGGGGGTGAACCCTGATGTTATTACATACAATTCACTGATCGCAGGGGCTGCTCGGCATTGCCAGCCCTTACGGTCGCTCGATCTTTTCGAGGAGATGTTGCAAGCTGGGATCACTCCTGATTCTTGGAGTTATAACATTTTGATGCATTGCCTATTCAAATCGGGTTATCCCGAGGATGCCTACAAGATTTTTCTTGATATGACCTCGCAAAACATCACCCCTTCTCCTACCACATATAACACTTTGATCAACGGGTTGTGCAAGCACAGGAAGGAATCCGATGCTTTGAGACTCTTTAGGAACTTGCAAAGAATGAATTTCCCTATGGAGCTTGTGGCATACAATACGATGATTGATGGGCTTTGCAAATCCGGCAAGTTAAATGATGCGAGAAGGATCCTTAAGGAGCTCGGAGAAACAGGCCTTGTACCCAATACCATTACTTATACGACGGTTATGAAGTGTTGCTTTAGATATGGGAAGGTCGAACAAGGTCTTGAGATTTTTTCCTCAATGATAGACAACGGACACACTTCAGATGTTTTTCCGTATTGTACAGTAATTAGTATGTTACTTAAGAAAGGTAGGATCAAAGAAGCTAGTACTTGTGCAGCATCAATGATAAAAAGTGGCATTCAGCTTGACAAAGCATGTTATAATACTCTAATCTATCTGCATTGCAAGGAGGGCCATTTGGACAGTGCGTTCCAGTTGTTGAGTGCTATGGAACAACGCGGCCTCGAGAGTGACGAATACACATTTTCTATACTGGTTGATGGCTTATGTAAAATAGGCTCCATTGATGCTGCTGAAAAGCTATTACATTTAATGGAGATGAGGGGTTTGGATTCCAATTTGGTAGCCTATAATTGCTTGATTGATGGGCTGTGTAAGTTTGGTGAGGTGGATATGGCCATCAAACTACTTAATAGTATGAAGTGGAAGGATTCTTTTGCATACACATCATTAGTTCACGGTCTCTGCAAGGCGCGTAGGTTCCAAATGGCATCCAGATTCTTGCTAAATTGTTTAAAGGGAGGCACTAATGTGCTAACATCTGCCCAACGTGCTGTTATTTCTGGTCTTCGGCGATTTGGGTTTAAAAGGGATGCAAGGAAACTCCGGTCCGCAATACATGTTGCTCGACTCTTGCAGTAGTGTGCTAAGTATGAAATAGTATGACATGACAAGAGCATGTAATGTTGTATGACTCAGGAAGACTTGCCATGATTGGGAAATAGTTTTGGGAAGAGAGAAACAAACTGCTTAATGATTTCTTTTAATTGCGGGACTTCTTGAAAGTTGAAACAAAAGTTGGCACGTGCAACCTGAGTGCCTTTAATGACTCTGTGAAAACCCTTTTTGGGATCATTCAAACTAACTTTTTGGCTACTATTAAGGTATTTTTTTTTGTTTTTCTACGCCATGATCAATTTTCAAGATACAAGTCTACAATGTATGCTGAAAGCACTGCAGTTTCTTTTAATGTGACAGTGTTAGCTTTTATCACTTCGGATGTCCGTCTGCCCTTAAACTTGACTTGCAACTTACCCTGGAAAATGCTCTCACGCCACTCTTCTTTATATATAGAACTTCAGTGTATGCAGCGAGAGGTGCCAAATCATGCCTGTTTGCCCATTAAAGTTGCATTGCATGTGACCTGCCTGGGTTCAGAACATCGATCATGGGACTGTTTGGTTCATATGCTGTGAACCATGTAGAGCAACAAAAACTCCACAGACTGCCCAATCGACAACAGTGTACAATAAACCTCTGATGCTGGTCACTCTTTATAATATGCGAATTCAAAAGGATTGGAGCAAATGCTGTACACAGTGGATGCCTGGTTCTGAGCTATTTATTTATTTTCTAGTGAGCAAAGGGATTCTAAGAAGGCAAGTCATAATAAGAAGCTTCAGCTTGTGTAAAATGCCTAATCTGCACTTTATTTATAACCTACACGGAAGAGACAAATTGGAATTATCAATTCCTCAGAGCTCGATATAGAGATTCATGGCATTCTTGCATCAGTTACTTTGGCGAGAGGTGACAGGCAATTATATACTCCAGTATTCAGATCATCAGAGAGTCATGCTCGTTTGAAATGGTTGCTATATTCATTGTATTCTTGCATCTTTTGCTAAGGCAGCATTGCAAAGAATCCAAGATTGCTATTTTCCTGCAAGAAGGGATCTATTAATCTATTTTTCTTTTGATTCCTCGTTCTCCTAACGAGCAAGAAGCCATGAAAGTTCTTTGCCGTGATGTTGTTTGCTAACCTCACTCATAAAATAGAATGTCAACTGTTCTTCATCAATAAATTTTCTTCATCAACTGTTCTTCATCTTTTGCTAAGGGAGCATTGCAAAGAATCCAAGATTGCTATTTTCCTGCAAGAAGGGATCTATTAATCTATTTTTCTTTTGATTCCTCGTTCTCCTAACGAGCAAGAAGCCATGAAAGTTCTTTGCCGTGGTGTTGTTTGCTAACCTCACTCATAAAATAGAATGTCAACTGTTCTTCATCAATAAATTTTCAGTGTGTTTAGCTTCAAATACCATAAAGTTGAAACCTTCTGAGGCAATTGTCGAGGTAACATGCCCTGAAATTTGTTTAAATTTTCCTTTTATTGGTATTTTAATAGGCTATAAACACCTTGATGGATTATTACCCAGCAATTACTTATTGCACTTCATTGCATACTTCTATTCGTCTTATCTGAGAGAAGATAAATGGTTTGGGAAATTTTTGCTTCTTCATGAGATGTACCATATGTTATCATTAAATTGGCTCATGACTTTGTCATACATATACTTTAATTATTAGTTTTACAATCTTACAATCAGACATATCAGTGTAGTAGTAAAACTGAAAATTTCTATCTTGGCCAGTACAGTCAGGTAGTAAAACTGATATTTTCTATATTGGTTAGTACATATACTTGAATTCAAAATCTAAATTTAAATTTAAATTTAAATTTAAATTCAAAATATGAATTTAAGTTCAAATTTAGATCGTGTAATATAATTCATTATTTTTATACTAAACGTAGAGTAAGGAGTCTTTAAGCTTAATCCGATCGCTACTAATCCCAGCCTCCCACATTGGACTAATTGGTTCCATACAGCAGTGACTATTTGTTTGAGGGGATTAATTAGTCCAATCCGATGGCTATACCAAACGTAGGGACTAACTGTGGACCAAATTACATTGAATCCAATCCCAATAATCTCATGCTCTTGAATTCAATCCCCAATAATCTCGTGCTCCAAACGTGCCCAGAGGTATTAGCTTACAAGATAAGATTGGAAGGACCAATATACAACAATACTGAAAGGTTATTCAATGTATACGGATCGATTTTGTCTCACTTGATGCTTTGGTGAAAAACATGGGAAGATTTTGGATCTTGGTTCATATTGTTGGAAATGATCTACAATATTGATGTTACTAGGAATCAAAATTCACAACTTGACAGTGATACTAATGTCAAGAAATATATCTGTAAAATGTACATCTGAAAAAACACAT
Source organism: Puya raimondii (assembly GCA_016920855.1). NCBI lineage: Eukaryota > Viridiplantae > Streptophyta > Magnoliopsida > Poales > Bromeliaceae > Puya > Puya raimondii. The sequence goes on from JABWPP010000049.1 coordinate 23,407,678, forward strand.
AATAGGGGTAAAATAACCTAATTGGCTAGAAGAGCTGCTATTCCGTCTTATGAAAATATCAAGAAATTTTCATAGAAGGATATACAGGAACTCATGTACCCAAAAACTGACCGTTTTTCTTTTATGATGGAAGATTCAACTGATCAATGATTTTTTGGTTGATTTCAATAGAATCAATTTATAGAAGTTATAATACATCACCTTCCGTCAATCTAATCTGGATAGGGTGGCAGATTAGTAGCTCTTTCCCTGGTAAATTAATCAATAGTGTTCTTAGCAGTACCTGCTGAGCCCACTGGATGCTCCTTACCTACTGCTAGCTTGAGGTATTTGTTTCAATGGGTCCATTTCTTTTGTTATTTTGTTATTGGGGAATTTGGTATCATTTTATAGAGGATTTTATTCATTGCCCACTTTCTCCTTTCTCTTTTTCTTTTTCTTTGGTGGGTCATCTTCAAGGATTTAAGTGCCCATCGGCACAGGCCGTATCTACCGTGCCGTACCGTGCCAACAAGATACCGGCACGATACAGACCCCGTGCCAATGGCACAGCTCAAAATCCTATATTCTTTAAATTAGTAAGTAATTTCCTCAATAAAGTTCAAAAGATGTGATAAAAAGACATAATAAATAGTTAGAATATTTTGTTGCTTAAGAAAATAAATATTTCATGCCATTATGTGTCGGCACACAAGAATTTTTTTTGACCGGCACGCATCGGCACGGCTCGGCACGCACCGTGCCGTATCGTGCCGGCAAGTTTCCGGCACGACCCCGTACCACGGCACTTAAATCCTTGGTCATCTTCTCTTTTAGTGTTTTTTTGTTTACCTTTTTTTCTCACCTAGATACTTGTTATGGCATCTAAATATCATCTTGACCATAATACTGTTTTCCACTATGACCAATCTCTTCTACTTTGTTTGACTCGTTTCCCAGAAAGCTTCATGAGGCATCCTTTTCTGGATTCACGAGAGGGTTTTGGGATTTGCCATTTTGGAGCCATTAGGTGAGGCTCGTTTGGTCTTTATTAATCCAGTATATATATTTTTTAATTGCAATATTTCCTTTTCCATTGTTAGTACCTCTCATGTTTGCTGCTATTTAAGTTCTAGTTTTGATCTGTATAGTATGTTGATGGGTTAAGAGAGAGGGAGAGATAATAAAAATGACCTGCCTCTTCTGAATGTTTGGTACAGTTACATGTCATGAACACATGCCTAATTGGGGTTTCTTCTTTAACTATCCTTTGATTTGTTATAATTATATATAAAAAAGGCCTTAGACATCACGGTGCGCGATCCCTCTGTATCTTCACTATTGTGTGATGTGTTACTTGAAACTACCAAAACTTATTTCGCTGTCGGCTTGGGTTGTGATACTAGTACTAAACGTTCAGCAAAGTTTCATTTTAGTTCCTCAACGAAATTTAGTTTGGATATTTAAGAAGAGAAGATTTAGGGCTATGAATATATTATAACAATGAGCAAATATATTAGCATAAAATCTGACCTCAAGTAATGAAAATTAGTTGTACAAAGAGAAATCCTACTAACTCGGTCGAATTAATCAAAATGTCATGAACTGATGCTTTCTAACGACAGATTTGAAACGGTAAGAATATCAATTCATGAGGAATTCATTGTGAGACCCCGGATAGTCCAATATATAAGATATAATAGGGCTAAAACTCTTAACCCGGCTTAAGCATTTTGGGCGGTGGTTAGGCCCAAGAGGTTAAGAGAGTTAAGCGTGCTAGGACGAGAGTAGTCCTAGGATGGGTGACCCTCTGGGAAGTTGGGGCGTCACAGTTGGTATCAGAGCCAATTACCAGCCGGAAGTGTGAGATGAGTCTTGGCAGAGCCAGGGTCGGAATGACAAGGCTAGCGAGACGAGTCTCACATCGCCTGGTACTTGTGAGTCTGAGCCTGACGAGGACGTCAGGGCTTAAAGGGGGGGAGAATGTGAGACCCCAGATAGTCCAATATATAAGATATAATAGGGCTAAAACTTTTAACCCGGCTTAAACATTTTGGGCGGTGGCTAGGCCCAAGAGGTTAAGAGAGTTAAGCGTGTTAGGACGGGAGTAGTCCTAGGATGGGTGACCCCCTGTGAAGTTGGGGCGTCACATTCATCAAGTTAAACAACTGCTTCATCAAATTTAACACTAACTACTTTTTATTTGAAGATAGCACAAATTCAACTAATAGTTAACTGCCAATAGCTCTTTTACCCATTAGTGAAATCTTCAATTCCACTAATTGAAACAACTTAAATAAACAAATTAAATTGAAAGGGTGATAATAAATAAAAAAAATAAAAAGAATAAGTAATGGATCTGATTCCAAGTGGCCCAAAGTTGAGAGGGTGGACATACATTTGTAGCACTCTGGCATTTATAAACTTATGAATTGATAACCTTTAGAGGCTCCGAGACTTCTCCACATTCCACGGGCTGTGGACCCCGCTATGCTGTTTTTTCAAATTAATGCTCATCGGAGCATTCTATCGTCTTCGTAGTGGTTCACCTACTACTACCTCCCCATGCCGACAGTACGCCCCTATTTCTTTTTATACGCCTCCTTTGCTCTCTCACCCTCACCTTAACCTTTGTCGTCACTACCTTGCCGCCGCCAACCTACTCTGGGAGCACCTCTCGGCCACCGTCGCGGCCGACGGCAATGGCGGCGCCACTCGGCGGTTCTCCCAACTTAGCTGCCTCTGACAACACCCTGTGCTCTCTCTCCCTCGACGCAGTGCCTCCACTAGCTTCGGATCCGGAACCTTCTCGAACTTCCAGGTTCCAAGCTCGAGCCGATGTTCCGAAGCGTGGGCTGTGAGCTCGGAGTTCATTATCTCCTCTCTCTCTTTCTCTCTCTCTTTGTCTTTCTCTTTCTTCTCCAAGCGATGCAAAAAGAAAGAGGTATTATTATTATCATTACTGCTCCCGTTCTTGCACTTGTTCTTCTCCGAAGCTCATCAAATGTGCCGCTTCACGAATTTGAAGCAGTTTACTTCTATGGTAGGCAATTTTTACTCGATTTTTATATTATTTTTTTATTTTTATTTTATCTTTGGTGATTTGTAGGATATGATCCTACTATTTCTGTTGATTTTAGTTGAATAATTTAGGCCCTCCTCTTACTTTCCTAGAAAATTGTTACTGTATGGTTATGTCATCTAGTATTTTGAGATTTTATGAAGGAATGATGCTATAGAGAGTGGTAAAGCAGCGAATTAGTTCTAAGTTTGGTCAATGGAAGCATGGCGCAAAGTAATTGAGCAGTGGATAAGATATGGGTATCCTGTGAATTTCAAATTTTGCTTTTTTAAAATAGAAATTTGGGAATTGAGACTTTGTCTTATGATTATTTTTGGATTATTTTAGGCTTGCTATGTATATATACGACTATTTAATGAAGAGGAATCTAAGGAACGCTGTGAAGGCCTTCATCGCTGAAGAAAAGGTTGCCACTGATTGCTCCCAATCTCGCTTCTTCTCGATCATATTTTCACGGCCAAGCTCTTAGTCGCGAATCACATTTTTGCTCCATACTCATGGTAAGTTTTTTTTTAATTTTTTTTTAAAAAGATGCGTTCGTCATGTTTTGATGGAAAAATCGTTGATTCCTATGTGTTTTTGGTGTGCAGAGTACTTAAGCAATGATCACTCGGCATCGGTGAGAATTATCGAATTGTGTACTATGATGTCGTAGGAAAATATTTAGGTTTACTGGTATTATTTCTTATTGCTTGGCTTTTGGTGGCTGTGTAGGAATTTAGCTTTAGTTAACGAGTATCTTGATGGTGGTAGATACTAGAGGGTATACTTTTTCGCATATCAATTATCACTTCGCTATGTTATATCTTCCAATTTTTTATGATTTGCTGGATCAGATGATGGGGTTGGCTATCGCTTTCTTGGTTTCTTATGGTTTGTAATTTATGAAGAGATATCCTGTATTTGATGTACAAGTATTTTTTTTCTCAATTTATGAGGCTTTCGTAGATACCAGGTAAAAGTTTAGGAACTAACTCCATTGTGCATAATATGTAAAATATCTCTAACCTGTCAACTATAATCTTTAATTATTTCATTGAATTGTTATGAATCGATAATCAAATTTCAGGAAAAAAAATTCTCAAGAATGTGAGCCTAGTCAAAGTCATTGTTTTGTAGGATTTTTTTTTTATTTTTTTATACTATTTTTGTGTTGTTAGTATTTTATTTGGTGATGTTGTGAAATTCTTGTTAATTCGGGGTAAGAAATGCGTGGTCATCGGTCTAAAGGAACTCCCTCTCTTAATTTCGACATCGCTGCTTAAGGTACTATCTACTTTGTATAATTTCTATAAAAACTATAGGGTTAATTTCATACAGGTCCCTGCAAACATAGTGAATTACAAATATATTCCTATAAAGTTCAACTTTCATATGTTGTCCCTACAAAAGTCCTAATGTTTTTAAATATGTCCCTGTCGTTAGAATTCGTTAAAAAAATTTAGTTAACCATATGTTAAATACTTAACCATGGTTAGTCAATGAGATAACTTGACATTTTTACCCCTCTTATATTAGCTATTGTGGCTTTTGGAGGGACATATTTGTGATGGCAAAAAAGTTATTTTACTTATTTTCTGTTAAAAAATAAACAGTGCTTTAATGGTAACAAACCAGAGGGACATATTTGAAAATATAAGGACTTTTGTAGGGACAACATATGAAAGTTGAACTTTGTAGGGATATATTTGTAATTCACTATATTTCCAGGGACCTGTATGAAATTAGCCCAAAACTATTGTCCTTCATGTATGCACTGGGCGCCGTCGCCGTTGCCGTCGGCGTCGCCAACCTTTGCCATGTCCTCAACAGCATTGGCGAGAAGCTCAACCCCGTCGAGTTCTATGAATGGATCCATGGTATATACAAAGAATGTTTTCTTATAGATATAGCAATTATTCATCAATACATATCCATGTTATAAACGAAAAAAAAATATTTTCAAACTTCTTCCTTTTAATAATGCTATTTCTTTATCAACTACATGTAATATCCTACAACTTTCTTTCAGGCTAAACATCTGCCATTGAGAGAAGCAGGCAAACACTGCAACAAACATAAAGGACAACTTGAATTTAGAAAGTAAGTAATCTATTACTATATACTAAAGTCCGTGGACTAATGTTACTGTGCTGACACGTGTCCCATGGCTGTCTTCGGTGCACCTGGTGCACCATAGACCACCCTCCCCTCCTCTCTCTCTCCCTACCTATATATATATATATATATATATATATATATATATATATATATATATATATATATATATATATATATACATACATATATATATATAGGGTTTTAAAATTTTATATTATAAAATTTTAAATTTTGGATATCGAAATTTTAAATTCCAAATTTGAAATTTTAAATTTGAAATTTTAAAATCTATAATATTTATTCCTAAATTTTCAACTTCAAAAATTAAAATTTTAAATCCCTATTGTACTTTCTCTCTTACTTAATTTTTATTTAATTTAATGTTCATACCTTTTCTCTTTTCTTTTCCTCTCTTACCGAGAAATGTGCATGCCGCTTTCCTCTCTCCCTTAGTTTAATTTTTAATTTAATGCTCTTTTTTTTCTCTTTCTCCAAACAAAAGATATGAATATTTAAAATGATTTTAAACTTGAATGCAATAATTATACATTTTTAAAAATCTTTAATTTGTATTTTTCTACATTATGAGTAAAATATACTATATTTGAAAGTTTGAAAGTGCTCTCTCTCTCCGACTTTAACTTTTATTTAATGTTCTCTTCTCTCTCTCCAAATAAGAGATATATATAAAAATTAGCATTTTTATTTGACTCTATTAAGTGACTTTACATAACGTATAATATAATAATTGTGAACTTAAAAATTGCACCCGCTGCAAAGCGCGGGTACATTGCTAGTTGATTCTCTATTTTGATACAACATAAATTTGAGTTTACAATGTAAGAAGTCAAGACAATTATGAAATACCGAGAAATATGTTGCAGATCTGAAGTAGCTAGAGATCATTACTTTTAGCAATGCGAAACATAATAGTATGTACAGAACTTCCCAAGAATTAGTGTGACACTCCAGGATTTGGAATAGTTATATATATAATGTATAGTAGGGCTAAACCTCTTAACCCAGCTCTATCAATTTGGGTGGTGGCTAGGTTCAAAAGGTTAAGAGGGTTGAGCAAACAAGGATTAGAGTAGTTCTAGGATGGGTGACGCCCCTGGAACGCGGGGCGTCACAATCAGACTACTAGGATGAAGCCCCATTGAGTCCAAATGAAGTATGATTGGTCCTAACTAATCTTCTTTTGTAGGAATATATATATATAATGATCAAGCTCCAATGCATACTGATTCCATGCAACCACAGAAAACACCAGAAAAAAGACACAATTAAAACCCGTGCTTCTACTAAAGAAATAGAACAGCAGCTTCGGTTAATATGCATTAAATTAATATTGAAGATAGTAGAGTCGTCCTGTAAAAGGTTCCAAAAGAGACTGCAATCAACACGTTCCTTTTCGACTGTGATGGTCAGGAAAAAAAAAAAGGGCTTTTGAACTCTTAATTCGGTTGGTGATTATTATGCAGTATACACTTTATGCTGTTGATATGGTACTTCATGAGCTTTAGAAAACATGTGATGATGTCTAATATGCTACTTCATGATGGTTCTGATATTTGTATGCAACATACGCTATATGCATTTGGTTTCCAGCTCTTTTTTTCTGCTTCGATAGTAACACACATAAAAAAAAGGGATTTAAGGGCTAATATGGTGTTGGTAGTTGTTATGTAGTATAATTTTTAAGTTATTGATTTCTTACTCTTTTTTCTAAATTGGTGATAAAGAAAACAAAAAATTGAGGCCAGATATGATGCCAGCAGTTGTTGCCCTATAACCCATGTGCTGTTTGACGTCTGTTGATGTCTCTTCTTCTGGTTTGGCAATTTAAAAGAAGGGATTTTTGAGTTCTAATTTGGTGCTCACAACTGTTGTGCCGTTTACCTTTTGCGCTCTTGATTTCTCGCTCTTTTTACTACCAAAAACAAATTTGGCTTCTATGTGCATTTTCTTAAAGTTGGTTACTTAGACTCAACAATGAATAGTTGCAAGAGGCTTTACGGAGAGGGGAAGATAAACGGGGGAGGGGAAGATAAACGGGGGCAATCGCGTTAATGACAAACAGCATTCAACTGTCGATTCTCTAGCCGAAATAGTTAACTTCAACACAAAGTGCTTATTTATCTTCTGTGTTGCAACCTCTTGTTAATTTGTTGATATTGGCAAATTTTTTCTTTGCATGTTTTTTGCTACTTTTTTTTTTTGGGTGCCTTATTTACTTCCTTATTTTCCTTACTTTTGCCTTTAACTGTATAGCACTGAATTTTTTCCCTCTTTATATTATCCAATGATTTGATATTTAGTTGTTGTTTTTGAACTCTGATTGTTCCTACTGTTTTGCTACTTGGTCACGGGTGGTTTTCTGTTGCTTCTTTTCTGCCTTATTTACTTCCTTGCTTTTCTATACTTTTGCCTTTAACTGTACAGAGGAGAACTTTTCGCCTCGTATATTATCCGATAATTTGATGTTTAGTTGCTATATTGGAACTCTGATTGTTTCTGCGTGAACTTTTGCGTTGTGCCTTTTTTCAACTGTTTTGCTAATTGGTAGGTCACAAGCCGTTTCTGTCCCTTCTTATTATTTACTTCCTTTCTTTTCTATACATCGTCTTTAACTCTATAGCGATGAATTTTTTGTCTTTTATATTGTCGAATGATTTGATGTTCAATTAATGTTTGGAACTTTGATTGTTTCTCCGTAAACTTTTGCTTCGCGCCTTTTACCGTAACTGTTTTGCAACTTAGTCATAGACTATTATTTCTGAAATAGTACTACTTGTTTTTCTTTTAAAAGTATTCTGCATTGTTCCAGCCTGTTTATTTTTCCTTTTCCTCCGAGGAAAAAACCATATGCCTCCGTTTCTTCTACAATTCTGGTCGACTGCTATTGTAAGTGGGATCGATCACTTTCAAGTACGACCTCTCTCTACATTTGGTATTAAAAAAGTCACAAAACTTATCATGGGTGGCCTTTCTAAGCAGATTAAGACTGAAAGTAGTAATGCCATCCACACACAACGTATGTTATTCAGTCTTTCAAATATCAAGTCTCCTTTTTTTGAATTATGGTTTTAAATTTTAAACGTTCGTCTAATTTTAACTGCTGCAACATATGTAGCCTTCTTTTTCAGAGTTATGGTTTTAATTTTTTTTTTTTTCAGAGTTACGGTTTTAAATTTTAAACATTTGTATAATCTAATCAACTGTGGAGGGAGTGGAGCTCGGGAAGCATGTGGGTCGGGGCGGGGAGGTGAGAGATGATGCAATTTTGTCCGAGACTAAGTTGTATTATTTGAGACAAATTTATTCTAAACGGTATAATTTTGTCTCAAATAGTGCAACTTGTTCTCTAACAGTGCAACTTTCGTCTCAAACAGTACAATTTTATTTTTTTAAATAGTACAATTTAGTCTCCAACAGTGTAATTTATTTTAAAAACTTTATTTTTTTAATATGGTGTAATTTTGTCTCAAATAGTGCAACGTATTTTCAAACAGTGCGATTTTGATCTCAAACAGTGCGATTTCATTTTCTTAATTCTTTTTTGCTTTTGAATTTTTTTTCGGGAGAAAAAAATATTTTTTTTTATTTTTTATTTATTATATTTTTTAACTTTCTGCATTCTTTTCTGTTACCACACCTTCTCCCTCGCCCTTTGCCACAGCGGCCGCCGCCTCTGTTTCGATGCACTCTCTCTCTTTCTGTCGGCCTCAAAATCTGTGGCACTCTTGTCGTCGTCGTCATCATCATCTGTGACCGGCCATATATTCTGCCGCATCGCGATTTGTACCATATTTGAGCCTGCGTCGGCGGAGATGCGGGCGAAATAAGAGAGAGAAGCACAGCGTTGACGTCAGGGTGGTGGAGGAGGAGAAAGGAGAGAAAAATATGAGGAGCAACAGATGAAGAACGGCGTTGACGTCAGGGTGGTGGAGGAGGAGAAAGGAGAGAAAAATATGAGGAGCAACAGATGAAGAACGGCGTTGACGTCAGGGTGGTGGAGGAGGAGAAAGGAGAGAAAAATATGAGGAGAAACAGATGAAGAAACGGTGAGGAAGAAAAAGAAAAACCGTACGAAAAAAGATGAGCGTTAAAAAAAGAGAGAGAGAGAAAGAGGAATAAGAGTATTTTAATCAGTTTATTAAAAATTCAGATCGAATTTGTAAAATTTAAAAAGACGACTTTTGCAAAATCTCAGAATCGATAGATTTTTTATGTAAATTGGCCATGGATGTTTTATTGCTATTATTTTGGTGTTACTATATTTCTCAAATCTGTCTTTATAGAATAGGTAATTGATGATAGAAATAGTATGTGAGGTTTGAAATGCTCTCCCATATCTATTCTTATTTATTCTTATTATTATAAATATGTTTGTTGGCTTCTTCTCATTTTTTTTGGCGGTACAAGCATAATTACCAAAATATTCTTCACATCACTAATAATCAATAATATTTGTTATAAATTCAAATTTAAATTGTTTAATTAAATTTATTTTGAATTTAATATATAAATTGTAATTATAGTTGACGGTTAAATTCAAAATACAAGTTTACAATTTGAATTTCAGTTTATTATTTAAATTCAAATTCATATTTATGTTGTAAAGTAAAGCTCTATATTCAAATTGAGTATTTAAATTTAAATTATTTTTTGAATTTAAATTTCAGTTTCGTTAAATAAACTACTAAAAATATTTTGAATTAAAAAAATTAAGCTCTTTAAATTCACACTTAAGAGATTAAGTTCAAAGTTATAAATTTACAATTTGAACATCAAATTTTAATTTACATATAAATTTTAAAGACAATATGCACTTCACAAAGAGTCATATAAATAAAAAATTTTCATTAACAACATATCTAATAAATAAATATTGAATGATTAAAATGTATTTTAAAATTTTTAATTTTAATATTCTAATTTGACATATTATACCAAATTGTAAATTTAAATTTGAGTTTTTTTTTTTTTAATTCAAAGAATTTCGGATGATTCAACTCAATATAAATAAAGGAAAAAATTAAAATTAAATTTAGATTTATAATTTTGATGCACAATTGAAATTTATAATAGAAATTCAAATTTTAATTCAAGATTAAAGTTATAGTTCAAATTTAAAATTATTATACTTAATTAGTTTTAATAGTTTCTCCTCACCCTATTTTATGAAGGGTATTTTAGTAAGTTACATTTACCTATTAATAAATATTTCTAAAACTTCGCCAATTTGCATAAAAATTCATTAGTTTTGAGTTTTTACGAAAGTAGGCCGTCTTTTTGGATTTTGCAGATTTGGGCCGGATTTTCAGAAAACTGACCAAAATATTCTTATTCTATTTTCTTTTCTTTTTTTTCTCTCGTTCTTTTTTTCTCTCTGACCCTCCTCCACCGCCTCCCTTGTCCTTTGCGACAGTAAAAAGGGCAGAGCCGCGTCTTGTTTCTCTTCTTTTTTCTCTCGTTCTTTTTTTTTTTTTTTCTCTTCGACCCTCATCCACCGCCTCCGCGACCCTCCACGACGGTAACGTGGACAACGCCGCGTCCTCTTCCTCCACCCTTGCTAGCTTCGGCACCGACGCCGGCGCCGAAGAAGGAGGACTCAGAGCGAGCGCGGGTGAGAGCGGAGCGGACGGAGGCGATGAGATCGTGGCCGAGGCAGTGCTCGCTGTCGATCGTGAGGGTGAGGACGAAGACGCGCCCGCGCTTCTCCAATGAGCGCTTCCGGTGAGGGTGGTGGCTGCGGGTAGAGAGCGAGGAAGAGATCGCGATAGCGAAAATAGATGCAAAAAATAAAAGAATTAAAAATAAAAAATAAAGAAAAATATTTTTTTTCTACAAGAAAAATAAAGAACCATAGAGAAAAGAAGAAGATTATGAAGTTGCACTGTTTTAAACGAAACTTACACTCTTTGAGATAAAAATTATATTTTTTTGAATGAAAGTTGCACTCTTTGAACGTAAGTTGCACTCTTTGGCGAAAATTACACTATTTCTCCTCCTCCTCCTCCTTCCTCTTCGTTTTCGTGTGTTTTTTCTGCGCCCATCTCTTCTTCGCCCTCCACCTCCACCGGCAGATCCTTCACCCATGAAACCTATATTTGGGAACCCTTCTATTTCTCCTCCTCATCCTCCTTCCTTTTCGTTTTCGTGTGTTTTTTCTGCGCCCATCTCTTCTTCGCCCTCCACCTCCACCGGCAGATCCTTCACCCATGAAACCTATATTTGGGAACCCTTCGTCCCCACCTCCGCCACCGATGACGAAGAGGAAGCACTTCTCGGTGCCGCGCACACGGTGGAGACGGCGTTGCTGCGCTTTCCTCCGTCTCTACCGCGCACATCGCCGTCCCCGGGTGGGCGCCATGGACTGCGTGCTCCCTCCCTCGCCGGCGAGCTCTCACTTGCGCTCGCTCTGAGTCCTCATTCTCGAGCGCCAGCGTCGGTGCCTGCGCCGACGAAGGTGGAGGAAGAGGACGCGGCACTGTCCTCGCCACCGTCGTGAAGGGTCGCAGAGGCGGTGGAGGAGGGTCGAAAAGAAAAAAAAAGAACAAGAGAAAAAAAGTAGAGAAAGAGGATGCGGCGCTGCCCTCTTTACTGTTGCAAAGGGCAGGGAGGCGGTGGAGGAGGGTAGGAGACAAAAAAAAAGAACGAGAGAAAAAAAAAAGGGAGAGAGAAAAGGGAATAAGGGTATTTTGGTCAGTTTCCTAAAAATCTGACCCGAATCTACAAAATTAAAAATGCGGCCTACTTTTGCAAAAGCTCAAAACTAGTGAATTTTTTATACAAATTGGCCCTAAAACTTTTCACATACCCTTTTGATAAATATAAGTTTTAATATTAAATTAAATACACATAAAAATTAAATTTTTATGACTTTTCGCATACCATCTTAATAAATGTATTTATTCTTACTAATTACATAAATATAATATTAGAGGAACTTCGGGTGGTTCAACTCAATGTGAATAAAATTTGAATTAAAATAAAACTTAAATTTCGATAAATAATTTTGATGTACAATTATTATACTTAATTAGTTTTAATAAAAAAATTTCACCCGTTTGTATGAAGGGTATTTTACTAAGTTACATTACCTATTAATAAATATCTCTAAAACTTTTCAGGTACCCTCGTAATAAATATAACTTTTAATATTAAATTAAATACCCATAAAAATTAAATTTTATAACCTTTCGTATACTCTCTTAATAATAAACATATTTATTTTTATGAATAATTAAGTTAATATTTTAATTTGATTTTAAATTTGTATTTTAATTAGGATTCAAAGTTGAGTTTAAGTTTGAAATTGAAATTTTCAAAATTTTAATTAATTACTTATAAAAATATTAAAAATCATCAACTATTAATTCATTAAATAGGTAACAATCTCAAATTTTTAATTAAAATTTTAATTTGTATTTTATTTCATTAAATATGATTCTATTTCAAATATATAATATAAAGTCGACTTTTAGCTTAATTTTGAATTCAAAGTCTAAATTATTTTATTATTTATAAATTTTTGTAGGAATATAAAATTATTTTGTGAAGTCAAAAACTTTTTTAGGAATTCTAAAATTTCTTAACCTAAAGAATTTAAAGAGTTGGTAGTTTAAGATTTTTTTGTGATAAATTAAAAGCTATATAAATTTACAAGAGTAGCTGAAGTAAATCATTTGAATATATATATATATATATATATATATATATATATATATATATATATATATATATATAAATGGTTAGTTTAGATTTTTGGGTAGGGTCATGCTACCAAGCTAGAAAATTATCTTGTACCAAGTTCTCTTGGCACCCGATAAATCAAGTAAGTATTGATATGTATGAAATTATAATATACCATTAGTATTGTTTGATAAATTTTGTTTTGAAATCAACCAATTTGTAATATCTGGGACTCTAAAGTTTGAAATTTGAATAAAGAGTTCAAATTTGGAATTTGAAATTCAAATTATATATATATGTATATATCTTGTGCATATATATGTTGAGGTGGGAAGAGGATGGAATCTCTCGAATCGGCGATCATTTCTGACGAAACTAAAATGCAATTTGATGCTCCGGCAGTGCCGGAAGTGCTGGTGCAATCTGTTCGCAGATCCGTCAAGCCAATCGTCCGATTTTGCATGAAATTTGAGGAGGGGTCGATTGTGCGAATTTTGTATTTTCGAGAAAACCCCAATATTTCATGTATTGTTTTGCGTAAAATCGGACATGGAGGTACTTTGGAGCACTTTGCGCGTGCTGTGAGGGAGTGGGAAAGGAATATTGGGTTTCGGCGGACTTATGCGCGTTTTTTTCACCTACCTACATATGGATCACCTCGGGTTTCATGGTGAAAATGAAAACCCTAGCCCCCTCCCTCTTCCATTCGAACCCTAGCTGCGATAAGGCTCTCCTCGACCTGCGTAGCCACCTTCCCGACGGCCGGCGACCACCCACGGCCATCGAAACCCTCCTCTCCTCTCTTTCCCTCATCCTTTACATCCATCTCCTCCCTCTGTTTGGCCGAACCATCCCTACCTCCAGCCATGCCACTTCAGGGACCTCGCCGTCGACCCCTCTGAGCTCGACGACCACCCCCTGACTAGCCCCGACACCGCCGTGCGTTGCTGCGCTGGGAGGAACCCACCTAGACCCGAGCTAGGGCTCTTCGGCCGTGATCTCTGGATCGCCGTCACCGCTGCCTCCCCGCCTGCGCTGCCGGCTTTGGAGGGCCTCTAGGGACCCCCGGCACTGATCCCAACCGCCTTCAATCGTCGCCGTCGTCGGAAACAAGAAGCCTTAACCCGAAGGACTCTTATTTTCGGCCGAGGTTGTTGAATCGCCGCCACTGCCCCTTCCTGTCGCCGACCAGTGCGTGCACCGGCGCCCCCTCGTCGACCGCACCCATTTCCTGCCAGCACACGTGCCGCCTTGCCACTGAAGCTCGGGCCAGCACCCACTGCCTCGGCCAAGCCCGAGCTAGGGCAATTTTGGATTGGTCTTTTGTTTCCAGCCATCCGAGTGGCCGCCGATCCTCTGGAGGGTGAGCACGGTGACCCCGAGGTGCCACTGACATACGTGTTCACCCTTGTTGCTATCGGAGAAGCCCCGCTTGGCAGATCCAACTATGTCGCTCCCGGTGACCTTCCAAGACAGGGTTCACGTAGCCCCGACGCGCTTCTCGGCCACCGTTTATACTCCGAACAACGAGCACGGACTTTGGTGCTTCGAGACCTATCAGTGGGTGTTGCTGGTTGGTCTCGAAACTCTGCGGTGTTCGGTAACATGGCAACCTTACCATTTTGTATATTATTTTTGCTCTTAGTTGATTGTATAGGGACTTTTCTATAATTTGAGCAGTGAGGGCTGCCTCGGGCAGCGTGGGGTCATTGTTTGCGATCCTTGGACTGGTTGTCCAGATTCCCGAGGCCCTGGCGAAATTCGTTTTCGGTTTCATCACGTTTTCCGGCAAAATTGCTGGCGGGCGGTTCTCGACATGGGGTTCACTTTTTATTGATGTGAATGCCCCAGGTTTATTGCCGAACCTTGTCGGCTGGTTGCTCTCGTTGTCTCGGGTGTTCGAAGTCAACGGATGAGCGGCAGAGGGCTCTGGTGACGAAAACAGCATTTTCGGGAATCCGGAATGGCACTGAATGTGTTATTATAATTCTACGTCACTTCGACTTGTGTTTGCTGTCCGAACACTTAAATTGGTGCGTTTTGGGACAGCGGGTGACTTAAGGTGTACGTCAGTACCTTCCGGGGTATTTCGGTGGGTTCGAAAGTGTTCCGGTGGACCTTTCGAAAATTTGGTGGTTTTGGGGATGTGTGTATAGTGTTCTGAGCTGACTAGGTTGGACCTTGACTTGGTGCGTCTTTCGTAGGTCCAGTCGGCAATCTAGCACACCTTGGGTATTAGGCGCTACAATTGTTCCATGTAGGTGCTTCGATCCGAAAT
The DNA here is from genome assembly GCA_016920855.1 of Puya raimondii. Taxonomy (NCBI): domain Eukaryota; kingdom Viridiplantae; phylum Streptophyta; class Magnoliopsida; order Poales; family Bromeliaceae; genus Puya; species Puya raimondii. Next base: position 23,422,818 of record JABWPP010000049.1, read on the forward strand.
CGGTACAGTGGTGCTAGCTCGGTGACATTCTTCCCTTACTCATTTTTATTAGTTTCACACATTATCTATTGAGCACGACACAACTAGACTTCTCTTTATGTGTACTCTACTTTTGCTCTATCATGATTTAGTAGAGTGGTGCCTGATTGTATCTTTGCATGATCTTTACCTGTGAGACCTGATTGGTCCGTGACTATGAGTTAGGTGATACTATTTTGGACAGATATCTATTGTTGACTTACTCTCGGCTATTTGCCGCCCCATTGCCTATTGAGCATTTTGCATCGATCATCACAGCTCATACTGTCACGTACACCAGCGGTTTGGCCACCGCAACGGTGTTCTTTTTTCGGAAAGTGATCGTATATCCGACCCGTGAGCCCCTTGCAAGGTGCTAGCTGGGGTTATATGTCGGTGGGTGAGCAGATTGTGGCATTGCCTGAGTCTTTAGATCACAATGGCGAGGTATTTGGTTTCTTGTATTTCATTTACAGTTGATGCATGTATTGTTGATATTTACAGTAGCGGTAAGTGCTTACTACTATTCATATCTGTTCTACTTTACTTACTACTGTGCTCGTATATCTACCTCTCTTTTTTGCTATATTCTACTCGCTAGTGAGTACACTCGCCCGCGTCGGCTTGTGATACCCACTGGGAGACCCTTGTTAGTTTCTCACCCCCTTCTTTTTTAGGTGATCTTGGTTATGGGAGTCGGGACGGTGCGTGAGGTGCGGTAGCTAGTGAGCATTAGAGATCCCGGCCGTTCGTCACTGGATTGGGTTATTCTATCTTATCCTGGTCTTTTATTTGATAATAAGTTAGTTTTGGTCGTGGTTCAGTATTTGATTCATATGTTTGTTTGATTGACTATGGTTGTCTAGTCTTTGTGGATGGTATTTTGTGATTATTTGTTTTGCAAAGTTTCTTTCGTGTTTGGTGGCATTGTTGATCCTATATTTGCGGTTTTATATTAAAGTAGTTTTCTACTCCTCGTGGTAGTCGGAATTTGAATATGAGTTTCCGTGTGGAAAATAATTTTCAAATAGTTTTTTGGGCTTTTTGATATCCTAATATTTCAAAACAAAGTTTCCAGGTAGGAAACATTTTTAAATGATGGAAATGATTGATGTTTGTGCATTTGCATCATCCTTCGACTAAGGAGTGCTCAGAACATGTATCATCTTAAGGATGGCTAGCTGAATGGACTTTGTGAGCATCTGCATCATGTATGTTGTTGTTGTGAGTGGACGTGTGCGTTGTGATATGCACTTATGGTGGTACGCCGTGCAAATATAGGGGAGACTCTGTCCATGTGAATAGTGGTGTTCCTGTATTTGTGGCGGATCTATTCTGTCCCATGGGCAAGATTGTAAAAAAAATGGACACTTTCCGCTGACTTTGTTTTCAAATTAGCCCTCTTAAAAGGCTTTACAAAAAGGGACCCCAGGGCGTGACAGATTAAGGTGGTATCAGAGCGAGGTTACAATCACAAATTCACTCACAGATTTTTTTAACTGAACCACTAGTTAGGTTGACCCATAGGAAGACTTAAGGTGTATAGGTACGCGAGTGCGGGGTTGTTGGCCTTGAGTCTCGGTGAGTGAGTCGAGTCGGATTATTTCACTTGACTGTGTTTCTTTGTTAGTACAGATGGCTCGGTGATAGACCCCCACTTGCGTGCTGTGGTGGTGGACGTTTGTTTCGGAGGCGTCCGGCGATATGCAGATGCATGCATTTGTGGGCAGGGGTGGTGGTGTCCAGGCGGGCACTGAGCAGCTGGGCGATGCTCACACCCAGTAGCTCGAGGCCCAGGTGGCAGATCTGATGGGCCAGGTGGTAGCCCTCGCTGGGACTATATAGCAGTTCATGCAGCTGCAGGCTATAGCTGCTGCCGCTCCAACTCCACCTCCTGCGCAGGGCACGGCTACTATTGCGGAACCTCCTGTGGCGACAGCGCCGACTACGGCTATGGCCGCGACCGCGACCACGACGACAACCACGACGACTACTTCCGCTAGAGGTGTTAACCCTTTGCCAGCGAAGCCCGCTCGTATCAGGACGAGGCTGGCGGAGTTACAAAAGTTTGATCCTCCGAAATTTTTAGGTAAAGGTGATGACGTATGGACTATCGAGCGATGGGTCACACACATGGAGAAGCTGTTCCGAGATATCTATATCAAGGAGTAGGACAAGGTTTCTCTCGCCGCCCACTTCCTTGAGGATGAGGCCTACAGCTGGTGGCTGCAGCTTCTGAAGAATCAATACACCACGACATACCCATCATGGAAGAAGTTCCGGGAGCTCCTCTACAGCCACTACTTCAAGGAAAGTACCAAGCATAGCCTTGAGCGGGAACTCGAGCGGCTTAGGCAGGGCAGTCGCACTGTAGCGGAGTACGAGTGGGACTTCTCTCGTATCATCGGATTGATACCTTTTCTGGCCCGCGACGAGTACCACAAGGCGAGGCTTTTTGCCAGGGGTTTGAGGCAGAGTATAAAGAGACTGATTGCATCTCACGGCACCTTGACCTTCGACGAGTGCTTGGATCGGGCTCAGATGGTCCAAAGCGACATGGATGAGGCGCAGGCTGAGCGTGAACTGATGGAGAAGAGCGAAAAATAAAGGCCATATGCGTATAAAATGATTAAAAAATTAAAACATTATATATATATATATATATATATATATATATATATATATATATATATATATATATATATATATATATATATATATATATATATTATATAGAACTAGGCTACTATACTATTAATAGCACCAAGTCATTGGTGCTATTAGGTTTTTGGCCCTTAGATGAAGGGATGTACGGTTAGGATGATAATGGTCCCCTAGGGTTGAGTGGGTGGTTAGTTGAATAGTATGATCAAATGTGTGAAAATGATTAACGAGATAGATCTAACGGTGGAAAACTTAATAGCAAGAAGAGCTTGGTGCTATTGATAGTATAGCCGGACTATATGTATATATATATATATATATATATATATATATATATATATATATATATATATATATATATATATATATATATATATATATAGTAGGGCTATTGTGCTATTAATAGCACAATAGCCCTTGTGCTATAAGCTTTTTAACCACCCATCAATTTTGATGGGTGGTTAAGATGAGAGAGAGGAGAGAAATTGGAGAGAAATTCAAATAGAAGAGAAATTGAGACATACAATTTCTCTCCAATTTCCCTCCTCTCTCTCATCCTAACCACCCATCAAAATTGATGGGTGGTTAAAACGCTTATAGCACAAGGGCTATTGTGCTATTAATAGCACAATAGTCCTACTATATAGAGAGAGAGTAGGTCTTGTGTGCTCTCAGGAGCACGGAGGCCTCCGTGCTCCTGAGCCGTTTTCGATGATGGGACTACCGAATCGACGATCGGCTCTGTTAGACTTGATCTAGCATATTTGAAATATGTAGAAAATAAATTTTGCGATTTTTCGATATCATTTACATAGCAATCTAAAGGGTTCAAAATCAACAACTTTTAATGGTTAATATCTGCCGTTTCAAGTATAACGGTGTAGAAGTATCCAAATCATATGAATTTGATAGAAAATTCTTTATACTATCTATAGCAAGTTCAATATCTCTGATCGAAAATTTTAGTAATATATCACTAATTTTTATGAGATTTTTATTTTCAGTCATTGCTTTTGAACCTTTTCGATCACTAAGTAAACGATATCGAAAAATCACAAAATTTATTTTCTAGATACTTCAAATATGCTATATCAACTCTAACGGAGCCGATCGTCGATTCGGGAGTTCCATCATCGAAAACGGCTCAGGAGCACGAAGGGTTCTGTGCTTTTGAGAGCACAGCAGCCCTGCTCATATATATATATATATATATATATATATATATATATATATATATATATATATATATATAGCTAGGCTGGTATACTATCGGTAGCACGGAGTCCGTGCTACCAAGTTGTTTCCAATGATGCGGCTTCCAAATCAACGATCGGTTCCGTTAGACTTGATCTACACTATTGAAATTATTTGAAAACTAAATTTCATAATTTCTCAACATTATTTGGCTAGTGATCAAAAGGTCTCAAAATTTACTAATAGTCGATGTGATACGTTTGCGAATTTAACGGTGTAAAATAATCCAAATCTGATTAAATTTTTATAAATTTTTTTTTTCACTATTTAGAGTAAGATCAAGACCTCTGATCTTAAATTCAAGTCTTTTATCATCATTTTTTATGATATTTTTATTTTTAGTTGTTTATTTTTAGACCACTCGTTTGATAGGTAAATGATGTCGAAAAATTATGAAATTTAGTTTCCTAATACTTTCAACAGTGTAGACCAAGTTTAACGGAGCCGATCGTCGATTTGGAAGCCGCATCATTTAAAACAATTTGGTAGCACGGAGGCTTTCGTGCTACCGATAGTATACCAGCTGGACTCTATATATGTGTGTGTGTGTGTATATATATATATATATATATATATATATATATATATATATATATATATATATATATATATATATATATATATATATATATATATATATATAGAGAGAGAGAGAGAGAGATTTGCTAGAATATTACCGGTAGTAAACGGCTCGGTTTACTACCGATTTGTTTTCAATGATAGAGCTTTCAAATTGACTATTAGCACAGTTGAATATGATCTAAACCATTTAAACTATCTGGAAATTAAATTTCACATTTTTTTTGATATTGTTCTCTTGTCCATCAAGTGAACAAAAAATGAATGGTTGAAAATAAATATCCTTAAAAAAATAATGATACAATTTTTGTATTTAAGATCTATAGTCTAGATCTTGTTTTAAATAGTTTCAAGAATTTTCTAACAAAAATTTAGTTGATTTGAACTCTTTTATACCGTTAAACGAGCAAACGCGCCATATCGGCTATTAAAATTACAGATTTTGTGACCCTTTGATCGTTCGGTTAGTGATGTCAAAAAAATCACAAAATTTGATTTCTAGATAGTTTAAATGGTCTAGATCATGTTCAACGGTGCCGATCGTCGATTTGGAAGCTCTATCATCAAAAATAAATCGGTAGTAACTCGAGCCGTTACTACCGATAGTAGCCCAGTCAAACTCTATATGTATATATAGAACTAGGCTAGAATACTATTAATAGCACCAAGTCATTAGTGCTATTAAGTTTTTGGCCCTTGGATGAAACGATGTACGGTTAGGATGATAGTGGTCCCCTAGGGTCGAGTAGGTGGTTGGTTGAATAGTATGATCTAACGGGTGGAAATGGTCAAAGGGGTAGATCTAACGGCGAAAAACTTGGTAGCACCAAATGCTTGGTGCTATCGATAGCATTATAGCCGGACTCTCTCTCTCTCTCTATATATATATATATATAAAGAGAGAGAGAGAGTAACGATATTTAATTAAGTAATTTTATTACAATATATGTATGAAGAAAATTTTTGTAAGGGCTAACTTATAATTAGATAATTTTATAGGACTATAAATATAAAAAAAGAAATAATAAAATTAAAAAATTGAAACAAAGTTTGCTGAAAAATAGAATAAGAAGATATCGGATCGTTTGCGCTAACCATTTATACTAAAAGCTCGAGCCGATAGAAGTATGCAATCAATTCACTTAAGAAGTATAGAAATAGCATCTACGGATCTCAATTGTAACTCAGCCGACCAGCCTCACGCCACTTCGAACATCACTCGACCCAACCCGACCTCTCGTCATTTCGAATGTGACTTGGCCCAACCCGGCCTCCCGCCACAGGATAGGATGTTGGCCCTTTAAGCCAATAGAAAAATAGTGCAAGAAAAATATAAGAGTCATTAGTAATTAAAATTATTTTATCGAAGCATATGTGAACAAAAAATTAAGGAAAAAGCCATTAAAATTTGTTGCACTTTGTGGACTAATGATAAGGTTAATTTCTCGATCGGAATCATTTTTCGCAATCATTTTTAGTACTCATTATTGGCTTGTAAAATTTACTCTTAGTTATATTGATTTTTTTTTTGCCTTAATTATACTCTGCAATACTGTACTTTTGTATAATTTTTATTTGCTACTTTATTTTTTTTTTTCAAAAATACTATTATGTTATTATATTTTATCAATCTCTATACTATATTTTAAATTTACTTTGGTTTTTCTACCTTGTACTAATTTTTCCTTATAGATAGCACTAAACTATTTTTTTTGGTCAATCTCAACATTACTATTAACAAATATGTAATCTTAAACAAAATCTAAACTCTATTACAAAGCACTGGTTAAATATTAGAAAAATATATAATGAATCTCTATAATCGATTCATTGAAAACTTCTATCAAATTATTTTTACTTATTATTTAGTAATTTTTATATATATTTTGTTAACTTCTAAGTCAAAATAAGTTGAATATTTATTCTGTCACTTTTAACCAGTATTTTTTAACAGCTTTCACATAAATTATAGTTTATTTCTTATAATGTAGGGATTGAATAAAATAATAGTTAAGTCGTGTTTTGAGGGGGAAAAAAGGGAACAGAGTAGAAAGTAAAAAAAAAACTTGTAAAGTATAGTGTAGTTAGGGCTGGCAAATGAGCGAGCCGGCTCGTGTTCGACTCGCATTCGGCTCGATATTCGGCTCGCTCGAGCTCGACTCGAAATTAAATGAGCCGAGCTTGAACTAAAAAAAAACTCGAAATTTATTTCAAGCCGAGCTTGAGTATTAGTGGACTCGCTCGAATTAGGCTCGAAAAGCTTGAATATATATATATATATATATATATATATATATATATATATATATATATATATATATATATATATATATATATATAGAGTTCGGCTGGGATACTATCGATAGCACCAAGAGCTTGGTACTACCGAGTTTTCTACCGTTGGATTTAACCCTTTGACTATTTTCACCCGTTAGATTATACTATTCAACCAACCACCCACTCAACCCTAGGGGGCCTACATCATCCTAACCGCACATTTCTCAATCCAAGGGCTGAAAAATCAATAGCACCAATAGCTTGGTGCTATTGATAGTATTCCAGCCTAGTTCTATATATATATATATATATATATATATATATATATATATATATATATATATATATATATATATATATATATATATATATATATATATATATATATATATATATATATATATATATATATATAACTAGGCTACTATACTATTAATAGCACCAAGTCATTGGTGCTATTAAGTTTCCGGCCCTTGGATTAAGGAATGTGCGGTTAGGATGATGGTGGTCCCCTTGGGTTGAGTGGATGGTTGGTTAAATAGTATGATCTAATGGGTGGAAATGGTCAAAGGGGTAAATCTAACGGCAAAAAACTTGGTAGCACCAGGTGCTTCGTGCTATTAATAACACAGTAGCCGGACTCTCTCTCTCTCTCTCTCTCTCTCTCTATATATATATATATATAGAGAGAGAGAGAGAGAGAGAGTCCGGCTGTGATACTATCGATAGCACCAAGCACTTGGTGCTACCGAGTTTTTCGCCGTTGGATTGAACCCTTTAACTATTTTCACCCGTTAGATTATACTATTCAACCAACAACTCACTCAACCCTAGGGAGCCCACATCATCATAACCGTACATTACTTCATCTAAGGGCCGAGAACCTAATAGCACCAACAGCTTGGTGCTATTGATAGCATTCTAGCATAGTTATATATATATATATATATATATATATATATATATATATATATATATATATATATATATATATATATATATATATATATATGAGTATAGAGCCCCTTGTACTCATAAATTGTTGGCCGTTAGATCTACCCTTTCATTATTTTCACCCGTTAGATTATATTATTCAACCAACCACCCACTCAACCCTAGGGGGCCCACTATCAACCTAACCGTAACCACTCTCATCCTAACCGCACATCTTTTAATCCGAACAGTCGAAAACTTATGAGTACAAAGGGCTCTATACTCATAAGAGTATAGTAGCCCCAGCCTATATATATATATATATAGAGAGAGAGAGAGTCCGGCTGGGATACTATCGATAGCACCAAGGGCTTGGTGCTATCGAGTTTTCCACCGTTAGATTTAACCCTTTGATTATTTTTACCCGTTAGATTATACTATTCAACCAACCACCCACTCAACCCTAGGGGGCCCACATCATCCTAACCGCACATTTCTCAATCCAAGGGCTAAAAAACTAATAGCACCAATAGCTTGGTGCTATTGATAGTATTCCAGCCTAGTTCTATATATATATATATATATATATATAGAATTGAGCTAGAATGCTCTCGTTAGCAAATGGGCTCCGTTGCCACCCATTTATTTTCGATGATGGAGCCTCCAAATCGACGATCGGTACCGTTAAACATGATATAGAACACTTAAATCATCTAGAAACTAAATTTCAAATCTTTTCGACATCATTGGCCTAATGATTAAATGGTTTCAAATTTTGTATTTTTAATGGTCGATATGAGACGTTTTCTCGTTTAACGGTGTAAAGATATCCAAATCAATTGAATTTTTGTTAGAAAATTTTTTAAACTATTTAAAACAAGATCTATAATCTTGATCTTGATTACAAGACTCCTATCATCACTTTTTAAAGGATATTCATTTTCAGCCGTTCATTTTTGTGTCTACTTGATGGACAAAAAACAATATCGAAAAAATATAAAATTTGATTTCTAGATACTTCAAATGGTCTAGATCATGTTCAACGGTGCCGATCGTCGAATTGGAGGCTCTATCATTGAAAACAAATGGGTGGCAACAGAGCCGGTTTGCTACCGATAGTATTCTAGCTCAACTATATCTATATATATATATATATATATATATATATATATACTATCGATAGCAGGGAGACCTCCGTGCTACCAAGTTGTTTTTGATGATGCTGCTTTCAAATCGACGATCGGCTCCGTTAGACTTGATCTACACTATTGGAAATATTTGGAAACTAAATTTTATAATTTTGTTACATCATTTACCTATCAAACGACTAGTCTAATAATGAACGGCTGAAAATAAAAATCTCATAAAAAATGATGATAAAATACTTGAATTTAAAATCATAGGTACCGATCTCACTCTAAATAGTGAAAAAAAAATTATAAAAATTTCATCAGATTTGAATTGTTTTACACTGTTAAATTCACAAACGCATCACATCAACTATTCAAATTGTCAATTTTGAGACCTTTTGATCACTAGCCAAATAATGTTGAAAAATTATGAAATTTAGTTTTCAAATACTTTTAATAGTGTAGATCAAGTCTAACGGAGCCGATCGTCGATTTGGAAATCGCATCATTAAAAACAACTTGGTAGCACGGAGACCGCCGTGCTACCGATAGTATAGCTACCTCTCTCTCTCTCTCTCTCTCTCTCTCTCTCTCTCTCTCTCTCTCTCTCTCTATATATATATATATATATATATATATATATATATAGTCCGACTACAGTGCTTCCGGAAGTTTAAAGGAGTTGGTGCTTCCAAGTTTTTAACCCTTGGATCAATCTCTTTGATCATTTCTAATCCTTGGATTATTATTATTTTTATAGGAGGACCACTAAACCTAGGAGGACCACTAAACCTAGGAGGACCACTCAACCCTAAGGGGAACCACTATCATCTTATTCGTACAGTTTTTGATCCAAGGGTTAAAAACTCGGAAGCGTCAATTACTTTATGCTTCCGATAGCATAGTAGCTCTACACACACACACACACACACACACACATATATAGAACTAGGCTGGAATACTATCAATAGCACCAAGCTATTGGTGCTATTAGTTTTTTAGCCCTTGGATTGAGAAATGTGTGGTTATGATGATGTAGGCCCTCTAGGGTTGAGTGGGTGGGTGGTTGAATAGTATAATCTAACGGATAAAAATAATCAAAGGGTTAAATCTAACGGTGGAAAACTCGATAGCACCAAGCCCTTTGTGCTATCGATAGTATCCTAGCCGGACTATATATATATAGTCCAGCTACTATACTATCGATAATATCAAGCACTTGTTGCTATTGAGTTTTCCGCCGTTAGATCTACCCCTTTGACCATTTCCACCTGTTAGATCATACTATTCAACCAACCACCGACTCAACCCTAGGAGACCACTATCATCCTAACCGGAAACCACTATCATCCTAACCGCACATCCCTTCATCCAAGAGCCGAAAACCTAATAGCATCAAGCGCTTGGTACTATTAACAGTATAATAGCCTAATTCTCTCTCTCTCTCTCTCTCTCTCTCTCTCTCTCTCTCTCTCTCTCTCCCTCTCTCTCTCTCTATATATATATATATATGTATATAATTATATATAATATTTATTTTAATTATATATAATAATATATATTATGTATTTTAATTATATGTATATAGAGTTTAAATTATTGGTCATATTTGCTGGTCTACAAAACCAAACCAGTAAAACCCTACTCTAATTACTCTCTCTCTCTTTCACTTGCTTGTAGGGTCGCTTCCCCTAAATTTTTTTAAATATATAATACCGTATTTCATGCATTCATTTTGTATGTTGAACTATTAGATATTTTTTGTATCAAATTTTAGATAACATTTTATAAAAATTAAATTATCGATTGCATGATGTTAAGAATTTCAAACGGCTCGTTTAGGGCCCGAACTCGCTCGACTCGAAGTTAGGATCGCTCGAGCTCGGCTCGAATTAATTTCAAGCCGAGCTTGAACCTAATTTAGGCTCGAAATTAATATCAAGCCAAGCTTGAGCTGAGATATATAAGCTCGCTCAAGCTCGGCTCGTTTCCACCCTAAGTGTAGTTCTCTATAATTAAATTTTTTATTTATCTATAGATTTTTACTTTTTACAGTATTTACCGCCGCAATGTGTGGGTCCTGTGATCATCTCTTAAGTATTAATTACATAATTATATTTTTAATTAAGAATATATAATTTTGCTGTCATGTTATCTCTCTAGTTAAACAAATTAAACGCCATAATTAATCATATAATTTGCCCAAAATTTATATATTAGCGCAATATTAATCTTTACAAATTTGTACCTACATAAGTACTACATTTTTATTTGTTTCTCAAAAAAATTGTGTTTCATATGAACAGGTACGCCCCAAAATCCCTAAAACATGATCTTTAAATTAAACAACATTACTTTTAAAAATATTCTTTAATAAATAACTTTCTCCCAAAAATGATCCTACTTTTTTTAAAAAACAATTTAAGAGTTATTTTGAGTCATTGACGAAGAATTGGATGACCCGAGAAGTCAAGGCAAGCATATTTTCTACAAATATCTTCAAGAACAACAACTAATTTTTTAATATATTTTGACTAATGAAGTGAATGTACGAGAAAACACTAGGGATGTAGATTCCGAGCCGATTTTTAAAAATCTGAATCCGAACCAAATTCTTAAATTTGAAACTCGATCTCGAACCCAAATCAGATAGATTTTAAAATTCATATCTAAATCCGGATCCGATCAAAAATTCAAAATCCGAACCTGAATTCGAAAATTCAAATCCGAAATGATTGTTTCTCATTACCATATTCGAAACATATTTCATTAAATCTATTTTATTTTTTTTTGGTGTATGTGTGTGTGTATTAAAGGCTTACGAAATGTTACTTGGTTTAGTAACTTTGTTTGAGAAGAGATGTTTATTTAACTAGTTAATAAATTTTTAAAAATTAACCATTACAATTAAAAGTTCAGATCTCGTTTAATATCATTATCATTTTTTAAAATTTTTTTTAAATACTAATTCTTCATAATATGGATATACTGGCAAAACGATTTTTTTTTAACTATTATTTACTTGCAATGCACTCGGACTAGACAAATGGAGAATAATTACCTATTTTTTAAAAATATAAATTATAAAAAACTCTCTTATAAATATTTATTTTTTTACTTTTCCTCCCTAATTTTCAAAAATACATATTTTATCCCCTCAACATTTCAGTTGTTGCATTTAGCCCCCCCCTCTACCAGGCTTTCATCATTTTTTCGTCAATTTCTTATAATTTATATCGAAAATGTCCTTCAAAATAATAGAATATTAAAAAATTATTTTTTTATAGAAGAAGGAAGAGCAATTTGGTTATTTTGTCATCTCCATTAACGCCGTACACTCCTTAAAATATTTCTGAAACTTCGAGGGGGTAAAATGTAAGTTTTTCAAAGTTAGAAAGGGAGGCGGCGGGGGAGGGTCGGAGAGAAAAAAAAGAGGGTCGCGGCGAGCGCGGCCTCGGCAGGGTCGGAGGCAACGAGGGCGGGGGGTGCGCTGGCGCGGGTGATGGCAAGGGCGAGGGCGAAGCGGGCCGCCTCGCCTCCGCCTCCGCCGCCCTCTTCGGAGAGAAAAAAAAAAGAATGAGAGAAAATAATAATAAAAAAAGAGAGAAGGGAATAAGAGTATTTTGGTCAGTTTTCTGAAAATCCGGCCTGAATCTGCAAAATTCAAAATAGTGACCCACTTTTGCAAAATCCCCCTTAAATTCTTTTTTTTTCTGCAAAATAGATATCTTAGATATAAAAATTATAAATAACTAATTATTTCCTTCTATGCTATTTTATATAAAAAAATTATTTTTTTAGAAAGACAGCTCAAATCGAAACAATTAAATGCTGATAAGATATTTAATGGTCTATGATGATAGACATATGGATGCTCCATTGGCATCTTTAGAATTAACAGAAATAGATATGAATTATAATTGTGAAATTTTTTATTGTAGCCCTGACTACCTTATGAAAATAAGTGAATTTACTAAACATATTAAAATAGGTATACAAATAAAAGGATATAGAATTTGAAATTTGGAACGTAAATTTCGATATCCAAAATTTCAAATTATATATATATATATATATATATATATATATTATTTACAGGGAGAGAGAGAGGAGGGGAGGGTTTTGGGGACACGTGTCATCCCCAAAACTTCTTTTAATGCAGAGGAAAGAGTAGAGACAAATAGACCAGATGCACCCAACATTCTCTCATAAACCATGCACATATCCACAATCAACGGTCTACGGTGCACCAGGTGCACCAAAAATGTCGACAGGACACATGTCAAGCAAGAGTGTGCTCCTTTAATATAGAGGAAAGAGTAAAGACAAATAGACCAGATGCACCCATCATTCTCCTATAAACCATACAAATGTCTACAATCAACGGTCTACGGTGCACCGAGTGCATCGAATATGTCGGCAGGCCACATGTCAAGCAATTGAGTGTGCTCCACGCACTTTGTATATAGTAATAGATTTTTTAAAAATATAAATTACAAAAAACTCTCTTATAAATATTCTTTTTTTTACTTTTCCTTTCTAACTTTCAAAAATATATATTTTATTCCCTCAACATTTTAAGTTGTTGCATTTAGCCCCCCTCCGTCAGGGTTTCATTATTTTTTCGTTCATTTCTTATAATTTATACCGAAAATGTCCTTCAAAATGATAGAAATATATTTTAAAAATATTTATTCTTATAGGAGAAGGAAGAGTAATTTGATTATTTTGCCCTCTTCATTAACGCCGTACACTCCAAAAAATATTTCTGAAACTTCGAGGGGGCAAAATGTAAGTTTTTTAAAGTCAGAAAGGGAGGCGGTGGAGGAGGGTCGGAGAGAAGAAAAAAAAAAGAGGGTCGCGGCGAGCGCGGCCTCGGTAGGGTCGGAGGCGACGAGGGCGGGGGGTGCGCTGGCGCGGGCGAGGGCGAGGGGGAGGGCGAGGCGCGCTGGGCAGGCCGCCTCGCCTCCGCCACCCTCTTCGGAGAGAAAAAAAAAAGAACGAGAGAAAATAAAAAAAAAAGAGAGAAGGAAATAATGGTATTTTGATCAGTTTTCTGAAAATCCGACCCGAATTTGCAAAATTCAAAATAGTGACCCACTTTTACAAAATCACCCTTAAATTCTTTTTTTTTCCTGCAAAATAAATACCTTAGATATAAAAATTACAAATAATTTATTATTTCCTTCTATGCTATATTATATAAAAAAATTATTTTTTTAAAAAAAAAGTAACTAATCACGGACTTCAGTACCTGTTTGCAAAAGAGTATGCTCGAGTTTGTAGAGTTTTTATATATATATTTATTTATCAACCGTATAATATTGGCATGATGATTCAGATCAATAATACGAAAAGAAACCCTAAACAAAGAATACGAAGGAGCCTTCGGCCTCGCTCTGTCCCCGCCCATGCTTTTTCCCTGCGCCTCCTCCTCCTCCTCCTCCTCCTCCTCCTCCTCCTCCTCCTCGGGAAAGAACCAATCTCTTTTTTATTAATTACACAAACCCTATCCCCAGAACAAACCCATCCATGGCGAACCCTAATAATTTCCCCTCCCCTTCCACGACTTCGCCTCTCATTCTCCTCTTCGCACCCACCCCCACCCCCGCCACCATTACTCCGATTCCTACTCGAATTTCGGTCTAAATCCTATATTGCTCGCTTCGCCGCTCATAAAGTCGACACATTTATCGTTTTAGAAGTGAACTGGTGGAGTAGGAAGAGAATGTATTATTCTTCGTTAATGATGAATCAGAGCTTGTTCTCGCGAGATGCGCCGGCGCTCTCCTTCGGTGTGAGGCCTCTTCGCCCCACCGCGGATACCCATCAGAGGTTAGGGTTTCTTTTCTTATTATTTGTATTATTAAATCTTTTATATTTAAGCTGCGAATTTTAAAAATATTTTGAAAATTGTAGCTGGGCTAAGAATTGTAGAGACTATATAAATAGCTGTAAAGATGAAAAGGAGAATAACCTATGTTCAGATCAAGATGGTAGGTCTACATGATGTAAGAAAAATATAAATATGATGGATATAAGAACAAGAAATATATTAATCAACATATTGACTTACATCCTCTTCCCCGAAGGGATGGAGGAGGAAGGAGAAATCTTTGTACACAAGTCACTCTCAAACTAGAAAGAAAAAGAAATTTACAGGAAAAAAACAAAGAAAGTCATGGAGGATTGTGGGAGCCCGTGGAAGGCTTGGATGGTGGTTATGGAGGCTGAGGCGAATTTGGATGCGAATGCGGATGCCCTGGTTGAAGAGAGTGTGCTTGTATTTATAGTGCCTGAGAGTGCTCTTACGAGTCTTCTAAGTGGATGTTTGGAGCTTCGAGGGACTTCTGCTAGCTGTAAAGTAGAAGATGCCGTGGATGAGCTGGAAAGAAGATTCGTTCTTATTGTTTGAATGGTAGTCGAAGAGTGGAGAGAGTTGGAGAATCTTGTGACGTGTTGTCCTGAAGGTATCTGGTAATAGTAGCTGATGTTGACGTGTTGTCCTGGAGTTATCTCGTAATTTCATATTAATTTTGAGCATATTAAAGGTGAAGATAATTATTTTTCTAATCAACTTAGTAGAGGTATTTTAGGATATGATAACCTTACAACCTTTGAATCTAGTTTAATGAATTATTTTTCAGATCCAAATATGAGTCGACCTCCTCCAAAGCAAGAACAACTTGTAGGAACACAGCCAGCAACACTATTTACTCATAGAATAACATTCGGTAAAGAAAATCTCATTTCTTATCCCCAAGATAATAACTTAGTATATAAATTAAGAGATAATTCTAAAACTTTAAATGAAGAACAAAAATGTTTAGTGGATAATTTCTGGATAAGTTACCATAGGACACCAGGCCATAAAGAACTTGATAAAAAATATTTAATTGCATGCATCAACTCTCTTATTGTATATTTTCAAAAAGTTAGAACTAGTAATTTCTCCTTTTATGTCGTTTTCCAAGGTCATAGAACAGGAGTATTTCATACTTGGGTAGAAGTTGTAGAACAAACCCATAATTTTTCAAATCCTCAATACAAGGGCTTTACCACTCTTGCTGGAGTTCTAGATACAGCTAGAAATTTTTTTGGTCCTAATTTCTACATCTCTCCTTCTATCCGTACTTTTCAAGACACTCCTCCTTATACAATTGCACATGACACAAATAAAATACTATTTTGTGACCACTGCGAAACTATGCAGAGAAACTTCCAAAAACTGAATTATAGTAGCCAAGCTTTACTAAAAGAAAAACAAGCTTTACAAAACTAAACTAAACATTTGGAAGACCAATTAGCTTCCCTTACCCTCCAAAACCAATCGCCAAAACTACCACCGCTATTACCTCAACCTCCTTAACCTTTACCTTTATCCTTTACAACACAAATAATCTCTCCACAATATCCACCTCTTTTACCTTCACAAATATTACAACAACCCAAAAAACAAGAAATCTTGCCTAAAAATAAAGGCAAAAAAAAGTTCTACAAGAACCACCACCTCAGTCAACTACGCCATCAGCTCCTCCACAGGTGATACAAGACAACTGCCTACAGACATCCAAGCAGCATTACAAGAACAAGGAACTCCTATTTCACAAATATCTTCTTATGAACAAAGGACATCTTCCTTATGTCTTGATAATTCTCCACAAACTGAACCCCTGGCGTTGTCAACAGAAGGAACAGAAGCAACTACAGAACAAATCAAACGAAAAAAGTTAAAAATAAAAAGAAGGAAAAAAGATACAAAAGTATAAGAAATATTATCACAGATTTTACAAAGACTTCAACCCCTACCAGGCACCAAGACAATTACTGAAGATATTCCAGAAAAATCAAGCAATGCCTCCTCTATGCCTTCTGGCGGTACTTCTTTATTACCTTCTATCGACTCCGACACAGGATTATCAGATGACAATATTCTACTACACAATTTAGAAAATAGGTTAGAACCATAAATCAAACAATACAGAAAATGAGGATAAAAAAAAAAATCAATCCTCCACTTTCAAGAAAAATATATTCAGCAGTATCCAGCAACTGTAAGTCAACATCAACATCACCAATAGATGCTTCTCAGATAAAGAAGAATCTCCTAAAGGCATTCCAACATACCCTATCATTTTCTAAACACTACAAGCATCTTCTATTACCTCCGTTCGTACAAGCATCTTCCGTACAATATCAACATCAGCTACTGTACTGCCCCAATAGTCCCACATCGGATGAAAAACTGATTCTGATCAGAATATATGAGGCCTCGCACGCTAGTAATAATAACTGAGCTTAAGCATTTTGGGCCGGTGGTTTGGGCCCAATGAGTTATTATTGCTAGCGGGTCGGGTCGTTACAATTGGTATCAGAGCCGAATATTAGCCGGAAGTGTGAGAACTAAGTGCTATGCGGGGCAAAGTGCTACACCAACAGGTTTGGTAGGAGTCACCTCTTGAACCCGTAGGAGCCACCTCTAGAATCTCACATCGCCTGGTAATTCTGATCTATATATTTGTGGTCTGGATTTGAACATCTGTACAAAAATTGGGCTTAAGCATTTTGGGCCGGTGGTTTAGGCCCAATGAGTTATTATTGTTAGCGGGTCGGGCCGTCACAATTGGTATCAGAGCCGAATATCAGCCGTAAGTGTGAGAGCTAGGTGCTATGCGGGACAAAGTGCTACACCAACGGGTTTGGTGAGAGCCACCTCTTGAACCCATAGGAGCCACATCTAAAATCTCACATCATATGGTAATTCTAATCTATATATCTGTGGTTTGAGTTTGAACAGTCTGTATAATAACTGAGCTTAAGCATTTTGGGGCAGTGGTTCAGGGCCCAACGAGTTATTATTGCTAGCGAGTCGGGTCGTTACAGCTACTATTACCAGATACCTCCAGGACAACACGTCAACATCAGCTACTATTACCAGATACCTTCAGGACAACATGTCACAAGATTCTCCAACTCTCTCCACTCTTCGGCTACCATCCAGACGATAAGAACGAATCTTCTTTACAGCTCGTCCATGGCATCTTCTACTTTACAGCTAGCAGAAGTTCCTCGAAGCTCCAAGCATCCATTTAGAAGACTTGCAAGAGCATTCCCGGGCACTATAAATACAAGCACACTCTCTTCAACCAGGGCATCCGCATTCGCATCCACATTCGCCTCAGCCTCCATAACCACCATCCAAGCCTTCCACGGCCTCCCACAATCCTCCATGGCTTTCTTTGTTTTCTTCCTGTAAATTTCTTTTTCTTTCTAGTTTGAGAGTCACTTGTGTACAAAGCTTTCGCCTTCCTCCTTCATCCCTTCGGGCCTTCCCGAAAGGGAAACCTTCTATGCAAGGAATCAAGTGCCGTGGCACGGGGGCGTGCCGCTCTGTCCCTGGCACTGTACGGCACGGGCACGCTTCCGTGCCGACACGTGGTACGCTTGCGTGCCGATGGATACGCATGACCTCCTACTGGCACGCTTTGGCACGGACATATTTCAGTTTTTTTAGTTCCAATAAGCTCTTATAATGTTATTTTGAAAGATTTAATCAAATAATTATGAATATTTGCTATGTATAGTTTACTATACTCATCGATTAACATGCATGTAAGCAGTGATTAAAAAAGCGCGCCTAAGGCGCGCGCCTAGGCCCTAGGCGCAGAGACCAGCGCCTAGAAACCCTCTAGGCGGGCGCTGTGACCAAGGCGCGCGCCTAGGCTGCCTAGGCGCGCGCCTGGGCCTAGGCGCAAGGCGCCAGCAAGGCGCGCCGTGTTGATTTTTACGCTAATGGGTTTGGATTCAATTTTTATTGGTCTAACGGGTTGAAATATGTTAAATAAACCCAAAACCCTAAACTAAACCCTAAACAATCATCAATTATCTCTCTATTCCCTCTCCCTCTGTCCGCTCGCCCCTTTCTCTCGCTCGTCCATCCCTCCCGCACGGCCGCTGCTTCCGGCACTCCCTCTCCGGCTGTCCGCTGCTTCCGGCACTCCCTCTCCGGCTGTCCACTGGTTCCGACACTCCCTCTCTGCCTGATTTTGATGAGACTCTTGACACAGAAGATGAAGAAGAAGAAGACATTGGACTTGGAGACGACAAATCTGACGAGGGGGCGGAGTATTCTTCATCAAGTGATGAAGATGATAATTGATGATTGAGGAATGAGAATTAAGGACTAATTAACATTTCTAATATGACGTATTTTGGCTTAGAGTCTTGAACACTTATTTTTTACATGATTATGATGCTTTCTTAATGATCTTTGGCTTGAAACTTGAAACTTCCATGCATATTATTTTTCTATGATCTTGTGCTTATAATTATATGCTTTTCACATCAAAGTTTCCTATATGTTTGTGAATTAATAGTTATTTTTATGCTTGCCTTTATTTAGAGACAAAAAGGTAATTTGTTCTTTACTTTTATCTATGTTATTTTCTTTTTCAAAAATTATCATATATGTTGCTTGGCTTGTTTTCTTTTCTTAATTTTTTTTTCTTTTGGAAACGTGATTATTTGGGTAATTATAGAATATTTATTGTGATAATATGATTTTATAGAGTATATTAAGTGCTGCTTAACAATTATTAGAAAGTATAGTAAGAAACTTTTTGGTTATTTACTTATTTCAAAATTCTATGAAAGTGTGCGCCTGACCTCTCTCAGGCGCGCGCCTGCGCCTTGCGCCTTGCGCCTAGGCTCCAACAGCCCTTTGCGCCTAGGTGCGCCTTGGGCTTTTTTAAACACTGCATGTAAGCTTTTTGTATGTAAAATACAACTATACCTGATGTAAAATAGAGATTAAAATACAATAATAAAATTCACAAGTACAATAATTATAATTATTTACATCTTTACATAGGGATGACTACTTAATTCCACATAGATTGTCGCGGTAGATCATATGGCATATTATCAGTTGCAGATACAAGATTTATTCGACAATGTTGATACAAATATCGCTGGTATTGTGAAAACGTCATATATTCCCGGTATATCTCATTGTATTTTTAATTTTATCACTACTTAATTCGCAAAAAATTTCGCGGTGCGACAAATTTTGACTTACCTAGCAAGTAGATTTTCGATTTGTAATGTTTTTGAGGGATGTGAGGTACTCGGATGTTTCTTGGTTTCCCAAAGAACAAAACAAAAAGGAAAAAAAAAGCAAAAAGCAAAAAAAAACAAAAACAAAAAAAGCAAAAAAAAACAAAGTTTAAAGAGAAAAAGCAAAAAAAGGATTGTGTGTGTTGGGGGGGATATAAAACAAAAAAAGCAACAGAAAAAGCAAGAGAATAAGGAAAAAAAAAAAAAAAAGTGGCACGAGCGGCACGGCACGGGCGGCACGGTTGCCGTGCCGCGAGACGGGGGGGTCCGAGACCCCCCCCTGTACCGTGCCCCCTTCTTGGGGGCACGGTACGTGCCGGCCCGTGCCGTACGGCACGGGCCGGCACTTGATTCCTTGCTTCTATGTGTCTATAAGCATGTAAGTCTTTATGTTGATTAATATATTTTTTGTTGTTCTTATATCTATCATATTTTTCTTGCATCATGTAGACCTACCGTCTTGATGTGAACATAGGTTATGCTCAGGATTAGTCCGTCATGATGAATATTTCATCTTGAGCAACTGTAAAGTATATACGCTTGGTGGATTTTATAAGAGTGCTATAGTCTCGAAGGCCGTCATGCCATCTCAGGCGCTAGGCTATAAGACGCTCCTCACCTTGAAAAACGTACACCAGGAGGGTCCTGTGCACCAATAGTTTGTCTCAACATGCTTATAGATACATAGAAGGTTTTTCTTTCGGGAAGGCCCAAAGGGATAGAGGAGGAAGGAGAAAGCTTTGTACACAAGTGACTCTCAAACTAGAAAGAAAAAGAAATTTACAGGAAGAAAACAAAGAAAGCCATGGAGGATTGTGGGAGCCTGTGGAAGGCTTGGATGGTGGTTATGGAGGCTGAGGCGAATGTGGATGCGAATGCGGATGCCCTGGTTGAAGAGAGTGTGCTTGTATTTATAGTGCCTGGGAGTGCTCTTGCGAGTCTTCTAAGTGGATGCTTGGAGCTTCGAGGGACTTTTGCTAGCTATAAAGTAGAAGATGCCGTGGATGAGCTGTAAAGAAGATTCGTTCTTATCGTCTGGATGGTAGCCGAAGAGTGGAGAGAGTTGGAGAATCTTGTGACGTGTTGTTGGATGCCCCGTCTCAATCTGGAGACCACCTCGCAGCTGGGCTTAAGAATTGTAGGGACTATATAAAATAGCTGTAAAGATGAAAAGGAGAATAGATTGGTGAACAGAATACTCACTAGTCTCTTGTAATTTCTCTTCTCTTCTTCATCTTCTTCTTCTTTCTCTCCTCCTCCCCCAAACTCTCTTCCTCTCCTCAAGTTCTTATTATCTTATTGTTCCAACCATTGTCGATTATTACAGAAAAGGATAATTTATCCAGATGTATATGTATTTATCTATCAAGAATTGTTGAAACCCTGTGTTACAGCTTGTCAAGAATTAGCTATATGTTTTGAATCCATGGGTGTTGAAAAGAAATCTATAATTGTAAAGAAGAGCCTATCTAAAAAGTGTTGTTGACTGATGGGAAGTTTTAATTGGTGCAATCGACGTTATGACACAGTTGGAGTTCTTACTTTCTGGAAAACTATACAAGCAAACAACAAGGCAAAAATTTTACATATTTTCTGTCTTTTACGAACTATAACCTACGTTTTAAATCATGTGCGACAATTTGTGTTATCCAGGATAAGAAGATGGAGGTCTCCTGAAGCAGCTGTTACTCTCAATCATCATCTTCCTATGCGCAGTCTTGAAGTTAAAAACAGGTTTGTTTTGCACTAATGGAAATATGAACAATTCTGTTGATATTCTCATGGTTTTGCTGTCTTTTGTGTTTTTTGTGATTTGGGCATCGTTTTTAAGTTGACATGGGGACAGTAATTGTGATCATATAGTGGTAAGTGCTCTTTTATCGACAGAACTGAAGAAGAAAATGCTTGTAAATTCGACAACACTTCCTTTTACCAGTAAATGTAGCCATCTCTTCATGTACGCCATAGAGTAGAATCAATGCAGCTGACGTCCTCGTAATTTACACGTGCCGCTATTAAAATTGGGAGAAGTTCATTATCATGTACCCAATAAAGAGCAGCAATTTATTATTATCATGTACCCAATAAAAAGCAGCAATTGGGAGAAGTTCGTTATTCATTAGTTATTTATTCTTACCGATGTCAATAAAGCAATTGATGCTTCCTTGTCCACCCTGTTGTTTCACTTATTCTTCTGCTTAGAAAGCTTCTCTTCTATTTGATGCTGCAGAACCTCAGCGAGCGAGATCCAAGGCCTTAGACTAATCACAGCAATTAAAACCCCTTATTTGCCGGATGGGAGATTTGACCTAGAAGCATATGACTCCTTAATACATATGCAGATCCTCAATGGTGTTGAAGGGGTCATAGTTGGAGGGACCACAGGAGAAGGTCACCTCATGAGCTGGGACGAACATGTAATGCTCATTGGTCACACTGTCAATTGCTTTGGTTCATCAATCAAAGTAATCGGAAATACCGGAAGCAACTCGACGGGAGAGGCCGTCCATGCAACTGAGCAGGGCTTTGCTGTAGGTATGCATGCGGCTCTTCACATAAATCCTTATTACGGGAAGACATCCATGCAAGGACTAATTTCTCATTTTGAGACCGTACTTTCGATGGGCCCAACGATCATATACAACGTGCCGTCTCGAACTGGACAGGACATTCCTCCTCAAGTTATTCACGAGATTTCTCAAGACGCCAACATGGCTGGTGTTAAAGAATGCGTGGGAAATAACAGGGTGAAAGATTATGTAGATAAAGGGGTAGTGATATGGAGCGGAAATGACAACGAGTGCCATGATGCTAGATGGGGATATGGGGCTACTGGGGTTATTTCTGTTACTAGTAATCTTGTGCCAGGTTTATTTCATGAGCTGATGTTCGACGGGAAGAATCCTTTGCTCAATGAGAAGCTGATGCCTTTGATCGATTGGTTGTTCTGCGAGCCGAATCCCATCGGCCTGAATACTGCTCTCGCTCAGCTTGGGGTTATAAGGCCAGTTTTCAGGTTGCCATATGTTCCTCTTCCTCTTGCTAAGAGAGGCGAATTCGTCAAAATCGTTCAGTCCATCGGTCGGGAGTTTTTTGTGGGAGACAAAGATGTTCAGGTTCTTGATGATGATGACTTTTTATTAGTTGGTAGGTATTAGTGAAGCTGCAGTCTGCTAGCTGTTTTAATTGCTGCCTCCAAACTATTATCTTTTTTTTGTAACTTAATATTACTTGGATTAGTATGTTTTGTTCTTTCCCGATATAAAATGAACCGAAAGTGAGATTAGCAATATTCCTGGTGTTATGGGGATTCTTCTTTTTGATTGAAATAATTTTCCTCTATGGTAATAATTGGTAAACAGTAGCACAACGCTTCCTTAATCAGATGTGGGAGGTGAAATGTAATATACTGGGCTTTGGCAAATAGCCGAAGTTGTAATTTGAGTTGATGATCAGCACGTTTGGAAAGTGTTAGGCAAAGTTAGAACCGTTTTGGTGCGAAATTGAGGCGAGAACGGTGCTGGAAATTGAATCTGGTTGATTCCGAGGTTTGGGTGATTTTCCGAACGCCCGAAAATATTGTGGGGCGACCGGTAGTACTGTATGGGTTAATGTGAATTCGGACCCCATGTTGCAGACGCCCAGTTCTGTCGTAGCAGGATCTGGATCGGTTTCGGACCTTGTTCTGAACGCCCGGTAGTACTGTAGTAGCTGGGAAGTTGTTTTATTCGTGATTTGATGAAGCCGGTGGGTGGCGACTCAGCAGGCCGACTCTTCGATTTTCGGATGGAGGTTCGGGCGCTCGGGAGTTTGCGGGCGCAGTTACGATAAGTTCGGGCAGTCGAGTGCACGAGAGGGCACCCAAATGTGTGCTTTTATGAAGTTTCGGACGCCCGAAAGATGGTTTCGGGTTTCGGGCGCTCGAAACCTTGCGTTTCGGCTGAGGATGGATTGTTTGGTTGTCTGAGAGCTTTTTCGTAATTGTTACATCTATATATATATATGGGTTATATATGTGGATTAGAGGACTCTTCTCTCACTCGCTTTCCTCTGCTCCCTTCCGTTCGTGCCAGAGAGAGAGAGAGAGGTCATCGTGAGAGGCAACCTTGGAGCGGGTAGTTGAGGAGGTGCGCGGGCGAGCCTCGCTTTGCTCGATATTTGAGGTTGGTACTAGTATAT
This sequence comes from Puya raimondii, assembly GCA_016920855.1. Taxonomy (NCBI): domain Eukaryota; kingdom Viridiplantae; phylum Streptophyta; class Magnoliopsida; order Poales; family Bromeliaceae; genus Puya; species Puya raimondii. The sequence continues at coordinate 23,446,967 of JABWPP010000049.1, forward strand.
TTATTGGTTTGATTGGGATTTTTGGGTTGATGATTTAGTAGTGGATGATTTTAATAATTCATGATTTTAGGAGCCGGATTTTTGGGAGCTTGGATGTGGGTTTTTTGTTGGATTTTTTGTGGAGTTGGTGTCGTGCAGTTGAGGGGGCGATCGCGGGACTCGTCTTCCTCCCGTCTTCCTTCCGTTTCTAGGAGTAGCATTCCAGGTGGGTCCCGTGTTGCCGAAAACAGCGTATTATCTTTTTTGTCTATTTATTTGTATACTTGTCTGTGAATTAGTTCGATTGTTTGGCTGGGATTAGTCTGATCGTTTGGTTGGAATTTGTTCGATTGCTTGGTTGGGATGGTAGTAGCAAGAGGGTATGTGTTTTTTTTTTTTTTTGAGAGAAAGGTAGCACGCTACCCGCTTCGTTTATTTCTTTTAGAAATAAACTTAACTAGAAATGTGAATAAACTAGGATTCGAACTCGGGACCTCGGGTACCAACCATCAAGTCCTTTGCCACCTGCGCTAGGGACGGTCGGTGGGTATGTGTTTTTGCATGACTTTATGTTATGGGCATTATGCTTGCCTGGATGTGGGTCATGGGTATATATTGGATGCTCTATCATCTGGGGACCTATATTGTATACTGATTGCATAGTCTAGATGGTAAGATATGTGTAGATGTCGTGGGACAGTATTATTACGCCAAAGGGCAATTGGATAGTGAGTTTTAACATTATCGTGCATGGGGCACTGAGATAATATATTGTGATCTTTTTTGTTATTGCATTAACCATAGCCTGCTAGCCACATTGAGCTTGACAGTATAATATATTATGATACTTGGTGTGTTGCGCCCCTCGAGTGCTCTTTCGGATGCGTGGCGATTGGCATAGGCCAAACAGACAGACAGACTGACAGTAATCTTCGTGTAGCAGAGCTCATCCTTGGTGGTGGTGGTGGCTAGACACGAGGCGGCGCAGGCTTGGCCGGACTGCTGAGTCGGTCAGTGTATGATTGGGTTATATTGTACGTTTCTTATAGTTGCTTTAATTGATACATGAGATGCTCATTTATAGTTGGATAAATTACTGAAAACCCCCCTGTCAATACCCGCTTTTTCACTTTCCCCCCCTATCATTTAAAAACCTACATTTTGCCCCCTTGTAAAATGAAAAATGTACACTTTGCCCCTTGCCGTCAGTGTTCCGTTAGGGTTCCGTTAATAAATATTATTATATATATTTTTATACCCAAAATACCCTCGAGTCCCTTCTTCCTCCACATCGCCGCCGACCTCACCGTCCCCCGCCTCGCCGTCCCCCGCCTCGCCGTCGGCGTCCTCCGCCGGCACCGCTTCCCCGTCCCCGTCCCCGTCCCACCTCTCCTCCGCCGTAGCGGAGGCGGCTCCACCGCTCGCGGTGGAGGAGGTGCGGCGGAGGCGGCGGCGGCGGCGGCGGAGGAGGAGGACGACGGAGAAGGAGAGGAGGTGGAGGAAGAGGGCCGCGGCGAGGAGGAGGGAGGCGAGGTGGTGGTGGCGGAGGAGGGGTCGGGGGAGCGCGGGAGGGAGAGGGTGAGGCATGAAGGGCGGAGGGGCATTTTGGTCATTTTGCCATCAAAGTTAACACCGTACCCCCCTGTGTACATTTTTTATTTTACAAGGGGGCAAAATGTAGGTTTTTAAATGATAGGGGGGGAAAGTGAAAAATCGGGTATTGACAGGGGAGTTTTCTGTAATTTAGCCTTTATAGTTTTATATTATTAGTTTAGAGGCATGATAGACGTGGTTAGTATACAGTTCAGTTATTGTATATGTTTATTTAGTTATTCTCTATTTTGCCTCTAGTAGATCTAGTGAGTAGGTCGTTTTTGTCGTTGACCGAACCCACTGGAGACTACTATTTTCGTAGTTCACACGCCCTTTTGTGGTTTACTTTTCAGAGCTCACACAACCGATACTAACTAGGGTAAGGGAATCACCCAGTAGATAGCGCCTCCAACCCGAGTTGGAGAATGATAGAGGAGGATCACCAGCCAGATTAGCATTTTGGTAGGACACTGCATATTGGGACTGATAAGGCAAGGGCCTTTTATATGTACTTATATTTTGGAAGTTGTGATTGTATGGTTGTATGTACAGTGATACTATATTGGTTTAGTTTTATATTCCGCTCAGGTATATGTTTAGTTGTGGACTCCTGGGTATTGTTAGTTGTAGACTGCTAGGATTGCTTATTTACTACTGATTGTTTTGGACGCTTTGTGTGTGCGGGGTTCGTCCTCGCATATGCGGCGGATCTGTTATTACGCCCAATCGGAGCGTGACATGGAATGCTGTATTTTCTTTCGAACCAAAGAAGTAATATAAGTGTTTGCTTTTCTTCAATATATTAGATGGTTATTTTGTCGCACTTGTATTTCACTGTACGCGTTAAGAGGTTGGCGGTTATTTGTTTAGCGCCATGGAAACATTGATTCTTCTTCTTTTTTTTTATTCGCTAGTGTTTCGTCTGTTTAGACACCACTATGACTAGATTAAGGCTTGATGCCTGATTTTGGAGCTGAGAAGCTCTTAAAATTGTCATCTTTACGATGTTATTAACTCAATTTAATTTACATTGTGTGTTAACTTTCTTGTTTCATGCATTGATTTCAAGTACATAAAGTTCATTGCTTTTTATTTTTGTTCTCCAGTATGTGCTAGCATAAACCTGATTGAAGTACCAAAGATGGTTCGTTTACAGAGGCTATCCAACAAGTAGGTTTATCTTCGTCGGTACATTATAATACATTATATATAAAAAAAGGAATGGTAACAAAACCACAAGTATAAATTTTTTACGGTGATTCCAAAAAAGATAAAAAATGGTACCTTCTCCTTTTCTTTTGAATGCCAGAGCAAGCAATGGAAATTTTCAAGCATTGGATAATGGGAAAAACTAGATACAATCTTTCCGCATCCAAATTACACTTGCGTGAAAAGAGACAAAAGGTAAAAAAAGAAAAAAGAGAGCAAGCTTCCAATATATCTACAAGAGAACTTGGCAGAACCTATCCACCACTTACAAGTTGAAGAACTTCATTTATTTACTCACTGACAGAATTCTCTATCATGGCCTCATCACCATCTCCTGCATCATTCATTATCACCATCATCATCATCTGCACTCATTTTCTCCGTTAACAGATGGAGCAATGCTCGTCGCCCAGCTACCTGGTACTTCCGAAGCCAAGCGATCGGCAAGCTGCATAGTTTCTCTTTTCATATTGTTGCATTTCGCAAGACAATTCTTCTCACCAGAGCCACCGTTGTCAGCTTGGCTTTCCGTCCAAACATTCTAAGTCTATTGGAACTTGTGCATTCTGAGTCTTGAGTGTTGCCGTCTTGGTTTCCAAGCTAGTCGTGCTTCTTGGTGTTGCAGACATTATTATTATCGTCATCATCATCACAAGCACTAGTATGGTTGGCTTGCTCCTTGTTTGGGGAAGCAGCAGGCGCTTCTCTGTTATAGTTGAGGGAAGCTGTGACACCCAGCTTCTCAGGAGGGTATAGAATCCGAGGTCATTTACGGTAATTTTTGTAAAGATAGAGAACTACTGTTTAATTGGATTATTTTTCAACGAAACAAAAATTGCCACTTTGAGGTTTGTTAATGCCGTAAGTCATAGGAGCATCTCAGTTCAGTTCTACGTGATATGGTGATGTTTTGGAGATAAAATCAGACAAGTGCGAAATTATTAAAACGAAGTTTTTATTCAAAAACGGGACGTTTAATATATCAAATTGCATGATTTTTGAGGTGGTGGAACTTATGAGCAAAACACACCCGTGGGTGAGTTTCAAGTAAGAAATTATGAACCAGGGGGGGGTAAATTGTAATTTTTACAAAATAAGAAAAATAGGCAATATGCGAAAATATTATCATTTCATGTGAGAATTTTAAAGTTTTGACGAGAGGAAAGATTCATGTGAAAGTAGACTCAGAAAGGGACGCGTGGATTTAAGTTTCATGAGATTCAAAAATTTCTGTGCAAAATAGCACAAAGATAAAGACGGAGAGATAAAATTGATCGAGCGGTAGTTTTGCAAAAAGCACGACATTTTATGTGTAAAATCATAAACTTTTACTGCAGGAAAGGCTCCTATGCAAAATACGCTTTGCTGTGGGGTTGTGGGCAAGATTGGGATAGTTAGAGGGCCTGTTTGCGATTTTCACATCAAAAATAAAATAAAGTATTAAAACCCTAGCCCTAACCCTAACTTCCCTCTCCCTCTCTACCTAGCTACAGCCGCCCGCCATCGTGGTCCGGTAGGCCCTCCACCGGACAGCAAGGTGACCCCCGAAGCTCTCACTCTCTCGATCTCTCTCGATCTCTATCAATCTCTCTCATCTCTCTCAATATCTCCCTCTTGAGTTGTTGCTACTGCCACCGCTGACCGGGGCTCCTCCTCGACGTCTCTCTACCACCAACCAACCTCTTTCGTCTTCTCCTGGGCGACCATTATTTCTCGTAAAGCTGTTGCTACCCCTCTGCTTCGGCTTCTGCCATTGCGGTCTCCTTCGGCCGAGTTGCTTTCTCCGGCCGCTGCGACCTCTGTTGTCGCCGGCCACTGCAGTCCATGGCATTGCCCCACTCTGGCCAACCTTCCCATGTCCCCTGGACTAGCCATCAACTTTCCCTAGTTGCTGCTAGTGCTGCTACTACTCTCTAGGCCCTTCTTATTGCCGAGGTTGCTCCGCGCACCGACTAGCCGGCGCCTCCAGCTACCTCAGTCCGATGAGCACGGCATCCCTTGATGCCCCTACATGCCCGTGCTCCCTTGAGTTGCAACGAAACGTGCCCCAATCTGTTGGTTTCATCATCCCCCGCCCGGTGCATGAAGAAATTGATCGTTTTGGGTTGGCTTTTTGTCACGCCCCATGCTCCAGCTTTCCGGGCTCGCCAACAGATCCGCCGTATACATAGAATTTTTTTCGTGTACACGAAGCGATAGCTGAACCTGCAAACATGTAAGTAACAACTACAAGAAAGTAATAGAGCTGCTAAAACTGAAAAATATACATAACTGAAGCCAACTGTACATACATAACTCCATAATACATCGATGTAAACAAAACATAAGGGGGGTACACCATCATCTCTGTGTATATATAAAGCATCTGTATGTACATGGCTACAAAAGTGTCTTTCTCCAAAGGGTGCTCCTCTAGCACGATGACCGGGGTGGACAGGGATCTAACTCGCGACTCCCGTACCTCGATCAGAAACAGCAGCAGCAACACCTGATGGCTCTGCAAGAAAATGGTCAACAACGGGTGTGAGAACTACTGTAAAATAAAGTAGTCCTTTCAGTGGGTACCGTCATCGACCTCAACGGCCTACCCACTAAGTCTACGAGACTAGCAAGATAGCTGGTAGAAGAAGAAACAGTAGGGTAAGCTGGGAGAAATAGCTACAGTGCCACAACTCTACCAATACTCATGTCATGTCCTCTGTGTAAAAGCATCACTAGCTAAGAGATAAATCCTCACTGACCCGATCCAAAAGGACTGCTATTCGCTCGTCCCGCCTGCCTAAGCTACACCGTACACCACCCCGGGGGCAACGGGTGGAGAGCAAAAGTCCAACCTGGACTACGACGACATCAACGCTAGGTAGCCAGACTCAAGAGCGGCACTCGGAGGGCGCGACCCCTACCGAGTATGCAAGTGTGTCTCTGTAGAGCTCAATCAGGCTCACGCAGGCTATCATCAATGCAAATGGTCATAGGGGTCAAAGAACCGAAACCCACGTGCCCTCAGCACAATCTGATGCAACGAGTAAGGATCTGGGTCCACCGTCAGCCCCGACGGCACCCGACAGTACATAACAGCCTAAACTCTATTGTAAAACCGGGCTTGGCATCTCAACACGAGCGTAATCTCAACTTACACTAATCTGAGTATCCACGACGCACTAACAGCGGGGATACAAAAGAGAAATCAGCTCCTGAAACTAAATCTGTTAACTTTTCGAAAAATGAAGTGTGCAGATTTTATGAGTTTTCTCCTAAGTCAAGTCCCAATTCAATATGTAAATAACCATATAAAATCATTGATTCAAGTTCCGAATTCAGATTTCAACTAATAACATGCAATTCCATGAATTCGAGCTACTAGCAAGATAATTAACATAAAACTATGCATGCTGAAATCTCTACAACTTATGAGAAAATTCGAAGACTTCGGTCAACATTAACCCACCTCGAACGCGACTCCAACAAAGGCAAGAAGTCGATTGAAAAGTTCGAGAACCAAAACAACTCGAATCTACAGTTGAAAACTTAGTTTTCCCAATTCGGATCCTCCTACAGCCAGTTCTGGCCGCCCAGATCCTAAGCCCAGAACAGCACACTGCTACCTCCAAACTGCAGGGATTCAACTTGAAGTTTAGCCCAATTCTCTGAGTTTTAATCAGTAAACCTGGTCCAAAACTCACCCTTTAGGTTGCAAGAACTAAATCTTCAACTCCCCACAAAAAATCAAGCTTCAAAAAGCCTCCAAACGTCCATTTCTGTAATTCGGATTCTGAAAGGGAGGCCCAAATCAGGATCCAGAACTCTGCACTAGCATTCCAGCTCTCCAATAGAGAAATATGAGTTTCTACCTTGAAATTTCCAGTGGGAATGGATCCAAAACAACTTAGGAAGATGAATAACTCGCTCCAAATCCAATCAAGGTCAATCTACACAGATTTGGACTCAAAAATCCAACAAAACCTATCAAAATCCAACTAAACTAAAAAATCTTAAAATTTGAAATAAACTCACCTTTCCAACTTACAAGATCTGGTGAGAAAGCTTCAAAATCAATGAGAAAGGATAGGGAAGCCACTCCAAATCTGAAAATCCAACTACAATAAGAATCAGATCAAGAAAAGTCCAAAAATTTCACTAGATAGCTCAATTTCAGCTCAAAATACCAAATTTGCCAAAATCCAGCAATTTGATGCCACTAACTTGAGTTATTTCGTGCTAAAATTGATCTACACACTCCTCCTTCAAGTCTAGAGTCCAAGAAGTTGCTCCCCACAGCAATTGGAAAGCTCCAATGAAACACAATCCCATAGTTCTTCAAGGTTGCTGCTGGAATGAGCTGAAATCTTGATGCTCCATGTAGAGAGGATGGATTTTTGGCAGTTTGGGGAAGAATCTTATGGAGAAAAGGGTTCCCTGTGAAGAAGAGGAGGAAAGAGTTCACTGGGGGCGTACAATTGCTTTTTTAGAGGTATAGGTTGGGTACAATGAGCCTCAAGAACAAAGAATTTAAACCTGTTACTCTGCAGGAAACCCAGGATTCGAGCGCCCTAAACCACTTCTGGGCACCCTAAACCTCCTCCCAGCATTTTGGGCTCACTCCGCCGCAGTTTGGTGCACCCTAAACTGAATCTCACCTACCACCGGCCACGTGTCAGCACATTCAATATTCACGAGGGTGAACTTTCGGACCCACTTTAGGGCGCCCTAAACTAGATCCGAAATGACTACAGTAACGCATACTAAACAGCACTCTGAATCTAGGCGCCCTAAACCACTTCTGGGTGCCCTAAACTGCCAGAACTTCAGTTTTGGCTTAATTGAGTGCGCCGAGTCCGTTTTCACGTCTATTTCGTGCCAAAACGACACCGACTCGTCTCAACACTCCACAGATGTGTCGAGTGGTCGCTGATACTGCAGTTATTCCGACAGTTACGCCACAGGGACACTACACTTTTTCAGTCAATCCGGTGGCCGACGATCTCTATTCTTGGGAGCATAATGATCCTCTGGCCTTTCCCTATGTTGTGCTCCCCTCATGGTGCGATTCGGACGACCGATGGAGTTGAGCACTGGTTGTGTAACCGGAACCCCTCTATGCGGCTGTTTCTCGCCTCTCCAACCGTCGATGAATATTGGTGGGGGCTTGGTACTAGTCCGTTGCAGCTAATAGCACGTCGTTGATCCCTTTGCATCATTGGTCGACTTCTTGTTCGCGAAAGTTCGGTAAAATACTTTTATTCCCTTTTTGTTACTGATACAGAGGTTATATGTAATTATGGTACAAATAGGACTTTTTCACGAGAAGTGTTGGACAGTGTTATTTATCAATGTTTGATGTTCGGACTAGTCGTCCGAAGTTCAAAAATCTTTTGTGGTTGATTTGGTGCAAAATGACACTGGTTGAGGCAAAATAGATTGTTATCATGCGTTTCGATTCCGTTTTCATGGAATCCAAGTTGTTGCTGTCCGAAATGATTGTCGAGCCTTGTTGGCTAGCCTAGCCTCGCTATTTGAGTCCCTTGTGGCAGCGAATGCAATGTGAGTTGGTCTCGATACCGAAATAGGTATTTCGGAGCTCGTTTTGGCTTACTTTTGGAACTGTGGCTCTCGTTGTTGCACACTATGCGTGTGGCTGTCCCAACACCTAAAATGAGGCGTTTTAAGACAGCGGATGAGATTTGGAGATGTATGGTATGGCTCAAAACACTTCGTGGGTTGAGGTGACTTCCCGATGAGTTTGTGCGGAAATCGACGGAGCCCGAAAATCGGTAAGTGGGTCTGATGTTTCGATTGTGCCATTGTGAGTTGTGGGTGACTTTATGTCATGATTTAGTGATGATGTGGGGTTGACAATATCTTAGAACCGAACACTTATTGTGTGCGCAATTCGACACCGAATGGTGTTTGGATTATCGAATCGATGCCTTTTGGTCCCGTCGTGGCCTTATTCCATGGTCGTTGTCTATTATGTCGAACACTTGGCATGCAGTTGTTCCGACACCTAAAATGGTGCATCTCAGCACAGCGAAAGTTTTGTTGTGACTCCCTTTTGAGTCGGTTAGTCATTGCGCTTAGTTCTGAAAGTCGATTATGGAACTAAAGTTCCATTTGCATCGTTGGGCATAGTGGTATGGTTTTATCGTATCGGTTAGTATAGATGACATGTAGAGGCTAATAATGGTACTTGGTTTTCTTACCTAGGTACATGTGGCATCTAGAAACATCGGTCGAGTCGAGGACTCGGATACTTGGTAAGATGGGTGCTTCAATCCGAAGTCGGTAAAGTTATATCTTATTCGGTTTTCCTTTATGCTCATTCTATTCTGCACAGTTGTTGAATAGTACAACTTATCATGACTCTATATTCCTGTATACTTGGTACTCTACATGTCTGTTGCTTTATCATATTGCTTATCGTACTGCTTATGATTACTGTGATTGTTCTCCGTCTATAGCGGGTATGTAACATATAGAGTAGGATTCATTCTAGTGGATTATCCACCTGACTATGATTTGACCAGGTTGGTCGGTGTTAGTCATTTATTGAGTTTTGACTATGTCGGTCGGTTGATTCACTCCTATGTGATTAAACCTCATCGGTAGGCTGTTGTCCTTCATATGATTTGATTTTGTAGTCAGTGGATTTACCTCATGAGATTTGATCTAGTTGGTTGGTGTCTCTACTTCTTGAGATTTGACCTTAGAGGTCGATTGACTTATCCTATTCATGATTGGGACTTTAGCATGCTTCACCTCTATTACTTGCATTTATCGTCACCTTTCTTGATACTCGTATAGTGTAGCATGCTAGTCGATTTTGAGATTATGATTATACTTGTGAATATGGACCTTGCTTCCTTTGATGTTCTTTGAGATTATTTCTTGGCTTCTTATGTTGCCTACGGGCATTGGTTAAACTATTGAGTCTGGATTGTTGGAGTTTTGAGTATACACATGTGACTATAGCTTGTGATGGCACTATGCTCTTAGACAGGGTTTACAACCTTAAGTGTTTCAGTGGGAGGTATTGTTCTTAGACAGTGGGAGGTGTTGTTCTTGGACAGGGTTCATTATCCTGAGTACTTCACTTTCAGGTTTGACGTACACCACTATTAATCAGAGTTAGTGACTTTGAGTGTGGTATGTTGTATCCCTTCGGAGTGGAGCTTGTTTATTGGTCTTCACGACCTAGTGGGAAATCTTAGGCAGGGCCTTTATGGCGGCCGTGGTGATTGCGTATGACTTTGAACGATCCATATGTCCGGTTAATGCATAATACCTCTGTTTGAGTTGTGCATGACTTTCAGTTAGTTGTTTTGATTACAGTAGCGACATCTCTTGTATACTTATTCATGATATCTGATTATGTATTATCTTGCTACTATAGTCGGTATTAGAGTCAATCACCAGCCGAAAGTGTGAGATGAATCTCGACTGAGCTAGGGTCATACAGCGGATAGCGTGACTCCGTGGTTGACAGTCGTTGGTTGGTGGAGTGCGGCTCCCTATAAGATCGACTAATGCTAACGAGATGAGTCTCACATCGCCTGGTACTTGTAAGTACGCTTGAGTCTGACGAGGATGTCAGAGCTTAAAGCTTAGTAGTGTGCCCTCATAATTCCAAGAGAGAAAAGAGAAATATTTTCTTACACTAGATGTATATTAATGCTCCATACATCCTATAGTATATTAGATGGTTGATAGAATATTTGATGATTAGTACGGTAAAATAAAATAAAATATTTAAATAATATATTGTACTAAAGAAATTTATATTTGATGTATATTTTAGAGCCGCTTTATGAATGCACTGGGCGCCTCCAACATTCTTATTGAACATGTGGCAAGCCCTCAAAAGGCCATCCCTTAATTGGTGATGTGGCTCTTTCAGGACCCATTTTCTTGATATGATCGGATTAGGAATTCATGTATTCTTATAGATAGATTATAGAATTTATAATCTATAAATATCATTAAAAGGCAAATCCTCAACGGGGCCTCCGTGATTTCGGAGTTGTGGGTCCCAAAAGGAATAGTTTCCTCTCACCGCCTCTTTTTTGTGGGCCCCTCACTGTTCTCTCTCCCTTTCAATGTGGGTCCCACAAGGCATAGTTTTCCCTCCCAAGCCTTTTTTTTAAATTTTTCTGGTGGACCTCTCATCCCCTGCTCTCCCCTGCTCGCTCTCTCTCTCTCTCTCTCTCTCTCTCTCTCTCTCTCTCTCTCTCTCTCTCCTCTCCTCAACTAAAAATTTTAAATTTTAAATTAAAATTTTAAAATTAAAAATTAAATTAAAATTTTAAAATTAAAAATTAAATTAAAAATTTGAAATTTATAATTTAAAATTAAAACTTATAACTTTAAATTTAAAATTTTAAAATTTTAAATAAATTCTTAAGTTTTAAAATTCATCTTAAATTATAAACTTTGAATTTTGAATTTTGAAATTTAAAATTTGAAATTTAATATCTAAATTTAGAATTTTTATTTTTGAAATTTAATATTTAAAATTTAAAATTAAAATTTGAATTTAAAATTATTCTAAAATCAAAATAAAAATTTCAATTTTGAGTCCTGAATAGAATGAAATTTTGAGAAATAGATTTACTGTTTCTGTTTTTGGGCCTCGAAAATCAGAAAACTGATTCTAAAAGTCAGAATTAGATTTTGGAAACGAGGTTGCCAAACGCTCTATTGAGTCAAAAATTATTTTTGGGCCCAAAATTACTTTTCAAAAGTTAGGCCAAACACTCACTATAAGTGCTTGGGGGAGAACTTTTGTGCTCTTTGAGATGCTTCATGATAAACTTGAGCAATAATTGCTACGATGTTGGTGGTAATGGGAGTTAAGATATCTCACAAAGCATACTTATGAACTATCTATTGTTGATTATTTTCAAAGTTTGCAATTTTTCTAGTTGAAGAGTAGTTCGAAGTGTAAAATATTTTACACTGAATTGTTCAATTTTATTTGTATTTCACGTCTATATATTCTACAATAAATTTGGTTTTCGATGAAAATTCTATAAGCATTTGGTGATGTACATTTTATTTGTAGAATATACTTGTAGTTGATCATTTTCGAGAAAATTTCTTATCTTGGAAAACATGTATAATGTCTTCCTTTACTAATTGAGACTATATAAAGGATTCATTTGTTACCTTATTTCAAAATATATAGTGAAATTTTTATTTCGTGGCCTTTTTAATTTATATATATATATATATATATATATATATATATATATATATATATATATATATATATATATATATATATATATAAAAGAGAACTATCCGTAACAAAGCGCGAGCCTATACTATAGTATAGATTATAGATAAATAGTTAGCGGGCTAAATGGATTTTCAACCAATACATGTTTGGAATGCAACTTCCATGGGGAGTTCTTCAACGAGTTCTCGTTAGAACAGTTTCGTGAGTCATATAATTCACTCCGCATTCGGATCTTAAAGATTTGTTCTGATTTAAACATTTTCCATTCGAATATTTATACCGTATTGAATGACGGTTTTAGTTGAGGCTCAATAAACTCGAGCAGCGAGCTCGTCGTCGCAAGGGGTGTTTTTTTCCGCATGTTTGGTCTAAGCTCAAACAATACATACTTTTAATCAACAACATTACCAAAGTATCTTTGAAAATGCATATAATCTTGAATTAGCTCATACCCTGGCATTTTTAGGACATCTTTCATTAAATCGTTTCTTAATTATGTAAATATCAAATTTGTGTGATTCAAAGACACTAAAAAATGTTAACTTATCAAACTTTCCAATAACTGACCGTCCCTAGCGCAAGTGGCAAAGGGCTTGGTGGTTGGTATCTGAGGTCCCAAGTTCGAATCCTAGTTGATTCACAATTTCAGCTAATTTTATTTCTAAAAAAATAAACGAAGCGGATAGCATGCTACCTTTCTCTCAAAACAAACAAAAAAAAAAAAAATCAAACTTCCCAACAAATAAAAAATTACAATCATTTTAATGCTTAGAACTTCAGCATATTCACTCTCATGGCATGTTTGGTTCACCTATTTTAGACTATGGAATTGGAGTGGGATTCATTGATTCCAATGATTGTTGTTTGTTTTAAAGGAATCGGATTCCAACTCCCATTCCACTTTGGAATGGGAATGACTAAATCTATTGATGGTCTAATCCGGCCTTGAATACCGGATTGGCCCATTCCCAAGTAAACTACTAAAAATTCTCTTCCACCAACGCCTCCCCTCCTCTCCCTTCATCACTTTCCTCTCTCTTAATCAAAACACCCTCTAAAAAATTCTAGATTTTCATTTCGATACCCATTCTATTAATGAACCAAACGTCTTGGGATGATTCGTCATTCCATTTCTCATTCCAAAGCAATCCAATTCCATTTCCCATTCTTATTCCAATTGCGAACCAAACATGCCCTCAAAGTAAACGCTTGGGCCTATTACATGTGCTTGGTTTCGAAATCTTTTTTTTTTTTTTTTTTTTTTTTTTTTTTTGTGTGTGGCTTAATTACACTACATTGCATTATACTTTATGTATTTTTTTAACTTTGTACACAGTACTATTTTCTTTTTGCAAAGACACCATTCCATTATTCATTTTTTTAAAAATCCCTACACTATAAGCAATAAACCTATTATTTTAGATAAAAGTTGTTAAAAAGTATTAGCTGAAAATGGCAACGCATATATTTAGCTCGTTTAAACAAGAAAATTAACAAAATACAAAAAAAGTAACAAAAAAGAGTTGAAAATAACTTGATATAAATTTTCAGTGGATCTATCATTAAGATTTTTTATTTATTTTTTACTATTTAGACAATGACTCTTAATAAAGTTATTGTCTAAAATAATAAATTTGTTAATGTTAATATAGAGATTGATGAGAAAAGAACAGGTAAGGGATATCTATGAGGAAAAAAATTATATAAGGTAGAAAAGTAAAAAACAAATTTAAAATATAGTGCAAAAATTAATAAAATATTATAATACAATGATGCCTTTGAAATAAATATTGGTACAATGTAGCAAATAAACGTGACACTAAGTACAATGCAGTAGAATGTAATAAAGCCTTTTTTCAATTTTTGAGAGAAAGATAGCATGCTACTCGTTTTGTTTATTTTTCGAAAAAAAACTCAGTTAGAAATGTGAAGTAACTAGGCTTTAAACATCAGATCGTTCATTTTTCATAAAAAACTCGGCTAAAAAATGTAAAGTAACTAAGCTTTAAACTTGGAAGCACAACTATGACCCATCAAACCTTCAGCCACGCTGGCGTACGATAAGTGATTTTGAAATCATATTCAATTGAATCAGACCTTCGATCTCAGAAAATGGCAGGACCAAAATGTCATGCGATCTCAAGTTGAGGACCAAAAGTGCAATTCATGCTAGGGGTGGCAATCCAGCTCGTTGTTTATGAGTCAGCTCGTGTTCGGCTCAAAAATAAGCTCGAGATCGATCGCTTATTTAATAATGAGCCGAATATGAAATAAATTTTTCAGCTCGAAATCTTAACGAGCCGAACACGAGCTAGGGTCCACTCACTTTTGTTCGACAAATATATATATATATATATATAGTTGGGCTATAATACTCTTAAGAGTACGGAGCCCTCCGTACTCCCACTTTGTTTTCAATGTTGGGACTTCCAAATTGACGATCGGCTCTGTTAGACTTGATCTAGAGTATTTGAAGTACCTAGAAAATAAGTTTCGCGATTTTTCGATATCATTTGCCCGGTGATCGAAGGGGCTCAAAATCAACAATTTCAATGGTCGTGGTGAGCCGTTTGCAAGTTTAACGGTGTAGAAATATTCAAATCACGTAAAAATTTGATAGAAATTTTTTTATATTATATAAAACAAGATCAATATCTTTGATTCAAAATTTTAGAGTCATATTATCACATTTTGTAAGATTTTTATTTTCAGCCATTAATTTTGTGCCCTTTCGATCACCAGGCAAATGATATCGAAAAATCGCGAATTTTATTTTCTAGGTACTTCAAATACTCTAGATCAAGTCTAATGGAGTCGATCGTCGATTCGAAAGTCCCAACATCGAAAACGACGTGGGAGTACGGAGGGCTCCGTACTCTTAAGAGTATTCTAGCCTAGCCATATATATATATATATATATATATATATATATATATATATATATATATATATATATATATATATATATAAGGCTGGAATACTATTTAACCCTTGGATGAAAAATTATAGGGTTAGGATGATAGTGGTCCCCTAGGGTTTAGTGGTGGTCCCCCTAGGGTTGAGTAGGTGGTTGGTTGAATAGTATGATCTAAATGGTGGAATTGATTAAAGTGTAGATTTAGCGGCTAAAAAGTCGATAACAAAAGAGCCCAAATACTATTAATAGTATTCCAAGTCAACTATATATATATATATATATATATATATATATATATATATATAAAGGACAATTACTTATATACCCCTAAAAAGTTTTCGACTTTCTGATTTACCCCTCTTACAAGGCTAATATTGAAAATACATTTTTTACGTTCCAACATATTTTCAATATACTCCTAGGGTTAAATTCTGTTAGTGAACTGTTAGCAATAACCGTTATCTATGTAAAAAATTACTATTTTGCCCTTTTAAATATACCCTCCTACCATAACCAACTTTTCTTATTTGCCCTCAAGTCAGGGGCAAAAGAAGTATTTTGATTTTGGTCTTTTCAAATATACCCTTCTACCATCACCAACCTTTCTTATTTGCCCTTAAGTTAAGGGCAAAAAGAGGTATTTTAATTTTTTTTAACTCTGATAGACATTTAACTCACGTTTAACCCAAGTTAACTTAACGGGTAGTAACTGCATGAGTATTTTTGAATAACGGAGGAACGTATGAGGGGTATATTGGAAAGAAAAAAAAAGTAGGAGTAAATGAGATATTTCCTAAGTTTTGAGGGATATATAGGCAATTATCTCATATTAAAAATACACTTTTTACGTTCCAACCTATTTCAAATATACCCCTAGAGTTAAATTCTGTTGATGAACTGTTAGCAATAGCTGTTATCTCTGAGAAATTACTATTTTGCCCTTTCAAATATATCCTTCTACCATCACCGACTTTTTCTTATTTGTCCTTAAGTTAAGGGGCACAAGAAGTATTTTGATTTTTGGTCTTTTCAAATATACCCTTCTACCATCACCAATATTTCTATTTGCCCTTAAGTTAGGGGCAAAAGAGGTATTTTAATTTTTTTTTAACTCTGGTAGATATTTAACTCACGTTTAACCTAAGTTAACTTAACGGGTGGTAACTGCAGGAGTATTTTTGAATAACGAAGAAACATATGAGAGATATATTGGAAAGAAAAAAAAAGTAGGATAAATAAGATATTTCCGAAGTTTTGAGGGGTATATATAGGCAATTATCCCTATATATAATTAGGCCATTATACTATTAATAGTACCAAGCGCTTGGTGCTATTAGGTTTCCGACCCTTGAATGAAGGGATGTGCGATTAGGATGATAGTGGTCCCCGGGTTAGGATGATCATGGTTTCCTATGATTGAGTGAGTGGTTGGTTGAATAGTATAATCTAACGGGTAGAAATTGTCACGTCCCGGGTTACCACCCCCGGGCACATCAACAGACCCGCCGTATACACAGTAATAAAACTGAGCATACGAAGCGAAGCAACAACAACCACACAGAGCTAAAGGTATCAACAGAGCTGCTATATAAATATATCAAAGGATCACTGTACATACATACATCATCCATAACTATAATATACAACACTGATAATATCCAACTCACTGTATATACAGACTCATAATCATCTACCAAAATGGGGTATACCTCTAGCCAAGTATACGGGGATCAACTCTACCCGACGGTCTCCTTTCCGCGCTCAGTATGCACAACTGGGGAAGAAGACTCTGCAAAAAGGTGTCAACAACGGGTGTGAGAACTACTATTAAACAAGTAGTCCTCGGTGGGTACCGCCACCAGCCTCAGCGGTCTGCCCACTAAGTTCTCAATCTCAAGAGATATATATAGAGCAATAAAGAAAGTAGGAGATAAACTATCACTACTATGCACAATGCTCAACTGTCAATATGAATACCAATGATCTGAACATATCAAATGAGGACTATCATGAATCCATAATACAATACAATACCTGCGGCCTGATCATGCTCTACCCGTAGGGAGCCAGCTAGTACAGAAAACACCCTCTGTCCCTAGCACTCGTACAACCCTCTGTACGGAAAAAACCCAACTCCGGAGTGGTACTCGTGGGAGCGACCCAACCGAGTATAGTAACACATATCAGCGCCAAGCACCCACAGGTATATGATCGACACGACTGGGTCAACTGATCTCACAAAAGGAATCACGTGACCTCGGCACCTCAAAGGATAATCAACAACAAGTATGACCCAATCAATGTTCCAGTGCTCATAATCAAACTCAATTCTACCACAAAGAGGAGGTTCAACAACATAGCACGAGCCACAACATGATCACCTATACTAGTATGTTGTCACGCCCCGGGCTAGTTCTAGATGCGGAAAAACGTGCTAATTTTTTTTTTTTTTTTTGAAAGCCTAGCCCGCGCCACGTACAGACCCGCCACAAATACAGGGTCCACTGTACACACGGACAGAACCTCCCCTGTATTTGCACGACGTCCACAACATACAACAGGATCACAACCACCATTCATTCATCACAACAACACAACAACACAAGAGATTCATACAGCTAGTAGTCCTTAAACCTGTATGAATCTAAGCAAGTCCTTAGGCGAAGGATGATACAATGCACAAACAACAGTCATTCTAGAAAACTGCTTCTTACCCGGAAGCTTTCTTTGAAATTCTAATCTCAAACATTGAAGGATCATTTGAAAGCTGTTCTCCACACGAGAACTCTCTTTTTAAATCACAAAAGCCGAACGATCGGAAATCCATTTGAAAACCGTTCCCCACACGGAAACCTTTATTTGGAAGCGCTACCACGAGGGGTAGAAAACCAAGACGTGCAATAAAAGCCACGATGATAGAACAAAAGCATCAACATCCTCACATGGAAACTACACCAATAATCACCAGATCTAAGCATGCAAGACAATCACATAAGAATACTGAATAAATCCACAAAACATAAGCATGCTAGATAATATCCAAAAGGTAACTGAACCACAATCACATCTAACTGATAAGGGTAGGGTGATAACCAAATCTGGGAAGTAGCCTCACAAGTCGGAACCTCTAGAGCTACTATCTAAGCGTGCCTCGCAGCGTCCCGACACTCACCACCCTGCTCACCTGAAAACAACATCGAGGGCGGGGGGTGAGAACATGTAAACATGTCTCCCCTCCCAGTGGGTACCGAAAGCCGACGAAGGCGAGGTGTACACACCGGCACGAGGGTCAACAAAAGATAGATAAGGTATACAGTAGCACAAGTATGAGGCTGACATACAACTGAAACAACTATGCTACTGTAAGCAACTAGTATATGCATCAAAGGAGATAACTACAAAGTAAACCCAATCATAGCCACCGGGATGGATCCCTGGCACTGTCACACTGCTCAACCAACGGCACCATACCTTCCCGACGCAATGCATCGAGGCTCACGGGTCGGTCGCAATACACGACCCTTTTCCGGAAATGAACACCCCCAAACGGTGGATCAGACCGCGGTGTACGTGAAGTGCGAGAAGAGCTGTGACGATCGATGCAAATGCTCAATCCACAGAACGGCAACGAGCCGTGAAGCAACTGAATAAACCACAACGAGGATCGCTCGGAACAACGGGCGATCACCACCGACCAACTAGGTCGTCTCAAGAATCATGCAAACCACAACTACTCTACTATCCAAGCACGCATATAAGTAGAGTCAACGGGAGTCAAGTGAACTAATAACTGTAATGCAAGAGAAGGGATAGAAAGGTATCACCGTAGTCCACTGAACCGACTCCGGATCGAAGTACCCACCTGTAGGTAAGATCAAGCCTAACACCGACGGCTCTCGGGAAACACGACAGGACCTACGAAAGACTCACAGGGTCAAGGTCCACCAAGTCGACGCAAAACACAGAGCTCACACATCCCGAACCGACGGATCGCCCGGAAAAATCCACCGGGACGATCCCGAAACCACACAAAGCCCCAGAGGGGGTACCTAAAGCCAACCAAGTCCCTCGCTGTCCCCGAACACACAAAACCAAGTGACGGGACAGCGAGCACAAGCTCGGGGTGCCACTACCACAAACGCACCCGAAAAAGGCTTCCCGGGTTCCCAAAAATGCCGAATTGGCACCGGAACCCTCCGTCACTCATCCGCTGTCCTCGAAACTTTGGGGCAGCGATGAGGAACAGCCAACGAGGCTAAACGACGAAGCCAAGTCGCTCGCAAAAACAGCGAGTGAGTCGCATGACTAGAAACACGTGTTTCGCCGACTATTTCATCGAAAAACGCGTCGGAAATGAATCCGGATCTCCACGAAGGGCGAAGGGGTTGGACAACCAGTCCACAGGGTCTCAGGGAACATACCCTTGCTGCCCACAGCGTCGCAACGCTGCCACATAAGCCAAAGTCCCAAATCAAGCACAATTTACAAGCATAGAAGCAATAAAATAGGCCGCTAGAGCAAACCGTACATCCGCACGACCTTCCGCAAGTACCAGCGGATAGGTAACGATGTCACGGAGACCGTACTCACAGCCCCACTGCGACAGGACTAGTCGCAAGCCGGGAAATCCCATAAAAATAGTGAACACAAGCACTAAACAAGCATAAATAAAGGCCGTTCGAGCGCTCCATTCGTCCGCACGACCTTCCGCAAGCACCAGCGGATAGGCAACGACGTAACGGAGGCCGTGCTCACAGCCTCACTGCGACAGGAACAGTCGCTGGCCCAAACAAGCCACAAAAACAGCGTAAACATAGGGAAAAAGGCTCGACAAAGGCCGAAAGGCGAAACGGCTCACCCAAACCGAAAACTAAGGTGAGCATGATGATCAGCGCATCGCCGCGATCAACGTGCTCACCTTCCCAAGCTTCGGGAGGCGACAGGGAGCTCAAACAACTCAACGCGGCCAAAAACAACACAAAAGAGACCCCGGCCGGAGCAACCAGCTCCGGCCGGCTGCCGGCCGGCATGCAAGGCCAGCGGCGGCCAGCATCGGCAGAGGAGGTGGCAAGGAAGAGGGGGCTCACCTCAGCCGGCGGCGGGAAGCGGCTGTAGTACACTGAATTTCAGTGCATCGTACCGAACTTCTGCAAATTGTAGAGTTCCGATGGAAAAATGGCATGAGAGGCTATATGTGAGGCTTCGGCCAAGTTTGGGACTTGTGTGAAGAGTTTTCGGCGCAAGCGAGGCGCGAAAACGGACTTCGAAAAGTTAAAACTGCTAAACTTGTGAAGTCTGCACTGGATTCCGGTATGTGGATCTCCATACCGGTACTGAAGTGAATAGTACCGGTATGTGCATAAGGAATACCGGAATGCCGTGGTTGAACCGAAAACCCAGCTCTCGGGTTTTGCGGAATTCTCCGGGAAATACCGGAATGTCGATGTATACCGGTATGTGAAAGAGGATACCGGTACGCGATGGCCGAAACAGTAAAACCAGCTCTCGGGTTCTGCGGAATTCCGCGAGGTATACCGGAACCAGCACACCCGTATACCGGTATGCATATGCGCATACCGGTATACAATGCCCAGTTTTGGCTGGTTGAGAGTGTTAAGTGTGGAGAAGGGCAATTTGGTCTTTTCACACTCAAAGGAGGGTTTGAAAGGCAGGGAACACCCCCCTTTCTCAGTCACCTTCTTCTCCACTTCTCCTTTTCATCTTCTCCACTTTCTCTCTCTGGAGATTTCTCCAACACTTGGAGAAAAGGGTGGATTGATCTTGAAAAAAGCTTCCAAAGGAGAAAGGAAGCTTCTTGGTGCAAGAAGGAGCTTGGGGATTTCGTGATTAAGGTTAGTACCTCACGTTTTGGGTTCAAACCTTGGATTTAATCCTTTGAAATGAGGTTTTGGGAATCCTTGGCAATCTAAAGCACAAAATATGGGAGATTGGCCATGAAATCTAGGGTTTGGCTTGCATGCATGCAAACCCTAGGTAGAATGAGGGTTTTTGCAATGAGAGGTTCTAAAAATATTTGGACCTTCGATAATTGCAATTGAGGCATAGAAAATCATGTTGGAACACTTGATTTCACATATTGAGTTGAATTTAGGGTTCGTAACGAGTAACGAACCGTTTTCTTGTACAAGCTTGGGTTGAAGCAAGAACTCAAGGCTTGGACACTTAGGAGCTTGAAGAATACAAGGATTTGAAAGCTCTTGAGGTGGGTTTGTGTTTACCGAAGTGATTAGGTCACTTCCATGTCTAGGGTAAATATCCATTTAAAGATAAAATTGTATGTGTTGTGAACCCTAGAATTTGCATGTTGGCAAAGGTAAAAATCATGATAGGTTGAACAATGAGATCCTATTGCATGATGTATATTTCAAGTATAATTCAAATATTAATACTTGTTGCGTGGTTGCATGTATGGTTAAACCTAGTGTTATTGAACATAGGTTGGACATGAGAATTAAACCTAGTGTTATTGAACATAGGTTGGACATGAGGATTAAACCTAGTGTTATTGAACATAGGTTGGAACATGTGAGATTGAAACCTAGTGTCATTGAACATAGGTTTGACATGAGATTGGAACCTAGAGTCATGGAACCTAGGTTGATAATGAGAAAGTAAGCCTAGTGTTATTGAACATAGGCGAGACTTAATGACTTGAACCTAAGGTCATGAGACTTAGGTTGGCAAGTGAAAAATGTGAACAACGGGATGTGCGACGATTTTGCTATCCCGGGTAGGCGACGATTTCGCTACCACGCCATGAGTTGGCGGTGTTGAGCGGGATGTGCGACGATTTTGCTATCCCGGGTAGGCGACGATTTTGCTACCATGCCACGAGTTGGCGGTATCGACACGGGATGTGCGACGAGTTTGCTATCCCGGGTAGGCGACGATTTCGCTACCACGCCTTGAGTTGGCGGTGTCGAGAGGGGATGTGCGACGAGGTTGCTATCCCGGATATGCGACGAGTTCGCTATCCATGCCATGTAATGGCGGTGTTGAGACGGGGTAGGCGATGATTTTGCTATCCCGAGTATGCGACGAGTTCGCTACTCGAACTAGGAGGTGACGAGTTCACTCCTTGGATGTTGGAACAATTATGGTGAGACGGCGATTCCGAAACCATAAGTAAATGACAAGTAAATGAACTTAGTCAATGTGGGACATAGGATGAACCTAGGAGAGAATGATAATTTATATTTCATTTGGTTGCATCCTTTATGTTTATTTACAAGCATGTAAATAATTGTTGCATAGTTATATGTGATCTAACTTATGCATATGGTGTTTCTTTGGACCTGGTGGGTCGAGCTTCTCTCTTGGGTGGCCTTACCCACTGGGAACTATGTTTATAGTTCTCACCCCACATTTTTCAGGTCCTTCCGCGAGTGAGGCGGCGGAGCGAGGCAAGGGTTTAGCTCTCTAGATAGCGGCCCTTCCATTTTGGTGATATTTAGAGTGTACCCCTAGTTTTGGATTATGATAACATAGGGGATTTTCATTCTCGTATGAATGTTGTATATTTCATAGTTTTGGAACATGATGTATGAAATGAAAAGAAAATTTTGGGCATGTATAAATGTGCAATGTGATGTAATAGAAGTAGAACTTCTTTATGTTGATGCTTTCCTTGTGCAACTCTTGTACTCCGTTCCTAGTTGGAACCTCGTGGATAAGCTTGTGTTGTGACGCCTTGGGCGGGTAGAAGAGGTTCTATCCGTTCGGCGGGTCTGGGGCATGCGCCCGTGCGGTTATCCTTTCCACCTAGTCGGTGTAAAAGGGCCGGCGGGGCGTGACAGACTGAGGTGGTATCAGAGCATAGAAACGGTCTAGGTTGACCTAAGAAACCCTAGGATGGAAATGACCCTAGGAGTGTAGGCTCGTGAGTGACGAGATCTTTGATGTGGCGAAAGATAAGAGATTGGGTTATGTCCTTATGCCTCTAGTTGGAAATAGAGGTAGATTCGAGGTGTGTCTTATTCTTCACCAAGTGTGTTCATGTTGGCGGCCGACAACACGAAACCAAGTGAGGGGAATAAGGACCCTTGTGTGACTTTCGCCTAGATTGGGTTCACGCTTATTTTCGTAAAATATAGTGTTGCGAATGACTTTGAATGTCATGAAATGACCAAAGTCATTGTGTTTTCAGGATAATGGTACGTGGACGGCCTCCTTTGAGGGCTGGGCTCGGGAGAGCGAGCGCGGCTCCCGAACAGTTCGGGGAGGGCGAGAACTCGGGTCTTCGTAATGAGTTGACCGAGTTGATGGGCGTGGTTCGGCGACAGGCCGAAGCCATGCAGCGACAGGAGGAGCAAATTAAAAAGCTCCAAGATGAGATGACGTAGCAAGCGGCTGCGATTCGGGAGGAGAGGTCGGGAGTACCTCCGGCCTCTGCTTCGACACCGGCCGAGGAGGTGACACCGGCGCCGGCCGTGGCGCCACCTGCGCCACCGATTGTGGCCGGGGGATCGGGTGCTCCTATGCCCGATTCCGAAATGGAGGATGCGGAGCGAGAGCGCGCACTTGCGGCTCTCATGAGGTTCAAGAAGTTCAACCCGCCTATCTTCAACGGGGAGAACGTGGATCTATGGGATGTAGAGACATGGATCGATGCCATGGAGACACTCTTCGATGATCTATACACCTTGGAGAGGGACAAAGTGCATCTCGCCGTTCATTGCTTGGAGCGATCGGCGAAGGTGTGGTGGAAGGGAGTCCGGCGTGATCGACTCCCTAGCCTTCTGCCACCGACATGGGAGGAATTCCGGGGTATGGTGTTCGCTGCCTACTTCCCCGATAGCGAGAAGAGAAAACTGCAAGAAAGGTTCCGGAAATTGAAACAAGGGAACCGTACCGTGCGCGAGTACGAGAGAGAGTTCTCGTACATTATAAACTGTGTACCGCACGTTGTCCGCGGAGAATTGGACAAGGTCGACTGTTTCGTGCGTGGACTTCGACCGGAAATCTTTAGGGCGGTGCACGCCCTCAAACTTCGGACCTTTGCGGAGGTCTTGGACCGTGCTCTTTGGGTGGAGCACGGAAATGCATGTGCGCGCGAGGAGCGCGAGTCTTGGGAGAGGGAAAAAGATAAGGAAAAAGGGAAGAAGCGACCGGCGGGTGGCTCGGGTGGGCAGTCTAGCTCTAAGCGGCCCCCGAAGCACTCGCAGTCGCAGAATCAGTCCCGAGGGTCCCGACGGAATCGATCCTCGACCCAGTGCCCGATTTGTAGCGGCCCCCACCACCCTCAGCAATGTGACTATCGTGAGGGCCGGTGCTACAAGTACGGACAGCAAGGGCATATGCGGTACAACTGCCCGATGGATGATAGCCGAGCACCGTCGTCGGCGTCGGCGTTTGCGCCACCGAGGCAGCTTGCGGGCATCCCACCCGCGACGATGTCGGCAGGCCGTACCCAGCCGCCGAGACCAGTGGAGGGCCAGCGGCCAGCACCCAGTGGACGGGTATTCGCCTCTCAAGTGGAGGAGCCTTCTGCCCAGGACGACGTCGTGGCAGGTATTGTGTTAATTAAAGGCATTTGATGTAGAGCTTTGTTTGATACCGGTGCATCGCATTCATTCATTGCTCGATCATTTGCTATTGCACATGAAATAGAAATTATAGATGCCACACATGCAAGAACTGTGCAAGTACCTGAACACACCTTTTGCGTACATCACGCGTGTGTAGATTGCCCCGTGAGGGTTGAAAACTGGATCATGCCAGCTGATTTGCTGGTACTAAATCGAATGAATGAGTATGATTTGATCCTAGGAATGGATTGGCTCTCGAGGTATCATGCTACTATTGATTGTGAGAGCCGGATAGTGAGGTTTAGAGAACCCGGGCACAAGGAGTTTGTGTACCGTGGGTGTAGGAGTTCGCTTTTTGCGTCGATGGTGTCCACGTCGCAAGCAAGGAAACTTATTGCTAGGGGATGCATTGCCTACTTGGCGACGGTAGTGGATGACCGGAAGGAAGTGTTGGGACTTGAGGACGTTCCTATAGTCCAAGAGTTCCCGGATGTATTTCCGACGGAGTTGCCCGGAATGCCACCTACACTAGTATGTACAACAACTGGTACAAAGAATGTCAACAGGATAGGTGTAGGTCAAATCATGTATCAAGGATATAAGAAAATCATGCATGCTCTTATATATATATCATTATCTCACCTAAGATCATATCATGCACATGCAAACAGTAAATCAGTCTCAACCTAACATGTCATATCTAACTAATCTCAGCATGTCATGCTAACATAATCCCAACAACATCATATCATACTAACATAATGCAACAACATCATATCATGCTAACATAACAGTAAACACATAGGAGAAAGTCCACTGAATCTGGCAAATATCAACACACCTCAAGAGCTAATCCAACCACGGTGGGGAAAAATAGTATCCTCATATCCAACCCTCCAAAATGAACACCAGGCTCCAGCAATACTCTGATCTGAATATATCTCCAAGGGACTGCTAACTCCAACAGAACAACGGCTCAGAATCAGACCAGAACAACAGAGTAGAGGAGAACAAGCTAGATCACAACTAACGCCAACATATGGCCCTTACCTTAGCTTTCTCTCTCTAGAACAAGGGAAACACGAAGTGGAAAAATGAGCTCAAAACCATCAAGGACTCACCTATTTATAGGCTCCCAAAATTCCACATTCGGGCGCCCGAATCCAACTTCCGGGCGTCCGGAAATCCAAAACGCCATGTGTCAACTGGCGGCCAGTCGGTCGGCGGTGGTCGGCAGGCGGTGGGGCGGCGTGTCTCCGACGGTCGACACGTGTCCAGCAACGCGACACGTGGCTCTCCACGTCACAAGCCAAATCCGGATCCATAATCCGGGCGTCCGGTTCCTGCATCCAGATCCGAAATCCTGTCAGCCACTTTCGGACCCATCCAAAACGTCCACTGGCTCTGGAACATTCGGGCGTCCACTTCCTAAGTTCTGGGCACCCGAATTCCTCCAAGTCCAGAAACTCTTCGAAATGCCAAGTATTACAAAAATGGTCAAAGGGGCAGATCTAACGACGAAAAACTCGATAGCACCAAGCGCTTGTATGTTATGAGACAGGCTCAAAGAGGCGCAAAATCGTATGAAGCAGAATGCGGACAGGAAGAGAGTAGATAAGGAATACAGAGTTGGCGAGATGGTGTATCTGAAGCTACAACCATACAGACAGTGAAGTGTAGCGGTGCGGCGATGCATAAAACTCACATCCAGATACTATGGACCCTTTGAAATCTTGGAGAAAATTGGACCAGTAGCCTATAGGCTAAGGCTCCCTGAAGGATCCCGGATACACTCGATTTTTCATGTGTCCCAGCTCAAACAAGGGCAGCCTACACCCACACAGATCTCACCAACCATACCGCTTGTAGGGAACGAAGGGCAGCTAGTGGCCCAGCATGAACGAATCTTGGATAGAAGAATGGTACGAAGGGGAAATCGGCCAGCCACCCAAATCCTTGTCCAGTGGAGCAACCTGAGACCCGACGACGCCACCTGGGAAGATTACTGGGCTCTAAAGGCACAGTTACCAGGGTTTGATCCTTGAGGACAAGGATCACCTGAAGGAGAGAGAAATGTAACACTTGGAAGAATAACATAAGCTGGATCGTAGTGTTAGTAGGCTAAGTATAGAACTATGCTACAGAATAGGAGCAAGGGAGGAACTTTCTGTGATGGCGGACGAGGGCGGAGGTCGGGGGGGGGGGGAGGGGGACGAAGAAAGGAGAAGGTGGATCTAGGGCTTGGAAGATTGGACAGGATCTAAATGACCCCTGGATTCGATGGGGAGTTGAAGGCGGCTCACGGATCGGGTGGTCGGAAGGCAGATCCGCAGTGGACTCCATTCCACCAGAACCGTTATCTGTTCCCACACTCAGGCCATCGGGAAATTCCTCACAACCAATAAGCCCAGGCCCATGCCATATTGGAGCCCAGGCCCATTTGCTTATTAGTACTTTTACAGTTTTATCCTTTATTCTTTCTAAAAATACAGAATGGTATAGGGATGAGATAGTATATAAGCTACATTATAATTAGGGAGAATTAACCAAGAAATAGAATAGTCCTTCCAGCTATCTTCTTCTTCCTTCCCTCACCTTCTCCTGCTTCTACTCTCTCCCCTCTCATCTCCTCCACAAGCCTTCTCAATTCTTCCTCAAATTCTTTCTTATTTTGATCGGATCCGATTATTGTCCACCATCATCCTCTCCGCCATCCTCACCTCAGAGAGATCTCATCCTCGGCGGGTTGCGGATCGTCCGGGTCACAACAATTTGGTATTAGAGCTGCACGGTCCCAGGCACACGCAGCGAAGTCGTATCGCCAATCTGATCCTTCGGATCGTTGAATCGGCATCACAACACAGTATCCGAGCTGCGAGATCTAACCTTGGTTGGATCTCGACAAAGGATACCACTGCTTGAGCCTCGAGGAGATTGGATCCATGATCAAGGGTGTAAGCACCACAGCACATGCTCGAGGAAGAACTGGATTGCTAGGCTGCAGGGAAGTGAGAGGAGCGGCCAGATTCCAGTCGAGCATAAGGTACCTGATAAATTACCCTCCTCAACAGTAGTTATTCAATTCCAGTTGTATACCATAGCTCACACCTGAATCGGGCTCCATAGATTGGATATATAGTGAGAATAGAGGGAAAAAGAATAATAGATTCAGATATATCAGCAAACTTCAAGAGGTGAAGATGGCAGAAGGCACTAGATTAAGGGAGCTTAATGAACATATTAAAACCATTGAAGAGAAGATGCAGTCATTTACCACAGAATGCAATAAGGCAATGGAGGGTAAAATGCAACAGTTTGAAGTTGATTACAGTAAGAAGATAGGCATTCTGGCACAGTAGTTAGACGGGATTCAGCACGAGGGGTAGCAGAGATATGAAGCCCAGCAGATTGAGGCAGCCAGAAGGCATGAACAGGTGCTCAAACTGTTTAATACCCAGTCAACTGGCCCTAAGAATAGTATTAGTGCACCAGTGCAAATTAGAGAAGGAAAATGGACTATGGATCACAATTGCACTTCTCCACTATCCAGAGAGAAAAAAGGGAAAGGCATTCTTCCAAACCCACACACTGCAAATGAAAGAAATGAGGGAATTCCATTTCACGCAAACAGCAGGAACTCTTATCACATTCCTTACCCAAAATTAGATTACCCAACCTTCGAAGGAAAAGAGGTTAGAGAATAAGAGTGAGCAATACTTCAAGATTTATCAAATTCCAGAAGAACAGTGGGTAGAAGTAGCTACTATGCATTTCTCAGGACGGGCACATTGGTGGAAGGAAGGCTACTTGTTAGACAAGCTAGACATAACTTGGGAGGAACTGACTGAGGCTCTGTGCAGGAGGTTTGATGGAGGCCCAATCAAAAGGCTTGTGAGAGAATTCAACAAGCTAGCACAGATCACCACTGTGGAAAAGTACCAAGAGAAATTTGAGGATCTAAGAATCAAGATGTTATACTTAAATCCCACTTTAAGTGAATATCACTTTATACAAAGTTATATCAGTGGATTGAAAGAAGAGTTAGTGCCCTTCATTGATCTCTCCAACCCAACCACACTTGAGGAGGTATATGAACAAGCCAAGTTACATGAACAGGCCTTGGCAATGATGTGGAGGAAGCACAAGTTGGTTAATAGAGTTGTTGGAAACCCCCCACAAGGATCCCCAGCCTCAAGGCCTTATATACAAAAGGCAACTTATAGGCCAATGGAGAATGGCAAGCCAACCCCTTCCAGGAGTTCTGAGCAGCTTGGGATTAGTAAGCAAGTATATGAACACAGGAGAGCAGCAGGCTTGTGTTACAAGTGTGGAGATAAATTCCAACCAGGGCACCAATGCCAGAGCAAGACCCTGAACATGGTAGAAGCTGAATCCGAAGCAGAAAAAGTATTTGATGAGCAGATGCTGCAAGACAGTGAAGAGGAAGGATGAGAGAATCAGGGGTTAGAGGAGTCAGAGGAAGTGGGCATTTCTGTACATGCCCTCAGTGGAGAGAACTCGCATGAAACTATCAAGGTTAAAAGTGAGACAGGAAACAAACCTCTTATTATACTGATTGACACGGGAAGTACTCACAGTTTCATAGACTTCCAAGTAGCTAAAGATGTGAAGGCTACCATGACTGTTGCACCTTCCCTTTTGGTCACTATTGCTAATGGTCACAAAGTTCTCAGTAAGCTGAAGTGTTCAAATTTCAAGTGGACCATGCATGGAGAACCATACCAGGCAGAGTTTAGGGTGATAAGGCTAGATGGGTCCAATTAAACGTTATGGCAGAGTCACTTTTGACTATATGAATAGCTCCGTAACATTCAACAAGGAAGAAAAACCCATGACATTGGAGGGGATCACAAAAGGAGCAAAACTCAAAGTTATAAGCGCCAGACAGTGGTATAAGGCAGGGTTACAAGGCAACTGCTGTGCAATAGCTCAAATCCTGGAATCATGAGAAAAGAAAGAGAAGGAAATACCCCCCGAGATACAAGAAGTACTGGGTTAGTATGAAAGAATTTTTTTTGAGCCAAAAGGCCTGCCCCCTACCAGAGCGCATGATCACAAAGTACCACTTCAACCAAATTCAGAACCAGTCAACATCAGGCCTTACAGGTACTCACACGAACAAAAAGAGGAGATAGAGAAGCAGGTTTCAGAAATGCTCCACTCAGCCATCATTCAGAAGAGCCACAGTCCCTATGCCTCTCCCGTGTTGCTGGTGAAGAAAAAGGATCAAAGTTGGAGGATGTGAGTGGATTATCGACAGCTTAACAAAGCTACCATAAAAGATAAATACCCTATACCTATCATTGATGATCTGCTAGATGAATTAGGGAGATCCAAATTCTTTTCCAAGATAGACTTGAGATCGGGGTACCACCAGATAAGGATGAATTCAGAAGACATAAACAAAACAGCTTTCAGGACCCATTCGAGCCATTATGAATTCTTGGTTATGCCTTTCGGATTGACCAATGCACCAGCAACTTTCCAAGCTCTCATGAATGATGTCTTCCAACCATACCTTAGGAAGTTTGTTTTGGTCTTCTTTGATGATATACTCATCTACAGCCCTGGGTTGAAGGAGCATGTAGAGCACCTTCGGAAGGTCTTGCAATTGCTGGAGAAGCACCAATTATTTACCAAAAGAATCAAGTGTTTCTTTGGGCAGGAGCATGTGGAATACTTGGGCCACATCATCACACAAAAAGGGGTAGCCACTGATCCGGAAAAGATAGAAGCCATGGTTAATTGGCCAAGTCCTACCGGTGTGAAAGGATTGAGGGGATTTTTGGGCCTTACAGGGGTATTACCGAAAATTTATTAAAGGCTACGGGGGAATAAGCAAACCTCTCACGGAATTGTTGAAGAATGATGGTTTCAAGTGGACAGAAGAAGCCCAAGCAGCGTTTGAGAGGTTAAAGGAAGTCATGACCACGGTGCCAGTCCTCTCAATGCCAGAGTTCACTAAACCTTTCACAATTGAGGTAGATGCTTGCAATAATGGGATAGGGGCTATTTTAACCCAGGAAGGGAAACCGTTGGCCTACCTCAGCAAGGCCATCAACCCTAGAAATATGGGATTATCAACATACGAAATGGAATTCCTAGCTATTCTGTTGGCAGTGTCCAAATGGAAACATTACCTGAGCCCAAGGCCATTTGTGGTGAAAATTGATCATGAAAGCTTGAAGCATTTGTTGGAGCAAAGAATCACAATAGCTATTCAGCAGAAGGGCATACTCAAGCTAATGGGATTGAATTACACTATTTTGTATAAGAAGGGGAGGGAAAATATAAGAAGGGGAGGGAAAATCTTGCAGCAGATGCATTGTCTAGAAGAGGATGCGAAGAAGGGGGCATCCAAGCCTTAACTGCGATAATACCAACTTGGGCGAATGAAATCTCGGAGAGTTACAAGGAGGATTCCAAGGCTCAACAGATCATCACTGAACTATTGCTGCAGCCAGATTCACAACCAGGTTACTCTTACCAACAATGGATATTAAAGTACAAGGAAAGAATTTACATAGGAAAGAGGGAAACTCTGAGGAAGGCATTAGCGGATCAAATGCATGTGTCACGCCCCGGGCCCTAGCGGAAGCCCACCAGGCACGTGCACAGACCCGCCGTGTACATCGAGCACCCCCCGATGCACACAAGGCGTCTACAACAACAACAAATGAAGTAGCAGGAGTACATCCTAAATACGGTGATCAGAGCAAGTACATATCAACTACTAAATTCAGTCTATCACAAAACCACAATCTCAAGATATACAATAAGATTACACATCTTGAATGCTAAAAAATCACCCAATTGGATACAACTATACACCTTTCACTCAAAACAAAAGGAAAGGCATCAAGGATCCATCTATAACATCATCGTAGAGGCTCTAGCTAGTCACTAACCCTTCGCCACGATTCCAAGCCTCTCCCGTTGCGGAAGGCTCTGAAATAAAAACCAACAACAAATGGGGGTGAGAACTATTAAACAATAGTTCCCAGTGGGTAAGCCACCGAGAGTGGCGAAATACACCACTAGGTCAACTGAGGCAACGATATATATATCTGCAAAATAAAGCATAAAGCAGTAAAGAATATGCAATGATTCTACTACTATCGTGCCTCCACATGTCAATACCGCTAACATGAATATGATTTTCTACTATCATATGCACAAGTACTTTATCCATACTAGTTTACATGCATGTCCATCTTTATACTATAACCACTAGCTAAAGAAAAAAAAACTTTCATTATCATCATATAGCCATGTCACTATACTAATCATCATGTGTATAGTTTTACTACCACTATGGTTGCCAATACAAGTAGTGACTATCATGAATGTCCAACTACTATGAATGCATCCAAACGGTGTCAGGGTAAATAATGCCACAAATTATGTGTTCACTTATGTTCCAAGTAGCATGCTATATGTCATGCAAGAATTCTACACTATCATATGATTGAATATGCAATGTCGACCATTCATATTCATATAGCATGATCTATTTAGTTGTAATGTCAAATATTACTTTTATCACGATTTTCCTACCATAGGGGACTTCCCAAAGGTAAAGTCCCAACTTGTGCCGTGCCTAATTGTAGCACACTGAACTTTAGCAAATTGCGGAGTTCTAGTGAGAGAATAGTGCCTTATGCTATTCTGAAGATTTGGGTTGAGTTTGGTGAGCTTTGAGGTATTTTCGTGGCTTAAAAATGGCGAAAACGAACTCCGGAGATCAAATTCTGCAAAAGGTGCAGAATTTGTACTGCATTCGGGTACTGATTTTGGCATACGGGTACTGATTTAATTAGTACCGGTACTCCAATTCGTGTACCGGTACGCAGTGCTGCAGAATCAGATTTCGTGCAGTTTAGTAATTTCTGAATTTTGAGGGGCCTTAGGGGATATTGTTACATCATGTAATATATCCCCTCAACCCTCTCTTGTTGCCCAGTGTTGCTGAGGCTTGAGAGAAGAAGGAGGTGAGTTCTCTTCCTTTCTCTCTTGGTTTTCTTGCTCCCAAATACTTGATTTGAGGTTTTAATTCTCTTTTCTCTCCATTTTCTCCATGGAGCTGCTTCTTGGCTTTGAGGGGAGCTCGGGATGGATGAGAGGAGCTTGTTGGTGGGCTTAGCTTCAACCCTAGCATGTTTAGCTTGGTTGAGAGCTTGATTTGAGGTTGGTAATCTCTTTTACAACCTCTATTTGTGATTTTTGCTTGAGATTTGCATGAAAACCTAGTTTCATGAAAACTAGGGTTATTGTTAGGGTTTCTTGATTGTGAGCTCTTGGGGCTAAATTGATGAGTGTAGAACACTCTTGTAGGTTGGATTTGAAGCTCCAATGTGTTGATTTGGAGTTTGCACAAGCTTTTCTTGGATTAAGGTATTATTCACCTATTTTCTTCATGAATTTTGGTGAATTTCGTGGTGAGCTTGTTCGAAGCCCCTAATCCCTTGGAAAATTATCTTAGGGTATGTGAAGCTCGGGGGACAACTTCGTTGTGAAGTACTACGAGGTTTCGATGTTTATCCGGTGGGTCTGACCTCACCGAAATGGATGAACTCCCCCTATGTCTTCTCTAATGTTTTAGAGTTGAATTGATGCATACTCATGCTTATTATGACATGATAGAAATTTTGGAATCATGATATATGTATAGCATATATGAGATTTGCATGCTCTATGTAGTATAGTTCATGATTGAGTTTATGCATGGCATATTATGAAAAGTTGTGGTAAGATGGCATTTCAAATTATGATATTGTAGAAATGCATGTTGGAATGATTAAACAACATATGAAGTACTTGATGGAAAGTGGACCTGGGAACACTTAGCATATCAGTTATTGGTAGAAATGAGCATGATATATGACATACTTACCATGGGTAGAAGAAAATATGACACCCGGCGTGTTCTTGACATAGTGAGAGGCTAAGTATGTTACACTTCACTTAGAAGAACAACAAGGTTGATCTTATGACATAGTGCTAGACCCTCGGGTCGTTGATTGGTATTCCATATTTAAGACATGAGGTAAGAGTTTCCTTATCGGTAATGTAAGTGGTAGTTGCATACCATCATCACTTTGATGATAAGAAATAAATACTTGCATTATGACTTTTATACTCTATGTAGTAGAGGTTTATGTAGCTCATGCATGTCATGGATTATGGTCTTGTTGGCATCGTAGAATGCATTGTTATAGCATTTGTAGAATGCATTGATCGTGGCATTTGTAGGATGCATTGATTGTGGCATTTGTAGAATGCATTGAAAGCAGCATTAGTATAATGCATTGAGTATGACTCTAGTTAAAGCATATGGTAGTAACCCGTTGGGGTCATGAATGAGACGTAGGTCCATTCCTATTGGTAGAGTGAGATGTAACCACTTGCATGTTAGAGACATGTTACATATTGGTAGAAATATACCCACATGTGAATTGAGAACAAGTGTGACTTATGTGTCATGATTCCGACCCTCGAGTCGATGTTGTGATTCCATATTTTAGACATGATGATTGAGATGTGTTGGCCTTGGATACGATGCTTATGATCAGCGCTTGTTTGCCCTTGTGCTCATTCGCACATGCTTGTGAGGGTCGCTCCCTACAAGCCGGCACTCCGGAGTTAGCCTTTGCGACGTTTGATCGCCCGTGCAGGATTGGGCGCCGAAGTGGATCGCCGTGGGGGAGTGTCTCATTGTCTGCGGAGCAATGTTGACTACCACGGAACCATTAGGCATGGCACAAGCCGGGATGTTACCTTGTGTAAGTCCCCTCGTGGATTGGGTAAAAGCTAAGTAAATCGGACATAGTATATCACGGTTGTTTGATGCATATACATGTAGTGTATGGACATAGTAGTGAGTCGCATATTGTGGCAATACTTAGCTTGACATCATTGGGATGCATTCATTGTAGTTGGACATATTAGTTAGTCACTATATACATTGGCATCCATAGTAGCATTAGGCCTATACTCACATTGGTTTAGTATAGTGGCATGAATGTATGATGTTAATGAAAAAGAGGTTTTTCTTAACTAATGTTTATATCATAATTGGACATGCATGTAGGTTATGGTGGAAGACATATTTGTGCATATGATTGCAAGAAATCAAGTACATGTAAATTTTGGTAATGGACCTACCTATGCATGTAGTGGTAGAAATCATATTTTTGTTGAAATGATATAATCATTTGGAGGCATGATAGTAGTAGAATTACTTGTTTAGCATTTATTGCTTTATGCCTTATGTTTCAACTTATACTATCTTTGCCTCAGTTGACCTAGCGGTGTATTTCGCCACTCTCGGCGGCTTACCCACTGGGAACTATTGTTTAATAGTTCTCACCCCCATGGTTGTTGGGTTTTTGTTTCAGAGCCTTCCGCAGCGGGAGAGGCTTGGGATCGTGGCGAGAGGTTAGCAGCTAGCTAGAGCCTCGACGATGATATTTTAGATGGACCCTTGATGCCTTTCTTTT
This sequence comes from Puya raimondii, assembly GCA_016920855.1. Taxonomy (NCBI): domain Eukaryota; kingdom Viridiplantae; phylum Streptophyta; class Magnoliopsida; order Poales; family Bromeliaceae; genus Puya; species Puya raimondii. Next base: position 23,481,968 of record JABWPP010000049.1, read on the forward strand.
ATTTTGTATGAAAGGTGTATAGTTGTGTTAGTTGGTTGATCTGTTAGCACATAAGATGTATAATTTTATTGTATATCTTGAGATTGTGGCTTTATGTCATCTTGTTTTAGTGGTAGAATTATGTTCTCGCTCTGATCACCTTGTTTAGGATGTATTCCTTCTTCTACTTGATTATTATTGTTGTAAACGCCTTGTGTACATTGTGTGTTGTTTTGGTGTACACGGCGGGTCTGTGCACGTGCCTGGTAGGCTCCCACTAGGGCCCGGGGCGTGACACTAATGGCCCCGTGGTAGTCAACATTCTCACGCTAAGAATGAGCCTCGCCCACAGCAATCCACTTCGGCGCCCAATCCCGCACGGGCGAGCATGATGTCGCAAAAGGCCAACTCCGGAGTGCCGGCTTGTAGGGAGCGACCCTCACAAGCTTGTGCGAATGAGCACAATGGCAAGTAAGCATAGTCAACATCATAGGAAATTCGTTCATCATGTCTAAAATATGGAATCACAATATCGACTCGAGGGTCGGAATGTATAACACATATGCCATATGCTCTCACTTATTGGTTGGTATGTCTCTACCAATATGCAACACGTCTCTAACATGTAATGTTTACATCTCACTTATACTAATAAGAATGGATCTATGTCTCATTCATGACCCCAACGGGTTACTATCATATACCATAACTAAAGCCATGTTCAATGCATTATACTAATGCTGTTTTTGATGCATTACACTAATGCCATTTTTGATGCATTTTACTAATGCCATTATCGATGCATTTTACTAGTGTCATAATCAATGCATTATACTAATGCCAACAAAATCATAGTTCATGATGTGCATATGCCTTGCTATATAATCCTCCACTACATGGAGTATGGAAATCACCATGCAAATAATCTAACTCTCATTTAACTAAGCAATTACATGCTTTTGTCATTTACATAATCAAGTGTGTAGGGAACCCTTTCCTCATGTCTTAAACATGAAATTTCGATCAACGACCTAAAGGTCGAGTACAATGTCACAAAGTCAATCTTAGTTGCTCACCTAAATGAGGTGCAACACACTTAGCTCTGCATCTTGTGCAATATGTCATGTTCTTCCTTTTCTCTATAGCAAGCATACTACGATATGCGTAACTAAATTCAATCATCTACTAGTCATGTAGTGTCTCACATGATACCACTTATCTTTAACATGCATCTCATAATTCGCGAAGGAGGAACCTAACATTACAATGCCATTGTATGTGTTCTAGAATGCATGTTAACCTCATAATCCTCTACTATATAGAGTATGCCAAATTTCACATGTAACATGAAGATGTCATGTATTCATAATTTCTACCATATCATAAATAGCATGAATATGCATCTAATCAATCCTATAATAAGATAGGAGACATAGGAGTTCACCCATTTCGGTGAGGTCAGACCCACCGGATACCCATCGAAACGTGTTCGTTCCTTCAAACGAAGTTGTCCCTTAAGCTTCATATGCCCTAAATTTTTTTTTCAAGGGGTTAGGAGCTTCGAACAAGCTCACCACGAAATTCACCAAAAATCATGAAAAAAATAGGTGAAAATTACCTTCATCCAAGAAAGACTTGTGCAAACTCCAAATCAACACAATGTAGCTTCAAATCCAACCTACAAGAGTATCCTATACTCATCAATTCAACCCCAAAAGCCTTCATAAGAAAAATCCCAAAACAAACCCTAGTTTTCAAGAAACTAGGTTTTCCAAACAAAATCTCTACAAATCTCATACATAGAGATAGCTAGAAGGCTACAAACCTCATTTCAAGCTCCAAAACAAGCTACAAGGTACTAGGGTTGAAGCTAAGTCCACAAACAAGCCTCATTCTCCAATCCCGAGCTCCCCTCAAAGCCAAGAAGCAAGCCTCCAAGAAAAAAAAATGGAGAAAAAGATATCAAATCCATGCTTTAGAGGGTTTGGAGGAGAGAAAATCAAAAGAGAGAGAGAGGGAAGAAGCTCACCTTTCTCCTCCATGGTCTCAGCACAAAGGGCAACAATGAAAGGGTTGAGGGGATATATTACATGATGTAACAATATCCCCTAAGGCCCCTCAAAACTCAGAAATTACAAAACTGCACGAAATCTGGTTCTGCAGCACTGCGTACCGGTACACGGGTTGGGGTACTGGTACTCAACAGTTTCGGTACCTCAGAACCAATTCTGCAAAACCCGAACGATGAAATCTTCAATTTTGTGCTGCGTTCCGGTACCTCAAAAATCAGTACCGGAACTAACTAAATCAGTACCTGTACCCCAAAGCCAGTACCTATACCCAATACAAATTCTGCACCTTTTGTAGAATTTGATCTTCGGAGTCCGTTTTCGCGCTTAATAAGCCTCGAAAACACTCCCAAGCTCTCCAAACTCAATCAAAACCCCTAGAATAGTATAAAGCACTATTCTCTCACTAGAACTCCGCAATTTGCTAAAGTTCAGTGTGCTACAGCATGGGTCCTCATTGGGGGGACATTCGGGAAGAGAATATACTTATCGGAGAACTAAGCAACTCTTCTACTGGCCCGGGATGAAAGCAGAAATTGAGAAGTGGGTGAAAGAGTGTGAGGTGTGCATTCGAAACAAGGTGGATGGAAGTCCCTACTCTGGATTACTACAGCCTCTCCAAATACCCACACAAGCCTGGCAAATGGTTAGTATGGATTTCATAGAAGCCTTACCCAGATCAGAAGGTAAGGACACAATATTAGTGGTTGTGGATATGCTCACGAAATATGCTCACTTCATTTCATTGGCACATCCCTACTCTACTACGGAGGTGGCGAAGGCTTTCCTAGACTCTATTTATAGATTGCATGGCATGCCCAGGGGAATAATCTCGGACAGAGATCGAATCTTCACTAGTCAAATTTGGCAAGACCTATTCAAACTCATGGGGGTGAAACTATAGATGAGCACGGCCTACCATCCCTAAACCGACGGACAAACCAAGAGAGTTAACAGATGCATCGAAACTTATTTAAGGTGCATGTGTCTCCATCAACCTAGGAAGTGGCATAGGTGGTTATCCCTGGCTGAATGGTGGTACAACACTAACCACCACTCCTCCTTAGGGATGACACCTTTTCAAGCCTTGTATGGATACGTACCCCCTGCTTATTCAGTGGCTAACCTAGGCCTGGAGGTGAACCCAACTGTGGAAGGGTGGAAAACAGACAGAGATAAGATGATACAGATGTTAGGAGACATGCTCAAAGATGCGCAAAACGTATGAAGCATAATGCAGACAGGAAGAGAGTAGATAAGGAATACAGAGTTGGCGAGATGGTGTATCTGAAGCTACAACCAAACAGACAGTGCAGTGTAGCGGTGCGGCGATGCGTAAAACTCACATCCAGATACTATGGACCCTTTGAAATCTTGGAGAAAATTGGACCAGTAGCCTATAGGCTAAGGCTCCCTGAAGGATCCCGGATACACTCGGTTTTCCATGTGTCCCAGCTCAAACGAGGGCAGCCTACACCCACACAGATCTCACCAACCATACCGCTTGTAGGGAACGTAGGGCAGCTGATGGCCCAGCCTGAACGAATCTTGGATAGAAAGATGGTACGAAGGGGAAATCGGCCAGCCATCCAAATCCTTGTCCAGTGGAGCAACCTGAGCCCCGACGACGCCACCTGGGAAGATTACTGGGCTCTAAAGGCACAGTTTCTAGGGTTTGATCCTTGAGGACAAGGATCACCTGAAGGAGAGGGGAATGTAACACTTGGAAGAATAACAGAAGCTGGATCGTAGTGTTAGTAGGCTAAGTATAGAACTATGCTACAGAATATGAGCAAGGGGGGAACTTCCTGTGATGGCGGAAGAGGGCGGAGGTCGGGGGGGACGAAGAAAGGAGAAGGTGGATCTAGGGCTTGGAAGATTGGACATGATCTAAATGACCCCTGGATTCGATGGGGAGTTGAAGGCGACTCGCGGATCGGGTGGTTGGAAGGCAGATCCGCAGTGGACTCCATTCCACCCGAACCGTTATATGTTCCCACACTCAGGCCGTCGAGGAAATTCCTCACAACCAATAAGCCCAGGCCCATGCCATATTGGAGCCCAGGCCCATTTGCTTATTAGTACTTTTACAGCTTTATCCTTTATTCTTTCTAAAAATACAGAATGGTATAGGGATGAGAGAGTATATAAGCTACATTTTAATTATGGAGAATTAACGAAGTAATAGAACAGTCCTTCCAGCTATCTTCTTCTTCCTTCCCTCACCTTCTCCTGCTTCTACTCTCTCCCCTCTCCTCTCCTCCACAAACCTTCTCAATTCTTCCTCAAATTCTTTCTTATTTTGATCGGATCTGATTATTGTTCACCATCATCCTCTCCGCCATCCTCACCTCAAAGAGATCTCATCCTCGGCGGGGTCACAATATTGTACTAGTAGCCGGACTATATATATATAGTCCAGCTATGGTGTTTGTAAAAGTACAAAGCATTTGGTGCTTGTAAGTTTTTTGCTGTTAGATCTAACTCTTTGACCATTTTCTTTCGTTAGATCATACTATTTAACTAACTACCCACTTAACCCTAGAGGATCACTATCATCCTAACCGCACATCCCTTAATCCAAGAACCGAAAATCTACAAGCACCAACAACTTGGTACTTTTAAAAGTATAGGACCTCAATTCTATATATATATATATAAACTACGCTAAAATACTTTTAAAAGCACCAAATTTTTTTGTCCTTAGATCTATCTTATTGGTTAGTAAATCAAAAGTCAACAATAATTGTTACTTATAAGACTCACCATTATGTATGATTCAAGAATCATTAGAGTTGATTCAATGGTCAAAAATATTATAGCATCAATACCTTGGTGCTTCTGCAATCAGATTATATATATATTATAAATTTTTATTAGGATTTTAGGTCAACCCAATATATCTTATAAATTTTAATTATTAAATTAAAATTCTAAATTTTTTAAATTTATTTTATCTAATAGTAAGTCTGGTAATATTATAATTTACTGCTTGCGAGTCGGCTCCTTCTCTACTTGTTAATAAATAAGTCGAAGACTAGTTAAATTTTCAGCTTAATATTAACTCGTATTCATTGGAACACGAGGCTGGCCCAGCTCGCTCGCGTTCCGCTCGACGACGGCCCTTATTTCACGCTGTAAAATTATCATTTTCGCACCCTCCAACCAATCTGTGCGAATGGCGGGAGAACCCCAACGACGACAAATAATAATATATAGACATATAGACATAGACATAGACATAGACAAGACATATTCACCGCGACGGGGTCGACGGTAGGGTTTCAAATTTTAACAGGCAGAGAGAGGCAGCTGGCGGCTAATATTAGGGCATTTCGTTTGGCCCATGCTGCCCGGCCGGGAGAGCCTCATCCGCCTCGTCGGAAAGCGGCGGCGCTCCTCCCCCCCGCACCTCTCCCGCCTTCTTCACCGCCCGCAGGTAAAGCCAAGAAATATATTACCCTCCCCCCCCCCCCCCCCCCCCCCCCCCCCCCCCCCCCCCCCCCCCCCCCCCCCCCCCCCCCCCTCACCCCCCCCCCGATTGTCTTAGATCTGGTTGTGATGTATATTAGATTGTCCTATGCTATATGGCGCCTTTCGCCTATACAAAATTGCAATATGAGCTCATTATATTTGGATTTCATGGAAAGACATTAATAGTAGAAACCGTGATGCAATGAGGATTTAAATTAGGCTAGACAAAGCTTCGACCTAGGTCAGAAGTTCAACAGAATTCTTTACATAGCGTGTGCTTAACCAGCAATTTCAAGTGGATAATAAAATCATCAAACTTTCAAAAGTAAATTCTTCACATGTTTTCGCATTTTGTCAGATTAAAGGTTATTATGGAGCCATAGAACTGTATATAGGGCGGCTATATTTTTCTTTGTTTTCCATCCATGTCACTTATGTGAGATTTTTACTAGCTCTTGTGACCATGACCTGCAGATCTATGTCTAACCAGAGGTACTAAAAGAAAGTTAACACAGCGCACCCTTCTTCAATTTAAATTCTCCCCAAAATCTAAAATTCAACATAGCTCGGACGATCTGAACCAAAATGAGGAGAATGTGGCAGATACAGAGCCATTTGATGAGGATAAACCGAGAAATAGACTTGTCTCGTGTAGATATAATACTGCTGAAAGTACTGGAGGGAACAGTTCGACATCAGACCCATCAGAACCCCATAGCAATTTCCAATACATTTCGGATGTTTGTAATGATGGTCTACTTTCTGAAGCTCCTCTAGCAGGAGTAAATGTAGCAGAAAATGGTAATGTAGCAGAAAATGGTACGATGAGTGTGATAACCATTGATTCATCTGAGGCTCGAGATGCTGACTCTAGGGTAGCACTTGAAACATTTATTGTTGGACGGAGATTTTATGATGATGTTGAGTTGCAACAAGGTGCAAAGATCACTATTTTGAGAGACTCTCAAAATGCCAAGGACAAGCATGCTATCAAGGTTTGCTTTCAACTAATATCGTGTTTCTTTCGTTTGATTTCAAAGCAAACACCTATTGATATCTCTTATAGGTGCTTTCTGCAGGTTCTGAACATTCGCAGATGCTTGGGTATTTGCCTCGGGAATTGGCTAAATATTTGGCTCCTTTACTGGATAGTGATTACATAGAATGTGAGGTGAATTTTACATGATTAAAGCAAAAATGTTTTTTTTCTGAGACAAAGGTAGCATGCTACCCCGCCTCCTTCATTTTTGTTTAGAAATGAACTTAGCTAGAAATGGGATTCTAGAAAAATAAGCATGTATAATAAAATCTTTTTGTTCTCGGTCCTAGAAAGGATGGCCGCACTAGTGGTCACCAATTTGGTTTGCTCCGGTGCATAGACGTGACTCAAAATTTTACTGGTGGCTATTTTTCTAAAATAAATCAGATCCATAAAACAGAAGCCTTTTTTATCTTTACCCTAGTTCTAGTAAAGATTGATGAGTTCTTCCTGACCTTCCAACTGTTTTTGCAGGGATTTGTGCGTGCTCTACCCAAACGACCACTTGATGTTGTTCCCATTCAGCTGAACTATAAGAAAACTTTAAATGGTGAAATGAGTTTTAATGATCAGCAGAGGTTTGAATCCTTGTTGAAAAATACTCTTGTTGCCGTTGAAGATGGAAAAATGCATCCCCCTAGTTCGACAAGATACCAGAAAAATTTTCTTCTAATGATAGAAGATGTTTTGAACAGTCATGCTCACCTATTCACAGAAGAGGAAAAGTCATTACTAGGTCTGTTGTTTTTCTTCGTTATCTCTATATATTCATTCCAATATGTACGTTACTGATTGATTGTTCTTCTTGGAAACAGCAACCTTTAATTCATTATCTGATGATAGTCAAAGGCTTTTCATCCGGCTCTATACTCGAAAAGGTTTGTTACATAATTAACATATGAGTCCATTTCTTGAAAACCAATAATTTGCACAACTTAATAAAAGTTGTTCTTATAGTGAAAACCACAACTTAATGAACTGAAGTTCAGTTTCGTGTTAAGAAAACGGGTCTTAAGAATACATTCCATGCCATCCAAGGCATACCATTTTGATATTCTACTCTTTCTACTCTGCTATGTTAACTTATTTATCACATCAGAGTTTCTTTTACATGCTTTTTCGGTATTTGTTATTGTGCTATTCATTCTATACTAACCTCAGTGGCATATGCAATGAAAACAATTAATCACTTGGTGATTAACTCATTGTTGTGATTTGCCTTTCTAGCTCATTCCTAAGAGATTACACCTATATTAGTGGTCAGCGAGTAAAATGCAAAGTGAAGTTTTTTCTCATACTTAGGGGCAGTTTGGTTGGATGTAATTGTAAATGTAGTGTAGTTGGGAATGCATACAGTTTAAAATGTAGCAGTTACAACTACGTGCATCTTGTTTGGTTGGATGTGGTAGAAAGCATTGTAGTTTTAAATAATTTGTTTGGATACATTCAGTTGAGAGATGTATTTACAAATTTTATCATCCCATATATTGGTGAGATTACCCCTAGCGTAGAAAAAAAAATTATTTTCTTTAAAATGTTATTAGGAAGGTAAGCATACCTTTTGTTTTATGTTACTCTCTTTAACTGCTTTAGCTGGAGCTATGGCCAATTTGTGCATAGTTCCAGCTACTGTAGTTAGCCTTCATTGTCCAGTTCCAAATGTAGCAGTTGGATTCAAATATATCAAACCAAATACCATATTTAGATCAACATGCAGTTACAGCTGTACTGCAGTTGCAACTATATGCTACCAAATGGTCCCTTAAAGTTGATTCTTCGAAGAGAGATACTATTTAATGTCTATTGCATAGAAGATGTTGAGTGAATTGTTGCGCATCCTTTGGGATCTAATCTAAAGGTCGGTTGACATGGCATTTATTATTTATTAGAAAGTAGTACATTGTGGTTTGTAGACCCTAGAGGTCTTCAATATAACCATGAATATGAATGTGGCTCACTGATTAACTAACTTAAACTAGTCTTACTTTTTGTTGAAGGATTGGGCTATCTGTGGAATATTTTATCTTCTTAGGTTGTGATTGTTTTAGTTTCAGTCGAATAGTTCTGGTTGATCTCAGTAATGAGTGAATAATAAATTGCAAGGCTACATTTCTTTTGAATCATAGTTTCACCACAAAAACAATTATTAGAATGATTTGCCAATTGGTTGATTACTCTCGTGCAGCGTATTACCTCATTCTATATATAAATAAGAACTTCATGTGCTCTTTGAATGTGAAATTACATTCCCTAATGAGTTTTATTGAGTCATGTTGTAAAAAATTTACATAAGTTGTACTTAATGGTGCCTGACATTCAATAAGACATAATTGTTTTTGTTCTTTTAAGATGAAAGGCATGAAAAGCTTCTCCGACTTTAGTAGGTTTCTTATTTTTCTTATGATATTCTGGTCTTTTTGATGCTTGACTTTTCGTACTTGTGTTGTATGTCTTCTTTTCTAGTTTTCTTGGAGTCAGATATTGCAGACAGTGTACATTTGTTCCTGCTAAAATATAAATTATGGTCTCGATAATTGCTAGACTGAAACTTCTTTGACACCTACTCTTTTAAACTACTTGTGTGATGTAGAATTAATCTGATATTTGAAGTAAAGAAAATAAAATCAGTTTAAGTCGGTTTGTTGACTCAGCTTAGGACAAGTAAATTTTGTTTCAGGGCCATGGTTTAGGATAAACAGCATATCTTATCCAGAAATATCAGATCCACTAGTAGCAATTGAGGAATTGCGAGGTAAAACTCATAGCCCTATCTAAGTAAGTTCTTTGAAAATTGAAGGTTTGCAGTCTCTTTAAGCATGTAATTTAACGGTTATTTTTTTTTGTGCAGTGGCTGGTTATGTTTACTCACTTTCTTACTCCAATGAACCATTTTGTTATGAAATGAAGGAAGTTCTTCACTTGCTTCCTGTTTCTGAAATGCGAGAAATCTTAGTGGCTGAGCTTCCTAAGGTTTGTTTGTTGTATGCTAAATTGCAAATCTGGTCCTTTCACCACTTATGTTTTTCACTTTCAGTGTCAAGCTTAAGAAGCCCATTAGATGAATTTTTACCTTTTCATTTTTCAGATTATGTTTATATCACATGCTTGTGTTAAAAAGACTTAACTTTGTTCTTACTCAAAGAGGGCAAGAAGCAAAGATCTGTAAGAGAAAGGCATTATATACTGGGGTATTCATTAAGAGTATTTGTGATTTTTTTAGTACTTGTTCTGTAAATTGAACATAATGACTGTATGCATATTTCTGAGAGAGAATGAGTACTCTGAATGGCAGCTTATATGTGCAATGATTAATGAATAGCATTATACAAGCAGAATAAGCAGATTATAAGATGGCTTATTTACCATCCATTATCAAAGAAATTAGATTCATAGACTCCCACAGAGTAAGGACCTGGTATTTCACTGTTGGGGTTTTGGGCGACTAGGCCTATAGAATTTTTTATTCTAAGAACAGGCCTCCATTTTTATTTGTAAAACTCCGCTTTCTAAAAGTGGTAAACCATTCACCGCTTTTACCAAACTTATATATTTTCCATATCCGAACTCCGAAATATGTATAGTGTTAGACTGTAAAAATAATTCCAATGCTTTGAAGAAAGCGGTAAACAATTTACCGCATTTAGCAAGCGGTGATTCATTCACCGCTTAAGACTAATTTTGAAAATAAATTTTTTAAAAGACTATTTTTATAATAATAATATTTTTTAAAGTCTATTAATAAAAAAAACTCTTCATTGTTTCTACAATTTATAGGTGAAAATGATATTAGTTTAAGATTGGTTGTATGCAGTCATTGTGTTTCCAACGTTCAAATTTGTTTCTGCATATAAGGTTGACAGATCCATGCTGGATTGGTTGTCGAATGTTAATATCTTGGCACATTAGTATAAAATTCTATGGATGCAAATGCATCAAAAGATCAGCTTGTGAAAATTTTGTTTGGATCTTACAATGCCTTTTGAGTTTTGGAGTGATTATGCTTATTCATGAAGTCGACTGTCAATATAGTAAATTTATGGAGATATTGAGAGCCCATCTCATGCACTGTAATTACTTCAATATCAAAGCTATTGTGTGATTTTAAGGAAGCTTGTGAATCTGGAAAGATATGTGATGGAGAGCAAACAATATATGAAGCTTTGATTTGGTTTGTAAGTTTTACACTGGTCTGTGAATTAGCCAATCAAATGTTTGTGTCTGCAGCCATTCTTGATTTACTTCAAACTCTTAGGTTTCATGGAGTTTACCTAAATATTATTTGTTATGTTAGATTTTTTTTTTTAATCCTTTTATGCAAGGATTTAAGTGCCCGTCGGCACGGGCCGTATCTACCGTGCCGTATCGTGCCAACAAGATATCGGCACGATACAGCCCCCGTGCCGATGGCACAACTCAAAACCCTCTATTCTTTAAATTAGTAAGTAATTTTCTCAATAAAGTTCAAAATATTTGATAAAAATACATAATAAACAATTAGACTATTTTGTTGCTAAAGAAAATAAATATTTCATGCTATTATGTGTCGGCACACATGAAATTTTTGTGACTGGTATGCATCGGCACGGCTCGGCACACATCGTGCCGTACCGTGCCGGCAAGTTTCCGGCACGACCCCGTGTCACGGCACTTAAATCCTTGCTTTTATGTTCTACTTTGCTCTTCTCCTTGCAATTTTTATTCTACATACTCTGTCCTATTGTCACTTCGCTTGTTCGAGGATGACTCAGTTCGCATACCCTTTCTGTGAAACTACCTGTCATACATTAGTGTAGGAAGCCAGCAAAAGTTCGATAGGTCATTGCAGCCTCTATTCTCAGGTTTTCTGCTTTGTCCATCTCTTCTTCCCGTTGTTTTTAGTTTGTACTCTCTGATAAAGTGTGGTCATTTTTCCCTTATCTAGAATCAGCAGACCAACTTGTGGGCCTAAATGTCGAAAAAACCAAAATCCTAAGTAACTGCTTCAATAATTTATTTTGTGTTGTAAGTATCAAGAGTCTAACTTCTAAAAGTGTACTCTCACTGTCTATGTGCATGTGGGCACGAGCATATGCATGTGGGCAGGTGGATGGGTGGATAGGTTCTTGTGTTGTGCAAAATCCCAATAGCTCTTCAATATATCTTGTGTAACTTATGTAATCCTCAAGAATTGCTATTTTTGTGTGCTTACATAAATTGAGTTTCGCTTAGGATGCTTTCCGGGTAGTGTTTCGATATTCTTTCAGATTGATTGTTAGCTATATTTTTGTACCCTTTTGCTTTGCATCATGGTTTATATACCTTATATATATTCTCTGGAGCAGCAAAGGATGGGTCATCCTAATTTTGGATGCTACCATATTGTGTGCTCCTACATTTGATAGACTTTAGATGACTACACAGTAGGAGTTCTGTGTGGACAGATACGGGTCATACATATATGGACTATGCTTCCTTTCTATGGCTTGTTTAGTCAATCTTGTGAAAACATGCTATAGTGATACATAATGTAAGATCTGTGGCAGTATAGAATTTGAGCTATGTCGGTAGTGGTCGTGATCTATATTTGTATTGTATATTTCTCAGAAATTCCGGATGAAGTAACTTGAGCTTGCAAGACCGTGTTTTCCTTTTTTTGTAATGTTAGGGCGCTTGTGATATAGGGCAAAACTATTAATCATATGTTGTAGAAAATACCATCTTCTCTAACCAAATTATACTATTTCTGAACTTGAAGCTTCAACCACTAAGAAACGTAAATTCTCTATATTCTCTTTTCGTATGGGTTTTCCAAATGCCATTTGGATCACCATGTACAAAGTATGGATGTTGCAATACACATGCATAATGGTGTATTAATTTCTTTTCTCATTTTTAGTTCATTTTCTACCGCATCTTTCTACTATAAGACATGCTTTAGACTAGTTAAAATAGTTTTGGTTTACACTGTCCTTTGTTTGGGCTCTTTGCATGAAATGGCATGAGGTGGTGACAACTTCAGAATTTGTAAATTTTTTCCTTGTCTTGACGGTGTCAATGTCTGGGTATATTGGAGGAGCTTAACAAGCTTAAAGTTCGACCAATAAAATAGTTATTTCTATTCACCAATTGCCGTAGGTACTTATATTCACTAAGTGCCAAGTTTTCTTTAATTATATCTGTCCTTATCTACGTAAAGTCAGTTCAAATTTACAAGTGTCTGAAAAGTCTAAACTTGAAGCAACAGAAAAGGGGGAGGTGAAGTGTTTATCCTTGGAAATCATTATTATGGAGCAGTATTTTGATAAAGAATGCATTAGCTTCTGTTTTCTTGTTGTTTTTAAATTAAGTTAGATAAGAGATGTCCATCCTTTACAAATTAGGACTGGCATGGTACTACCGTATGGGGAGAGAGAGTGCAATTTTTTTTTTTTTTTTTTTTTTTTTTTTTTTTTTTTTTTGTACGAGTTATGAAGAAGGAAGCTTGCCTTCTTTTTTAATTATTGCTCTTCTATCTGCTTTTCTCATCTATATTCTTTTTGGTATTTGTTTTTTACTTCAGTGTATTACTCGGAGTACAACAGTAATTGTTTTCAGAGTAGGCTCTTCTTAGACCCTTTAATTCCTAAACTCTTATGAATGGTATGTTTAGAGGTGTACTTCTGAAACAGACGTAGTAGCAGCCACATAAATCTTGAAGTCATTGACATTTATGAGCTTGGAATCAATTATACACTAAACGACTAGTTTGTCCTCCTTTGGGCAAGGGGTGTTGGATACTTAGTAAATAATCGTGAGACCTGCTTTATCATATTTAGAAGAATGCTTGTGCTATGAGTAGCATCCACGAATTGTACCTTAAGCAGCAGTAAGACCCATGTATATAAGATGCAGAGACATCAGAAAAGGTTGTGTGTGCTAAAAATTTAGAGGCCGACATAGTTGGCAATAACTAAGTATTATCTGATATATTGCTTAATTGAAACACTGCCATATTTGGAGGTTATTTTCCAGATAGGTGCACTTAGATAATGTAAGGGGCAGTTGGCGATCACTAATGGCATGTAAAGTGAAAAGCATTTGAGATTGGTTGAAAATGGGTAAGATTGCCAAACGATGATCTTTGTGCAGTATATTGGGTTAAGATCTTGAAATATTGTGAATATGCAGCAGTGATAGTTGGAGCATATTGCAAAAGCAAACTTGCATGGGACTTCATAATGCTAGCTGTTAGTAAGTGTCTCAAATTGTTGGAACCGACCAGCATCATGTTACAGCCTGACAAAATTAGGAGAGAAATTAAAGGGATTTTTTTTTTTTTTTTTTAAAGGTTTGTGGTCGAAGCAGAAGGCTTGGGCTGATACCCACAGTGCAGACCTTTTTAGATATTGAATTGCTCCTATATCTTTGCTGATTATCTATTTATCACCCGTTTGGTAAGTTTTTCATGTTATGGGATTTTTCTGAGAGACAACATCTTTGGTACTCTACTTTTGATCATAGTGAGATCTCTGCTTTGTCTTTGCTTTTGGGTAGGCTTCATAGCCGAACCCCACAAACAGCTTGGGTGCTTTGCTTTCTTGTCTTTTCTCAATTCTATGAAATAGATTTTTTTTTTTTTTTTTTTTTTAACCCTAAAAACTTGACGGTCGTTTATCGTCATTGCCATCAGTGTTTGTAAGGTATATACCATCATGTTTTTGCATTTGCTAACATGATGGATTGGCTAATGCACTTTTCTTGTTTCTTTTGCTGAATTTTCAGGAGGGCATAAACATTTCTCGTAGACAGGAGCTCATTAACGTTCTTTCTTCTGCATATGAAGAAGGAAAATGGTACAAAAGATCCTTGACTTGCTATTTTATTGATACTATGGGCGCTCAAAGAAAGTTTCACTGTTATTTGCAGCCCAGTGCTACCAAAATTAGTACTGAAACGGACAGGCACGTGTGTACGAATTTCTACTGCAGCTGATGAAGTTCTGTGGCGTGTCCTGGTAAATTCTAATATATCGGTTAAAGAAGCTTTCTTTCTAAGTTTGGTCTCCTTCAAGTCCATTTACTTGTTTCGACCATTATAAGCATTGGCTTTCTTGCGGTCATTCATTGTCTTCATTATTTATGCAGAGACTCTTTTTCCTGAACGGTGAGCAAGATCTTTCGGCCTTTTTATTAGTTGATCTTGGATTGGTAAAGTTTCCAGACTATGTCTGCCGTGTTTCTCATCAAATATTTCGGGATAGAAGGGATCTTCTTGAATATGAAGAGGTGAAAAAAAATTTATATGTGGCAGTGAAAATTTCGTCATTCACTTGCTAAATAATGTTGTAACTGTCTACAGGCTATTCATGTGGCCCAAATAATGGATGAATCTCTAGATGACAACAACATGGAGATAGTGGCAAGATGCATTAATGTATCCGAGAATCAAATTCGTACTATAATAGAAGAAACTCCTTTGAACTCTGACTCTCCTCCAGCATTCTTTTCATGTTTCTCAGCTTCCTGGGTCTACTCCAAAGTGCTTACTCTGGGTGTTTCTGTTTATGAACGCGAACGTAGGTAAGTAATCTTGCTAATCAATAGTACTAGCAACGGCCCCGTGCCATGCTGTGGGACAACTATAAGAGTGTAAGTAAAAAGGATAAATTGCACCGTTGGTCACTAAACTTCCAGTAAATTTTTTTTAAGGTATATGTATTAAATTAGAAATTATGATTCTCTAATATGGTTTATATTCCGCAGGGTGCACCCAACATTTAGTTAGGCCATGTGCATTAATAGAGGGACTTTTTTTTTATTTTAACCCTTTAAAAATTTATAATTGGCCAAATAGCCTTGTAAAATATTTATTTCGCAAAATAACCTTATTTTGTCCAACTCAGCATAGGGATAGAAAAATAATTGAAAGACAGTCAATTATTTACTGTCTTTAATGTAATTTAGAAGACGATGAATGATTCACCGTCTTTTTCTTATTTTTTTAAAGACGGTAAATGATCCACCATTTTTCCCCTTAAAGGAAAAAGCGGTGAATGATTTACCGTTTCTTTCTATTTTCCATATATAATCTTAACAACCACATAAAGATTTCAACAAATCACATATAATCCTAACAACGTAAAATATCCTAACAACCTATCCATACAATTTTAACAATCAAATAAAAATTCTAATAATCCCCATGCAATCTTAACAACCCTCACAAAAATCCTCACAACTTATAAAAAAAGGATAACAATATGAAAATGGCAAATCATTCACCGCTTTCTAAAGACGGTGAATGATTCACCGTGTTCCTCAGATTAGTTGGCCAAATAAAATTTTGAAACGGTTACTTGGCAAATTAGAAATTTTTATAGGGTTATTGTTAAAAAAAAGTCCTCAATAGAGAGACTCTCCACTATATATAGTTTGGTGCACCTAGCATAAGGCATGCTCTCTGTGCGCCATATATCATATTCTTAAATCTCAACATTAGGAGATCTAAAATTAAAATTCAATTTTTTGAATGTATTTTATAACATTGGAAAACCTATATATTAAAAATTGTATTTTACAACACATCTATTAAATTAAAATTTTATAATTTTCTAATCCGGTTTGAGGTGCACCGGGTGCATCTAACATAGTTATGGGACACGAGTAACCTAAAGGGAATGCCTCCACTATAAATAAAGAGCCCCCCAACTGTAGGTAGTGTGGAGCACTTGGTGTAGAGCATTCTTTTCATGCTCCATACATCATACTCTTCATCACAACTTTAGAAGAACTAAAATTAGAATGCAATTTTTTAAATGTATTTCGTGACATTTGAAAGCCTATATATTAAAAATTATATATTTAAAATATATCATTAAATTAAACATTATAACTTCCCAATCTTGTATATGGGGCACCAGGTGCACCCAGCATTGTGATGGGACATATGTCGGCTGAAGAGTGCTTCCACAGTATTCAGTTGATAGATATAGATATTGATACTTTGCTAGATAGCAAGGATTTAAGTGCCATGGCATGGGGTTGTGTCGGGAACTTGCTGGCATGGTGCGCATTGTGCCGTGTTGATGTGTGCCAGTCAAAAAAAAAAAAATACTCGTGTTGTCGACACACTATGACAAAATATTTATTTTCGTTGGCGTCAATATATTTTAATTGCTTCTCATGTATCTTTTATTAAATATTTTCAACTTTATTGAGGTAACTACTTACTGATTTCACTAAAAGAGGATGTTGAACCGTGTCATTGGCACTGAGGTCGTATCGTGCCGATATCCTGTACGCATGGTACGGCATGCACGAGCACTTCAAAACCTTGCAGGAAGTTTAGTTGAGAAATATACTATTTTTAGATTAAAAAATCACGTCATGTAGTAGTATAAAGCTTTAGTCTGATTTCCTAGTTATTACTTTTTCTTAATAGAGTGTCTACCCTTGTCGAATCATACAAGTCAAGAGCATCTAGAGAAGTTGCTTTTTCTTAATAAAAAGTAATAAAGAGATCTCTTCACATATGTATCTATCATGCAAGGATGTTTATGTTGGTAGGGCAGAACTATATTAAAAGAATTGTAAAATATTTTAAATTAGAAAGGCCAAATTTATTTAAGTACAACCGAACTTAAGTACGAATGAACTTAGTAGAATTACCATATATTTGGATACATTCCATAACAAATCACATGCCCTCTATATATAGAGCATGAAACAATACAACTCTTCACGAAAAGAAACATCCCTATATTAAAAGACATATCCGTAAATTAAAAGACACAACCTTACAAAGGGACCTATCCTTTCATAAGGTACACATCCTTTCAACAAATAAAATAATAAAATTATAAAATAATAAACAAGCTTATAATCTAACATTCCCCCTTAAGCTTGTTTATACATAACTTTCGTCATCTTCTTCGATTGGGTCTTCATAATCTTGGAGTTTTTTTTGTAATGCTATCTTTTTTGAAATTAGATTTCTGATCTTGCATGCCTGTTTGCTGACTGAGTTCTCCAGGAATTTGTTCTCTGTCATCAGCGCCATATTTTCCTTCTCAAAGGAAATATTTTCTTTTTCTTAATTATTTGCAAGTTTCTCTAAATAAATATTCTTTTGATCAAGAGAGATCATACCCGTAGTACTCATGAAAGCAGTTTGCGCCACATCCTGTTCCGCTTCCTTTTTAGTCTTTCTTTTATCTCCCATGTAATGTGAATTACCGAATTCAACAAAAGAATAAAATTTCGGAATATGAATAGGTCCCTCTTGATAAGTGCGATATTGTGGTAGAGGTAACTTTATCTTTTCACAGTATTCTTGAGTAGATTTTTGTAGGACACCCTCACTCTTACGTTATTCTCCAATTTGCTCTCTTTTTTTTTTATCAACTTGTTAACTTATATTTATAATACAAATTCAACTCTCCATACTATGTATATATATAGGCATGAAAGGATGCCTTTTTTCATACCAAGAGACATATGTAACCAAGAGACAAACCTTTCAATTTTAAAGTGTCTCTTTTCGCCAAGAGACACATGTAACTACATGTGATGCAACTGTCAGTTGCGCCGGTCAACACCTTAATTACAACGGTCAAGATGCATCAATCAACACCTCAATTTTGCACCAGTCAACACCTTTAGTTACAACGGTCAACACCGCAACTCCTCTCACAAATTTGCACCGGTCAACACAGTTAATTCAACGGTCAACAGCGCAACACCTCTCACAAATTTGCACCGGTCAACACAATTAGTTAACGCTTCTTTTGGCCACTATTTTTAATATATTCATTTTTCCTTTGAACCGTTTTAATTTTTACCGGTTCGAATTTCGAGTTTTTCTCTAAATTTTTGGAAAACTTCTGACTGTAATGGCTGAGTAAAAATATCGGCTACTTGATCCTCGGAGTTGCAATGAATTAATTCAACTTGTCTTCTTTCTTCACGAATGTGTCTATATGTTTAGTTCTGCCATGATGCACTGGATTTTTATATAAATCGATTGTTGATTTATGTCGATAAATATCGGGGTAGGAGAATTTTGAGTATAACCTAATTCTTCTAATACGTTTCTTAACCATATAGCTTCACAAACACCAGATGCCGCTGTAACATATTCTGCTTCACATGTTGATAATGCTACAATTTGCTGTTTGTTTGAGCTCCATGTAAAAGCTGTAGAACCCATATAGAAAATGTATCCCGTAGTGCTTTTTCTTTGTCTTGATCTCCGGCCCAATCACTGTACGTATATCCAATCAGTTTCAACTCTTTTGAATTTGTATAATGAACCCATGATCAATGATACTTTTTATATTATCTCAAAATCCTTTTTGCAACTTGCCAATGCGATTCCATTGGATCTTCCATATATCGGCTAATTAATCTGGCTCCATAAATGATGTATAGTCTACTAAGTGTTAAATAGTAAAGACTTCCTACTAGGCCTTTGAATAGAGTTGAATTAATTTTCTTTACTGTGTCACTTTTGTTGAGTTTTGTTCCATGAGAAATCGGTGTGTTAATTTCTTTACAATTTTGCATTTTAAATTTCTTCAAAATATTTCCAGCATATCTCCTTTGAGTGATAAAAATTCTATTTTCATCTTGTTTAACCTCAAATGCCAAGAAAACATGACATAAGGCCTGAGTCTGTCATTTCAAACTTTCTTATCATGATACTCTTAAAGTCATCTATCATATCCTTGCTACATCCAGTGATTAATAGGTGGTCCACATACGCGCATATAATCAAAATTTCTCTTTTTTTATTTTTACTTTTCTTAATGTATGTCGCAGACTCATAAGGACATTTAAAAAATCCAACCTTTTGAAGATAATTATTAAGACGAGTATTTCATACTCGTGGAGCCTGTTTTAAACCATACAAAGCTTTATTCAATCGATAAGCTTTATCTTCCGCACCTTCTATTTTGTAGCCTGAAGTTTGTTGAATATAAACTTCTTCCTCAAGAAAATCATTAAGAAACGCCGATTACATCCATTTGATGTACTTGCCAACCATGAAAAGCAACTATTGAGAATTAGTCTTACTATATCAAGTCAGACTATAGGTGCAAATACTTCTTCATAATCTACCTACTTTTCTTGTTTGTATCCCTTTGCGACTAGCCGCGCCTTATATTGTATTATTTGTCCATCAGCAGTATGCTTGATCTTGTATATTCATTTTACTCCAATAGCTTTATGTCCTTTAGGAAGTAAAGTCAGTTCTCACGTTTTATTTTTCTCTATTGCTTTTATTTCTTCATTCATTGCAGCGCGTCAAACATCCTCTTGCAGGGCTTCTTCAATAGTTAATGGCTCTTCGTTACGATGTAAACAAAATAGATTCTCACTCTCAATCACTTTCGACTCATTGTATATATCTTTAAGTCTTCTAATTCTGGCTGGTCTTTTACTTGAACTTCTTCTACTTGACGATGAAGAACTGGAAGGAGTTGATAATGCTCGTTCAGAGGTCATTGGTGATGAGTGTCATAAACATTTGGCACATTGTTGGTTTCTTCAACTTCCTGATTCATTATTTCTTTTCCTTTCTCTTCCGTACTCCAATTTCATGCGGCATCTTCGTTGAATATGACATCTCTACTTATAATTACTTTATTGGTGATTGGACTATAGAGTTTGTAGGCTTTAGAATGCTCACTATAACCAATAAAGATATATTTTTTGCTTCGATCATCTAACTTTTTTATTTTTTCCTTGGGAATTTGTGCATACGCAATGCATCCGACTATCTTGAGATATTTAACTTCAGGTTTATATCTACTCCACCATTCTTTCGGTGTTACGTTTTTTTACTCTTTGTTGGACTTCTATTAATTAGATATACTACCGATGCAACTGCTTTTGTGTAGAATGACTTTGGTAAAGCTTTTTCTTTGAGCATACTTCTTGTCATATCTGGAATGGTTCTATTTTTTCGCTCGGCTATACCATTCTGTTGTGGACTATATGTCGTTGTGAATTTTTGTTGGATACCTTCTTTGCTATAGTAATCTTTAAATTTATTTGAAGTGTATTCTCCTCCTCTGTCGGATCTCAATATCTTTATTTTGTTTCCACTTGCTCTTTCTACCAAAGTTTTATATTTTTTGAAAGTAGAAAATGCGGCAAATTTTTCTTTGATAAAATAAATCCATATCTTTCTAGTGCAATCATTAATGAAAGTAATAAAATACTTATTTTCTCTATGAGACTCAAGAAAAGAACCACATATATTTGTATGAACTAAATTTAGAGATGTGGTTGCGCACTTTATTTTGCTACTAATAAAAGAAAGTCTGATTTGTTTTCCAATTATACAACTTTCACATACTTCTTTTGAGTGTTTGATAACAGGAAGACCATGCACCATTCTTTTAGAGGACAACAACTTCAAACTATTATAATTTAAATGATCGTACTTGAAATGCCATAGTCTTGACTCTTCTTTAAGTTTTGAGTAATAGCATCTTTCAATTTCTGACTTTATATTGATAGGAAACATTTGAATTTTTGATATGTGCACTTCTGCAATCATTCTTCTGTTCTTATCCTTTAAAGTCAGGATAGAGCTATATAAACAATGTATCCTTTCTCCAATAGTTGTTCGATATTTAGTATGTTGCTCTTTAATTCCGGCACATAATACACATTCGAGATGAATTTTTCTTCACCACTCTTCGATCTAAACATAATTTTTCTTTTTGTTTAATAAGTACTTTTGATGAATCACCAAATTTTACATTGCCATCAACATTCTCGTCTATTAAAACAAATAGTTCCTTCCTTCCACATATATGATTTGAAGCACCAAAATCTAGAAACCATATGTTTTGTGGATCTTTAACTTCGTCTTGGCATGCGAGTAGTAGTGAAGTTTCTGCAACTTCTGCTTCTATTCTACTATTGATATAATGGTTCATTCCTTCAATACTTTTATACCAGCAATCTTTCCTGTAGTGACCATATATTTTGCAATTATAATATTGGATGTTCGATCTTTCCCCACCATAAGAACTTGGGTGACTGTTATTGCGTCCGCCTTTTTTTGGGCCATTTTTGTGTCATGAATCGCGACTACTATTGTTGCTACTTTGTCTTTTCATTATTATATCTCTTTTGATTCTTATATTTATTATAATTATTTTCTCAATGATTTTTGCCTTTTTCTATTGTCAAGTTTCAACAGTGACTTGAGGGCTTGTTCAATCGACTTGACTTCAGATAATTTTTATAGTCTTTGCTCATGTACTTGGAGGGATCATGTTAATTGGTCGATGAAGAGATTATTGATATCTTTTGACTCTTCTATGGCGACAACAATATGCTCAAATTTCGGTATGAGGGAACGAAGAACCCTTTCTACAACTCGTGCATCATTGAGTTGTTCTCCATTTCGCTTCATTTGGTTTACAATTACCAAAACGCGAGAAACATAATCCGCGACACTTTCGGACTCCTTCATGCGGATTGCTTCGAATTTCGCTCGAAGCTTTTGTAGATGAATCTGCTTCACTTTGTCATCACTTTTAAAGACGGCGGCAAGAACATCCCATGCCTCTTTGCTCGAAGTTGCTTTGGCAATTTTCTCGAACGTCGACTCCTCTACTGCTTGATAAAGATAGAAGAGGGCCTTTTTGTCTTTCTTGTATCCTTCAACTCGTTTCGTTGAGTTACAGTTAATGCGGCTTCTTTTTGCTCTGTGTGTTCTTGGTATCCAATTTTAACTACTTCCCAAAAGGTCTTGAGAACCAAGAAGTCCTTTCATTTGAATGCACCAGCGCTCGTAATTGTCTTTTAATAGTTTTGGGATTTGGGTTTGGAGAATTTGATTGGCCATTTTTTTGACAGAATTTCTTTCTAGCGACCTGGCTCTGATACCAAATGTTGGTAGGACAGAACTATATTAAAAGAACTTTAAAATATTTTAAATTAGAAAGGCCAAATTTATTTAAATACGACTGAACTTAAGTACAAATGAACTTAGAGCGTGTTTGGTTCGGGTTATCTTGCTAGGAATACGGGCAATCCTGTCAGAATTACTACGTTTGGTTCATTCAGTCTGTAATCTAGTAGGTAATTTAGCATCACAAATGACGTAAGATTACTGCGAAAATATTACCGAGCGGGGAGTGGGTATCTCGTATTATTAATGCGGGGTAATCTTGCATGTTATGTAAAATTATAAGTTTACCCTCCATCCCTCCAAACCCTTTCAATACGTCATTTTTACCTCTCTCTCTCTTTCTCTCATCTATTCCTATTCTCGCACAAACCCTTCTCTACTACCAATATCGGCCAAGTGCTAGCCGCCGCCACCTCAGCCGCCTCTCTGCCACCGACATCGCCACCGAGGTTGCTGCCGCCACCCTCTCCGCCGGCTCTCTGCCGCCGACATCACCGCCAAAGTCGACACTAACGTCGCTGCCGCCACCGTCTCCGCCGACACCGCCACCGAAGTCGCCGCTGACGTTGCCTCCGCCGCCCTCTCTGTAGCCGGTATTTCAGTTTTGAAAATTAATAACTAGTTTTTTTTGTTTTAATTTTTAGTTTAGTTCTGGATCTGTCTTTTTTTCATGTGTGGTCTTTTTATTTATATTGCTTGTTAATAGAATTAATTCAAGTGCAAATTATATTAAGTTATAGTTTACTAAAAAAATATTAAATTTGACCATAAGGGCAATTTTGGAATAGACTATGCTTTACTGTCAAGATTACTGAATTTTATAAACTGAACCAAACATAGTAATTCTATATACACTGTAATCCAGTATTATATTACTCCATTAAACCAAAAGAGGTGACGCAGGATCAGTAGTAATCCAATTCAGAAATCTTAGATATCTGATTATGTCGAAACAACCTGTAATGCTACATAACTCGAACCAAACGCGCCCTTAGTACAATTGCCATATATTTGGATACATTCCACAACAAATCACATGCCCTCTATGTATAGAGCATGAAACGATACAACTCTTCACGAAAAGAAAATTCCCTACATTAAAAGACATTCCTAAACTAAAAGACACAATCTTACAAAGGGGCATATCCTTTCAAAAGTACACATCCTTTCAACAAATGAAATAATTTAAATAATTAAATAATAAACAAGCTTATAATCTAACAGTTTAGCAATCCTTTTACCTGATGATTTCAAGCACTAACCTTTAGCGCATGCAACTTAAGAACACCTCTATGAGGTTTCTCTCCAGCTCATAAGGAGATCATGCATGGTCGATACAGAGTTCTGTTTAAACTAATTTACAATGAGTCGCGTCGCATCGTCATGCTCTTGTTATCTTCCTAAATCTTCACTACAAGTTGGAAGCTCGATTAAAGAAGTGAAATTATAAGCCATTAACTATTCAAATGAGTAAAACTACACGAAAAAGAAGTGCAATATTCACAGCACCTGGTTTATTTTACTTGCCACCAAACAACAGTTGTAGCTTGATTATTAGATACTGGGTAATCCCACTTTCCAATTACATATTATTATAGATTCTTCCAGGTATGAAGATGCAATAGGGCTTCTAAAGGGTCTACTTAGCAGAATAACTTCTGATAGCAGAAGAGGATATTGGACGCTGAGGCTTTCTGTTGATTTGGAACACATAGGCCGCCTCAATGAGAGCCTTTTAGTAGCAGAGGAAGGAGTTCTTGATAAGTGGGTTCGGGCTGGCTCAAAAATGGCACTGCAAAGGAGAGTGCTTCGTCTGTGCAAACCACCACGCCGCTGGAAAACACCGAGTTATGCTGAATCAGTTAAGAGAATTATTAAGGAGGTTAGTGTCTCACTTGTTTTCATGAATTTCAGGGTTGTAACTTGCAATTTATTGTGAAAAAGAGTCATAATTACTTATTCAATCCCTTAAGTTTGATTCAAATTTCAGCTATGTTCTTGGAGTTTTCTGTGAATAATTTAGTTCCTTATGTTTGCTGTGTACCAATCAAGTCCTGTTAATCTATCATCTAAAGAAGATGTTGCATCAGCATACATTGCTGGTCAGGCAAACCTCAGAACACTGCTATGTCTGGGAAGTTTAATGATGATTCTGATGTGACTGCTTTTTTTAAGACTGTAGACTAATAAAAAGGCTTGATTTTTATGCTGGACAAAATCTGAGAGTCCTAGATTGTTAAAATTGAGCTCTGAGGATGTAAATTGAAATCAGGGGCTAACTTTTGCAATTTGCTCATTAGAGAAATTTAGATTATTCTGTAATTCTGGCTGTCTGTTGTTTGTGTAGGTTAATATTATGGGAAGGCCTTTAATTTGTGAAGTAGGAGCAAAGAATGTATTTTATGGTTATGATGGTGAGCTGTGTGGGGTGGAGCAGCTTGCTTTGCAATATTATGCTGAAGAAGGGGGTGGGTGGCGGGGAATTCATTCAGAAAGCGGCATTTGGATGACTATTTTTGGCCTTCTCATGTGGGATGTTTTATTTGCCGATGTTCCTGATGTATTTCGGTCTAAATTTCAGGTAAAGTTTCAGGGCTCCCAAGCATTTCTCATTCGTTTAGTTAATGTAGATTGTGCGGCAGTAGAGATAAGTAATTTTGAGATCAGGGAAGTATGGACAACTGTATAGAGAGTTTAGTCTTTAACTCTTAAGAGTGCGCTCAGTTGTCTCCCTTCGAATTAGTGCTGCTTGATTGGTTTTAATTGTTCCATTTGTTGCTATAGAGAATCCTTATTAGCTTCTGGTGAACCCATCATTTTTCATGCTCGTACTAGCAATGGATGTATTGAATAAGCCAATCGTTTGCCGACTTAAAATGATCTTTGTTCTTTTGGTTTTTTTCCCTTTATTTTTCCTCATTATATGTGTAGATATAGGTCTGTTTTGGCATACGTCTCTTGTTTCAAATATTTGTAAGTTTCTTTCATAGAGGCAAAACAAAAAAGGGAAAAGCATTTTTAACTTATGACTGAATGGTTGATGTCAACCCTAGATTGCTGATATGGTCCTTAGATTAGGTTTTTCTAATTATAGAAAGTGGTATTATTATTGAATATTTTTATCATTTCCAATAAAATAGATTTAGGGTTTTGGGCTTAAAAATATGTAGTTTTTAGGGTTTGTGCAATAACGAGGAATTAGCCGTCTTGTTCTATTTTCCCTTTCTTTCTCTTCCTCTTATCCCTCTCTATCTGTTTAATCTATCTCTTTCTAGATGGTTAGATACCCTCGAAGCGATCGTTTATCCTTATCGATACGGTAGAACCATATCAATTGCAAAGTTAATGTGGCTTCCTTCTGATATACTAGGACTGATTTTACGCTACTGATCATGTGATTTTAATGCTGTTCTACGCCCTTGCAGATTGCTCCTCTAGACCTCCACACAGATGACTTCTACGAAGAGCGAAAGAGTCTCATAGAAACTCAATTGAAAAGGATACATGAGGGCATGGCCGAAGAGATATTGATCAGTTCGTGGGAGTTACATCACGGTACATCATGCCGGGGCGTCAACTGGGAGAGGCATTCTCTATCCGACCTACGAGCTGCAGTCTCATGCATAGGGGGCCGCTGCTTGGCTTCTCTGTGCCGCCATCTGGCTCTCGATTATAGAAACTGGTCGAGTGGCATGCCTGACCTCCTGCTATGGCGCTTTCATGGAGATAACGGTAATAAAACTGGCGGCGGCGGTGGTGGTGAGGCCAAGCTCGTGGAAGTGAAGGGTCCGAGAGATCGGCTCTCGGAGCAGCAGCGCGCGTGGATGCTACTGCTCATGGACTGCGGCTTTGATGCTGAAGTCTGCAAAGTGAGTCCCGCCGCCAAAGATCAATAACTTTCTGGATTGATCATTTATTGTTGCATTGTTGTATGTTTCAAAAGTTCAATGCTGTTCTTCATGTGTAAAGATTATTCATGCGGATTGAAGCAGAAATGAGTGGGAGGAATTTTCTCATTAAAGGTTTATTTTCATACCTATTCATATGGAAATGAATTAAACTTTACGGACGAAATGAATGGAAATATGACAAATAATATCATTTTTATCTCTGTTGTTACTGGGCATGTATGATGTTGCCTTCTTCGTTGGAGTTAAATGCAGTTCCTTCACAAAACAAAAAATAAATAAAACAAATGCGGTAAAATAATTTCTGTTGCAATTGTGATTATAGGGTTTGATTTACACCCTCCATCTTACGATTTACAGATTCCGCTGAATTTCTAATTTTCTTTTTTGAAAAAAGATTGATAATACATAAGAAATTATTGGCCTCTGACTCTGAATGAAGGGGTGTAAGATTTACAATCCCTTTTTGGTTGTATAGATATATTCTTGTTTCAAAATAGAATTAGCGGATTGCCCATCTGTAAATCTCATTTACCTATCTAACCCTTAGCTGGGGTGGCATTTCCTGATTCCGTGATGAAGCAATTTGGGCGGACTTTTTTTTTAACAATAACCATATAAAAGTTTCTAATTAGCCAAATAATTTTTTCAAAATTTTATTTAGCCAACTAACTCTCTTTCTGCCAACTAACTCTCCTTCTGCCGACTTAGTATTCTTTCAAAAGTTCTAATCGTCAGGTTGTTAACATTGTATGAGAATTATTAAAATTTTTATTTGATTGTTAAAATTGTATTGATAGGTTGTTAGATAGTTTAGGTTGTTAGCATTATATATGAAAAATAGAAAGAAACGATAAATTATTCACCATTTTCTTCTTTAAGGAAAAGATAATGGATAGTTTATTATTGTTAAAAAATAAGAGAAAGACGGTGAATCATTTATCATCTTCCAATTTATTTTTTCAATTCAGCACTGAGTTGGATAAAATAAAATTATTTGGCCAAATAAATTTTTTACAAGGTTTTGGGCAGTTAGATAAATTAGAAATATTTTTAATAGTGTTTTGGAGGGACAAAAACGGTGATTTTCAGAAGCTACTCTTTCGCAGCTTTTGGTTAAACGTGGGTTATGGGCATTTAAAGAAATCTAACAATGTTTTAAAATGGCACAACTACCTACATACTTTACTACTAATTTAAGTCTATCCTTATTAAAGACTATAGAGTTAGTTCTACTAGTAATGATAAAAATTATGAAGACCCCGTTAACTATTGGCCATTTCTTCCTTAGCTTTATGTAACACCCCATACTGTTCTTTTTTTTTATTTTGACCTCTTTTCATTGAAATTGGACCTTTTGCAATTTCTAAATTTTGAGGGACTCGGCGGCATAAGTGCCTAGCCCTAAGTTAATTAGGTCTCTTTACGTAGCCCCGCCCTCCCCCCCCCCTATACTCGTTCCGCCTCTCTTTCACGCGTCTCTCTCCTCTCCTCACCGTGTCCGTACGGCGCTCCCGTCTCTCTCCCTCACGCGGCCTTTTTTCTTCCGCTTGCTGCGTCTGTACAGCCCCTCTCATTCCCCACGTGCGTGCGACGCCGCTCGATCTCCGTCGTCATCGCCATCATCCGTAACCGCCGCCACGATCCTCATCTATCGATATTTTTTTTGATTCGCCGTCATCACTTTCGTCATCAAGAAGGTTTCGACGATTGACCTTCTGTGCAATTTTCGATCAGATAGCTTCTTAGCTTAGAAGCCGCTTTCGAGGTAAGCGACCGGACACCTGTTAGTTTTTCGTAAAATAATTTAGAAAAATATGTTGATTGTGTGAAAATCTATATTTTGTAGATTTCAAAATTAAGGGTTAAGCATATTATGAAATATTTCTGAAAACTGTATTTCATCCGTGATTGACAATTTGTTTTAGCAAAGAAATTTATTTGCAATTGGATAATCTGTTTGGTAAATTAGTGACTGGTTAATTTTTGAATTATAATGTCTCTTGGTATTCTGCTATATAATGTTGGCCATGTCGACATTTACTTTGTTATAGAAGCTAGCTTCGTCTTTGTATTGCGCCTTCGGGTGCCTGCGCCTATCCGCGCATTTGTTTTGTTTGCGCTTTCGAGCGTATCTGTTTTGTACATGCACCTTCGGGTGCCTCTGTTCTGTTATGCACCTTCGGGTGCTTCTGTTTCGTTTGCGCCCTCGGGCGTATCTGGATCTGGCCAACGGATCACAAATATAGTTAGTTGCCAGAGACTTTATATTTATTTTGTTTAATTACTGAAAGAGAAATGCTTTGTAAATTTATCGTTTCAATCTGATATGAATTTTAAGTTTTGTAATATCTTAATTTCCAAAGTTTTGTAAGTTATAAACCAGTCGCTCAAATTAACTTTTGCATGTTATATATTTATTTGTATGCTTAATCCGACTAATGTGGTGTATGGTTGCTTACCCAGGTACCAAGACTGATTCGCGGGGCGGGACTGAGACCGAGTGAACGTTAGACTTAGCTAGTTTTTTTTTTAATTTTAGTTTTATTATTTTATGTCTAGTATATTTAGATATAAATTTTGAATTTCGTAGACTATCATCTGTTTATTGCTTCTGTGTCGATTTCTCCATATCCGCATTTTTGTTAGTTATGGTACTCGCTAAACCGGATTTTTGCTTGTCTTCTGTAGTAAGTTGAAATTAAATTCTTAGTCTCATCTTTTGGTTCTTTGAATTTAGAGAAATTTTATAATCATCATTTTGCGTGTTTTCTGTCTAGCTCTGTAGCCTTGCATATTTGCTATTTTAGCAGGTATGCGGCGTCTGTTATGTCTCGGGTTCGGGCCGTGACAGAAATTATGGTATCAGAGCCTAGGTTTAAGATCTCTAGGAATGTTTAAGGCATAGGACTGTGAGAGCTTAATAGGACGTGTGAGGATGGGTAGAAGTATGCGTATGTTCGATTTTATTCCATCATTGCTTTATGGTTTCGATTAACATCCTGTATTTATGTGCTTGTGACTTTTCTCGCACTAAGATGGTGCGTCAGTCCCGTCGTATCAACACCAACAATGAGCAACCGAGAGACCCACCTCCAGGTGGATTCGGAGATGCAGATCTGAACGCCACCCTTGCCTCACTTTTGAATACAGCACCTGCGGCAGCTGTTCCGCCTCAGACCTCTGCGCCACCTTCTATCCAGAATCCACCACAATCCGTCACAGCATCTCAGACGAACGCTCCAACTTTCGCTCCACTTCCTCAGGCCGTGGGTATGGGAATGCCTTCGAATACCATTCCCACTATCTTTCCGTATCCGCCGTCGACTAGTCTTCCCGGTTCTGCTCCGCCTCCGCCATCGACCGCTATTCCAGCCCACTCCGCTACCTTAACGCAGAGCACCACAATGGACCCCCTAGTCGCCACCCTAATTCAAGCTGTTGTTGGGTTAGTTCAGACTCAGCAACAGAATCTACAGCAGAATTCTGCTCCTAGTTCCGTTGAGTCGAGTTCGAGAGTTCAAGAGAGGAGCATTAATGAATTCAAGAAATTTGCCCCTCCACCTTTTACCGGCGCTACAAATCCGGACGAGGCAGAAACTTGGATCAAGGAAATGGAGAAGGCATTTACGGCCATGCAATGCACCGATGAGAGAAAGTTAGATTCGGGACCTATATGCTTCAGGGCAGAGCGAATAATTGGTGGGAAAGCGAGTTGAGGACCCGCGGTAACAATATAGCAACCATTTCGTGGAAGGATTTTCGATCAGCGTTTTATGCTAAGTACTTCCCTAGGAGTAAACTTCGCCAGCTTGAGAGGCAATTTTTAGATCTAAAGCAAGAGTCGATGTCTGTGGAGGAGTACGAGGCCGAGTTTGATCGACTTTCACAGTTCGCTTCGAAATTGGTAGATGACGATGAGTCACGAGCCAAGAGATTTGAGGAAGGATTGAATGGACACATCCGCACTGGTCTCGCGCCTCTACACCTTGAGACATACGATGAGGTTGTTTCAAGGGCGAAATCTTTAGTTTCAGTATGGAGACAGACTCAGGAGGAGCGTAACGCAAACAAAAAGAAGAGGAATAGAGAGTCTTTTGAAAAAGGAGATCGAAATGTAAGAGAATCGGAGAGATCTAATAACGCTGAGATGTCACGTAACACGCCACCTCGTAGTGGACCACCAAATCGAGATCAGAAGCCGAAATGCTCAGTTTGTGGAGGATGGCATAAGGATTCAGAATGCAGACATATTACTGGTGGTTGCTTCAGATGCGGCGACTTGAATCATCGGATAGCTCATTGCCCTCTCCTTAGCACTGACTCTGGCACTGGATCCAAGCCTCAGCAGAAATCGACCGCTCCAGCCGATCGCGATCGTGCCCCTTCTTTCGATCAGCCCAGAGGTGGAAGACCTCGAACACAGGGTCGTGTTCACGCTCTCTCCTATCAGGATGTCCAGGCATCTAATGCCGTGGTCTCAGGTATTCTGCCCGTTGATTCCGTAATTGCTCGTGTTCTCTTGATTCTGGAGCTACCATTTTTTCCTTGTGTGTATCTTCTGTTTTTGTTCGAAAGTATTTGTTACCCTCCGAACATTTGCATTATATTTTGTATTTTGCTACGACCTTGGGGATGGATTGGCTTTCGTACCATGTTACTCTGAACTATCGGGAAAGGCGGGTGGATTTCAACATTCCTGAGGAACCCGAGGAGCAGATGAGGACGACGTACCCTTAGCTCTTCGAGAGCTAAGATATGTTAAGTTTAGAGGACTAAACTTCTTTTTAGGAGGGGAGAATGTAACACCCCATACTGTTCTTTTTTTTCATTTTGACCTCTTTTCATTGAAATTGGACCTTTTTGCAATTTCTAAACTTTGAGGGACTCGGCGGCATAAGTGCCTAATTAAGCCCTAAGTTAATTAGGTCTCTTTACGTAGCCCCCCCCTTATACTCGTTCCGCCTCTCTCTTTCACGCGTCTCTCTCCTCTCCTCACCGTGTCCGTACGGCGCTCCCGTCTCTCTCCCTCGCGC
The DNA here is from genome assembly GCA_016920855.1 of Puya raimondii. Lineage (NCBI taxonomy): Eukaryota > Viridiplantae > Streptophyta > Magnoliopsida > Poales > Bromeliaceae > Puya > Puya raimondii. The sequence continues at coordinate 23,513,364 of JABWPP010000049.1, forward strand.
GGCCTTTTTTCTTCCGCTTGCTGCGTCTGTACGGCCCCTCTCGTTCCCCACGTGCGTGCGACGCCGCTCGATCTCCGTCGTCATCGCCATCATCCGTAACCGCCGCCACGATCCTCATCTATCGATATTTTTTTTGATTCGCCGTCATCACTTTCGTCATCAAGAAGGTTTCGACGATTGACCTTCTGTGCAATTTTCGATCGGATAGCTTCTTAGCTTAGAAGCCGCTTTCGAGGTAAGCGACCGGACACCTGTTAGTTTTTCGTAAAATAATTTAGAAAAATATGTTGATTGTGTGAAAATCTATATTTTGTAGATTTCAAAATTAAGGGTTAAGCATATTATGAAATATTTCTGAAAACTGTATTTCATCCGTGATTGACAAGTTGTTTTAGCAAAGAAATTTGTTTGCAATTGGATAATCTGTTTGGTAAATTAGTGACTGGTTAATTTTTGAATTATAATGTCTCTTGGTATTCTGCTATATAATGTTGGCCATGTCGACATGTACTTTGTTATAGAAGCTAGCTTCGTCTTTGTATTGCGCCTTCGGGTGCCTGCGCCTATCCGCGCATTTGTTTTGTTTGCGCTTTCGAGCGTATCTGTTTTGTACATGCACCTTCGGGTGCCTCTGTTCTGTTATGCACCTTCTGGTGCTTCTGTTTCGTTTGCGCCCTCGGGCGTATCTGGATCTGGCCAACGGATCACAAATATAGTTAGTTGCCAGAGACTTTATATTTATTTTGTTTAATTACTGAAAGAGAAATGCTTTGTAAATTTATCGTTTCAATCTGATATGAATTTTAAGTTTTGTAATATCTTAATTTCCAAAGTTTTGTAAGTTATAAACCAGTCGCTCAAATTAACTTTTGTATGTTATATATTTATTTGTATGCTTAATCCGACTAATGTGGTGTATGGTTGCTTACCCAGGTACCGAGACTGATTCGCGGGGCGGGACTGAGACCGAGTGAACGTTAGACTTAGCTAGTTTTTTTTATTTTAGTTTTATTGTTTTATGTCTAGTATATTTAGATATAAATTTTGAATTTCGTAGACTATCATCTGTTTATTGCTTCTGTGTCGATTTCTCCATATCCGCATTTTTGTTAGTTATGGTACTCGCTAAACCGGATTTTCGCTTGTCTTCTGTAGTAAGTTGAAATTAAATTCTTAGTCTCATCTTTTGGTTCTTTGAATTTAGAGAAATTTTATAATCATCATTTTGCGTGTTTTCTGTCTAGCTCTGTAGCCTTGCATATTTGCTATTTTAGCAGGTATGCGGCATCTGTTATGCCTCGGGTTCGGGGCGTGACACTTTATTTATTTATTTATTTTTAGTTGGCACTTCTTCAACTTTTTAACTTTTTTAAATTAATTTTTTGTCACGCCCCGCCGGGCCTTAAACACCAACTAGGTGGAAAGAATAACCGCACGGGCGCATGCACCAGACCCGCCGAACGGATAGAGTCCCTTCTATCCGCCCAAGGCGTCACAACACAAGCTTATCCACAATGTTCCAACTAGGAACGGAGTACAAGAGTTGCACAAGGAAAGCATCAACATAAAGAAGTTCTACTTCTATTACATCACATGGCACAATATACATGTCCAAAATTTTCTTTTCTTTCTTTTTTCATTCCATACACTATGTTCCAAAACGATGGAATATACAATTTCATACATATAATGAAAATCCCCTATGCTGTCGTAGTCCAAAACTAGGGGTACACTCTATGTGTCACCAAAATGGAAGGGCCGCTATCTAAAGAGCTAAACCCTTGCCTCGCTCCGCCGCCTCACTCGCGGAAGGACCTGGAAAATGTGGGGTGAGAACTATAAACATAGTTCCCAGTGGGTAAGGCCACCCAAGAGAGAAGCTCGACCCACCAGATCCAAAGAAACACCATATGCATAAGTTAGATCACATATAACTATGCAACAATTATTTACATGCTTGTAAATAAACATAAAGGATGCAACCAAATGAAATATAATTTATCATTCTCTCCTAGGTTCATCCTATGTCTCACAATGACTAAGTTCATTTACTTGTCATTTACTTATGGTTTCGGAATCGCCGTCTCACCATAATTATTCCAACATTCGAGGAGTGAACTCGTCACCTCCTAGTTCGAGTAGCGAACTCGTCGCATACTCGGGATAGCAAAATCGTCGCATACCCCGTCTCAACACGGCCACAGCATGGCATGGGTAGCGAACTCGTCGCATACCCGGGATAGCAACCTCGTCGCACATCCCATCTTGACACCACCAACTCATGGCGTGGTAGCGAAATCGTCGCCTACCCGGGATAGCAAAACCTTTGCACATCCCGTGTCAATACGGCCAACTCATGGCATGGTAGCGAAATCGTCGCCTACCCGGGACAGCAAAATCGTCGCACATCCCGTCTCAATACGGCCAACTCGTGGCATGGTAGCGAAATCGTCGCCTACCCGGGATAGCAAAATCGTCGCACATCCCGTTGTTCACGTTTTTCACTTGCCAACCTAAGTCTCATGACCTTAGGTTCAAGTCACTAAGTCTCGCCTATGTTCAATAACACTAAGCTTACTTTCTCATTATCAACCTAGGTTCCATGACTCTAGGTTCCAATCTCATGTCAAACCTATGTTCAATGACACTAGGTTTCAATCTCACATGTTCAACCTATGTTCAATAACACTAGGTTTAACCTCATGTCCAACCTATGTTCAATAACATTAGGTCTAACCATACATGCAATCATGCAACAAGTATTAATATTTGAATTATACTTGAAATATACATCATGCAATAGGATCTCATTGTTCAACCTATCATGATTTTTACTTTTGCCAACATGCAAATTCTAGGGTTCACAACACATACCATTTTATCTTTAAATGGATATTTACCCTAGACATGGAAGTGATCTAATCACTTCGGTAAACACAAACCCACCTCAAGAGCTTCCAAATTCTTGTATTCCTCAAGCTCCTAAGTGTCCAAGCTTTGAGTTCTTGCTTCAACCCAAGCTTCTACAAGAAAACGGTTCGTTACTCGTTACGAACCCTAAATTCAACTCAATATGTGAAATCAAGTGTTCCAACATGATTTCCTATGCCTCAATTGCAATTCCCGAAGGTCCAAATATTTTTAGAACCTCTCATTGCAAAAGCCCCAAATCTACCTAGGGTTTGCATGCATGCAAGCCAAACCCTAGATTTCATGGCCAATCTCCCACCATTTGTGGTTTAGATTGCATAGGGTTTCCAAAAACCTCATTTCAAAGGATTAAATTCTAGGTTCAAACCCTAAATCACAAGAACTCACCTCAAAGCCCTAGCTCCCAAGCTTCTTCTTGCACCAAGAAGCTCCAAATCCACCTTAGAAGCTTTTTCCAAGGTCAAATCCTTCACTTCTCCAAGCTTTGGAGAGATCTCTAGAGAGAGAAAGTGAGGGAGAGGGAGAGGGAAGTGAGGAGAAATGGAGGAGTAATGAGGAGAGGGACCCCAGCCCTCTATATATAGCCTATCCCCACCAAATTACCAAAATACCCCTCACTGGGCATTCTGCACCAGCCGGGTCCGGACCTTGCGGGTAGGGTCCGGACCCCGCACTGATAACCGACCAGCGCGCAGGCCGGGTCCGGACCTTGGCATCAGGGTCCGGAACCCGTACACACCCCAACCTAGCACGCGGCTCGGGTCCGGACCTCAAGTCCCGGGTCCGGAACCCGTACGTTCCCCATCTCGGACATCGGCTCGGGTCCGGACCGTGGCACCCGGGTCCGGACCGCAGCCGGCCACGAACTTCATTGTCTGGACCCCAGTTTCCACGGTCCGGACCCCGTGAGCAGTTTTGCTCCAGTAGGTCATTTTCTTCGAAATCTTCGATTTCTGGGTTCCCACTTGCACCCAAAATGTCCCGAAACCAGCGGAACCCAATTCCACACCAGCCATTACCGGCTCTTTCCGAACTTCATCAAATTTAGTAAAGTTCGAAACAACGCACCGAAATTCAAAGTGCTACATTTTTAGTCTATGAAATTAAATATTTTATCAAATTTATTAGCGATTCTATCAAAATGTACCACTTTAATCACTTTCTAGTAAATAAAACTTAAGAACATGTCAACTGCAAAATGTATTTTGAAATGTATACCTTAACTCTAAATTTCTAATTGTTATTTACTTTTTTTTTTTTGTACTTATCATATTTTTAATATTTTTTTAAAATATTTTAGTTAGATCTATCAATCATGTATTATTATTTGCATTAGACTCAAATCATACCATTTTAGTGCAAACAAATTATATAAAAATAAATATTTGTCATTTATAACTTTTCGTTATTTGGTAATTCAAAATAACTTTTTAATTTGTCACCAAACAAGTTATGAATCGGATTTTTTTTTTGTGCCAACTTTAGTGCTACGTTGGACAAAAATGAGAAGAGCAGTGAATCGTTCACCGCCTTTAAAAAATGGTGAATCATTCTCTATTTTCAAATTATTATCGTTTTCTATAGATTTTTTTTTTATGGGTCATGGAGATATTTTTCGACTATTTAATGGGTGCTCACGATATTGGTAGCGAATGTGGGCATGAGGACGACAAGGTTTAGTAAAATGTAAAGACTTCGGTGAATGTTCCGTTGAATTATTAATTATTTTGCTAATAATAAATTATATGTACTGCAAACAAAGTTAGTCTCCGCCTGTAGCGACTATTGCTCTTTTATTGATTAGTAATGCGCAATCTATAACGCCTGTGTGCAATCCACGCCCTCTTATGTGCAACCTACGACCTCACATGGACAAACCACGACCTCATGCGCAACCCATGACCTCCTATGGACAACTCACGACCTCTCGTGCCCCACCGACGACCTCTCGTGCACAACCGACGACCTCCCATGCACAACCGACGACCTCCCGTATAGAACCCACGATGTCCCATATACAATTCGAACCTTATGAATGGGGGTAAAGAAAATTTCATCTTTCTTTACATTAATGGTACTTAAATTGTACCTAATGTAGTGAAGTTTCAATAAATGTGCAGGTTATCTACTTCCTATGAACATTGGAATGAGCCTATTATTAATGAATTTGATATTAATATTGGTGCCTGGGAAGGTGATAATGATAGTGATCATGAGGATGCACCCATTAACAATGATGATCATTATAACAGTGAGGATAACTATTGGAATGATCTTGCTCCAGATATAGATTAACGGTTGAATTGCCTTGCAAATAATATTTACAATGAAAATGGTGGCCCACATGAAAATAAATGAATATACAGACAATCTTGATAAGGAAGTTAAATTTGTTGACCATCCAGAGGACTTTTCTGCGGATAACAATTGGGTAAATCAGTATGTCGTAGACTCCACTGAGTTTGATGTTCGACAGATCAATACTGGTCTATCTAGCATTAACGGGACTTGGGTTGGTCGGATCTTTCATGATAAGGCATCTTTATTAGACACTCTAAATCAATGGCATATACAAATAATGTTCAAATGAAAGTTTTGAAATCTACTAAAACGACTAATACTGTAAAATGCACGATTGAGGGATGTCCTTGGAGATTACATGCTTCAGTTCCCACACTTTAGTTCCTAAAGATGTGACATACTTCAAAGTTAAAACATATGCTCGCCAACCCACATGTGTAATTCTAATGCTAAATGTGTCGCATCGTAATTGTACTTTGGATTATATATGTCAGATGATTCTCTCAACAATAAAAGTAAGACTTAATATGGCACCAAAAGAAATATAACCAACAGTACGATCCAGTTTGCATGTTGACATAAAGTATTAGAAGGCATGGCTAGCAAGGAGCAAAATATTACAGATTATTTACGGTAGCTGGAAGCAGTCATATACAGACTTGCCTCGTTATATTACTATGGTGTAGAAAAGTAACCCTGATACTTTATGGCATCTTGATCATAGGTGGTACTCAGATGGGATTTGTCGGCTTGATCGTTTTTTTTGGTCATTTGGATCTTGTAATGCACCGAATTTTAGCCAAATTGGCGAAGTGCAGATTAAAGTCATGCTAGGCATGATTAAAATAGGTTTGGAGAAGTTTAGGTTGAGTTTGGATCAAATTGAAATCAATTTCAGATTGAAATAGAGTCCCAAGAGAAGTTCAAATCTGAATTCCAGACTTCCCAAATGCCGAGAATAGGGTTTCGGGTGCCCGAACTATTTCGGACGTCCCATCTAAGTGCCCAGACCAAGCAGACACTCTACCCGAGAGTTCGCGTTCATGAACGAATAAACTTTCGGGTGACCGAATGATCTCCCGGGTGTCCAAAACAGCTTTGGAAGGTTCCAACAGGCGTCCGAACCCTTTCCGGACACCTGCCCGAGAGCTTGGGTGCACGAAGGAATAAACATTCAGACATTCGAATTGCCTTTCGAGGCGTCCGAAACACCTTTCGGGCGATTCCTGCGGGCGTCCGAGCACCTTCCAGATGCTCAACCCGAGAGCAGGGATCGCACGACTTGTTAAATAAACGGGCGCCCGGTTTGCCCTACGGGCGCCCGATACTGGTATCGAGCGGATAGGGAGGGTGCTCGGAACATCTTCTGGACACTACAGCGGAAAGCGTCGAAGTTGTGGTTTCGAGCTTTCGGGCGCCTGAAACCTGTTCGGAGGCTGTGTTATGATTAGTTGCAAATAAGAATGTTTGAGGGGTTTGAGTGCAATTGTAACACTTCTACCCGTCATAGCCAAAACCCTACATCTCTCTTATTTCTTGCTTACATTCTCTCTTTTCTTTCTCTCTCTAAAAAAGGGAGAACCCTAACTTCTTCCCATTGTTGGATCTCTTTGATCTATTACATTGGAGGCTTGAAAGAGGTCTAGAGCGTTAAGGAGAAGTCTAGGAGGGAGAAGGCAACCACCTCAACTGACATTTCTCTTGCTAGGAGGTGAGTTTGGATTTTTAGGGTTTATTTTTAGGGGCTTTTCCAAATGAGGGATTTTACGGTTCTAGCTTGGCTAGGACTTATTCTTTAGGGTTTCTTGAGATTCTAGAGACATTAAGAACCATCTACAAGGAGGATTTAAAAATAGGTAAGGAATATCATCGAAATAAATTTGATCTCCCCTTTGTCTAAAGTTTTTCTTATTCATATGCATGTAATAAAAGTAGAAGGTAGATCAAACATATTTAAATTGCATGGTAGACTTAAGAGCATATGACCTAAGGAGATAAGGTTTTTAACCCTTGTTATGTTAAAGTCTATGTTATATGTATATGAAATACTATGTGAACTTGGAACTTTGATGACTTAGTAGTGACATCAAAACCTAGGAGGAAACTTAGGATGTGGAACGTAGAGACATATGGACATCTATGCAAACTTGATCTAGGAAACAAAGGAACGTATGCATTAACATAGTGGATAACCCTAGAGTCATAAGAACTTAGGGTGAAGTAAGGTATAAGTCGCGATCTTCCCGAAGTATCATATTGGGAGATGTAGAATCCCCCTAGACTCCCTACTCCATATTTGGAGTTGCCGATCTCCCTTGACTCTCTCTACCATACTTGGAGATGTCGATTTCCCTTGACTCTTAGTGCCTACTAATTGGAGAGATGTCGATCGCCTTCGACTCTCTATGAGGTGTTTAGCAAGAAGTAGAACCAAACCAAAAAGTTAGTTAGGGATAAGAAGGATTTGGGAACAGTCATGTCGACTAATGGCATAATATATTATTGTGGCATATTGTATTTATTTAAGGCATAGTAGTTTTATTTTTCTTCCTTGCATCTCTACTATAGGAATAGTTGTTTTATTTATTACTATGGTAATACTAATGCCTCCTTTAGACCAAGTGAGTGTAGAGCGCCATTTTCGGCAGTTGCACCCACTGAAAATTTATTTTAAGTTCTTACCCCATTGTGGTTGTTGTTTTTCAGAGCCATCCTCTGCCAGCAAGGTGTGTAATCGCAGCAAGGGCGTCGCGAGATAGATAGACCGTGGTTAGTCGGTCTAGGAAAGAGTACCTATTTTGTATGGGCAAAGACTTATAATATTTTGGAGATTAATGTGTTGTAAACTCTAAAAAGATTAAACTGTAATGACTTTAATTTAGAAGTTACTTACTCTGATACTTTCTTGTACCCAGATCATATATGTGTTGTACAAGTTGGTGTATGTTTCTGCTTCGTGCAAGTTCGGGGAAACTTGCCCGTTCGGCGGGTCTATTGCACATGCCCGGGTGGGTCCAAACAACAGGCCTTGGGGCGTGATAGACCTTATATTCATGGAATCGCACAATGTCGGCCGGTAGTGAGCATTGATGGCACTCACATGTACGACAAGTACGAAGGTCGTGCATTGATAGCGATAGCTACATATGCAAATAATGGAATATATCCTTTAGCATTTGCAATTTGCGAAGAAGAGAATGGCAGGAGTTGGTGTTAGTTGTTACATAACTTACGTCAATATGTTATACGCAATCGAGAAGTTTGACTTACCTCTGATCAATTTCGTGGATTGAAGGAAATAATGGCTGAGATATACCCTCCACAATAAGGTCACTCACACTGTTGGTGTCTTCGACACATGAAAGTAAATATAAATAAGCGTTTTTAAAATGAGTCTCAGTTAAACTAATTCTATTATATCGGAAATACTTCAACGACCACAGAATATTATATGCATAAGGAAGAACTAGATGCGTTGTACCACGATGCTTAGAAGTGGGTAGATGATCTTGAATAGCACAAAGAGTATTAGGCAAAGGGATTTGATGGAGTACGATGCTTTGGGTTGATGACCACAAATCTTTCTGAAAGCTTAAATGGGGTACCTAAGAGAGTTCGTACTTTGCCTATCACGCCTTTTGTCGCGGCAACATTTGATAAACTTAATAATTATTTTCTACAGCGTCGGGAAGATGGTGAAAGTATGACGTGCTTAGAAGTGGGTAGATGATCTTGAATAGCACAAAGAGTATTAGGCAAAGGGATTTGATGGAGTACGATGCTTTGGGTTGATGACCACAAATCTTTCTGAAAGCTTAAATGGGGTACCTAAGAGAGTTCGTACTTTGCCTATCACGCCTTTTGTCGCGGCAACATTTGATAAACTTAATAATTATTTTCTACAGCGTCGGGAAGATGGTGAAAGTATGACGGACACGTTAGCTCCTAAAGTACGAAGTAAGATTATAAAAGGTATGGAGACGGTGCGGGGACACATTGTCCAACGATTTAGGCTAGTAAAATTTGAGGTATCTACTGGGGATTTGTCATATAAAGTGATTGCGAATGGAATAAATACAAAATATTCTTGTGGTGAATTCACGCTAACAGAAGTACCTTGCTCGCATCCTCTAGCAGTTTGTAGTACGTCACAAAGAAGAATAGATTATCATATTTTTTTTGTTCATGTTTGTATAGTATTGATTGCTATTGCGAGACACACGACCACAATTCCATCCTATTGGAAGGAAGAAAGGTTGCCCACTGTCCACTCTTATTTGGAATATAATGGACGAAAGAGCAGGTCCATGAACAAAATATAGCATTTGTAAACAAGAAGGGCACTACAGGAGCACCTGTCCATAAAATTCAGACAGAGCGCAGCAAGAACGCCAGCATAGGACTTATTGTATTCTTACTTATATTGCCTTAGTATATTATGACTTTTTAGCTAATATGTTATTAACATAACATTCGATATTGCAGATGGCAGATCTAGAGGATGCGGGCCTAGTTGATTCGTCGGTCCTGTCAGAGCAGCATCTCCATAGGTCAGGATTTATAGGAGTGGTCAGAGTTAAATAATTTAATTGAAAATTTATTATAGTACTATTAGGTCGAAATGATAGTCTAACTACACTTTGTTGCATTATAGGAGTATCGTGTTGTTTAGTTCAAGAAGCATGGCCGTAAGCTAAACAAGTGTGACACCCCCAGTATTTAGAATAGTCCCATATGTGAAGTATAATAGGACTAAACCTCTTAATCCAGCTGTAGCATTTTTGGTGGTGGCTAAGCCCAAGAGGTTAAGAGGGTTAAGCATGCTAGAACTAGAGTAGTTCTATGATGGGTGATCCCCTGAGAAGTAGGGTGTCATAGTTGGTATCAGAGCCAATCATCAGCCGAAAGTGTGAGATAAGTCTCGATTGAGCTAGGGTCATATAGCGAATAGTGCGTGACTCCCCGACTGACGATCGTTGTGGTGGAGCGCTGCTCCCCACAAGGTCGGCTAAGGCTAGTGAGACGAGTCTCACATTGCCTGGTGCTTGTGAATGTGCTTGAGCTTGACGAGGACGTCAGGGCTTAAAGGGGGGAGGAATGTGACACTCCCAGGATTTGGAATAATCCTATATATGAGGTATAATAGGACTAAATCTGTTAACCCTGCTATAACATTTTGTGGCTAGGCCCAGGAGATTAAAAGGGTTAAAGGTGCTAGAACTATAGTTCTAGGATGGGTGACCCCCTGGGAAGTGGGATGTTACAACTAGTGGGGTCTTGACCATCCGGCAGTACTCGATCTTCTACGACAGGCTGGATTCTATGATATATCACGCTTTGTGCAGCTAGATCAGACTTTGTTAGGAGCTCTTGTTGAGAGATGGAGATAGGTGGGTGATGCAGACTTTCTACTTCTGCCATGATGAGATGATGATTACACTTCAGGATGTGGCGGTCATTTCTCGTCTTCGTGTGGATGGTACCCGTGATAGGTACCGCACTGCATCAATAGCCGGAGTTATGTCAGTGGCTACTAGGACAGGTGCCAGTTGATATCAAGGTTGGTCAGATTCGACTGGATTGGTTTTCTCGGCATTACCGCCATATACATCTGGATGCCCCTGCAGCAATAGTAGCAGCTACAGTACATGCCTACATGTTATATCAAATTAGGTGTAGCTTGTTTTCTAATCTCACTGGATATAGAGTTCATCTTAAGTGGCTTCCACTTTTTGAGGATTTTGCTACATGCGGTGGATTAGCGTGGGGTGCAGCAACTTTTGCCTATCTCTATCGAGCGCTAGGAGTGGCTTCATTAAAAAGAAAGGCAGAATGTTGTTGCATTGCGACATTATTACATATATAATAGTAATATTTTATTTGTAATATTAAGCTATTGGTATTTTACTTATCTCAATTTATTTCTGGATTTGAGCGTGGGACTATATTAATATTGGTCCACCTACTGGTGTTGGAGCAATGTCCGATACTACAGATTGCCCTTTGGGTTGCCGGTAAGACATATTTACTTGATAATTTTTGCATTTCAAAAATAATTACAACTAATACATATATTTTTCAATTTTAGATGGGCCAACGTTGGTGGATTGTGGTTTGGAGCTAATCTCAGGACTATTGACATTGAGTTTTATCGAGATGAGTTAGATCAGCAGAGAGAGTCCCAGGTACGTACATATTTTCTTCAATATTTTACAAATGAATTCATGCAACAAACTTTATATTTATTTAATTATAATTTTGACTTGTTCACAGATTATATGGAGGTCGTACATCGATGCTATTATAGCCACACTACCGAAATTTTGTGTATAGGGGTCACAAGTTTGGCGATCAAGGACGATGGGCTAAGAGATTACAAAATATTATCTATCAGCTCCCGATTACTGGTGATGATTTGACGAGTAGCCTCTATTTATATGCAGTGATATTGGATGATAACAAGGATATAGATATCTCGTCTAGTACAGCGTCCTTCGGTGACTTTCCAGCCTCCTGGGCAGATAGAGAAAGCACTTGTATGATAATGCTATCTGCAATTTAATTTAAAATTTAATCTAAATAGAAAATAACAAGTTTATGTCTAAGATGCAGGTCGATGCATTATGACAGACAAGCTACAACATCAGACTATTAGTTGATTATCCTTCTGAGCCATCTATGATGCTAGAGACTCTGCCGAGCATCTTTTCGCATATTGAGATGGTGATGGAGAATGTGCCTACTCTACCTATTGTCAAAGATTCAGGGAGTCGAGATCATGCCCACGCATCGACATCGGGTAATCAGATGTGATGATCTCTATCTTCGATTTAGTCTCTTTTGACATCGAGCCATCAGGTGCGACGGTCTTCATCTCCTATTAGGTCTCCTTCAACATCAGGCCATCAGGTACGACGATCTCTATCTCCCACTCAGGTCACTTCGACATCTCCTTCCACATCTCAATTGCTTCTGCCACTAGTGTCGCGTGCGCATTTTACTTGCATATATTCTCGTCGTCGTGGCTTGTCCTCATCACAACACTTACCAGCATCTACACCAACTTCTATATCGACCAGTGCCAGAGAAGACCAAGGATATTCCTGAGCGTCATGAGGGCATTATCATCGAGGTTCTCAATCAGATAGTAGGCCTTGAGCCACTTGATGACGTACTTGCTATTGAGCTCGATGTTGATTGTGGGCGTGGACGTGGGCGTGAGAGTGCGCGTGGCCATGGCCGAGGACATCGAGAGAGAGGAAGAGCCGTAAGGATCTAACGTGATGTATTTATTATTAACATTTGTATTATTTGGATCGAACGCGTTGTATTTTGTATTATAACATATAGAATATTTTATACTCCTTTTTCTTGTTGATATTCTTCCGAAAAGTTGTCTTATTGAAAATTTGGTGTAGTCAAAATTTTCTTTGCTGATATTGTAATGTACTGAACTTTCGCAATTAGCAGAGTTCTAGTAAAGAAAAACAAAAGAGACTATTTGGTTTGCCCTAATGGTGCTTGGGGAGCATCCGAGTGTTTTCGGCGCGAAAACAGTGCAAAATCGGACTTCGGAGAGTCAAACCTACAAAACTGCATATTTCTACTGAGTACCTGTACTGGAATGTGAAAGAAGGGCAAAAGAGCATACCCTCTTGGGTTGAATTGATGAAAATATATAGTACAAGAGATAGGTCTACTATAGTAACATTGCCTACTATAGTAATACTACAACTAGGATTACATACCATATAATCCTACTCTATATATGATAATAATATACAGTGTCCTAATATACCATAAGATACTAAATATATCGTAACATATACTAAATATATCGTAACATCCCCCCGCAAGCTAAGCATCCACTGGCCGGATGCGAAGATTGAGCCGCAAAGCCGAAAATCGAGAAGGTGACAAAGGCTTTGTGAAAATATCAGCAAGTTGCTTATCAGAAGAGATGTGAACCAATTCTAAATCACCAGACTGGACTTTTTCGCGCAAGAACTGATGGTCAAGCTCAATGTGCTTCGTTCGAGCATGGAGAACAGGATTGGCCGCAAGATAAGTCGTGCTGAGATTATCACAATAGATGCTGATGGAGCGCCATAAGAACACACCAAGGTCACGAAGTAAACGTCGGATCCATACTGTCTCAGCAAGCGCGTAAGCCACAGCACGATACTCGGCTTCAGAACTGGAACGAGAAATAGTGGGCTGTTTCTTAGCGGACCAGGAGATAAGATTGGGCCCTAGAAATATACAATATCCTGAAGTAGAGCGACGGGTATCGGGACAACCAGCCCAATCAGCATCTGCGAATGCCACGAGAGAAGGATTGATACAGCGGGAGATAGGAATGCCATAAGACAGCGTCCCGCGAATATAACGCAGAATGCGCTTGACCGCTTGCATGTGGGGTTCACGAGGTGCATGTAAATACTGGGCAACAGAGTTGACGGCATACGAGATATCTGGTCTTGTGAAGGTGAGATACTGGAGAGCACCAACGATCTGACGATAAATGTAGGGATCCTCAAGAAGGCGCCCCTCATGAGAAGAGAGACGAGAAGTCGGAGAGAGAGGACTAGAGACGGGCTTACTATCAAGAAAGCCATGGCGCTGAAGTAGTTGATGCGCATATTTCTGCTGAGTCAAATGAAGACCAGAAGACGAACGATTAACCTCAATGCCCAAGAAATAATGTAGCGGCCCGAGATCTTTCATAGCAAATTCTCGTTGTAAGGTGACAATAAGAGCCTCTAAAAGAGAGGAGGAGCTTCCGGTGACAATAATATCATCAACATATAATAGAAGAACAAGAGTGCCAGAAGAGGAATGACAAACAAACATCGAGGGATCAGCAGTACTGCCAACAAAACCAAGTTCAAAAAGAAAAGAAGTAAACCGCTGAAACCAAGCCCGAGGTGCCTGTTTGAGACCATAGATCGCTTTTCGAAGACGGCAAACGTGATGAGGAAGAGAAGGATGCACAAAACCAGGCGGTTGCTTCATATAAACTTCTTCAGAGAGAGTACCATGAAGAAAGGCGTTCTTTACATCAAGTTGTCGAAGAGACCACCCAGAGGAGAAAGCCACTGAAATAACAGTTCGAATAGTGGTCGACTTGACAACCGGAGAAAAGGTCTCATCAAAATCAATACCTTGTTGTTGTTTGTAACCCTGAGCCACAAGCCGAGCCTTGAGACGCTCAAGGGAACCATCCGCCTTCTGCTTCACTTTATATACCCACTTGCAGCCAATAAGATTAACAGAAGAGGGAGGAGGAACAAGATCCCAAGTAGCATTGGTCAGTAATGCATCAAATTCTTCAGCCATGGCAGCACGCCAACCTGCATCCTGAGAAGCTTCATGAAAAGAGGTAGGCTCAGCAGGAAGAATAGAACGTGCAGAAGCGAGGAAGGAGGAAGACGCAGCGGAACCCTTAGCCATGGATCGAGTGAGCATAGAGTGTGTTCTGGCAGGCAACGGAGGCTCAGAAGGAGAATGAGAAGGAGGGGAGACTGCAGCAGGCGGAGGGGAAGGTGGATGATCAGAGGTGGAAGGTGCCAGATCAATAGTGGAAGGTGAAGCAGCAGCAGGCCGGCTGGTGTGTCGTCTGGTATAGACCCGGAGTTCAGTTTGGCCAGCAGGAGCGGCAGCATTCTCATTACTAACCTGTGGGGCATCATGATTCACAGTGGAAGGAAAAACTGATAATTGCTCAGACGGTGAAACAAGCGTATGTGAACCAACGTCAGTAGAGGGGCGTGTGAAGGAGAGGCCAGAGATTGCATCAATAGTGGATGGACTCTCACCCAGTAGGGGAGGATTAGAAAGAAAATTTTGAAACATTTGAAAGTTTGAAATAGAAGAGGAAGGAGAAGAAGAGAATTTAGAAAGACAAGAGTAAGGAAAAACATGTTCAACAAAAGTAACATGGCGAGAAATAAAAATTTTACCAGTGCTTGGATAAAGACAGCGAAAACCTTTATGTTTGTCAGAAAGTCCCAAAAAGACACAAGGAAGAGAACGGGGAGAGAGCTTGTGAGCTGCAATGTCCTGAACATCGGGATAACACAAACATCCAAAAACTCTAACAAGTTGCAAGTCAGGGGAAACACAACCATGCAGAATTTCATATGGCGATTGTCCTTTCAAAACAGTAAGAGAAGGAATTCGATTCACAAGAAAGACGGCAGTTTGAATGGCCTCAGCCCAGAATCGAGGAGGTAAGCAAGCTTGAAACAGCAGGCTCCTAACAATGTTAGATAAATGCCTATGCTTCCTCTCAGCAAGGCCATTTTGTTGAGGCGTATAAGGACAAGAGAATCTATGAATAATTCCATTTTGTGAACAAAGAGTAGAAAATTTGTCATTTACAAATTCAGTACCATTGTCAGATTGAAAAATTTTGATTGAACTATGAAATATGTTTTCAACCATTGTCTTAAACTCGAAAAATTTGTCAAAAACTTCATGTTTAAATTTTAAAAGGTAAAGCCAAGAAAACCGAGAGTAATCATCAATAAAAATAACATAATATTTGTAGCCAGAAACAGAGGGAACAGGTGATTGCCAAACATCAGAATGAACAATATGAAAAGGAAAAGCAGATTGAGATTCTGAATCATGAAACGAGAGTTTAACATGTTTTCCCATATTACAAGCATTGCAAACAGATAATTTCAAAGCAGAATCAGAAACAATTTTATTGTTTTTAATAAATGTAGAAAGAACAGGAAAACTTGGATGACCTAACCGTCTATGCCATATATCTCCGCTAAACCTAGATGCAACTAGAGCTAGCGGTTTCTTAGTTCCTACACTTGCAACTTTAGAGGAAAGTGGATAGAGTGATGTTCCCGAACTAGGGCATCGAAGAAGCTCCGCCCTGGTTTTCCTTGTCCTTCACAGAAAAACCAGAAGAGTCAAATTCAAAAAGAGAATTATTATCATGACAGAACTGACGCACTGAAAGTAAATTTCTCTTAATAGAAGGAACAACAAGGACGTTTTTAAGAGCAAAAGAGTTAGAGGACGTATTTAAATGAGTTTCACCTGTCTGAGTAATATCAAGTAAATTTCCATTACCAACAAGAATTTTTTCGTGCCCACTATAAGGTTTAGAAGAGGAGAGAATACCAGAATGTGCGGTCATATGATTAGATGCTCCGGTGTCTGGATACCATACTTCCTCACCGGGTTCATGAAGGTTCATAGCAGCAAAAGTTTGAGGAACATCATCTGTAATAAAGGAATGATTGAAGCGTTGTCTGCACTGGAGGGCAGAATGATTGAACTTGCCACAGATCTGACATTGTGTGCCAGACTTTGGAATGTAAGGTTGTGGAGGATTATTAGGTTGAGGGTGTGAGTAGGTTCCAGGAGATCCACGACCAGAGTTGTGTCTACCATGCTGTCCTCGGCCTCCACGATATCTACCTCCACGGCCTCCACGATTACCGCGTCCACGATTGGCATAAAGAGCTTCACCGTCAATAGTGGGAATAGCAGAGGATGTCATCACACTAGTACGACGTTGGACTTCCGTTTCTTCTTGCATCAAGAGTGGACGAAGCTGTTCAAAAGTGGGCTTATTTCTGTGTGTGTTTAGAGCACTAACAAAACCGCGATAGTCTTCTGGTAGCCCTAGAAGAACAGTCATGACCAAATTATGGTCTGACTCGGTTTCACCAATCGCCTGAAGAGCATCACCAATCGACTTGACCTTTTGCATGTAATCACACATGCTCATTGAGCCTTTCTTGATGCTCCGCAATTCAGACTTTAGAGAAAAAGCCGTGGAAGCAGTCTTATCAAGAAAATATGCCTCAATGATTCTCCAAGCATCATATGCAGTTTTAGGTGAGCTAGAAATGACCATTCGTAATATGCTAAAGGGATAAAGTGGCATTAATCCATGAAAGTATAGTGGTGTCTTCCCTTTTCCAACTTAAATATTCGGAATTTATAACCACCTTCTTATCAGCAGTATCGATAGCCTGAGAAGGCACAACACCAGTTCCGTCCACATGTGATGTAACACCAAAACTTTCTAGAACATTAAGAAAGACTTGCTTCCACACAAGATATGTGGAATCAGTGAGTTCTAGTGGTATGAGAGTTTTGATGTTAACAACTGGCAAATTTGAGGTAGAAGAAGACATATTTGCTACCAAAAGAGAAGGATCCACCACTAGATATGAAAGAAAGATAAATCGGAATGTAGCGGATGAGAAAAAGGAAGAACCTGGTTTCTACCAAACTAGTTGTACCCAGCGCACAAGAGAGGAACCACTTAGCACCAAATAAGAACGGCCGCACCAGGGAAAGGACCGAGCGACACGAGCAACCAGCGAGCGGTACGAGGATAGTCCGAGCGGCACCCGAAGAGCAAAGAGGAGAGGAATCACAAAGAGGCTGAAATTACTGTAGCGCGCGTACTGTAGCGCGCGTACTGTAGCAGTACTGTAGCGCGCGACTGTAGCAGTACTGTAGCGCGAGTACTGTAGTAATACTGTAGCGCAGACACTGTAGCAGTACTGTAGCGGAGAGATAGAAGTCCAATGATAAGAGGAGATAGAACACCAAAAGAAAAAAAAAAACACCTATGGAAGAAGGTGAGACTTGTTGTGGATGATAGCTGTGGATCAATATCCCTAAATTAGGGTTCCCGCTCTGATACCATGAAAGAAGGGCAAAAGAGCATACCCTCTTGGGTTGAATTGATGAAAATATATAGTACAAGAGATAGGTCTACTATAGTAACATTGCCTACTATAGTAATACTACAACTAGGATTACATACCATATAATCCTACTCTATATATGATAATAATATACAGTATCCTAATATACCATAAGATACTAAATATATCGTAACATATACTAAATATATCGTAACAGAATGGAGTATCGGTACCCAGCTGCATGCAATATGGGAGGACTCTTGGGTTTTGCAAATTTTTCCCCTGAGTACCGGTAGTGATTCGTCGAGTATCGGTATTGACTAAGTAGCTACCAGTACGCAATAAAAAGATAAGAAAGCCAATGTTCGGGTTCTGCAGAACTGGCTTAAAGTACCGAAATTGTTGAATCATGTACCAGTACTGGAACTCGAGTATCGATATTCAGCTGCGAAAGGCAGAATTTGGCTAGTTGCAATTATGGTTGTTTGGAGGGTTTAACTGCAAATGTAGCACTCCTATAAATAACTATTTTCACAGCCATTTCTCCATCACACCTTCCTTAGCAAAAGAGAAAAAGAAAAAAAAAATTTCTCTCTCTTTCTCAACCATTTCCTCTCTCTCTCTCTAGAAAATCCTCTCCTACAAGTGGAGCTTGGAGGAATCAAGCTTAGAGAAGACTTTTGAGGTGTAAAGCATCCTTCTTGAGCAAGAAGAAGTTGGAGAGTAAGGAGCCAAGGTGAGCATTTTAGGTTTTGGAGTTAGGGTTTTAGAATTAACCCTAGAAAACAAGATTTTAACAAACTTTAGACTAATCTAAGCTACAAATGGTAGAGATTGCCTTGGGAAAAAGGGGTTTTGTTGAGGGATTTGGAAAACCTAGGTCGAAGTTGGGGTTTTTGTACCTAGAGGGTTTAAAAGTCATTTGACCCATGAAACGTTAATTGAAGGGTAGAATAACTTGTGGGACAATAAGAAGTTGAGGAGCAACAAGGTCTTGATGCCCGATTAAAGCATTCGGGCCGATTTGAAGGATTTTTGGCGTATTGGCTTGGAAGCAGAGCACTTCATCCACGAATTTCTAATTGCTCTAGTCTACTAGCAATTAGTGATGAACCAAGGTGGGTTATTGTTTACCGAAATGGATTGGTCACTTTCCATGTCTAGAGAATAGATTCATTTTGATCCTATACATGTAATTGGATAGTATATCTAGTAAATGGGCATATATGAATTATATTTTACTTGAGATAGTTGCTACCAAGATATGAGAACCTTCATGCATTAATACATGTATACCTATGTATGGACCACAAAGATATGATATCTTTCTCTAGGAAAAATTAGAGAACTTGACATGCGTGACAATGAAACTTAGTGCCATCTAACATAGGTTGAGAATAAAGTGGAGTGGGTCACCGCTTGAATAACGATGTCATGGAACCTAGAAAGGTTGACAACATCGGTTGAAAGCAAGTGTGCCCTTTTAACTAAATTATTATTGATGCTATTGTGTACAAGGTGAAAGCAGCGATTCTGCTACCTATTGATGGACAAGGGTGAAAGCAGCGATTCCGCTACCTGTGGTTAGATCAAGGCAAAAAAAAAGCGGCGATTCCACTGCCCATTGATAGACCAAGGCAAAAGGCAACGATTCAGCTACCTCTCGATAGCCCGAGGTGAAACCGGCGATTCCTATAATGTACCGAATTTTGGCTAAATTGACAAAGTGCAGACTAAATCATACTAGGCATGATTAAAATATTTTTTTAGAGGTTTAGGCCAGGTTTGGATCGAATTGAACTTAATTCAGATCGAAACAATGCTTTAAAACTCTGAAATCTGAGTTCCAAATCAATTCTAACGCCCGGTACAAGGATTCGGCGCCCGAAAATGGTCTCGGAGGGTCAATTGCAGTGCCTAGATCATTCGGACACTCTTCCAGAGAGCTGGAATTGCGAGGGTTGGATTTTGAGCGCCTGGTTTGCCTTGCGGGTGCCCAAATATCAATTCGGATCCTCCCTGCGGGAGCCTGGATAAGTTCCAAACTCCCAACCCGAGAGTGGGTATTTCTATGCAGAAGGTTTGGACGCCCGAAATGTCCTACGGGCACCTGGAACTACTTTCGGATGATCCAAAGTGGACGCGCGAATGGGTTTTGGATCTATTTTCTTCAGAGCACACCTCGAGCGACAGATTAAATATTCGGATGCTGGAAATTCTACTTCGGGCGCTCGAATTGTGAAGTGGGCGGCAAAGCGGGCATCCTATTTTGAAATAGGGCGCAGCTACGTGAAATCCACTATACACCTTCTATTCAGACGTTCGAAATGTCGAGCAGGCGCACAAATTCTGGCGCACGGGCTGCGTTTTGGTCTATTGCAAATAAGGATTTTTGGGGGATTTAGTTGCCATTGTAGCATCCCAATAAAATGGTTTTCATTGTAAGCCTAACACCCTAGTCACATTTCACTCCTTTCCTCACTCTCTCATCCTTTTCTCTCTCTAGAAGAGAAAACGACTGATCCGCCATTGTTGGAGCTCAAAGCACGGATGCATCTTCTCCAATACTTGGAAAAGGTGGAGAGCCTCAAGAGGAAGCTCTAGGAGGAAGGAGAAGGCTCTTCTCTCCCACGTTTGGCCTTCAAAAGAGAAGAGGTGAGTGGGAAATTAAGGATTTTGATTTTAGGGTTTTTCCAAATGAGGATTTTTAAGGCTCATTTTTAGGAATTTTTTTGGTGTTCTAGGAGATCAAGTCCATCTCATTGTGCAAATATCTAATAGAGGTGAGAAATATCACCGAAAAGGATTTGATCTTCCCTTTGTCCATTGTTTTTTGGATTTATTTGCATGTATTATGTGAGATAATCGAACTAAATGGGATTTAGTGCATGCTAAAAATTGGGTTTTAACCCTTGTATGTGAATGAAATGGTGGACTTATGCATGTAGGTAAAATATGAACCTAGAATATAGGTTAAACATGTGTGGCATTTAACTTAAGTCAAAACCAAATGTGAATTAGAGAATAAGTTGTGTATGTGGAACATGTTGATATCCCTAGAAGTCATGGACTTGGGGGTGTAATGGCAATAAGAGCGACCTTCTAAAAGTTCGAGCAATCGACTCCCTGTGAGGTACTTCGGGGGAGTCCCGGAGCAACCAACTCCATTTACCTACGGATTGAAAGAGGTGTGCGAGCAATCGACTGTCCATGAGGTGTAAAAAGAAAAGAAACCAAACTATTAAGTTGGTCAATGAAAACGTTTAAATGAGATACATGAGTTGGGTGAACATATAACCAATGGGTTAGGGGCATGGTGGCATATTGTACATAATGAGGTATTGTAGTTGTAATTAATGTTATTGCATTTCTTTAGTAGACATATCTATTGTTATCATAATTAACTATTAATGCCTTCTTTGGACCGAGTTAGTGTAGAGCGCCACTTTCGACGGTTGTAGTTGCTGGGAACTGATTGTAGTTCTCATCCCTTCGTTATTTACCTTTTTTCAAAGCCTATGATTGCCGATGAAGCACAAGGGTGTCGCGGAGTAGTGGACCAAGATAGGTTTAGATTTACCTATTTATTTTGAAAACATCAAACATTGTAATATTTTGGGATCAAAACATGTAAACTTTAATGTAGTTTAATTTTTGTGAAATGGTTTCAATAGTTGTAGACGTTAAAATTATTTAAATTTGTATAGTTTAAATTAGTAGTTGTACTTTGATATTACTTGTATCCATATCGTGTGTGAATGTACAGGTTGGCATATGATTTCACTTTGTGCGGGTAGGGGAAGTCTTGCCCGTTCGGCGGGTCCGTCGCACGTGCCTGAGCGGGCCCAATTGGCGGTCTTGGGGCGTGATAGATAAAAGTGGTATCAAAGCCTAAGAAGAGTTCTAGGTGGTTTTGGTAAACAATAAGCCTTAGGAAAACCTTAGAGACTTAGGAACTTGATTGGTACGTAAACATTGGCGAAAGCGTGTAATTAGGTTTGTGTCCCAAACTGGATATATATAGCGACTTGGCGGCCTGAACTTGATGTGTTCAGTTTAGCGACTTGGCGGTCGGATTGAAGTTGAGATGCTCAATTTAATGACATGACGGTTGGCTTGAAGTTGAGATGCTCAGTTTAATGACATGGCGGTCGACTTGATTTGAACTTGATTTGCTCAGTTTAGTGACTTGGCGGTCGATTGATTTGAACTTGATTTGCTCAGTTTAGCGACGTAGCGGTCGATTGATTTGAACTTGATTTGCTCAGTTTAGCGACTTGGCGGTCGATTGATTTGAACTTGATCTCTCAGTTTAGCGACTTGGCGGTCAATTGACTTGAACTTGATCTGCTCAGTTTAGCGACTTGGCGGTCGATTGACTTGAACTTGATTTGCTCAGGTTAGCGACTTGACGGTCGATTGAAGTTGAGATGCCCAGTTTAGCAACATGGCGGTCGGTTCTGTTGGCTATTTATTATTGGGCTAAAATATGTCCAACTTCCTGTCCCGTGACAATAGGCCCAGGAGACAAATAAGTTGAGTTGGGTGAGCCTAATAAGTTGAGTGGGAGTGTGATCCACAAGAGACCCAACGGCAAGAGGCCCAACAATAGACCCAACGTCCAGGTGGGTTGAGTTAGGTCGAAGCCCGCGAGCGCTATGGCTGAGCCCTTAAGTGCGATGGGTGCGCCCTTCCTATCAGCACGTGCTTTTGTGATAATTGGTTAGCGCTTACGATCCTAAAGTGGTATCAGAGCCAGTGGCGTGGGTTCGATTTCCACATGCTGCATTAACGGTGCAGGTGTTGGGGGGGGGGGGATTGTTGGCTATTTATTATTGGGCTAAAATATGTCCAACTTCCTGCCCCGTGACAATAGGCCCAGGAGACAAATAAGTTGAGTTGGGTGAGCCTAATAAGTTGAGTGGGGGTGTGATCCACAAGAGACCCAACGATAAGAGGCCCAACAATAGACCCAACGTCCAGGTGGGTTGAGTCAGGTCGAAGCCCGCGAGCGCTATGGCCGAGTCCTTAAGTGCGATAGGTGCGCCCTTCCTTTTAGCGCGTGCTTTTGGGATAGTTGGTTAGCGCTTACGATCCACATGTTCAAAATTGAGTGCTCAGTTTGACGACATGGCGGTCGATTTGAATTGAAGGGCTCAGTTTGACGACATGACGGTCGGTTTGAAATTGAGGTGCCCATTTTAATGACATGGCGGTCGGTTTGAATTTGGATTTGTTTAGTTTAACGACTTTGCAGTCGTTTGAATTTGGATTGTTAGTTTAACGACTTTGCGGTCGTTTGAATTTGGGTTGTTTAGTCTAACGATTTTGCGGTCTTTCGATTCTGGCTTGTGAGTCGATTAAGTTGACTCAGTCGATTTTCTCGGTTTGAATCCTTGATTTGCTTCAATTCGGGCAGAGCCGGTTTACTTGATTTGGTTCACCCCTAAGTTTGGTCTGAACTTTTGTTTAGGTTGGATTCAGGTTGAGTTTTTGTATTTGATTTGGGTTGAGCCGCCTTAGGCTGGTTTGGCCCTTCTGAATTTGGTTTGGGCCGAACCCTTATTCTTTAGTTCAGAACCCGTTAAGACTTGGTTTAGGTCAAACCAGTATGACTTAGTTCGAGATCCCTTTGAGTTTGATTTGGGTCGAGTCCTTATGGTTTGACTCAACTTGGGCCCTCTTATAGTTCATTTTGGTTCGGGTTGAACCCCTATGATTCGCCTTAGCTTGGAATCCCTTTGCATTTGGTTTGGGTCGAATTGACATATGTCTCCCTCCAAATTCGATTTAGATTGAACTGGTTTATGCTCGGTTTGGCTTGGTTCGATCCTCTTGTGGTTCGGTTTGGGTTGAGCTTGCCCTTTGATTTTGATTTGAGATTGAGCTGGTTCATGGTTCGGTTCAAGTTGTGTAGTTTGTGTTGAGCCGACATATAGTTCCGTCCAGGTTTGATTTAGGTTTAACTAACTTATTGTTTGGTTTGGCTTGGCTCGATCCTTTTGTGGTTTAGTTTGGGTTGAACTAGCTTGTAGTTCGGTTCGGCTTGGCTCGGACCTCCTGTGGCTCCATTCGGCTTGAACCAGCTTGTACTTTGGTTTGGCTCAGTTTGGACCTTCTATAGTTTTGTTTGGATTGAACCGGCTTTTAGTTTGGTTCGGCTTGGCTCAGACCTTCTGTGGTTCAGTTTGGGTTGAACCCAGCTTATGGTTTGATTCGGCTCGACTCGGACCTTTTGTTTTTCAGTTTGGGTTGAACCCGCATATTGTTTGAGTTGAATCCTCTGTGACTTGGTTTATGTTGAACTGGTAGCTAGCGCGGTTCGGCTCAGCTCGTACCTTGTATGGTTTAGTTTGGATTGAACCAGCTTGCAGTTCGGTTTGGCTCGGTTTGGACCTTCTATAGTTTTGTTTGGGTTGAACCGACTTCGATTCAAGTTGAAGTAGTTCGGCTCAACTTGGCTCGGCTCGGACCTCCTGTACTTCTATTTGAGTTGAAGCCAGCTTATGGTTTGGTTCGGCTTGACTCAATCCTCCTATGGTTCAGTTCGAGTTGAACCCGTTTAAGTTGAATCCTTTATGGTTCGGTTTAGGTCGAACCGGCTGTGAGCTTAGTCGGCTCAGCTTGAACCTCATGTGGTTTAGTTCAGGTTGAACAGGCTTGTAATTCGGTTCAGGTCGAACCGGTTCATTATATGGTTTGGTTCAAACCTCTTGACTCTCAGTTCGATTTGAGTTGAATCGGCTTGTGAGTCAATTTGGTTCATCGTTTTGCATTCGTTTCACCTCCTTAGGTTCGGTTCACCAACTTAGGCTTGATTTATTTTGATCCATGATCAGCGTGACTCGTTGTTGATTTGTATTTGGTTCAATTTCAATTTGTATCCAAGACGGTTTGACTTAGGTTCGGCTCCAACTTATTTATTTTCTCCCTTTCTTATTAAGTTCAAATTTAACTCATGATTACGTTGGGCTCGGTTCAAACAAGCATTTATGCAGTCGATTTGGTTTAACCAAACCGGGTCAAACCTATCATGAAGACGGCGTGTGGATCGAACATGTGCCTATCGCGAAGATGGCAATTCGATCGAGTCAAACCATGCTTATCACGAAGATGGCGTGTGGTTTGAACAATGCCTATCTCGAAGATGGCAATTGGATCGAGTCAAACCGTGCCTATCACAAAGATGGCGTATGACTTGAACAGTGCCTATCACGAATATGGCAATTCGATCGATCAAACCGTGCCTATCACAAAGATGGCGTATGGTTTGAATGGTGCCTATCATGAAGATGGCAATTGAATCGAGTCAAACCTTGCTATCACGAAGATGGCGTATGGTTTGAACGGTGCCTATCACGAAGATGGCAATTCGGAGTAACACTTATTATTTATTATTTATTTTATTTTATTTATTTCATTATTCTTTTGTCCAAATAGGCGAGTTTAATTGTGTCGAGCCTATCGCAAAGATGGCCGCTCGATCAACCAATGAGAAGGGTTTGATTTGAATTGCAAAATTTTGACCGTGTCGAGCATATCACGAGGATGACCGCTCGGTATAGATGTAGCACTTTGAATTTCGGTGCGTTGTATCGAACTTTACTAAATTTGATAAAGTTCGATGGAAGCTGATAATGGCTGGTGTGGAATTGGGTTCCGAAGGTTTCGGAACATTGTGGGTGCGAGTGGAAACCCGGAAATCGAAATTTTTTGAAAAAGGGACCAAGTGGAGCAAAACTGCTCACGGGGTCCGGACCCGGGAGGCTGGGGTCCGGACAATGAAGTCCGCGGGCAACTAAGGTCCGGACCCGGACGTCGCGGTCCGGACCCGAGCTGATTTTCGAGTTGGGGCGCGTACGGGTTCCGGACCCTGATGCCAAGGTCCGGACCCGGCCTGCGCGGTGGACTGTCACCTGTGCGGGGTCCGGACCCCACTTGCAAGGTCCGGACCCGGCTGGGGCAGAATGCCCAGTGAGGGGTATTTTGGTAATTTCACAGTGAATGGGTTATGTAGGGGGGGCTGAGGTCTCTCCCCTCATTCCTTCTTCATTCTCCTCATATTCCCTCTCCCTCTCCCTCACTTTCTCTCTCTAGAGATCTCTCCAAAGCTTGGAGAAGTGGTGGATTGGAGCTTGGAAAAGGACTTCCAAGGTGCAAAGAAACTTCTTGGTGCAAGAATAAGCTTGGGAGCTAGGGCTTTGAGGTGAGTTCTTGTGATTTAGGGTTTAAACCTTAGATTTAATTCTTTATGATGAGGTTTTTGGAACCCCTAGGCAATCTAAACCACAAATAGTGGAAGATTGGCCAAGAAATCTTGGGTTTGGCTTGCATGCATGCAAACCCGAGGTAGATTTGGGCTTTTGCCATGAGAGGTTCTAAAAATATTTGGACCTTCGGGAATTGCAATTGGGGCATAGGAAATCATGTTAGAACAAATAATTTCAAGTATTGAGTTGATTTATGGGTTCGTAATGAGTAACGAACCATTTTCTTGTAGAAGCTTGGGTTGAGGCAAGAACTCAAGGCTTGGAGACTTAGGAGCTCAAAGAATTCAAGAATTTGGAAGCTTTTGAGGTGGGTTTGTGTTTACCGAAGTGATTAGGTCACTTCCATGTCTAGGGTAAATAACCATTTAAAGATAAAATAGTGTGTAATGTGAAACCCTAGAACTTGCATGTTGGCAAAATGAGAATCATGATAGATTGAGCCATGAGCTCCTCTTGCATGTTAAAGAATTCAAGTATATTTCAATTATCTATACTTGTTATGTGATTTCATGTATGAATTGCAACCTAGTGTCATTGAACATAGGTTGGACTTGAGAATTGGAACCTAGTGTCATTGAACATAGGTTGGACATGAGAATTGGAACCTAGTGTCATTGAACATAGGTTGGACATGAGAATTGGAACCTAGTGTCATTGAACATAGGTTGGAACATGAGAATGGAACCTAGTGTCATTGAACATAGGTTGGAACATGAGAATGGAACCTAGTGTCATTGAACATAGGTTGGAACATGAGAATGGAACCAAGTGTTATTGAACATAGGTGAGACTTAGTGACTTGAACCTAGGGCCATTGGACTTGGGTTGGCAAGTGTAAAATGTGAACAATGGAGTATGCGACGATTTCGCTATCCCGGGTATGCGACGATTTCGCAACCCGTGCCATGAGTTGGCGGTGACGGATTGGGATGTGCGACGATTTAGGTACCCGTGCCATGAGTTGGCGGTGACGGATTGGGATGTGCGACGATTTCGCTATCCCGGGTACGCGACGATTTTGCTACCCGTGCCATGAGTTGGCGGTGTTGAAATGGGATATGCGACGATTTCGCTATCCCGGGTATGCGACGATTTCGCTACCCGTGCCACGTGATGGCGGTGTTGAAATGGGGTATGCGACGATTTCGCTATCCCGGGTATGCGACGATTTCGCTACCCGAACACGGAGGTGACGATTTCACTCCTTGGACGTTGGAACTATTATGGTGATGCGGCGATTCCGAAACCATAAGTTAATGACAAGTAGTTGAACTTGGTCAATATAAAATATAGGATGAACCTAGGAGAAAATAAAAATGGACATTTTATTTGGTTGCATCCTTTATGTTTATTTACAAGCATGTAAATATTTGTTGCATAGTTATTTATGATCTAACTTATGCATATGGTGTTTCTTTGGACCTGGTGGGTCGAGCTTCTCTCTTGGGTGGCCTTATCCACTGGGAACTATGTTTATAGTTCTCACCCCACGTTTTTCAGGTCCTTCCGCGAGTGAGGCGGCGGAGTGAGGCAATGGTTGGCTCTCTAGATAGTGGCCCTTCAATTTTGGTGATACATAGAGTTGTACCCCTAGTCTTGGACATTGATAGTATAGGGGTTTACATTAAACGTATGTAACTTGTATATTCCATAATTTTGGAACATGATGTATGGAATGGAAATGAAAGAAAAGAAAAAAAAAATTTGGGCATGTATAAATGTGCAAATGTGATGTAATAGAAGTAGAACTTCTTTATGTTGATGCTTTCCTTGTGCAACTCTTGTACTCCGTTCCTAGTTGGAACCTTGTGGATATGCTTGTGTTGTGACGCCTTGGGCGGGTAGAAGAGACTCTATCCGTTCGGCGGTTCTGGGGCATGCGCCCGTGCGGTTATCCTTTCCACCTAGTTGGTGTTAAAGGCTCGACGGGGCGTGACAGACTGAGGTGGTATCAGAGCGTAGAAACAGTCTAGGTGGACCTAAGAAACCCTAGGATGGAAAAGACCCTAGGAGTGTAGGCTCGTGAGTGACGAGATCTTTGATTGTGGCGAAAGATAAGTGATTGGGTTATGTCCTTATACCTCTAGTTGGAAATAGAGGTAGATTCGAGGTGTGTCTTATTCTTCACCAAGAGAGTTCATGTTGGCGGCCGACAACATGAAACCAAGTGAGGGGAATAAGAACCCTTGTGTGACTTTCGCTTAGATTGGGTTCACGTTTATTTTCGTGAAATGTTATGTTACAAATGACTTTGAATGTCACGGAATGACCAAAGTCGTTGTGTTTTCAGGAGATAATGGTACGTGGACGGCCTCCTACGAGGGCTGGGCTCGGAGAATCGAGCGCGGCTCCCGAACAACTCGGGGAGGGCGAGAACTCGGGTCTTCATAATCAGCTGACCGAGTTGATGGGCGTGGTCCGGCGACAGGCCGAAGCCATGCAGCGACAAGAGGAGCAAATTAAGAAGCTCCAAGACGAGATGGCGCAGCAAGAGGCTGCGATTAGGGAGGAGAGATTGGGAGCGCCTCCGGCCTCTGCTTCGGCATCGGCCGAGGAGGTGACACCGACGCCGGCTGTGGCTCCACCGGCACCACCGACTGTTGCCGATGGGTCGGGTGCTCCTATGCCCGACTCCGCGGCGGAGGATGCAGAACGAGAGCGCGCACTTTCGGCTCTCATGAGGTTCAAGAAGTTCAACCCGCCTATCTTCAATAGGGAGAACGTGGATCCATGGGATGTGGAGACGTGGATCGACGCAATGGAGACGCTCTTCGAGGACCTATATACCTTGGAGAGGGACAAAGTGCACCTCGCCGCTCATTGTTTAGAGCGATCGGCGAAGGTGTGGTGGAAGGGAGTCCGGCGTGATCGACTCTCTAGCCTTCCGCCACCGGCGTGGGAGTTTCGGGGTATGGTGTTCGCCGCCTACTTCCCTGATAGTGAGAAAAAGAAACTCCAAGAAAGGTTCCGAAAGTTGAAGCAAGGGAACCGCACCGTGCGTGAGTACGAGAGGGAGTTCTCGTACATCATTAATTGTGTACCGCACGTTGTCCGCGGAGAGTTGGACAAGGTCGACTACTTCGTGCGCGGGCTTCGACCGGAGATCTTTCGGGCGGTGCACGCCTTCAAGCTACAGACCTTTGCGGTGGTCTTGGACCGTGCTCTTTGGGTGGAGCATGGGAATGCATGTGCACGCGAGGAGCGCGAGTCTTGGGAAAGAGAGAAGGAAAAAGATAAAGAAAAGGGAAAGAAACGACTGGCGGGTGGCTCGGGTGGGCAATCTAGCTCTAAGCGGCCCCCGAAGCACTCGCAGTCGCAGAATCAGTCTCGTGGGTCCCAGCGGAATCGACCCTCGAGCCGGTGCCCGATTTGTGGCGGATAATGTGATTATCGTGAGGGCCGGTGCTACAAATACGGACAACCGGGACATATGCGGTACAATTGTCCGATGGATGATGGTCGGGCACCGTCATCGGCATCGGCATTTGCATCGCCGAGGCAGCTTGCGGGCATCCCACCCGCGGCGATGTCGGCAGGCCGTACACCACCACCGAGACCAGCTGAGGGCCAGCGGCCGGCACCCAGTGGACGGGTGTTCGCAGGAGGAGCCTTCTGCCCAGGAGGATGTCGTGGCAGGTATTGTGTTGATTAATGGCATTCGATGTAGAGCTTTGTTTGATACCGGAGCATCGCATTCATTCATTGCTCGATCATTTGCTATTGCACATGGAATAGAAATTGTAGAAGCCATGCATGCAAGAACTGTGCAAGTACCTGAACACACCTTTTGTATACATCACGCGTGTGTAAACTGTCCAGTGAGGGTTGAAAACTGGATCATGCCAGCTGATTTGCTGGTGTTAAACCGAATGAATGAGTATGATCTAATCCTAGGAATGGATTGGCTCTCTAGATATCACGCTACTATTGATTGTGAGAGCCGGATAGTGAGGTTTAAAGAACCCGGGCACAAAGAGTTTGTGTACCGTGGGTGCAAGAGTTCGCTCTTTGCGTCAATAGTGTCCACGTCGCAAGCAAGGAAGCTCATTGCTAGTGGTTGCATTGCCTACTTGGCGACGGTAGTGGATGACCGAAAGGAGGTGTTGGGACTCGAGGACATTCCTGTAGTCCAAGAGTTCCCGGATGTATTCCCGACAGAGTTATCCGGAATGCCACCGGATCAGGAAATAGAATTTGTGATCGATTTGCTCCCGGGTACAGCGCCGATCTCTAAGGCCCTGTACAGGATGGCACCCGCGGAGCTAAAAGAATTGAAAGCACAACTACAAGATTTGATGGACAAGGATTTCGTAAAGCCAAGTGTGTCACCTTGGGGAGCCCCTGTTCTATTTGTGCGGAAGAAGGACGGTTCGCTGCGGTTATGTGTGGATTACCGCGAGTTGAATAAAGTGACCGTCAAGAATAAGTACCCGTTACCCCGAATTGATGACTTATTCGATCAGTTGCAAGGGTCTCGGGTGTATTCAAAGATTGATTTGCAATCCGGTTATCACCAATTGAAGATCAAACCGGAGGATGTGCATAAGACCGCGTTTAGGACGCGGTATGGACACTATGAATTTACGGTTATGCCTTTCGGGCTTACCAATGCCCCGACGGCGTTCATGGATTTAATGAACCGTGTGTTCAAACCACTATTAGATCGATTTGTGGTGGTGTTCATAGATGATATTCTTGTTTACACTCGAAGTGAAGAGGAACATAAAGAGCACCTAAGGATTGTGCTTCAAGTTCTTTGAGAGAACAAGTTGTTCGCCAAGTTAAAGAAGTGCGAATTTTGGATTCGTGAGGTCGCTTTCTTGGGTCATGTGATTTCCGCGGGAGGAGTATCGGTGGACCCTATGAAAGTTGAGGCAATCAAGGATTGGCCTCGCCCGACCAATGTCACGGAAGTACGAAGCTTTTTGGGTCTTGCGGGGTACTATCGGCGGTTTGTGGAGGGATTTTCAAAAATCTCCGGTCCACTAACGCGTCTTACCCGCAAGGGGGCCAAATATGTTTGGAGCGAGGAATGCGACCAAAGCTTTAAGGAGCAAAAGGAAAGGTTGACTTCGGCTCCGGTTCTCGCCTTGCCGGTTGCAGGGGAGGGCTTTGTGGTGTATAGTGATGCATCACGGCGTGGTCTTGGATGTGTGCTTATGCAAAGAGGGCAGGTGATAGCATATGCCTCCCGACAGCTGAAGAGCTATGAGCAGAACTACCCCACCCACGACCTAGAGCTTGCAGCGGTGGTCTTCGCGCTTAAGTTGTGGAGACACTATTTGTACGGGAAACATTGTGAGGTGTACACGGATCATAAAAGCTTAAAGTACTTATTCACTCAGAAGGAGTTGAACTTGAGGCAGCGGAGATGGTTGGAGTTGATAAAGGATTACAACTTAACCATCTTGTACCACCCCGGTAGAGCCAATGTGGTGGCCGATGCGCTCAGTAGGAAATCCGTAGAGAACTTCGCAATTGAGATGACGGGACAAATGTCGTTGATCAAGGAAATGGGCCGTTTTGACTTGGAAGTCGTGGCCCCGGGCATCCCCGCTATACTCATGAATCTCGAAGTGTGGCCAACCTTGTTGGAACAAATAAAAGAAAAGCAATCCGGAGATCCGGAACTCCAAAAGGTGCGGAGTGCTATCGAGAGTGGGCGCGCCGGTGATTTTCATGTGGACTCGAAGGACGCCATTCGATTCCGAAATCGATTGTGCGTGCCTAAAGTCGAGGACATTCGTGGGGAGATTTTGAAGGAAGCTCACACTTCTCCCTATGCGATTCACCCGGGCGGCACCAAAAGGTATAAGGATCTTAAATTGCATTATTGGTGGCCGGGGATGAAACTTGATGTTGGACGCTTTGTGGCACAATATTTAGTATGCCAACAGGTGAAGGCCGAGCATCGCTTTCCAGCAGGAAAATTGCAAGGGCTGCCCATTCCAGTTTGGAAGTGGGAGAATATCGCAATGGATTTTGTTGTGGGCCTACCTCGATCGTTAGGTGGCCACGACGCGATTTGGGTGGTGGTGGATCGTTTGACAAAGTCGGCACACTTTTTGCCAATCCACACCACTTGGTCGGGAGACAAATTAGCACAAGTCTACCTGGATGAGATTATGCGGTTGCACGGGGTCCCGACCTCGATAGTTTCAGATCGAGATCCCCGTTTTACATCGCATTTTTGGAAAAGCTTGCAAGAAGCTTTGGGTACACGGCTCGATTTCAGTTCAGCATTTCATCCTCAAACTGACGGTCAATCAGAGAGGACAATTCAGATTTTGGAGGATATGCTGCGAGCGTGTGTGTTGGACTTCAAGGGTGCATGGCCTACTCATTTGCCGATGGCTGAATTCGCTTATAATAATAGCTATCAATCTAGCATCGGTATGGCACCGTTTGAGGCCTTGTATGGAAGAAAATGCCGCTCTCCTATCCATTGGAGCGAGGTCGGCGAAAGAAGGGTCTTAGGACTGGATGTGTTGCGTGAAGCGGAGGAAAAGGTCCGCTTGGCACGTGAACGCTTATCGACGGCGCAATCCAGGCAAAAGAGCTATGCGGATAGACGTCGACGAGATTTAGAATTCGCGGTAGGAGACCGCGTCTTCCTGAAAGTATCACCCATGAGAGGGGTGAAGCGATTTAGTGTTCGGGGTAAGTTGAGTCCCCGTTACATTGGACCTTATGAGGTTTTGGAGCGTGTGGGATCCTTGGCATATCGGCTAGCCTTGCCGCCAAAACTTGCGGGGATACACAATGTGTTTCACGTATCGACGCTCCGTAAGTACGTGTATGATCCAGCGCACGTCCTCGAGTATGTGCCTATGGAGCTTCATGAGGATATGACTTATGAGGAATTTTCCTTGTGTATCATGGATCGCGAGGTGAAAAATTTGAGGAACCGTGAAATTTCTTATGTAAAGGTACAATGGACGAATCACGGTGAGCGAGAAGCTACGTGGGAATTGGAAAGCTCAATGAAGGAGCGGTTTCCTTACCTCTTCGCTGAGTCCAGCTGAGGTATGATTTAGTTTCGCGGCCGAAACTCTCTTTACGGGGGGAGGAATGTAGCACTTTGAATTTCGGTGCGTTGTATCGAACTTTACTAAATTTGATAAAGTTCGATGGAAGCCGATAATGGCTGGTGTGGAATTGGGTTCCGAAGGTTTCGGAACATTGTGGGTGCGAGTGGAAACCCGGAAATCGAAATTTTTTGAAAAAGGGACCAAGTGGAGCAAAACTGCTCACGGGGTTCGGACCCGGGAGGTTGGGGTCCGGACAATGAAGTCCGTGGGCATCTAAGGTCCGGACCCGGACGTCGCGGTCCGGACCCGAGATGATTTCCGAGTTGGGGCGCGTACAGGTTCCGGACCCTGATGCCAAGGTCCGGACCCGGCCTGCGCGGTGGACTGTCACCTTTGCGAGGTCCGGACCCCACTTGCAAGGTCCGGACCCGGCTGGGGCAGAATGCCCAGTGAGGAGTATTTTGGTAATTTCGCAGTGAATGGGTTATGTAGGGGGGGTTGAGGTCTCTCCCCTCATTCCTTCTTCATTCTCCTCATATTCCCTCTCCCTCTCCCTCTCCCTCTCCCTCACTTTCTCTCTAGAGATCTCTCCAAAGCTTGGAGAAGTGGTGGATTGGAGCTTGGAAAAGGACTTCCAAGGTGCAAAGAAGCTTCTTGGTGCAAGAAGAAGCTTGGGAGCTAGGACTTTGAGGTGAGTTCTTGTGATTTAGGGTTTAAACCTTGGATTTAATTCTTTAAGATGAGGTTTTTGGAAACCCTAGGAAATCTAAACCACAAATAGTGGAAGATTGGCCAAGAAATCTAGGGTTTGGCTTGCATGCATGCAAACCCTAGGTAGATTTGGGACTTTTGCCATGGAAGGTTCTAAAAATATTTGGACCTTCGGAAATTACAATTGGGGCATAGGAAATCATGTTAGAACAAATAATTTCAAGTATTGAGTTGATTTATGGGTTCGTAATGAGTAACGAACCATTTTCTTGTAGAAGCTTGGGTTGAGGCAAGAACTCAAGGCTTGGAGGCTTAGGAGCTCAAGGAATTCAAGAACTTGGAAGCTCTTGAGGTGGGTTTGTGTTTACCGAAGTGATTAGGTCACTTCCATGTCTAGGGTAAATAACCATTTAAAGATAAAATGGTGTGTAATGTGAAACCCTAGAACTTGCATGTTGGCAAAATGAGAATCATGATAGATAGAGCCATGAGCTCCTCTTGCATGTTAGAGAATTCAAGTATATTTCTATTATCTATACTTGTTATGTGATTGCATGTATGAATTGGAACCTAGTGTCATTGAACATAGGTTGGACATGAGAATTGGAACCTAATGTCATTAAACATAGGTTGGACATGAGAATTGGAACCTAGTGTCATTGAACATAGGTTGGACATGAGAATTGGAACCTAGTGTCATTGAACATAGGTTGGAACATGAGAATGGAACCTAGTGTCATTGAACATAGGTTGGAACATGAGAATGGAATCTAGTGTTATTGAACATAGGTGAGACTTAGTGACTTGAACCTAGGGCCATTGGACTTGGGTTGGCAAGTGTAAAATGTGAACAATGGGGTATGCGACGATTTCGCTATCCCGGGTATGCGACGATTTCGCTACCCGTGCCATGAGTTGGCGGTGACGGATTGGGATGTGCGACAATTTCGCTATCCCGGGTATGTGACGATTTCGCTACCCGTGCCATGAGTTGGCGGTGACGGATTGGGATGTGCGACGATTTCGCTATCCCGGGTACGCGACGATTTCGCTACCCGTGTCATGAGTTGGCGGTGTTGAAATGGGATATGCGACGATTTCGCTATCCCGGGTATGCGACGATTTCGCTACCCGTGCCACGTGATGGCGGTGTTGAAATGGGGTATGCGACGATTTTGCTGTCCCGGGTATGCGACGATTTCGCTACCCGAACACGGAGGTGACGATTTCACTCCTTGGACGTTGGAACTATTATGGTGATGCGGCGATTCCGAAACCATAAGTTAATGACAAGTAGTTGAACTTGGTCAATGTGAAATATAGGATGAACCTAGGAGAAAATGAAAATGGACATTTTATTTGGTTGCATCCTTTATGTTTATTCACAAGCATGTAAATATTTGTTGCATAGTTATTTATGATCTAACTTATGCATATGGTGTTTCTTTGGACCTGGTGGGTCGAGCTTCTCTCTTGGGTGGCCTTACCCACTGGGAACTATGTTTATAGTTCTCACCCCACGTTTTTTAGGTCCTTCCGCGAGTGAGGCGGCGGAGCGAGGCAAGGGTTTGGCTCTCTAGATAGCGGCCCTTCCATTTTGGTGATACATAGAGTTGTACCCCTAGTCTTGGACATTGATAGTATAGGGGTTTACATTAAATGTATGTAACTTGTATATTCTATAATTTTGGAACATGATGTATGGAATCGAAATGAAAGAAAAGAAAAAAAAATTGGGCATGTATAAATGTGCAAATGTGATGTAATAGAAGTAGAACTTCTTTATGTTGATGCTTTCCTTGTGCAACTCTTGTACTCCGTTCCTAGTTGGAACCTTGTGGATATGCTTGTGTTGTGACGCCTTGGGCGGGTAGAAGAGACTCTATCCGTTCGGCGGGTCTGGGGCATGCGCCCGTGCGGTTATCCTTTCCACCTAGTTGGTGTTAAAGGCCCGACGGGGCGTGACAATAGAGGTTAACGATACATACGCACGGTGAAAATAGCGATCTAATGCCGGATTTGATCAGTCGAGCCTATCACGAAGATGGTCATGTTGATCAAACCGACAAAAGAATCGCATTACACCATTTGTATGCATACGTCAACCGTCGTCGTTGGAGAAGAAGAAAGAAGAGGTCACAAGGCCTCCTCGCATGTCGTTGTTGTCATCGGAGTCGTCGCAGCTACTGCTGTTATCGTTGTGCCTTCAACTCCCTCTCTCTGTGCACGAACCAGAGAGAGAGGCGGGGCCCCTCCTCATGACGTCCTCTCTCTCTTTTCTTTTCTTTTTTTGCTTTCTTTTTTTCCCTTTTTTTTTCCTTTTTTTCAACCTCCTCTCCTTTCTTTTTTTTTCCTCCAATTTTTTTTTCTTGAATCTCATGGTCCAATTTATAGTGATTCTAGGACCTCTTTATTTTGGAAACAATTCAAAAAATTTCAAACCATAAGGCAACAATATAATTTTAATTTTTTTTCCTTTTTGGCGGTTGGTCATCTAAGGCAAATGCTAATCATTCCCCATTTATTTTATTGTCCTCTATATTTTCAAATTAAAATTTAATTTTTTTTTTAATCTCAACAATAACTCATGGATAATATGCATCAACTAACTCTAGTATGCTCAACTACCAACCGGTCTCCTTGACCATCTCGTATGCAAAGTCAAGTCCAAGCCCGTCTCACACCCGGCCTCAACCAAGTCCCAGGAGTCTGCCGGCATGAGAATAGTCTATCCACTAAGTCAATTGCCAACCTCCAAAGGGGCACTCGAGGGAAGCAACCTACTCGAGTATCACGTGATAGAATCAAACTCAATAGGCTCCTATCTCTCGAGTCAATGCAAATGATCAACCCGAACATAAACAACATTGTCCCCGTGCCCTCGGCACAATCTAGAATGTCAGCGGAATATCCGAACCTACCGTATTAACCCATGGCGAAAAGAATACAAACCAGCCTACCAACTGATACCACCCCGACCCGGGTTTAAAACAACTCTACACTATATGAATTCTTGTCTCTAATTTGTATGGCCTAGAGAAACCATAACCACCAACCTGACATAGTACTACATAGTGTAGGTGCATGAAAGAATATACTAACAACAAATGCAATAACATCCTGCACATTTATTGCTACCAGCATAGTATACATGGTTGGAACATCAAGTTAACATAGGTACCTCTCTACCCTCCACATGTTGATTACCACAGGCAGGAAACATGTATGAATTTATCATGCTAACATAAATTCTAGGCTATCAATAACCAGGTTGCAGGAATTTAAAGACATAGTGGCTATTCAGTCATTTTCGGTAAATTAAACCCACATCGGATCGCAAATTTAACAACGGAATCGGATGAAACTCCAAGGGCACCTTCCACTGCTCTAAACCAGCAGGAAATGTCAACAAATCCTTCAAAAATCTAGCAATAACTCTGCTATAAAAATCGAAACAAAAAATCTAACAAAAATCAGATTCGGTGCCAAAATCTGATTTAAATCCAAAATTCACCTCAAGCAACCTTAATTCCAGTCGGAAAAAAGCAATACACGAGTTCTCCTCCTTTCCTCCACCAAAAACCAAGCTCAATTTGGCTGTCCAAGTTCTGAGGCATCGAACTATTTGAGCTTCGGCTACTACTGCTGCTGCCTAGTTGAAGTCCAACCAGCAAGGAGGATGAAGAAGAAGCCGGGAAGGAGAAGATGATGGGTTGAAGGATCTTAGAATGTTGGGAGTGTGAAAAGAGACATAAGGAAGGCCCACTTGTCTATTTATAGGAAAAAAAACAATTGCAAAAGAGCCCTCAAAGAAATAAGAGATAACTCACAGCTACCAAAATAGGACTTTCCGGGCGCCCGAATTGAACTTTCAGGTGTCCGAATCCGCTGTGCACTATTCGAAATAGCTTGCGGGTGCCCGAAGGGTAGGTCCGAATCGTAAGTCTGCCCGAATGTTTCGGGCACCCAGAACCCTGCGTCCGAATCTACAATGAGTTACAGTACATGTATCGATCCAATGGTCAGATCTCACCAACTCAAATTCGGGCTGCTATAGTGGAAACGGGCGTTTGGGGAGGTAGGGTCCGAAATCACATCAAATTGCTATAGTATTTTCGGGCGTCCGATACCTCTTCTGGGCGCCTAAAAATGCTAGAAACTTCAGTTCCAGTAGTTTTTGATATTTCGACTTTGTTTTTGCATCCATTTTGCCCAAAAATAGCTCCAACTTGGTCCGACACTCTACCAACATGTCGACCAGCTGCCCCTACAGTATCCAGACCCCGCTACTAAGCTTCAGAACACTACAACGGAGGCCTCTCGATAGCAAGAGGAAGCCTCCTAATGACAGAAGGAGCAAATTAAGATGCTCCACAATCTCTATGCACAGTAAGCTGGGGCTGCACATATGAGTCAGGAACCTACCTCTTTGCCTCCTATGAGGACGGGTGTGGAGGGCATGGCGATGGCGGTTGCGCCCGTGTCGGTGCGCCCTGTGAAATCAGGGGTGACAAGGGAGGCACCTCACATGATAGACTCTGATGCCTCCGCCGCAACCCTCATGGCCCAGCGGGCGGAGCAAGAGCGAGCTATGGAGAGCCTCGCCAACTTCAGGAAGTTCAATCTGCCAATCTTCAACGGCGAAATCGGTGAACTACTAGTTGTCGAGTGGTGGGTTGACATGATAGAAAAGCTATTTGAGAACCTCCTAATACCGGATCAGGATAAGGTCCACTTAGCGGCCCATTGCTTGGATAAAATGGTCCACAAGTGGTGGGAATCGGAGAAGAGCAAGCGGGCCGACACCGCTTTAGCACCTCTGACGTAAGAGGAGTTTCAGGGACTCCTCTTTGCATCCTACTTCCCTGATAGTGCCAAACAGTAGATGGAGGAGGACTTCAAGAACCTCTGCTGGGGGAGTTGCATGGTGCAGGAGTACGAGCAGTTGGACAAGGCTCTCTCGCATCGTGAGTTGCATCCCATTCGTGGTGCGGGAGGAGTTGGACAAGGCTCGATGCTTCGAGTGAGGCCTTTGATCGGGTATCTACTCCAAGGTCCAGCCGCTTGATCTATAGACCTTTCAGGTGGTGGTGGATCACACCCAATTGGCCGAGCAGGGCGAGGTCGTCATGCGTTGTGAGCACAAAGCCTTCGAGAGAGGCAAGGAAAAGGACAAGAAATAATCCTTGGGTGGCTCTGGGGTCAATCTAGCTCCAAGAGGCCCCCTAAGCACCAGCGCCAACAGTCGCATTCACATGCGTCATATGTTCCCCAGCCCCATGACCGGTGCGTGATTCGTGGAAGAGTGCAACGGGCCCAGTGCTGCGAGGAGCATGCGACCGGGCCACAAGGAGGCCGACTACTATAAGGGCGCATCTCCAGCCTCGTCTTCAGCTTCAGTTCCATCTATCCCGAGGCAGTATTCAGGAGCACCATTTGTCGCTCCTTCGGGCAGGCAACCCTCTTCTTTGCGGCAGCATGAGAGATCACGGCAGACACCAAGTGGGCGGTTATTTGCCAATTAGGTGGAGGAAGAGCAATCAGCGGACGACGTCGAGGAAGGTATAATTTTACTGAATGATGTAAGATGCAGCACATTGTTCGATGCGGGAGCATTGCATTCATTCATCAGTAGGACAATTGCCGCTACCTATGAGATTAGCATCTTAGAGGCCATGAGCACTAGATAGGCTCAAGTTTCGACCACACATCCAACGTCATGATTGTTGCCCCACCTATTTGGTGCGGATAGGCGATTGGATCATGCCGGTGGATTTCTTGGCATTGAGGCAGATAGAGGGCTTTGATGTCATGCTAGGGATGGACTGGCTCATGCGGTATTATGCTACTATCGATTGCGAGAGTCGAGTCATCACCTTTCGAGAGTCTGGGCAGAAGGAGTTCGTCTACCGGAGTTATAGGAGCTCATTTTTCGCATGACGGTCTCCACATCTCGAGCCAAGAAGTTGATCAATGGTGTATGCATGGCCTACTTAGCCACCGAAGTGGAGGATCATGTGGAATCTCTGGTACTCGAGGGCATTTTCGTAGTCCGAGAGTATCTGAATGTGTTTCCACTAGAGCTACTAGTAATGCTGCCTGACCGGAAGATCGAGTTCGTGAGGTATTGCAAGTGCTTCAGGAGTGGAAGCTATTCGCGAAATTGAAGAAATGCAAATTTTGGCTTCAGAAAGTTGCATTATTGGGGCATGTTATCTCGAAAGTTTGGGGTCTCGGTGGACCCTAAGAAAATGGAGGACATCAAGAAATGGCATCAGCCTACAAATGTTACCGAAGTACGAAGCTTCGTTGGGCTTGCGGGGTACTATAGGCGGTTCGTGGAGGGGTTCTCTAAAATCACCATTCCAATTACGTGCCTCACACCCAAAGGGGCAAAGTTTATTTGGAGCGATGAGTGCAACCAAAGTTTTCAACTTTTGAAGAACAACTTGATATCGGCTCCAATCCTCGCCTTGCCTACGGTGGGAAAAGGATTCATAGTATATAGTGATGCCTCCGGAAGCAGTCTTGGGTGTGTTTTGATGCAAGAGGAAAAGGTTATAGCCTATGCCTCTCAGCAGTTGAAGAGTTATGAAAAAGAACTATCCCACCCATGACCTAGAGTGGCTGTAGTGGTCTTTGCTTTGAAGCTATGGCAGCACTATCTCTATAGCGGACATTGTGAGATTTACACGGACCACAAGAGCCTCAAGTATTTATTTACTCAGAAAGAATTGAATATGAGGCAACGTCGGAGGTTGGATTTGTTGAAAGACTACCATCCGAAAAAAGCAAATGTGGTGATGGACTATCTAAGTCGAAAGTTTGTGAAAAATCTCGCGATGATGATCACTAGCCAAGTTCTGCTACAAGAAGAAATGCAGTGTTTCGATTTGAAGGTTGTTGCAACCAGCGCCCCGATGAAACTCATGACACTTAGAGTGCAACCGAGTTTGTTGGAGAAGATCAAGAAAAAATAAGCCTCAACTAAAAAACTCAAAAAGGTGCAGTCTGACATTGAAGACGGGCACACGAAAGATTTTAGCTTGGACTCCTAGAGGGTCTTGCAGTTTCGGGGTCGATTTTGTGTGCCTAGTGACTCGGAGATTTGGGAGGCAATCTTAAAAGAAGCACACTGGTCCCTATATACCATACACCTGGGCGACACCAAAATATATAAGGACTTGAAGACATATTTTTGGTGGCCGGGTATGAAAGGTGATGTTAGGCGCTTTGTGGCTCAGTGCCTAGTGTGGCAACAAGCCAAGGTGCTCTCGACCTCAGATTTCAGACTCACAAGTACCAGGTGATGTGAGACTTGTCTTGCTAGCCTTAATCAACCTTGTGGGGGAGTCGCGCTCTACCCACAACACTCATCAGCATGAGAGCCTCGTTCTCCCCGCTGTATAACCCTGGCTCAGTTAAGACTCATCTCACATTTCTGGCTAGTAATTGGCTCTGATACTAAATGTGACACCCCACTTCCTAGAGGGTCACCCATCCTAGGACTACTCTAATTTTAGCACGCTTAACTCTCTTAACCTCTTAGACCTCGCCACTGCCCAAAATGCTATAGCCGGGTTAAGAGATTTAGTCCTAATATATCTTATATATAGGACTATCTGGGGTCTCACAAGTAGAAATATCTATTATTATCATTAATTATCCATTAATGCCTCCTTTGGACCGAGTAAATGTAGAACGCCACTTTCGACTGTTGTACCCACTAGGAACTAACTGTAGTTCTTACTCCTTTGTTATTTACCCTTTTTCAGAGACTACGATCGCCGGTGAGGCGCATGATCGCGGCAAGGGTGTCGCATAGTAGTGGACCTAGAGAGGTCTAGACATACCTTTTTATTTTGGAAAAACCAAACATTGTAATATTTTAGGATCAAAACATGTAAACTCTAATGTAGTTTAGTTTTTGTGAAATGGCTTCAATAGTTGAAGACTTTAAAATTCTTTAAAGTTGAATGGTTTAAATTAGTAGTTGTACTCTGATATTACTTGTATTGTGTATGAATGTACAGGTTGTTATATGATTCTACTTCGTGCGGGTAGGGAAAGCCTTGCCCGTTCGGTGGGTCTGTTGCACGTGTCCAAGCGGGCTCAATTGGCGGTCTCGGGGCATGACATTTCTGCTACCTCTTAACTTACATGCCAAAGTTCTTGAGGCGATTCCACCACCTACTGAATGGCAAGAGCGTGTGCGACGATTTCGCCACCAACGGTTAAGTGGAAACTTATGATAAAAACCGGGTAATGAAAATAGTGAACAAAGCATGAATTGAATCATCAAGCATAGATTTCATTATCTTATTAATTGAGGCTTAAGTATAGTTGCTTCTTTTTGTATATAGTAGATTTATATGCTTTAATTGATTATCAGTTATATCACATGCTTATATTGCCTCCTTTGGACCTCGTGGGTCAAGCGTTTCTCTTGGGTGGCTGTACCCACTAGAAATTATATTTATAGTTCTCACCCCTATTCTTGCAGGTCCATCCATGGTAGGAGCAGAGCGAGAAAGGACTTGGTGCTATAGATAGAGGGTCTTCCTATCTTTTGGATGTAGCCAAGTCATGTACCCATGTTAGAGAATGCCATTTTAAAAAAATTGTGAAATGTGAAGAAATTTTTGAGTTGTATTTGGATGTCATATAAAAACGAATAATGTAATAGCTAGTTGCACTTATGTTTAATCTTCCTTATGCAATCCATGTGTATGGTTCCTTGTTGGAATGTATTATACAGGTTGTGATACCTTGGGCGGGGAGAAAAAAATTCTATTCATTTAGCAGGT
The DNA here is from genome assembly GCA_016920855.1 of Puya raimondii. Lineage (NCBI taxonomy): Eukaryota > Viridiplantae > Streptophyta > Magnoliopsida > Poales > Bromeliaceae > Puya > Puya raimondii. Next base: position 23,556,107 of record JABWPP010000049.1, read on the forward strand.
CTGTGCGCATGCCTGGTGATGCTTCCATTGCAGGCTCGGGGCATGACATATATTTTCTCAAAAGTCTTATGTTGCTGAAAATATCTGTTGTTGAAATTCTGGTTGTTGTGAAATTTATTGTTGTTGACTTAAATTTGGCGGAAGTTTATGGTGGAAATTTCTAAGGACGGTGAATCATTCACTTCTTCATAAAGACGGTGAATGATTTACCCTCTTCAAGAAGACAGTGAATCATTTACCGCCTTCATGAGGACGTTGAATTATTCACCGTCTTACTTGTAATCCCAACTTGCCAAGCTCAATGCAAAGTTGCTAAGTTAGGAAGAAGGGGGGGAAGGGGGGTTGGAAAAGCTTCAAAAGCGGTGAATCATTCACCGTCTTCAAGAAAGCGGTGAATGATTCGCCGCTTTCTTAGGAAATTTAGAAGGCGGCGAATCTTTCACCGCCTTCTTGAAGATAGTGAACGATTCACCACTTTCGGCACTTTTGTCCATTATGGCACTGAGTAGGCAAGAGAGGGGCTATTTGGCCAAATAAATTTTTTAGAGAGTTATTTAGTTCGATTACAAAATTTTATAGGGTTTTTTGTAGAAAAAGTCCTTACACAAATGATTCTCTCCATATCCATGTGAGCACCATGCTAGATAGGAGAAGGCCAGCTATGCATTTTAAGTGAACAAGGTAATACATTTGCCATGTCCTTGTTATTTTAAGAGGACATGGCAATTGGATTATCATGTTCCTTTTTACTTAGGGTCTGTAGAAAATTGAAAAGATAATAGTAATCTAGTCATTGTGTTCAGAACATGGGGATACAATTGCCATGCCTTTATGATAGTAACTGAATTACTATCTTTGGAACACGGTGAATGGTTCACCGTGTTCTAAACTTCATTTGCCCATCAGTAAGTATTTTGTGACGCCCCACTTTCTAGGGGGTTACCCATCCCAAAACTACATGCTTAACCCTTTTAACCTCTTGGACCTAGCCACCACTCAAAATGCTATAGCTGGATTAAGAGATTTAGTTATATTATACCTTATTTATAGGAATAATCCAAATCTTGGGGTCCTCCTTCCTTTAAGCCCTGACGTTCTCGTCAGGCTCAAGCGTACTCACAAGTATCAGGCGATGTGAGACTTGTCTCGCTAGCCATAGCCAACCTTGTGGGGAGCCACGCTCTACCCACAACGATCGTCAGCCGAGAAGCCGCGCTCTGCCTGCCATATGACCCTAGCTAAGCCGAGACTCATCTTACACTTTCGGCTGGTGATTGGCTCTGATACCAACTGTGACGCCCCACTTCCTAGGGGGTCACCCATCCTAGAACTGTTGTGGGTCTAGTACGCTTAACCCTCTTAACCTCTTGGGCCTAGCCACTACCCAAAATGCTATAGCCGGGTTAAAAGGTTTAGTCCTATTATACCTTATATATAGGACTAATCCAAATCCTGGGGGGTGTCACATATTTACATTTTAACACCCTGTCAAAATAATGAGATATCTACATTTTTAATTTCATCGATACTTACTCCCCCTAAATATATCTCAACAATACATAAAAATTTCCACATCTAGTCAATAATATACAAAAGAATATTTTCAAATTATTCAATAATATAGAAAGATTTGTAACTATTAAAATGGACAAAATCCACTATAACAAAAAATAATTTGTATATTATCAATAGATAAATGTAGAAAGGTGTGGTGTCCTCCTCCTAGTCCATGCCCTTCTCCACCCTCTGCCTTGTCTGTCCCCTTTATTCATGACCATGACCTTGATCACGATCAGCAATAACAACGTTGTCGTCAACGTCGAAGGGCTTAATGACTTCAAGCTGATCAAGATGCTCAACAGTCGCCCTCGATAACCGGCTGAGTGTCCTACTCTCATACTCAACCACAGCAGATGTAGGTATTTTCTCTGGTTGCGAAGGAGCTGAAGATGAGGATTGATCTGCTTGCAAGGAATGTAGCTAGCCGATGATAAGTGAAACGTGGTCGTCGAGGTGTGGAGATGGCTCTGGCTGCGTAGAAGAATATGCACGCTCTACTAATGGTGTAGATGTCAATGAAGATAGCCCTAACGGACTATGCATTAGCACGTGGCCTAAGATCGATGGTCTGACATGATCTGGCGACTATGAAAGTACAATGTTTGGAAGAGTAGGTAGAGTTTCCAATACTGCCACCATTTGATTGGTGGCTTGTGCAAGGGCTTGTAAAACTCCAACATCCGAAATGTTAGATAGTACATGCTTAATCGTAAAGTGCGATCTTTGCATGACATCAACCTAATGTAAAAGCAGCATGTTGACAATTGTACCAATGCCCTCTCGTATAGTTAACGTAAATAAGTATAATCTATCATGCGTATGAAAATCATGCCAATACTCTACCGACATGCCTGCGTGGTTGATATGCGAGGGGTGGACATTGCATTTGTCTAGATATCCACCTCTTTGTCATCCTCTAAAATTACTGCATGTAAATACTAGTAGCTCGTATAGGATCGAGATCTACAAGGGGTTCCTCGTCTACAATGCTTATGAGTCAATCATTTTATTCAGCATGATATGCGCCCAATTCTCGTCTGCTTTACCTCCCATGTTATGTGAGGCAGAGTTTCTACTGGGCTCGAAATATGCTGTAAAAGGCCAAATTGCCGGAGCACTCTATCTAGAACATGAAGCTCGACGATGTAGAAGCAGATTAAGGTAGTCATAGCTCACCAAACCTGGGATCCCTGTCACGCCCCGGGCTAGTTCTAGATGCGGAAAAACGTGCCAAATTTTTTTTTTTTGAAAGCCTAGCCCACGCCACGTACAGACCCGCCACAAATACAGGGTCCACTGTACACACGGACAGAACCTCCCCTGTATTTGCACGGCGTCCACAACTTACAACAGGATCACAACTACCATTCATTCATCACAACAGCATAACAACACAACGAGAGATTCATACAGCTAACAGTCCTTAAACCTGTATGAATCTAAGCAGATCCTTAAGCGAAGGATGATGCGATGCACAAGCAACAAACATTCTAGAAAGCTGCTCCTTACCCAGAAGCTTTATTTGAAACCCTAATTTCAATCATCCAAGAATCATTTAAAAACTGTCCTCCACACGAGAACTCTCTTTTGAAATCACAAAAAAACCGAACAATCAGAAATCCATTTGAAAACTGTTTCCCACACGGAAACCTTTATTTCACGACGCTACCACGAGGGGTAGAAAGCCAAAATACTCGATAAATGAAACGATCGAAAAACATGGATACAACCAACTAGTCCAAGCATGCAATCATCGCATAAGCATAAAGAGTGAATCCACAACACAAGCATGCTAGAATAAGCCCAAAGGATAACTGAACCACAAATCACATCTAATAGGCGAAGGTAGGGTGATAACCAAATCTGGGGAAGCAGCCTCATGAGTCGAAACCTCTAGAGCTACTATCTAGGCGTGCCTCGCAGCGTCCCGACACTCACCACCCTGCTCACCTGAAAACAACAACGAGGGTGGGGGGTGAGAACATGTAAACATGTCTCCCCTCCCAGTGGGTACCGCAAGCCGACGAAGGCGAGGTGTACACACCGGCACGAGGGTCAACAAAAGCTAGATATGGTATACAGTAGCACAAGTAAATATGAGGCTGATATGCAACTGAAACAGCTACGCTACTGTAAGCAACTGGTATATGCATCAAAGGAGATAACCACAAAGTAAACCCAATCATAGCCACCGGGACGTATCCCTGGCACTGTCACCTGCTCAACTCTCGGCACATAAACCTTCTGGACGCACTGCGTCAAGGCTCACGGGTCGGCACACACTCAACGACCCTTTTCCGGAAAAGAACACCCCTAGACGGTGGATCAGACCGCTGGTGTACGTGAAGTGCTAGAAGAGCTGTGACGATCGATGCTAATGCTCAATCCACAGAACGGCAACGAGCCGTGAAGCAACTGGTAAACCACAACTAGGATCGCTCGGAACAACAGGCGATCACCACCGACCAACTGGGTCGTCTCAAGAACCATGCAAACCACAACTACTCTACTATCCAAGCACGTATATAAGTAGAGTCAATGGGAGTCAAGTGAACTAATAACTGAAATACAAGAGAATGGATAGAAAGGTATCACCGTAGTCCACTGAACCGACTCCGGGTCGAAGTACCCACCTGTCGAAAGATCAAGTCTAACCCGACGGCTCTCGGGAACCGCGACAGGACCTACGAAAGACTCACACGGTCAAGGTCCACCAAGTCGACGCTAAACACCAAGCTCACACAATCCCGAATCGACGGATCGCCCGGAAAACCCACCGGGACGATCCCGAAACCACACAAAGCTCCAGAGGGGTACCTACAGCCAATCAAGTCCTCCGCTGTCCCCCAAACACACACGACAAGGTGGCGGGACGGCGAGCACAAGCTCGGGGTGCCACGAACACAAACGCACCCGACACGGCTTCCCGGGTTCCCGAAAAGTGCCGACTTGACACCGAAACCCCTCGTCACTCATCCGCTGTCCTCGGAACTTCGGGACAGCGATGAGGAACAGCCAACAAGGCTAAACGACAAAGCCAAGTTGCTTGCGAAAATAGCGAGTGAGTCGCACAACTAGAAACGTGCGTTTCGCCGATTATTTCATCGAAAAACGCGTCGGACACAAATCCGAAACTCCACGAAGGGTGAGGGGGTTGGACAACCAGTCCACAGGGTCCCGAGGACCAAACCCTTGCTGCCCACAGCGTCGCAACGCTGCCACAAACGCCAAAGTCCCAAAACAAGCACAATTCCATACATACAAGCAATAAACGGAGCCGCTAGAGCAAACCGTACGTCCGCACGACCTTCCGCAAGCACCAGCGGATAGGTAACGACGTCACGGAAACCGTGCTCACAGTCCCACAGCGACAAGACTAGTCGCAAGCTGGGAAATCCCATAAAAACAGCGAGCTCAAGCACAAAAGCAAGCGTAACTAAGGCCGTGTGAGCAAACCGTACATCCGCACGACCTTCCGCAAGCACCAGCAGATCGGCAACGACGTAACGGAGGCCATGCTCATAGCCTCACTGCGACAGGAACAGTCGCAGGCCGGGAAAGTGCATAAAAACAGCACAACAAACACTAACGAAGCTCGACAAAGGCCAAACAGTAAAAATAACTCACCAAAATGGAAAACTAGGGTGAGCATGATGATCAGCGCATCGCTGTGATCATCGTGCTCACCTTCCCGAGCTTCGGGAGGCAACAGGGAGCTCAAACCATCAAGCGCGGCCAAAATAAGGCCGAAACTCACCCTGGCCGGAGCAACTAGCTCCGGCCGGCTGCCGGCCGACATGCAAGGCCGGCGGCGGCCAGGGATGGGTGCGGGGGACCCAAGGAGAAGGGGGGCTCACCTCAGGCAGCGGCGGGAAGCGGCGGCGGCGGCGCGGGGAAGAGAACAGCCCACGGGTCGGCTAGGGCACGGCGGCGCCGGCAACAAACGGCGACGGCGGCCGGCGGCGACCTGAGCACCGGCGAGAGGGGCCCGCCGGACACCGGTTGGCCGGTGACCGCGACAAAAACAGAGGCGGGTGGGCGGCGGCGGAGCTGGCCCAGCCGCGGATGCCCTAGCGGCCCCGCCGAGGCTTGCGGCGGCTCCGGCGGCTCTCCGGCGGCACGGCGACGGCCGGGGAGGCAGGGTCTGGCAGCGGAGGTCCCGAGGGTGACCATGCTCACCCTCTCCGGCGTCGGGAGGCGGCGGCGGCGCGGCCCCACCAAGCTCGGCCAGCAGCACTCTCAGCAGTGGCTGCTGCGGCTCCGGCGGCCCACGGCGGCGGCTCCCGGCGGCGGCGCTCCACTCCGGCGGTCGTGCCACCTCAGGGGAAGCCCAAGCATGGGTTTCCCCTGGGTGCACACCACAGGGAAGAAGAAAAGGAAGAAGAAGAAGGAGAAGAAGAAGAAAAGGGAGAGATCCTTGGCATGGATTGGTTGTCTCGTTATTTTTGCGATGATTGATTGTGGAACCAAGACGGTGATCTTTCGTGAGCCTGGACATGAGGAGTTTATTTTTGAAGGATGTAGAAGTTCACTATTTACAGGGACGATATCTTCATCTAAAGCTAGACAGATGATAAGTAGAGGATGTATGGCCTATTTTGCAACAGTGACTGAGATGCCTACTGTTGTACCGGGACTCGAGGATATCCCTATTGTCCGCGAGTTTCCGAATGTTTTTCCTTCTGAGCTTTCCTCTATGCCTCCTGATAGGGAGATTGAATTCGTGATTGATGTGGTACCAGGAACCGCGCCAATCTCGAAGACACCCTATAGAATGGCACCAGCTGAATTGCGAGAGTTGAAGGCACAACTGCAGGATCTTATGGATAAAGATTTTATTCGACCCAGTGTATCGCCTTGGGGAGCGCCAGTATTGTTTGTGAAGAAAAAGGATGGTTCACTTAGGTTATGTGTGGATTATCGGGAATTAAACAAAGTGACCATCAAGAATAGATATCCCTTCTCACGTATTGATGATTTGTTCGATCAATTACAAGGTGCATGTGTTTTCTCTAAGATTGATCTTCAGTCCGGTTACCACCAGTTGAAGGTGAAGGCCGAGGATATATCTAAGACAGCTTTTAGAACTCGGTATGGGCATTATGAGTTTACTGTCATGCCTTTTGGTTTGACAAATACCCCTACTGCATTTATGGATATGATGAACCGAGTCTTTAAGTCTTTCTTGTATAAGTTTGTGGTAGTGTTTATTGATGATATCTTAATCTACTCCCGTGATGATGCGGAGCATGAAGAGCATCTGAGATTAGTGTTACAACTCTTGCGAGAAAAGAAGTTGTATGTTAAACTGAAGAAATGTGAGTTTTGGTTGAGAGAAGTAACCTTTTTAGGCCATGTGATTTCTGCTTCTGGAGTAGCTGTTGACCCTAAGAAGATTGAGGCGATTTGAGACTAGCCTAGGCCGATGACGATTTCTGAAGTACAGAGTTTTCTTGGCTTAGCCGGGTATTATCGACGATTCGTGAAAAGTTTTGCGAAACTCTCTACACCTCTTAGTCGGTTAACCAGAAAAGGGGTAAAGTTTATTTGGAGTAATGAGTGCCAGGAATGCTTTGATGAGCTTAAGCAGAAGTTAATGACAGCTCCTATTTTTGCATTACCAGTGATGGGCGAAGGATTTGTAATCTACAGTGATGCTTCGCATAGTGGCTTGGGTTGCGTGCTGATGCAGCATGATAGTGTGATTGCATATGCTTCAAGACAATTAAAGGAGTACGAGAAGAACTACCCTACTCATGACTTGGAGTTAGCAGCGGTAGTTTTTACTCTGAAGTTATGGCGCCACTATCTCTATGGAGAACATTGTGAGGTTTATACTGATCACAAGAATCTTAAGTATTTGTTTACACAGAAGGAGTTAAATCTACGACAACGGAGATGGTTGGAGTTACTAAAAGATTATGACATCTCTATTCAGTATCATCTCGGCAAGGCAAATGTAGTAGCTGATGCGTTGAGTAGGAAGGCTGTGGCAACGTTGAGTATGAGTATCACACAGCAGCCTGTCCTAGTAGAGGAGATGCGGAGATTGTCACTTGAAGTGGTTACTCATGGAACGACTGCAAGACTTATGACTATGATCTTACAGCCCACTCTGTTGGATAGAATTCGAGAAAAATAGAGTATAGATCCCTATTTGATGAAAATTAGAGATCAACTGAAGAGTGACGATCTTGAAGGTTTTAGTTGTGATGATTCAAAAATTCTCTGCTACAAAGGTCGTTTATGTGTACCAGTAGATTCGGAGATTCGAGAGGAGATATTGAAGGAAGCACATTATTCTCCTTATTCTGTTCATCCTGGTGGGACTAAGATGTATCAAGATCTAAAGACTCACTCCTTGTGGAATGGCATGAAGAGAGACATTGGAAGAGCCGTAGCTCAATGTTTAACATGTCAACAAGTGAAAGCTGAGCATCGAGTGCCAGCTGGTAAGCTACAAAGCCTCCCGATACCTGAGTGGAAGTGGGATCACATTACGATGGATTTTGTCGTTGGATTGCCAAGGACTTCGGGCGGCAATGATGCGATATGGGTGATTGTGGATAGGTTGACAAAGTCTGCTCATTTCCTACCTATGCAGACTACCTGGTCCCGCGAGCGGCTTGCACAGCTTTATATGGATGAAATATTGAGATTGCATGGAGTACCAATCTCGATAGTATCTGATAGAGACCCGAGGTTTGTCTCACACTTTTGGAAAAGTTTACAGACAGCTTTGGGGACTCAGCTTCGTTTTAGTATTGCATTTCATCCACAGACGGATGGTCAGTCCGAGCGTACTATACAAACGTTTGAGGATATGTTGAGAGCTTGTATATTGGATTTCGGTGGAGGATGGGATCGACATCTGAGATTGATAGAATTTGCGTACAACAATAGCTATCAGGCGAGCATCAAAATGGCTCCGTTTGAAGCAGTATGGACGTAAATGTCGATCACCTTTATATTGGGATGATGTAGGTGAAAGGAAAACTTTGGGTCCAGACTTATTACTTGAAGCTGAGGAAAATGTTAAAGTAATACGACGTCATATAGAGACAGCCTAGAGCAGGCAAAAGAGTTATTCGGATACTCGGAGGCGTGATTTAGAATTTCAAGCTGGAGACCATGTTTTCTTGAAAGTTTCTCCATCGAAAGGCATACGAAGATTTGGCATTCGCGGAAAGCTTAGTCCGCGATTTATTGGTCCTTTTGAGATTCTGGAAAGAGTAGGACCCGTGGCTTATCGGATAGCCCTTCCGCCTCAGTTAGCAGGTGTGCATGATGTTTTTCATGTATCAGTTCTACGGAGGTACATGTATGATCCTTCCCATGTGATTGATTTTACTCCACTAGAGCTGACGGAGGATTTACGGTACGAGGAGCGACCGATACGAATTCTTGCTCGTGAGACGAGGGAATTGCGTAATCGGGTCATACCTTATGTCAAAGTGCAATGGAATTATCATGATGAACGAGAAGCAACTTGGGAATTGGAGACAGTGATGCAGAGGTCTTATCCCCACTTGTTTGCACTTTGAGGTGAGTTACTTGCTTTATCTTAGTATCGAGGATGAAACTATTTAAAGGAGGGAAGAATGTAATACTTGGCATTTTGAGACATTACTGGGCTTGGGACATTTCGGGCGCCCGAATCTGGGATAGTGGACGACCGAATGTTTCGGAGCCGATGGTTGTTTCGGATGGGTCCGGAAGTTGCTGACTTGTTTCGAATCTGGGCGCAGGTTTCGGACGCCCGGATTGTGGATCCGGATTGGGATATGACGTGGATTAACACGTGTTGTGTCGCAGGACACGCGTCGACCGCCGGAGGAGCGCCGCCTCACTGTTGCTGACTATTGCCGACTATTGCCGGACCGCTTGGCCGCCAGCTGACACCTGGCTTACACGATTTTCGGACGCCCAGAAGAGAAAATTCGGGCGCCCGAATGTGGAACTTTGGAGCCTATAAATAGGTGAGCCCCCTGATCATTTTTAGGCTATATCCCACTTCGTGTTCCATTTGCTAGAAAGAGAAAAAGCTAGAGTAAGGGCCATGTGTTGGTATTAGTGATGATCTAGCTTGCTCTCTTCTACTGTATTATTTTGATCCGGTTCTAATCACTTATTCTGTTGAAGTTAGCAGTCTTTTTGGTGGTATATTCAGATTGGAGTACTGTTTGAGCTTGGTATATTCTGGAGGGTTGGATCTGAGATTGTAGTTGATTTCCACCGTGGTTGAATTAGCTTTTGAGGTGGGTTAATGTTTACCAGATTCAGTGGATTTCCTCCTATGTGCTTATTCTCATGTTAGCATGACATGATATTGCTGAGATTATGTTAGATATTACATGTTTAGGTTGAGACTGTTCTACTACTTACATGTGTATGACATGATCATAGGTGAGATAGTGATACCTGATAGCAAGCATGATTTCATTATGTTCTTGATGCATGATTTGGCCTACACCTATCCTGTTGTGTTGATATCCATGGTATACATTGTTGTACATACTAGTGTAGGTGATCTTATTGTGGCTCGTGCCATGTTGATTATACCTTCTCTTTGTGGTAGAGTTGAGTTGTTTGTGAGCACTTGAGCATTGATCAGTTGATTGTGCCATACTTATTGATTATACATTTGAGGTGCCGAGGGCACGTGAGATTCTTCTGTAAGTTCAGATTGACCCATTTTGATCATATACCTGTGGGTGCTTGGCGATGATATGTGTTGTGATACTATACTCGGTTGGGTCGCTCCCACGAGTACCACTCCGGAGTTGGTTGATGTGTAGTACAGAGGGACATGCCTGTACTAGTTTGGCTCCCTACGGATAGTGCGTGATGTTCAGGCCGCAGGTATGATGTTGTGGATTCGTGATAGTCCTCGTTTGATGTATTATGATCAGAGTATTGATATTCATATTGACAGTTTGAGCATTGTGCATAGTAGTGGTAGTTTATCTCCTACTTTTCTATATTGCTCTCTATATATCTTGAGATCGAGGACTTAGTGGGCAGACCGCTGATGCTGGTGGCGGTATCCACTGAGGACTACTTGTTTGATAGTAGTTCTCACACCCGTTGTTGACCCCTTTTTGCAGAGTCTTCTTCTTCAGCAGTGCATTCTGAGCGTGGAAAGGAGACCGTCGGGTAGATCTGATCCCCAGACATTTGGCTAGAGGTATACCCCATTTTGGTAGATGATTCTATGAGTCTGTACATACAGTGATATGGAGATTGTCAGTGATGTATATTTTGGTTGTGGATTGATGTATGTATGTACAGTGAACTTATTATATATATATAGCAGCTCTATTACTTTTGATACCTTTAGCTGTTAGTAAATATTGTTCTCGCTTCGTATGCTCAGTTTTATTACTGTGTATACGGCGGGTCTGTTGATGTGCCTGGGTAATGGTAACCTGGGGCGTGACAGAATATACACGCAATTTCTGCACGAAGATGACCACTTCACATTCAAAATGCAATTTCTTGCAAAATGTTCAACAGAATAGAGAAGTAAAGGATTTTATGGATTTTAACTTAGAGACGAACATGCTGAACTAAGTTTTGCTAGAATTGGACTTTTCGTTGTGAAACTGCAACATCTCAAAATCAACCCTTCGCGCAGACTGCAAGACTGCAGCAGAAATGCGAAAAACCTCGAGTGTTTTCGCATAATTTTGCCGTCGGCTGTGCACCTCCAAATAATGTTGCACACCCAATTAGGGGGCTCACACCACACAACTCAAAACATGACAAATACTATGACACCTTCATAGTCCTATATTGGATAATGTTGGAGAGTGTGAGGGGCTTATGTGTGGTGGACATACTAGAACTAATAACTGTGCTTAAGAATTTTGGGCCATTGGTTTGAGTCCAACGAGTTATTAGCGCTAGTGGGCTGGGTTTTTACAGTTGGTATCAGAGTCGGTTTACTAGCCAAAAATGTGAGGTGGGCCTCACATTATGTGGTGATCTTAGTCTATGCATGTGATTGGGCTGAAGAGGACGTCAAGACCTAAAATTGGGGGAGTATGTGACACCCCAATAGTTACATATCGAATAACATGGGAGAATGTGAAGGGTTTATATGTGGCGGGCACAATAAAACTAATAATTGGCTTGAGTTTTTCGGGTTGGTAGTTTGGGCTCAACGAGTTAATAGTGCTAGTTGGCCAGGTCATTACAAATATTAACCCAGCACGCATCGCGTGCACATTCGATACTATGCTCACCTAATCCAACTCGTGCCACATAGGCAAGGTACGACTCAACACAGCGAATACAATAATGATATTCTACAATGAAATATATGATTTTGCATGGTCAATAGCATGTATACAAGACTATCTATATTTTAATGCAACATAATTCACACTACTCAAAGTTTGTCGGTGTATCGGGGGTCAGTAGAAATCAAGGAAGATGTTGTTCATAGCAACTGTTTATCCCCTAGTTGACCTAAGGTCTAAGCTCGGTCGATAGTCCTATAGACTTGACTGTGCCTGAACTGGTTGACTGCCAGAACTCGAAGTCAGTCCACAGTACCTATGCTGGCCGACTGCAGGGGTGTGATCGGTTGATAGTGCCACATCCAAAGCTACAAAAATATGCTTGAAATACATCAATCAAAGCTCAAAAGGAGCCAAAACTCTTCAAAACAACAACAAAAAAATAGAGAGAAACAACATGCAAGGGACTTCACCAGGGTTTCCAAGCCCACTTTCGAAAAATGGGGCCTCAACATGGAGAGTTGGCGATGACATTGGTAAATGGACCGAACCTCAAAACAAATCATTCTAATATTTCTCTCACCCTTTGCTCTACTTTTTTTCTATTTCTTTCTTAGATATAATTGCCTTTGTTTTGCCCTCTTTGGTTGCCATTTGATCGTCACATTATTATTTTCTCTCTATTACTACTAGAAGTATCATAAAGGTGCTTTTATCGAAAGGGATAGTTGTTCAAACACCCTTCGTACTTTTGCACTATTGAAAATGAGCTGTGATGCCCCGCTTCCTAAGGGGGTCACCCATCCTAGAATTCTCTAGCCCTAGCATGCTTAACCCTCTTAACCTCTTGGGCCTAGCCACCAGCCAAAATGCTATAGTCGGGTTAAAATGTTTAGCCCTATTGTAGCTTATATATAGGACTATTCCAAATCTTGGGGGTGCCACCTTCCTCCCTCTTTAAGTCCTGACATTCTCGTCAGGCTCAAACAGACTCACAAGTATCAGGCGATGTGAAACTCATCTTGCTAGCTTTGTTATTCAGATCCTAACTTAGCCTGTTATTCCCAGACCCTAACTTAGCCAGTCATTTAAACCTTGACTTAACCAAAACTCATCTCACACTTCTGGCTGATGATTGGATCTGATACCAACTGTGACACCCAGCTTCTCGGGGTTGGTCATCCATCCTAGAACTATTTTAGCTCTAGCACACTTAAATATGGAGTTCTGATGGGATAGTCCCACATCGGATGGGAATGAGATTATGATTGAGTATATAAGGATTATGGATCCCGGTAATAATAACTGGGCTTAAGTATTTTGGGTCGGTGGTTTGGGCCCAACGACTTATTGTTGTTAGCGGGCTAAGTCGTTACATTTAGTATCAGATCGAATACTATTGCTACAATAGTCCTACATCGGATGGGAAAAGGATTATGATTGAGTATATAAGGATTAGGGACCTAGTAATAATAACAAGCTTAATCAATTTGGTTTGATGGTTTAGGCCCAACGAATATTATTACTAGCGGACTAGGTCGTTACATGAGCTCTTTAACTTTTATTCTAGTTTCGTTTGGGATTTATTTTCGATTTACTTAAGAAGCATGTAGCATTTGGTAGATAAGTAGTATGATTAAATGACTAAAATGGATACAATATTCAACCTTTAAGTCATTTCTTTCGGAATAAGATGAATCACCTCATAGGTAAAAATGCTATTTTACCCTATCATAAATGCCCTAGACCTTTCAAGGAGCAAAATTTAAGCTAATAGCTTCTAATCACACAAACAAAATCTTCATATGAAATAAGTTATCATTAGATATTTTATTTTGACATCCAAACAGGGCTTCTATTTTAGCAATTGGCTATCCTAAACTTTGTCAAATAGATCTTTCTCTTTAAGTGAAGTTATCAACTGAATAGTGATATCTTCTTTTTAGCATATAGGAAATCAATAAAACTCAAAGATCAATTCACCGTATTCTTTGATTTTAGCTCTTATTTTCATTCTTTGGAAGAGAAGTAGGTGTTTTCCTACCTTGAAATTTTTCAAGATTATGTGCACAACATACATATTTTGCTCGAGCAAAAGGACCAATTGAACTATTAAATAGGGCTCTGTAAGGCTAAACTGCGAAATTTGAAAGTTCACCATGCAAAAAAAACTCCATACATTAATCCTTACGAAAATTAGTAATCTGTGTCAACGAATTTTTTTTCAAAGTTAGATACTTAATTATCATCAAATTTAGGTGTTATTTGTAATTTTTTCACCAAGAAGAGTATTTCTCCTCCCTTTCTTTGGTAGGGATGCAAATAGGGCGGATCCTTGGGCGAAAGGGTCCTTCATCTCCCGCTCCATTTTTTTTTTCCTGGTCGGGGCATATTTCTGTAGCACACTGAACTTTAGCAAATTGCGGAGTTCTAGTGAGAGAATAGTGCCTTATGCTATTCTGGAGTTTTGGGTCGAGTTTGGTGAGCTTGGGAGTGTTTTCGAGACTTGGAAAGTGCGAAAACGGACTCCGGAGAGCGAAATCTGTAAAAAGTGCATATTTTGCATTGTATACCGGTATGGGCCTAAGATACCGGAACAGATGTGATTTATTCCGGTACTGAAGTTGAGATACCGGAATACTGTGTAATGGTAATTTGGCCGAGGCTCGGGTTTTGCAATTTTTGTGCTGTATACCGGTATGCCTGTTCGTATACCGGTACGCAGTGCTGTAGATTGCAATTCGTGCAGTTTTACAATTTTGGGTGTTGGAGGGGTTTATGTGTAAATGTTACACCTTGTATATTATACCCCACACCCTCTTCCTTCCCTATTGTTGGCTGAGGATGGAGGAGAAGAAAGGTGAGCTTCTTCCCTCTCTCTCTCTTGATTTTCTCCTCTCCAAACCCATGAATTGTGGTTTTGATCTCTTTTCTCTCCATTTTCTCCATGGAGGTTGACTCCTAGGCTTGGAGGGAGCTCGTGGCTGAAGAGGAGAGCTTGTTGGTGGATGGATCTCCAACCCTAGTCTCTTTTTGCTTGGTTTGGAGCTCTTATGAGGTGAGTGGCTATCTTACAACTCCTCTAATTGTGATTACTACTTGGTTTTGGGATGAAAACCTAAATATGGAAAACTAGGATTTTATTTGGGGTTTCTTGATTGAGAGCTCTTGGGGTTGAATTGATGAGTGTAAAACACTCTTGTAGGTTGGATTTGAAGCTCCAATGGGTTGATTTGGAGTTTATCCAAGCTTTTCTTGGATTAAGGTATTATTCACCTATTTTCTTCATGAATTTTGGTGAATTTCGTGGTGAGCTTGTTCGAAGCCCCTAACCCCTTGGAAATTTATCTTAGGGTATGTGAAGCTCGGGGGACAACTCCGTTTTGACGTACTGCGAGATTACGATGGGTGTCCGGTGGGTCTGACCTCACCGAAATGGGTGAACTCCTCCTATGTCTCCTATTTTATTATAGGATTGATTATATGCATATTTGTGCTAATTATGACATGGTAGAAATTGTAAACACATGATATATACATGTTGCATGTGAAAAGTGGCATACTCCATATAGTAGAGTATTGTGAGAAAGATATGCATGCTCCATGAAGTGGAGGCATACACTCCATGGTAGGCTCCCACTGGGGCCCGGGGCGTGACAGATTATTTTGGTATCAGAGCCTAGGGTTGAGTCTTAGTGGACCTAGTAAACCTTAGGCAGGTTGGACGATAAGGAATAGGAACGTGAGAGACGGGATCTCTTGTGACATATTGGCGAAAGTATTATGATTGGGTCTTTTCTAAAGCTCCAAAAGTGTTGGAGTTAGATCGGAGTGAACCACTTCTATACCCTTGGAGGGTCACGTTGGCGGCCGACAACGTGACATCGGGGAATAGTGGGAGTCCACTTCATTACTTTCGCATGATTGGGGTTATAGTCTTGTGTGGGGATGCGTTGGCGTGGGGTGTTTTACCTGCGCATGTTATGTTGTTGCAGCTTGATTTGTGGACGACACACTTGATAGCGGCCGAAGCAGCCGAGGCGGGAATTCAGCATCCTCCGGATCTGGTGAGATCTTGAAATTGACAAGCAACTGGCAATTTTAGCGAGCTTGGTGGAGCGGTGATCACTTATGATGTAACGTCAAGTTGAGGCTTTACGCCAACAAGGCGAGGAAATTAAGCGGCTGGAGGGCTTGTTGATCGAGCAGGCGGCCGGCTTCAGGGGAAACTCTATGAGAATGTGGACCGCACCTTGATAAGGTCGAGAGACGTGGAGACTTGGAAAGTGCGGAGTTCTAGTGAGAGAATAGTGCCTTATGCTATTCTGGAGTTTTGGGTCGAGTTTGGTGAGCTTGGGAGTGTTTTCGAGACTTGGAAAGTGCGAAAACGGACTCCGGAGAGCGAAATCTGTAAAAAGTGCATATTTTGCATTGTATACCGGTACAGTATGTTGTGATATCAGTGTTGTATATGAGAGTTATATGTGAGGGTATATGGATGATGTATGTACAGTGATCTTTTGATATATTATATAGCAGCTCTGTTGATACCTTTAGCTCTGTGTGTTTTATTGTGGATGTTGTTTCGCTTCGTATACATGGTAGAGATACTGTGTATGCGGCGGATCTGGTCATGCGCCTGGGAAGAGGTAACCCGGGGCGTGACAGATTAAGTTGGTATCAGAGCTTAGGAATAGGTCATGAGGGCCTAGGAAACCTAAGATAAACAGACCTAAGGATGACGAGAGAGACGTGATTAATCGCGAAAGTCAAAGATTGGGTTTTTGAATCCTTCCTTGTGTAGGAAGAGTGATTGAGGGATTATGCCTTCTCTTATCAGATGAATTATGTTGGCTGCAGACGACATAATAATCTAAGAAGAAAAGAAGTGTCCTTCTAGACTTTCGCTAGATTGGGTCGTGAGTTGATTGTGGTCCTAATCGGGTATTCTGTTGCAGGTTATTACTATGCCTCCTCGACGACCGTCGACGCGAGCGCATCCGACGCCTTCGGATATGCCTGAGCAGACGGGACCTAGTGAACGGCCCGCTCTGCAGGAGCAGCTAGCAGACATAGCTGCAGTTGGAAGGCAGCAGAGTGCCTTGTTACAGAAGATGTGTGATGCTTTCTCTACGCCTAGAGCCATGGAACCTCAGGCGGCGACGACTCCAACTACATCTCAACCTGGAGAAGGAAGTACTCAGCCTAGTCAAGTGCTTTCTGAAGAGGAGCAGGAGCGGATGGCGGATAGATTGGCTCGCTTCTGTAGGTTTGATCCACCGCGATTCAATGGAAGTAGCATAGAACCGTGGGTGGTAGAAGCCTGGATTTGTGAAATGGAGAAATTGTTCGAGGATCTTTTTGTGCCAGCACGAGAGCAGGTGCATATGGCAGTGCATTGTTTATCTGGTGATGCACATGTCTGGTGGAGAAGGACCCGTGATCATAGGTCCTTGAATCCTCTACAGATGACTTGGAGTGAATTTCGGGGAATCATGTATGGAGTGTATTTTCTGAGTAGTGTGAAGATGAAGATAGAAGAGGATCTGAAGAACCTGAAGCAAGGGAATCGCTCGGTGCAGGAGTATGCGAGGGAATTTACTAGGTTGCTTAACTGTGTTCCCTCAGCGGCGAGAGATGAGATACAGAAGGTTTATCTGTATGAGAAGGGTTTGAGACCCGAGATCTTTCCATTTGTCCACTCGCAGAGACTTCAGACTTTGGATGCTACTATCGAGCAGTCTCTGTGGGTAGAGCGTGGGGCATTTGTGACGAGAGGACAGCATGTGGACCCAGCTCAAGGTCAGGAGAGGAAACGCCCGGCACCTGATGATGGAGGACAATCAAGTAGCAGACGGCCACCTAAACCTCCTCAGCAATCGCGTTTTCAGAAACGTGGATCGTATAGTCGCCAGCAGTCTGGAGGATATCGCCAGCAGCGACCACAGCAGCAGCAGTCGAGGGGACCTCCCCGATGTGCGATTTGTGGAGGACCTCATTTTGCTTATCTTTGTGATCGACGAGAGGGTCGATGTTTTGAGTGTGGGAAGGTAGGACACATAAGGAGGGCATGCCCCAGACTTGTAGCAGCCCCTTCTATGGCATCCGTGCCTTTTACTCCACCGTAGTATTCTGGAGCTTCCCCGGTATTTTCTCAGGAGCGATCTTCTATGCCACGACAGCAGGATCGACGCCAGCCACCGGCGAGCGGGCGAGTTTATGCCGCTCAGATTGAGGATCCTACGATAGCTAATCGAGTGGTGGCAGGTATTATTTTGATTTGTGGCATTAGATCGCGTACTTTATTCGATACTGGTGCATCGCATTCCTTTGTTAGTAGGACATTTGCATTGCATCATGGTCTAGAGATAGGATTGTTACCCCAGGCACAGGAGGTGCGGGTACCCGATCATAGTTTGCAAGTAACACATGGTTGTGTAGGATGTCCTGTACAAGTTGGACCTTGGATCATGCCTGTTGACTTATTGATATTGAGACAATTGCAAGATTTTGATGTAATCCTAGGTATGGATTGGTTATCTCGATACTTTGCTACGATTGATTGTGGATCTAAGACGGTAATCTTTCGTGAGCCTGGACATGAGGAGTATGTTTATGAAGGTTGTAAGAGTTCACTGTTCGCAGTGATGATCTCTTCTTCTAAGGCCAGACAGTTGTTAAATAGTGGATGTATGGCCTACTTAGCAACAGTGACTGAGGTGCCCACTGTTGTACCAGGACTCGAGGATATTCCTATTGTCTGTGAGTTTCCGGACGTATTTCCTTCTGAGTTATCCTCAATGCCTCCTGATAGGGAGATTGAATTCGTGATTGATGTGGTACCAGGAACCGCGCCAATCTCGAAGACACCCTATAGAATGGCACCAGCTGAGTTGAGAGAGTTGAAGGCGCAATTGCAAGATTTGATGGATAAAGGTTTTATTAGACCCAGTGTGTCGCCCTGGGGAGCGCCTGTTTTGTTTGTGAAGAAGAAGGATGGTTCACTTAGGTTGTGTGTGGATTATCGAGAATTGAACAAAGTGACCATCAAGAATAGATACCCCCTCCCACGTATCGATGATCTGTTCGATCAATTGCAGGGAGCGTGTGTCTTTTCTAAAATTGATCTTCAGTCCGGTTACCACCAGTTGAAGGTGAAGGCCGAGGATATTTCTAAGACGGCTTTTAGAACTCGGTATGGGCATTATGAGTTCACAGTCATGCCGTTTGGGTTGACTAATGCCCCTGCTGCATTTATGGATATGATGAACCGAGTCTTTAAGTCCTTCTTGGACAAGTTCGTGGTAGTTTTTATTGATGACATTCTGATTTACTCCCGTGATGATGCGGAGCATGAGGAGCATCTGAGATTAGTGCTACAACTCTTGCGAGAGAAGAAGTTGTATGCAAAGCTCAAGAAGTGTGAGTTTTGGTTGAGAGAGGTTGCCTTTTTAGGCCATGTGATTTCAGCTTCAGGGGTAGCTGTTGATCCTAAGAAGATTGAGGCAATTCGTGATTGGCCTAGACCGACGACCATATCTGAGGTTCGGAGTTTTCTTGGTTTAGCTGGGTATTATCGACGATTCGTGGAGAGCTTTGCGAAACTCTCTACACCACTTACTCGGTTAACCAGGAAAGGGGTTAAGTATGTTTGGAGTAATGAGTGTCAAGAATGCTTTGACGAGCTTAAGCAGAGATTGATGACAGCCCCTATTCTTGCGCTACCTGTGATGGGCGAAGGATTTGTTATCTATAGTGATGCTTCGCATAGTGGTTTGGGTTGCGTGCTGATGCAACATGGCAAAGTGATTGCATATGCTTCAAGACAACTAAAGGAATATGAGAAGAACTACCCCACTCATGATCTGGAGTTGGCGGCGGTCGTCTTTGCTCTGAAGCTATGGCGCCACTATCTTTATGGAGAGCACTGTGAAGTGTATACTGATCACAAGAGTCTTAAGTATCTGTTTACACAGAAAGAGTTGAATCTACGGCAACGGAGATGGTTAGAATTATTGAAGGATTATGATATCTCTATATTATACCATCCCGGTAAGGCGAACGTTGTTGCCGATGCTTTGAGTAGGAAGGCTGTGGCGACTTTGAGTTTGTGTATTACTCAACAGCCTGTCCTAGTGGAGGAGATGCGGAGGTTATCTCTTGAGGTAGTTACTTCTGGGATGACGGCGAGGTTGATGACCCTAGTCATTCAGCCCACTCTGTTGGATAGGATTCGAGAGAAACAGAGTGTGGATCCTTACTTGGTGAAAGTTCGAGATCAACTGAGGAGTGGAGATCTCGAAGGGTTTTCTTGTGATGATGCTGAGACTCTTCGCTATAGAGGACGATTATGTGTACCTGCAGATCAGGAGATTCGAGAGGAGATATTGAAGGAAGCACATTATTCTCCTTATTCTGTACATCCTGGAGGGACTAAGATGTACCAGGATCTGAAGACTCACTTCTGGTGGAACGGTATGAAGCGGGATATTGGTAGAGCTGTAGCTCAATGTTTGACATGTCAGCAAGTTAAGGCTGAACATCGTGTACCAGCTGGTAAGCTACAGAGTCTTCCAATACCAGAGTGGAAGTGGGATCACATCACGATGGATTTCATCGTAGGATTGCCGAGGACTTCGAGCGGCTGTGATTCTATTTGGGTAATTGTCGATAGGCTGACAAAGTCTGCTCATTTTCTGCCTATGCAGATTACTTGGTCACGTGAGCGACTTGCGCAGCTTTATATAGATGAGATATTGAGATTGCATGGAGTGCCAATCTCAATAGTATCTGATAGAGACTCGAGATTTGTTTCCCATTTCTGGAGGAGTTTACAGACAGCTTTGGGGACTCAGCTTCGATTTAGCACGGCGTTTCATCCCCAGACTGATGGTCAGTCCGAGCGCACTATACAGACACTCGAGGATATGTTGAGAGCTTGTGTCTTAGATTTTGGTGGAGGTTGGGATCGACATCTGAGATTGGTAGAGTTTGCGTACAACAATAGCTATCAGGCGAGCATTAAGATGGCTCCGTTTGAAGCGTTGTATGGGCGCAAATGTCGATCGCCTTTGTTTTGGGATGATGTTGGCGAAAGGAAGACATTGGGACCAGACCTTTTGCTTGAAGCCGAGGAGAAAGTGAAAGTAATACGGCGGCATATTGAGACGGCTCAGAGCAGGCAAAAGAGTTATGCTGATACTCGGAGGCGAGATCTGGAGTTTAATGTTGGTGATCATGTTTTCTTGAAGGTCTCACCATCAAAGGGCATACGGAGATTTGGAATTCGCGGAAAGCTTAGTCCGCGATTTATTGGTCCTTTTGAGATCCTAGAGAGAGTTGGACCCGTGGCATATCGGTTAGCCCTTCCGCCTCGACTTGCAGGAGTGCATGATGTTTTTCATGTATCTGTCCTGAGGAGATACATGCACGATCCTTCCCATGTGTTAGATTTTTTCCCACTGGAGCTTACCGAGGATTTGCAGTACGAGGAGCGACCGATACGAATTCTTGCTCGTGAGACGAGGGAATTACGTAATCGGGTCATACCTTATGTTAAGGTACAGTGGGATTTTCATGATGATAGAGAGGCGACATGGGAGTTGGAAACTATTATGCAGAGATCTTATCCCCACCTATTTGCATCTTGAGGTGAGTGCTTTAGTTTCGAGGACGAAACTATTGTAAGGAGGGGAGAATGTAGTACTCGGGAAATTTTGAGGATTTTAGGGTTTCTGGACTCGGCGGGATTCGGGCGCCCGGAAGTGGCGAAGTGGACGCCCGAATGTTCCGGACCCTATTGCACTTTGTGGACGATCCGGTTGTGGCCGACGGATTCTGGATTTGGACGCACGATTCGGACGCCCGGACGAGGATCCGGTTTGAGCTGTTGACGTGGAGGGCCACGTGTCGCGACGCAGGACACGTGTCGATCGCCGGAGACACGCTGCCCCACCGCCTGATGACTATCGACCGGCCGCTTGACCGCGCGACGACACCTGTACGGCAGGGTTTCCGGACGCCCGGAAATTGGGAAGTGGGCGCCCGAATGTGAACTTTTGGCAGCCTATAAATAGGTGAGCCCTGTTGGTTTTTGGGGTTATTCCACTTGGTGATTTCGTTTCTAGAGAGAGAAAGCTAGTATAAGGGCCATGTGTTGGCATTAGTTGTGATCTAGCTTGTTCTCCTCTATCCTGCTGATCTGATCTGGTGCTGAGCTGTTATTCTGCTGGAGATAGCAGTTTCCTTGGAGGTTTACTCAGATCGGAGTGCTGCCGGAGTTCCTTATCTTGGAGGGTTGGATCTGAGGCTTGTTCTTTCCCCACCGTGGTTGGATTAGCATTTGAGGTGGGTTGATGTTTGCCAGATTCAGTGGACTTCCTCCTACGTGTTTTATCTCATGTTAGCATAATATGATATGATGTTGTTTGGATTATGTTAGCATGATTGGATTATGATATGTGGATATTGGATTATGATATTGGATTATGATAGTATGCCATGCTAAGATTATGTAGAGATGCCATGTTAGGGTGAGACTGATCTATAGACCGCATGGGCATGTTATGATCTTAGATGTGCTAATGATATGTATATGAGCATGCATTTCCTTGTATCCCTGTTGCATGATTGGACCTACACCTATTCTGTTGATTCCTTGTACCAGTTGTTGTGCATGTAGTGTAGGTGATCATGTTGTGGCTCGTGCTA
Organism: Puya raimondii; assembly: GCA_016920855.1. Lineage (NCBI taxonomy): Eukaryota > Viridiplantae > Streptophyta > Magnoliopsida > Poales > Bromeliaceae > Puya > Puya raimondii. The sequence goes on from JABWPP010000049.1 coordinate 23,578,621, forward strand.
TGTTGTTGTACCTCCTCTTTATGGTAGAGTTGAGAGCCTCCTCTTTGTGGTAGAGTTGAGATGATTGTGAGCACTGGAGCATTGATTGTGCCGAGGGCACGGGGATTCCTTGTGAGAGTATGGATTGGGTCATACTTGGTGATTATCCTTTGTGGTGCCGAGGGCACAGTGGATTGGGTCTTACTTGTTGACTATCCTTTGAGGTGCCAAGGGCACTTGATTTTTTGTTGACCCAGTCGTGTCGATCATATACCTGCGGGTGCTTGGCGGTTACTATGGTTGTACTTTGCTCGGTTGGGTCGCTCCTACGAGTACCACTCTAGAGTTGGCATGTTCCGTACAGAGAGGTGTACGAGGGGCTAGTTACAGACGGGCTTCCTGTACTAGTCGGCTCCCTGGAGGGTTGAGCAGCTCCCTGGAGGGTTGAGCATGATCAGGCCGCATGGTATGGTATTGTATTGAGAGGTATTGTATGGTGAGAGCTAGGTACAGATGGTGTTTCCTGTACTAGCTGGTTCGCAGGTATTGTATTGTGTTGTGTATGATAGTCCTCATTCAGTATATTCAGTTCTTTGGTATTCATACTGACAGTTGAGCTTTGTACATAGTAGTGGTAGTATATCTCCTACTCTTTTATTGCTATATATATATATCTCTTGAGATTGAGGACTTAGTGGGCAGACCGCTGAGGCTGGTGGCGGTACCCACTGAGGACTACTTGATTGATAGTAGTTCTCACACCCATTGGTGACATCTTTTTACAGAGTCTTCTTCCCCAGTTGTGCATGCTGAGCGCGGAAAGGAGACCGTCGGGTAGAGCTATTTCCCGGAGACTTGGCTAGAGGTATACCATTTTGGATAGATGATTGAGTCTGTACATACAGTATGTTGTGATATCAGTGTTGTATATGAGAGTTATATGTGAGGGTATATGGATGATGTATGTACAGTGATCTTTTGATATATTATATAGCAGCTCTGTTGATACCTTTAGCTCTGTGTGTTTTATTGTGGATGTTGTTTCGCTTCGTATACATGGTAGAGATACTGTGTATGCGGCGGATCTGGTCATGCGCCTGGGAAGAGGTAACCCGGGGCGTGACAACCCCGTTGGTGGATGTCGCTTCATTAGAGCTACATGAAGATCTAAACTTCAAGGAACAGTTGTTGTGGATTGGACTTGTGGAATGTAGGAATTTGGAATTATCACTATTCCTACTACAAGGTGCTTTGGAGCAACATCTTGGATGCGATGCATTGTGAGAGCTGGAGGCTTCACTGCGAGGGCGATGTTCTTATCTCCTTCAGATTTGATGTTTGTTTGTTGGTTGTTGATCCGCAGTTTCGCGGACGAAACTCCTTTTTAGGAGGGGAGAATGTAGCACACTGAACTTTAGCAAATTGCGGAGTTGTAGTGAGAGAATAGTGCCTTATGCTATTCTGGAGTTTTGGGTCGAGTTTGGTGAGCTTGGGAGTGTTTTCGGGACTTGAAAAGTGCGAAAACGGACTCCGGAGAGCGAAATCTGTAAAAAGTGCAGATTTTACATTGTATACCGGTATGGGCCTAAGATACCGGAACATATGTGATTTATTCCGGTACTGAAGTTGAGATACCGGAATACTGTGTAATGGTAATTTGGCCGAGGCTCGGGTTTTGCAATTTTTGTGCTGTATACCGGTACGCCTGTTCGTATACCGGTACGCAATGCTGCAGATTGCAATTCGTGCAGTTTTATAATTTTGGGTGTTGGAGGGGTTTATGTGTAAATGTTCCACCTTGTATATTATATCCCACACCCTCTTCCTTCCCTATTGTTGGCTGAGGATGGAGGAGAAGAAAGGTGAGCGTCTTCCCTCTCTCTCTTGATTTTCTCCTCTCCAAACCCATGAATTGTGGTTTTGATCTCTTTTCTCTCCATTTTCTCCATAGAGGTTGACGTCTAGGCTTGGAGGGAGCTCGTGGCTGAAGATGAGAGCTTGTTGGTGGATGGATCTCCAACCCTAGTCTCTTTTTGCTTGGTTTGGAGCTCTTATGAGGTGAGTGGCTATCTTACAACTCCTCTAATTGTGATTACTACTTGGTTTTGGGATGAAAAACTAGAAATGGAAAACTAGGGTTTTATTTGGGGTTTCTTGATTGAGAGCTCTTGGGGTTGAATTGATGAGTGTAGAACACTCTTGTAGGTTGGATTTGAAGCTCCAATGGGTTGATTTGGAGTTTATCCAAGCTTTTCTTGGATTAAGGTATTATTCACCTATTTTCTTCATGAATTTTGGTGAATTTCGTGGTGAGCTTGTTCGAAGCCCCTAACCCCTTGGAAATTTATCTTAGGGTATGTGAAGCTCGGGGGACAACTCCGTTTTGACGTACTGCGAGATTTCGATGGGTGTCCGGTGGGTCCGACCTCACCGAAATGGGTGAACTCCCCCTATGTCTCCTATTTTATTATAGGATTGATTATATATATGCATATTTGTGCTAATTATGACATGGTAGAAATTGTAAACACATGATATATACATGTTGCATGTGAAAGGTGGAATACTCCATATAGTAGAGTATTGTGAGAAAGATATGCATGCTCGTGAGGAGTAGTATCATGTGAGACACTATTGGCTATTGGATGAGTGAATTTAGTTATGCATACTAAAGTATGCTTGCTGTAGAGAAAAAATAAGGATATGACCAAATGCAAAATAAGTATGTTGCACCTCATCTTGGTGAGCAACTATGGCGGGCATTGTGGACATTGAGCTCGACCTTTTGGTCGTTGAATGATTCCATGTTTAAGACATGATGAAGGTAGTAATCTTTATGTTTGATAATGTGAGAGGTAAGAGCACGCATTTACCTAGCTAATTGAGAATAAATTACCTATATGGTTAATTTTATGCTCCATGAAGTGGAGGCATACACTGCATGGCATATGTAAAACATTGGATGATGGTCTTATGGGCATAGTGCAAAGCATCAATTATAGCATTTGAAGAATGCATCGGTCACGGCATTGAAATGTATTGGTTATAACATTAGTATAATGCATTGGACATGGCATTAGAATAATGCATGGATTATGAACTTAGTAAACTGAGAGGTGAGCATTTACATGTTAGAGACATGTTGTATATTGGTAATACCAACGGATAATTTGAGAACAACATGACATTGTTGACAATTAGCATATTGGCTATTGGATGTAATAAACATGACATGGTATGCTTTTGACATAGTGTGAGGTTAAGCATATTATATTTCACTTAGGTGAATAACTAGGTTAACATTATGACATAGTGTTAGATCCTTTGGACATTGGTTGGCTATTCCATGTTAGAGACATGACGAGCATGACATTATGTGGTTGATTATGACTTGTTGCCTTTGGGCTCTTCCGCGCTTGCTTGTGAGGGTCGCTCCCTACAAGCTGACACTCCGGAGTTGGTCTTTGCGATTGTAGGTCGCCGTGCGATGTAGAGCGCCGAAATAGATTGCCGTGGGGAAGTCTCATTGTCTACGGGGGAATGTTGACTACCACGGGGCCATTAGGCAGGGCACAGCTGGGACTTTATCTTGTGTAAGTCCCCTCGTTGATTGGGTAAAAGCTAAGTAAACTGGACATAGTACATCACAGGTGGTCGGTGCATATACATATAGTGTATGGACATAGTAGTGAGTTGCATCGTGTGGCATTACTTAGCTTGACATCATTTGGATGCATGCACCATAGTTGGACATTTGTATTAGTCATTACTTGCATGGGCATCCATAGTGGCATTAGCCTATACTTATGATGATTAGTATAGTGGCTCGATATTAAGATGAAAATAGAAAGATTCCTTTTAACTAATAATCATGGCATTAATTTGATATGCATGTAAACTAGTGTGAATAAAATATTGAGCATATGACAGTTAGATGATTTAGTCACTTGGAGGCATGATAGTAGTAGTATTATCGTTAGCCGTTACTACTTATTGCTTTATACTTCACCTTATACTATCTTTTGCCTCAGTTGACCTAGCGGTGTATTTCGCCACTCTCGGCGGCTTACCCACTGGAAACTATTGTTTAATAGTTCTCACCCCCATTGTTGTTGCGTTTTTGTTTCAGAGCCTTCCGCAGCGGGAGAGGCTTGGGATCGTGGCGAGGGGTTTGCAGCTAGCTAGAGCCGCGACGATGATGTTTTAGATGGACCCTTGATACCTTTCTTGTATTTTGAATGAAAGATGTATAGTTGTTCCTAGAGAGTGATCTCCTAGTGTTGTTAAGATGTACTTTAAGTGAATTTTATTGTATAACTCGTAATAATTGTTGAGATGAACTTTTTTAGCAATAGAATTATGTACATGTTCTGATCACCCTGTTTAGGTTGTACTCTTGCTTCTTCTTCATTGTTGATTGTAGACGCCTTGTGTACTTGTGGTTTTCTTTTTGGTGTACACGGCGGGTCTGTTCACGTGCCTGGTAGGCTCCCACTGGGGCCCGGGGCGTGACAGATTATTTTGGTATCAGAGCCTAGGGTTGAGTCTTAGTGGACCTAGTAAACCTTAGGCAGGTTGGACGATAAGGAATAGGAACGTGAGAGACGGGATCTCTTGTGACATATTGGCGAAAGTATTATGATTGGGTCTTTTCTAAAGCTCCAAAAGTGTTGGAGTTAGATCGGAGTGAACCACTTCTATACCCTTGGAGGGTCACGTTGGCGGCCGACAACGTGACATCGGGGAATAGTGGGAGTCCACTTCATTACTTTCGCATGATTGGGGTTATAGTCTTGTGTGGGGATGCGTTGGCGTGGGGTGTTTTACCTGCGCATGTTATGTTGTTGCAGCTTGATTTGTGGACGACACACTTGATAGCGGCCGAAGCAGCCGAGGCGGGAATTCAGCATCCTCCGGATCTGGTGAGATCTTGAAATTGACATGCAACTGGCAATTTTAGCGAGCTTGGTGGAGCGGTGATCACTTATGATGTAACGTCAAGTTGAGGCTTTACGCCAACAAGGCGAGGAAATTAAGCGGCTGGAGGGCTTGTTGATCGAGCAGGCGGCCGGCTTCAGGGGAAACTCTATGAGAATGTGGACCGCACCTTGATAAGGTCGAGAGACGTGGAGACCGTCGGGACGGCAAGAGAAGCTACTAAGAGTGGCAAGATTTAAGTAAGAGGACAATCAAAGCGTTTAAAGAGAAATTGATCTCGAGGACGTGGCTCTTGAGCAGGATGAAAGAAGGACACTAAATCGTCATCAAACGATGTGCAAGCGATGGAATCCGCATGTGTTTTGCAATGCCTTCGACATGGAGACGAGTGCTTCTTCGTGGTCAGGTGGGCCATTCCCAGTTGAGTGTTCGAGGAAAACAATGTCGACGATATCGGTATCGACTTCGTGCGGCTGGCACCGAGGGAACGCCTGCCTGTACGATAGGTGGAGGATGAGGCAGCGACGATGGATGTTGTCGCAACTCGTGGTACTGGATCTAGTTGCTGTTTGTTATGGTTACGTTGATTGTGGTTCTGGATCGGCTGTTTGCCGAGTGTATGGCTGGGAACTCGTTCTTTGAATGTAGAACGAGCTGGTCCCGATTTCGTGGATTTTGGGGAGTACTGTCCTTGTGCTCCATTTGGATTTGGAAGTTTCTGTGCGCCAACGAACTGATTGGCTGTGCATTAGACTTGGGCTGGCTCCTCGGGTATTTTGTACCGAGGATTGTATGAGCCGAGCTACAATGCCTTGGGGATCGGGACATGAAATAGTGTTATCAGAGGGCGTGAAAGTTCGCTATTTGTGATGACTGTTTCACCCGCTCAAGCCTAGTTTTTGCTGAGTGGACGTGTGGCCTTTGAGCCAGCATTCTTGAGAATGGTTGAGAATCCTCAAAAGCGAGGATATCTCTTGTGAGGGAGTTGCTTTTACAATCCCGGTTGCGTTGTGAGAATCGAAGGCTTGGTCTTGAGACCTCCTTCTGCCTGGTATTTTTTTTTGTGGGGCATCGGTCTCATTTGTTTGAGTGGTTGGGTTACTTCGACTATGTGTCGACTATCGTGAACTCACCAAGGTCACGATCAGGGATACGTACCCGTAGCCGAGATTTGATGATCTGTTTGATCAGCCCCATGGATTTTGGATCCGCTCAAGATTAGTCTGCAATCTGAGCGCTACTCTCGTTGGTTTGAGTTTGAGATTGTACCGAGGGTAACTTTTTGCACTCGGTTTGGACATTACGAAATTGTCGTGGTGTCGTTTGAGCTGGTTGATGCTCTTGTGTGTTGTGATGTTTGGCCCTTTTGGGTGTCTTTGTCCCTGTGCGCATCGACGACATGTTGGAAGTCGAGAGGCGATGAAGACCGTGAAGATTCCCTGGGAGTGATTATTGCAGATGCTTCAAGTTGAAGAAGTGCCGATTTGGTTGTGAGAACTAACATTCTTTGACAGGTGATGTCAAAGTGGATATGACTGAAGATCTCAAGAAATTAAGCAGTCCATAGATGATTTGGATAAACGGATGTAATCGAAATTCAAACTTTCTAGTTTGATTGGATGTTATGGATAATTGTGGGGAGATTACTAAGTTGCCTACTCCCTTCACTTGACTCACACATAAAGGGATTAAACCTTTTGGAAAGATATGTGTGAGAGAAGTTTTTTGGAATCGTTGGCGTGGTTGACGACCGCCAACCTTGTCTGCCCCGAAGGCGGGTTATGTGCTTTGTAGTTATGTTGCTCTCCGCGGACTGAGTTGCGCTTTGGTGTGAAATAAAAGGTGGGGCGTGTGACCTTTCAGCATTTGAGGGAATGCAAGAAGAATCACCAACCCATGATTTGGAAATGGCCGCCATAGCGTTTACTTGGAAACTATGGCAATTTTATGTATAGTTAGTGGTGTGAAGTGCACCCAAATCTGAATGTTTGAGAGTCTCTTCACTCAGGAAAATGAGTTGAAGCTGTGAAGACAGGTTAAAGGTTGGTGTATTAGAGATATCAATGAGATGGGTAACATGAATTGATATCTATCCTTTGGATCGGATCACGGAAGTTAGCCTTTATCCTGACTTGTAAATGGTGCAATTAAGGTACATAGACCAGATGGGTCGTGCTAGTGCCAGGGACGAAATGACACGGGAAAGTTATGATGTAATGTTGGATGTAACAACAAGTGAAGGATGAGCGTCGTTTTTCCAACGATAAGATACCGGAACTACCTACCCTCGTATATTAGAGGAGGATTACCGGAGGCTCCAGAATTGGATTGTCTCGCTTCCAAGCTAGTTATGATGGTTGTTGGGAGATTGTGAATAGGAGTAGCTATTCACCTGGGTTGGATCGAAGAAATTTCGCGCAAGTATACCCTGGTAAATTGTGCGACTGCGTATAGCGCCTAGCTCTACCGTTTGGAATTTGAGTCAAATGGATGATTCTCGGTAAGAGATAGGATTTTGCACCTGAATCAGATGATCTGATTGTGATACCTAGCTAAAGGAATCCAAGAGCTATGTGTATGAGGAATATAAGTTCCAGATTCATTGGACTATTTGAGACCCTGAGGCGAATGGGCCAAGTGGCGTATTGACTTGTTTTACCTCAGACCTGTTGGAGGTAAATGGTGTGTTTCAGTTATTGACGCTCCGAGCAAGTATTTGGATTCTACCCCGTTGGTGGATGTCGCTTCATTAGAGCTACATGAAGATCTAAACTTCAAGGAACAGTTGTTGAGGATTGGACTTGTGGAATGTAGGAATTTGGAATTATCACTATTCCTACTACAAGGTGCTTTGTAGCAACATCTTGGATGCGATGCATTGTGAGAGCTGGAGGCTTCACTGCGAGGGCGATGTTCTTATCTCATTCAGATTTGCTGTTTGTTTGTTGATTGTTGATCCGTAGTTTCGCGGACGAAACTCATTTTTAGGAGGGGAGAATGTAGCACACTGAACTTTAGCAAATTGCGGAGTTCTAGTGAGAGAATAGTGCCTTTTGCTATTCTGGAGTTTTGGGTCGAGTTTGGTGAGCTTGGGAGTGTTTTCGGGACTTGGAAAGTGCGAAAACGGACTCCGGAGAGCGAAATCTGTAAAAAATGCAGATTTTACATTGTATACCGGTATGGGCCTAAGATACCGGAACATATGTGATTTATTCCGGTACTGAAGTTGAGATACCGGAATACTGTGTAATGGTAATTTGGCCGAGGCTCGGGTTTTACAATTTTTGTGCTGTATACCGGTACTTCTGTTCGTATACCGGTACGCAGTGCTGCAGATTGCAATTTGTGCAGTTTTACAATTTTGGGTGTTGGAGGGGTTTATGTGTAAATGTTACACCTTGTATATTATACCCCACACCCTCTTCCTTCCCTGTTGTTGGCTGAGGATGGAAGAGAAGAAAGGTGAGCTTCTTCCCTCTCTCTCTCTTGATTTTCTCCTCTCCAAACCCATGAATTGTGGTTTTGATATCTTTTCTCTCCATTTTCTCCATGGAGGTTGACTCCTAAGCTTGGAGGGAGCTCGTGGCTGAAGAGGAGAGCTTGTTGGTGGATGGATCTCCAACCCTAGTATCTTTTTGCTTGGTTTGGAGCTCTTATGAGGTGAGTGGCTATCTTACAACTCCTCTAATTGTGATTACTACTTGGTTTTGGGATGAAAACCTAGAAATGGAAAACTAGGGTTTTATTTGGGGTTTCTTGATTGAGTGCTCTTGGGGTTGAATTGATGAGTGTAGAACACTCTTGTAGGTTGGATTTGAAGCTCCAATGGGTTGATTTGGAGTTTATCAAGCTTTTCTTGGATTAAGGTATTATTCACCTATTTTCTTCATGAATTTTGGTAAATTTCGTGGTGAGCTTGTTCGAAGCCCCTAACCCCTTGGAAATTTATCTTAGGGTATGTGAAGCTCGGGGGACAACTCCGTTTTGACGTACTGCGAGATTTCGATGGGTATCCGGTGGGTCCGACCTCACCGAAATGGGTGAACTCCCCCTATGTCTCCTATTTTATTATAGGATTGATTATATGCATATTTGTGCTAATTATGACATGGTAGAAATTGTAAACACATTATATATACATGTTGCATGTGAAAAGTGGCATACTCCATATAGTAGAGCATTGTGAGAAAGATATGCATGCTCGTGAGGAGTAGTATCATGTGAGACACTATTGGCTATTGGATGAGTGAATTTAGTTATGCATACTAAAGTATGCTTGCTGTAGAGAAAAAATAAGGATATGACCAAATGCAAAATAAGTATGTTGCACCTCATCTTGGTGAGCAACTATGGCGGGCATTGTGGACATTGAGCTCGACCTTTTGGTCGTTGAATGATTCCATGTTTAAGACATGATGAAGGTGGTAATCTTTATGTTTGATAATGTGAGAGGTAAGAGCACGCATTTACCTAGCTAATTGAGAATAAATTACCTATATGGTTAATTTTATGCTCCATGAAGTGGAGGCATACACTGCATGGCATATGTAAAACATTGGATGATGGTCTTATGGGCATAGTGCAAAGCATCAATTATAGCATTTGAAGAATGCATCGGTCACGGCATTGAAATGTATTAGTTATAACATTAGTATAATGCATTGGACATGGCATTAGAATAATGCATGGATTATGAACTTAGTAAACTAAGAGGTGAGCATTTACATGTTAGAGACATGTTGCATATTGGTAGGGACTTACCAACGGATAATTTGAGAACAACATGACATTGTTGACAATTAGCATATTGGCTATTGGATGTAATAAACATGACATGGTATGCTTTTGACATAGTGTGAGGTTAAGCATATTATATTTCACTTAGGTGAATAACTAGGTTAACATTATGACATAGTGTTAGATCCTTTGGACATTGGTTGGCTATTCCATGTTAGAGACATGACGAGCATGACATTATGTGGTTGATTATGACTTGTTGCCTTTGGGCTCTTCCGCGCTTGCTTGTGAGGGTCGCTCCCTACAAGCTGACACTCCGGAGTTGGTCTTTGCGATTGTAGGTCGCCGTGCGATGTAGAGCGCCGAAATGGATTGCCGTGGGGAAGTCTCATTGTCTACGGGGGAATGTTGACTACCACGGGGCCATTAGGCAGGGCACAGCTGGGACTTTATCTTGTGTAAGTCCCCTCGTTTATTGGGTAAAAGCTAAGTAAACTGGACATAGTACATCACAGGTGGTCGGTGCATATACATATAGTGTATGGACATAGTAGTGAGTTGCATCGTGTGGCATTACTTAGCTTGACATCATTTGGATGCATGCACCATAGTTGGACATTTGTATTAGTCATTACTTGCATGGGCATCCATAGTGGCATTAGCCTATACTTATGATGATTAGTATAGTGGCTCGGTATTAAGATGAAAATAGAAAGATTCCTTTTAACTAATAATCATGGCATTAATTTGATATGCATGTAAACTAGTGTGAATAAAATATTGAGCATATGACAGTAGAAACATGTTCATGTTCATGTAGATGATTTAGTCACTTGGAGGCATGATAGTAGTAGTATTATCGTTAGCCGTTACTACTTATTGCTTTATACTTCACCTTATACTATCTTTTGCCTCAGTTGACCTAGCGGTGTATTTCGCCACTCTCGGCGGCTTACCCACTGGGAACTATTGTTTAATAGTTCTCACCCCCATTGTTGTTGGGTTTTTGTTTCAGAGCCTTCCGCAGCGGGAGAGGCTTGGGATCATGGCGAGGGATTTGTAGCTAGCTAGAGCCGCGACGATGATGTTTTAGATGGACCCTTGATACCTTTCTTGTATTTTGAATGAAAGATGTATAGTTGTTCCTAGAGAGTGATCTCCTAGTGTTGTTAAGATATACTTTAAGTGAATTTTATTGTATAACTCATAATAATTGTTGAGATGAACTTTTTTAGCAATAGAATTATGTACATGCTCTGATCACCCTGTTTAGGTTGTACTCTTGCTTCTTCTTCATTGTTGATTGTAGACGCCTTGTGTACTTGTGGTTTTCTTTTTGGTGTACACGGCGGGTCTGTGCACGTGCCTGGTAGGCTCCCACTGGGGCCCGGGGCGTGACAATTTCAGACTGGACTGATTTTATTTTATTTTTTGTTCTCTCTCACCGCTCTATTCCGGCGCGTCGTAGCGGGAGCAGTCGAGCAAATTTTTGACAGATCGGAATAGAACAAAAAAAGGAAGAGGTCTCCGGCCTCCCGCTTTATTTTCTTTGTAGATCGGAGAGAATTCGGAGCGGATTGATTTTTTTTTTGCTCCCATTTACTGCTGCATTCGGGCGGATCGAGGCGGGAGCTCCGCCAACCCGGATCCACTTGCATCACTACTCTCTAACAAAGCTGTCCAAAATATACGATATCCCATACCCAACCCGGATCCTACTCGGACCCTATCCGGACCCGAACCGGACCCGATAAAAAATGGATAGTATACGGGTTAAAAAAATTACCCATTAAAGTTTCGGGTATGGTCCGAATATTTTATATCCATACCCGACTTGGACCCGACCCGAACCCGGCTTTTAAATGGGTAGGGCCCGGAATAGTTTTCAAATCCGGACCGGTACCCGGATTCGATGAAATATCCGATAGTAAATAAAAAAGATTTGAACTTTTGAAGTTGAGGGATCAATTTTAACAGGACTTATAGATTAGGGGTCTCTACGTATTTTCATCCTAGTGAAATTCTAGCCGCTCTTTTATTCCTTTCTTTTTTCTAATTTTTTTACTCTTTGTTTTTTACTCATTTTTTTGTTTCATTTCCGCCTTAGGGTTTGTGCATAGACTATTTAATAAAGTCTATAAAAAAATATATGTATAGGAGTACCTGTACCCGATCTAGATCCGATTCGTACCCGGTCTTGAACGGGTAGTATACGAATAGTCACTACACAGACCCGCTCAAATAGACCCGATGGGTATATTAGTAACTTAAGTATCTAGAACCGGACCCGACCCGAAGTTAGCTGGGTAGGGTATATATATATATTTTCCTAACCATTTCTTTTTAGGCTACGGATACAATATATTAATTACCCAGACCCGATCCTGTCCACGGACACCTTTACTCTCTAGGGTATCGTTTGGTTCGGGGATAAGCAAAAAGTGACTATTCCAGGGATAGGTATAAATTGAGGTATAAGCGGGGATTAAATCAATTTTGCGTTTGGATGAAAAGTAGATTTTTCTCGGGAATAAGGAAAATAATGTTTGGATGGTTTGATTGGAATTGCGAGGATAAGAATAATTATAATTTTAAACAATAATATTTTATCTAATTAATTAAGACGAAATATTAATTAAGTAATAATTTAACTTATTTAATCTACTAAATAATTATGAATATTGCTAAAAACCCTTAATATTAATAAATAAATTAATTGGTAATTAATAATTTAATTAATTACAAATAATTTAATAAAATAATAAATTAATAAATAAATTAGTTAATAATAGTCAGATGATTAATTAAGAAAGAATTAAATTACTCAAAATATTAATTAATTAAACAATATAATTAATTATTTAATTAGTAAATTAATTAAAATAATGAATTAATTACTCAAAAAATTAATTAAATATTTATTAAAGTAATAAATTAAATAGTTAATTAATTATCTAGTTAATTAGTAAATAAATTAATATATAAATTATTAATTAAATAATATTTATTATAAATCTAGCTTGGATATTTTATTCTTTTATTATTAATTAAATATATTATGTTTATATAATTTATGTTTAAATAAATTTATAATCTTAATTAAATTTAGAATTAAGATTGGAATAGCGCTATTCCGTCAAAACGATGGAATAGTTTATCCCAGCTATTCCGGAATAACCGAGAATAACGAAGTTTGACCGGGATAAAATATCCCGGCCAAACTTCGTTTCGTTTGGCGGAATAGCGGGGATAACTTCGTTATCCCCGCTTTAACCCCCGAACCAAACGGGGCCTAGGTTTTCAACCTATTTAGACCACATGAACCGCTGAGTAAATCCGACCGGACCGGTCTATTTAGTACTTTCTTTTTTCTGTTCGCCCGACCCAGCCCAAACCCAATCCGTCTTACTCCCATCGAGCATTCCTGGCCGTTAAAACACCCAGGCCCCGCCTAATCAAACGGCCCGCCAAATTCAACGATGATGGCACTCCCCGTAATTTTCCGGAACCCCGAGGGCCATTCCTTTTCTTTACCCTAAAGATATTTCGCGCAGGGGTTTAGGCAAAAAGAAATGGGAGGCGAGAGTAGGGTTTTGGGGTCCGGAAGAGAGAGAGAACGAGTGACTGCGTAGTATCAGTATCAGCATCATCAACATCATCATCCTCCTCCGTATATAAATAGGATCAAGAGGAGAGACAGAGTAAACCCCCCATTTTCGTCGCCATGGTAGCTCCCCTCTGCTCTCGGAGAAGGTCGAAACCCTCGGACATGTCTCCGCCGCCATTGGAGAGCTCGACGACCTCGGTGGAGCTCTGAGACCTCGCTTCGTTCGGATAAGGGCGCTCCTTCGACCCTTCTCTTTCCTCAGGTTCTCTCTCTCTCTCTCTCTCTCTCTCTCTGAATCTTACATACATGCTGATTTTGATGGGTTTTATGTGGATAATGTGATTCGTAAGTCTAATTTTTGTGTTTTGGTATGATTGGTTTAGTTGTTTTGTACGGAATCTATTTGTAGATTCTTATTGCGCTTGGCTCTTATTTTCGTTGTGGTTGGATTGAGTTGAATTAACTGATAATTGCTTATTATCATTATTGCTATCATCTTTTTCTTCTCTGTTGATTCTCTTATAGTTTTGAGAGAGTAGAGTATTTCTTTTTTCTTTTTTGTTTTCCTATTCTTAGTTTGATCAGCAATGAGATACAAAAGGTATGCTGAAGATTGCTAGCTCACGTGGAAGCAGTTTCTGTGATTCGTATCTAATGGTATGAGTGATGTGATCTTCTTTTTCGATTTTATATTTTGTGGAGTGTTGATTTGATAGGAGTGATTGATCACCCCCGATGTTAAGCCCTGAAGTGCATGTACTAAGTTATGATTTCATGTAGACCCTTGCAACTTTATGGCCAGTGGTTTAAGTACTAAGTAAATTTGGTAACTTTGTTTTCTTTTGAAGCTCAAGAACTCGCATGTATGGACACTTTTGACACTAAATCAACTTTGAGAACAAGGATTTAAGTGCCCATCGGCACGAGCCGTATTCACTGTGCCGTATCGTGCCAACAAGATATCGACACGATACAGCCCTTGTGCCGATAGCATTACTTAAAACTCTATATTCTTTAAATTAGTAAGTAATTTTCTCAATAAAGTTCAAAATATTTGATAAAGATACATAATAAGCAACTAGAGTATTTTGTTGCTAAAGAAAATAAATATTTCATACCATTATGTGTAGGCACATATGTATTTTTTGTGACCAGCATGTATCGGCCCGGCCCGGCACGCATCGTGTCTTACCGTGCCGGTAAGATTTCGGCACGACTCCGTGCCACGGCACTTAAATCCTTGTTTGAGAACTCGCTAGCTTGATATGTTACTCAGTTTCGTTTCATGTTTTTGAATGCTGAGGAGATTTGTTGCCAGGGCTGCTTTGTAGAAATTAATGATTTCTTGAGTTGGTAGTTGATTGGAGAAAGATTTTCGTAGCTTTCACTGCAACCACATGCTTAATGCAATAACTGCTGATTTTCACTTTAAGCTGATGCATGACTTTAGTGCACTATTTGCCTATTAGTAGTGATTCTTACATCCATAGCGTTGTCTTCTGTTTTTAAGCCCCAAATGTTGAATAATATATCTATTCTCGCAGATGGGAAATGATGTTACTGATGCAAAGAAAGACCATGGAGCGAAAAAGAAGACACCGGAGCAGCTTCAATTGCTGGAGAAATTCTACTCTGGTATTAATCATTTCTATTTTTTTTTCCATAAATCTGTACACTTTATCTTTTCTTAATAGCTTCATACTACAATAAAAAGCATTTTAGATATATCACTCCTCTATCTGATTTTCTTTTGATTCAGCGGAGAGATACCCTAATCAGAAGGCAATGGAAGAGTATGCTGCATCCGTAAACTTGACATATAATCAGATCCGCATATGGTTTGTAGAAAGGAGAAGAAAAGAAAGAAGAGAGAAAGAACAAAATATTCTCGGTATGAAGGGCTGTCAGGGTGGTGGAAGAGTTCATACTCATGAATGCAGTAGCAAATGGTCGGTGAATGGTCGATTTCTCAAACATATGCATAGGGTTTTAGGAGGGCAGAGTGCAGGGAGGAAACGCCTTATAAGGTTGCAGATTTTGTTTCCAAAGGATTACGTTTTGAGGAAAGTTTTTCGCAAAGATGGTCCTCCCCTCGGGGCCGAGTTTGATCCTCTTCCCAATAAAGCGTTTGATTATCGTGTAGGTAGGTTTTTTTTTTCAATTTTTAATTTTTTTTATATTAAATGATTGGGAAACAAAATTGGATTTGCCAATTAATGCATGTCATATGTTGTGTTTTCCATTAGTATTGAAATGGGAGTCCTAGAAATATTGTAATTTTGAGGCTGTCTAACGATGTGTGATGCTTTTGGCTTTTGCAGATGCCAGAAGCCTTCGCTCCTGTCATGACAGTCAAAAAACCACAAAAAAGAGAAAGGTATTATGGTGCTACTTTTTGAATGGTACTAGTTTATATTTCCTTAGGTACAAAGTTTCATTTTGAGGTATATGTGATAATTATGCCATCTTGGGTCAATTGTTCTTTCAATTACTCGACATGCTCCGTATAATAGGTTGTTGCAGTCAGAGGACAAAATTGGCACACACTCTGTTATCTTTTAGTGATATGAGGATGATACTTAAACCCTTGCTTCACATTGTATATGCAATTAGACAATGCTGTATCGGTAACTAATAAAAGGACTTCCTATTTTTCTCTCTACTTTTCTTCATACATACTTCTATGAGCAGTGCTTATTTATCCGTATGATCATACAAACAATGAAATATGGTCATAGTTTTCTTTTACTCTGTTCTGCTTTTCATTGATGTTTTTCAAATGTAGATCTTCGAGTCTCCTATAGAAGAATCCAGAACTCCGCCTGTGGAAAATATTCCTGCAAAGAAACATGGCATTGGTAAAGGTCTGATGACAGTGTGGCATGCGACAAATGCGAACAAGGGAGACTTTCCTATGAGTCTCAATTTTTTGGGTCGAAGTACTGCTTTGGGGCCTTTAAGTTCAAGTGCTGGAAGCAAAGGTACACTACCCAAAGATTCCAGTCCTCGGAAGCCAGTTTCAGTAAGTTCCAAAGTCTTATTGTTACATATCTTGGTGCTCATTTTTGCTCAAAACTCAAAGTAAGATATTTAATGTTTTCATGCTCTATTTCTTTCCCTGAACTTCACAGAAACGAACTGCAGTACCCAAAAAGATAGAGAAGAAGAGAAAACCTCCATTGATCAAAAGAAAGGTAGTACTGGCTTGACAACTCGAGCTGCTATCAATACTATCTGGGAACTTCAGTAACACAGCTGATTGAATTGTGGAGATAGCATCTAAAAGAGTGCTGCTGTTTACTTTCTAATTGGCTTCTTACAAATTTATAAAGGATTTTCTTTAGAGAAAAGTTGTTGATGTTGAACTTGAATGTGACGGTTTGTAACTAATTAAAAATCACCATCCTCTGTGTCACTCATGCATTCATTTACCTTATAGGTACCATGTGGTAAAGCTGTAGAACCACAGAAATCACATGCAACTGAGTGTAAGCTCTCTGTTGATGAATGCCAATCTTCAGAACTGGAAAAAGAGTTGTCGGTATTAATTGATGATGAGGAGCTAGAACTTGAGGAATTACAGGCAGGGCCTAATCCATTGAGATGTTCGGCTCATCTTGCTTCAAGTGGTAGACATGATTGCCCGCTCTGCAAAGGTTTGTTTATGCCTCTTATATCTTACTAAGCCTTCTTTGTCTAACAAGGCACACAACTGATGATGTTTCTGGAAATTTTAGACCTATTGGCCAGGTTTCCTCCGCAAAGTGTCAAGATGAAGCAGCCATGCTCGACAAGACCCTGGGATTCATCACCCGAACTTGTTAAAAAGCTGTTCAAGGTTAGTGGATTCATGTTTGAACTTCTGCATGGCATAATGTGCTTCTGTTTAGATCTTGCTTTGTTCATCCCTTTTATGTGTACGAAGGTAAACTCTTTTCTTTTGTTAAAGATTTTTTAAGTTGTTTTGAGTTAACATAATTTTCTTAGTTTTAAGGAGGTAAAGAGGACCATAATTATAGTGCTGTAGTAATTTGTTAATAGTTTAATAGGCCATGTCAGTAGCATTGGACTTCTAAAGAATAGCTTATATAGGGGAATTTCATTGAGCTCATGATACAGTATCGAAGAGATATAGAAGGTTGCCTACTAAGTTTAGCATGAAGTTGATGAAAACTCTGACAACAAGACTAGGAAAATATGCACCTACTTACGTAGCTAATACAAACTATCCAGAAACTGGTGCCCTCGTAAGAAGGTCCTGCCTATTGGACCTTTTGAGACTGTATTTATCTATACAGAAACAGTACTTTAATCTTCCTTCTAACACTTTAACTAGTCAATTAGATGTTTTGAGATTGGCTGTACTAGCTTACTTTTCACAAATTCACCATTTATTCCTTGGAATTTTTGGTATATCTCTACTTTTACCTCTCTACTTTGAATGTCCGGCATCATTTTGGCTTTCCCACGTGCAAATCTGTTGCCATACTTAGCAGGAACATTATTTGAATTAACATTACTTGAATTAAACAACTATAAGCTTTTGCCTTTTGTTCTCTTTTGTGATTTCAAGTTAATATGCTGCTATAGGACAATTTCCTTTTTATATTTGTTACCATTTTTGAAGAACAAGAGGACATATTTAATCAGTAAATATTACTTTTTATATACTGGAATAATCAAATAAACTGAGCAGCATGGTATAATCACCAAATAACTTGAATACTTGCTTTATAAAAATAAAAAAATCACCAAGACCCAACAGCTTTATTACTCCAGTTTGCTTATCAGTCAATTTTGCTGCTTGATGGTTGATTGTGTTCAAGGTGAATCATCCTGTAGCCTCCACTTTACTTCCGAATTGTATTCCTATATCATCTGTCTAATGCAAGGCCCATTTTTTGCTAGGTTGTGCAATTCCTGTACTCTAATTCTATCAGTATCGATATACATTCCTTCACCTTCGACGAGTTTGCGCAGGCATTCCATGACAAGGTCCAACCTTTTTGTGAAGCACCCTCTGCAAGACCTTTTTGTGCATAGATCATCATTGTATTTGGTCTTGAAAGTTTCTGAAATTTTGTGTTTCCAGGACTCCATGCTGTTGGGAAAAGTGCATGTGGCTCTTCTCAAGCTGCTTTTGTTGGATGTGGAAAGGGAAAAATCTGGTGGATTTATTCCTCGACCTTCTAAGGATTGCAGATTCTTGCATTTTTCGAACTTTGTAAGTTTGTGATCCTTGTATCTTTAGCCTTATACTTTATTCTTGATTAAGCAGCAAATCTCTGCTTTTACTAGAAGTTGTGCCTGCAGATTTTTATTTATTTATTTATTTTGTTCTTTTGACAACCTTTTTTCTTTTTCCTTTTCTTTTTGAATTGTGTGTGTGCGTGCGCGCATACGACGAGGGGGGGGGGAGTGGGTGTGTTTTTTGGCGGAAGAGAGAGGGGGTTGGGGGGGGGGGTTGGTGGGGGGGAGATAGATTGTGCAATTGATTGAAAACTGATGTCTTCTAGTTTCTATTAGTGTGTCCAAAGAAACTTTTTACTGTAATTATGCCAGGTAACTTAGGAGTTGAGTTCAACTTTAAGTATCTGTTGTTTACTCTTTCAAAGCAACAATTTTTTCGCTTTACATGCAAAGGGTTATAACAATTCTAGATTTATGTTATTAAGTGTGGTAAATCATAACAAGTACTTTCAATGCAGGTATAACCAGATGCAAGTATAGTTATGCTATGTTGTGGCATATTATGCACTGTATGAATGTTGATTCAGTGTTATTTCTTGTTAGCTCTGACATTTCTCCCATAGAATTTGATTTTAGAGAATTGCATAAAAATCTTATACTTCCTGTACTCTAAGGAGTGAAGAATGACTAGGTTTAAATTCATTACGGAGGTTATTCCACCCATTATTCGCATGATTTAAGAGTTTTAATTGTCAAATAAGACATCTTCGAAGTTGTTCTGGATTAGTTATTGTAAAAAGATTCCAGTTGTCAGCCACTGCCATGTTGACTGGTTAAATTTATTATCACATAACTTGGTTTTATCTACATTGCTGTCATGTCTTTGATCAGAAATTTTTCATCATCTATTTCTTGTCCCATGCAGGTTAGAGAACAGGAATTTGATGTAAATTTCTGGTGTCAGTCCCTCAATTCTCTTACATGGATTGAAATACTGCGGCAAGTTCTGGTTGCAGCAGGTTTTTGTTCAAAACGCAGCTCACTGCAAAGAGAAACTTTTGGCAAGGTAGCAGAGAATACTGTTTTATTCTGACTATGAAGTGATAAAAACATCTCTGAGTTATAGATCAATTTTCTTTCTGAAATTGGCTAAATACTTTTTTATCGTCTTCGTGCACAAAGAAATGTGTTCAATCTTCGTGTACAGAGAAAGACAGAACTTTAAATTCTGAAATATTGATCAGTTTTTCTTTGTTCAAGTTCACTTTTATGGTGGTCTGGGTGTACAAGGGTCATTTTGAACATGCTTTATAAGACGCTTGTGTTCTAATACTCTCTTCTTGCCCGAAGGGCAGCTTTCTCAACCACTAAGTTAGCTGTTTGTCTGGCCCGACTAGACCAGGTCAAGAATAAATAACTCAGCACAAATCATCTTTTACACTCTTAGTGTACAAATTAATCATGAAGCCTTTTATATGCTCCATGTCTATATACTGGTTTGGTGTCATGGATGAATTATCCTAAGCCAGTGTGTCGTTGCATGGCGAACTAGTTGGTTCATTTGAAAGAATAGTTTTTGTATAGTCTTGTACGAACTTGTGCTTTTTTCTGTGCGAAGTTCTTTGTTGTTTAAAATTTTGATCATGGTCGGGCCTGTTTCATATGGTAAAACTGGGACTAGCGCAGCAACATGTCAAGATAAAGAATGTACGGAATTTGTTTGTCCATTGATTTACCAGATGATTGGGAAAGGCTTCTATTGAAGTTAATTGAGTCAATTCAACAGTTGAAAGATCTAGAACAACATGGACGGAAGTTTGAAAACAATGATCAGGGAATATTTATGAACAAGTCTTTGGCAGGAACTATAAGTGATTAATATTCATGAAATCTTATGCCCTACTGTTGTGAGAAGGCTCGGTGGAAAAGATATGATGGTCTTAGGGAACAACTTGCTATAGTGAATCATATCTTTGACATCCAGATTGTCCATGGCTTGCACTCTATGTATTCAAACAATCAAAATATGCCCAGGAAAAAAATTGAAGTACTCAAGGAGATCTTATCCATTCATCCATAGTTTACAATTTACATACACTAGCTGGCCTTTCTTCTTGTTCACATATCTCTTTTTATCTTCTGTAACAGATTGAGTTCTCAGCAAAAGATATGCTAAGAATTTTGTTAAAGTTTTGTGTAATTCAAATTAGTCTAAGAAAGAAAATGTAAATGTGATTATGGGCGATTATCAAATTTCCACATAGTGCTGTCCTTTTGTTCTGGCCATTTTCAATTATTCTAGAATTGTAACTTCCACATTAGCCATATGACGCCATTTGTTTCTATCCATGTGATGCACAGGGAGGTTCTCTGTAAGTTCTATTGTAGATGTGAATCTCGATGTAACATCAAGTCTCTGATAAGGCCACATTTTAACAGGAAGATACCTGCTGAATTGGAGTATCCAATCCTAATAATTGTGGTTCATAACAGCTATGGCTTAAAAATTACCTAGAGGCGAAACTATCCTATTCTACAGATTTCCTTACTATGCATCAAAGAATAAGGCTTTGTTGGGATTGTGGGGAGATTGCGTTACGTGTGGTGAGAAAGTACGATAGGATAAATATCGTGTTTGTTTCCGTACGTAATATCACATTGCGCATACCACAATGAGCGGGCTACTATTTATTTTTTGTGGTCCCATCGGTAACGGAGGAGCATAAACCTATATGCTTTTGCCCGAAGTCCGTTTTGCCTAATAGCATTAAATGGGCCTCAATACCAAATGGCCCTAAGTGCTTTCTGTCATGCATATGTGCCCATGCTTGCTTGCATTTTCATGTGGGAGTACATGCATTTACTGCTCATTTGGTTGTTTGTAATGTGCTTATACGATATTCTTTGTGCAATTGTAGTGTGTGCATGCTCGTGTATCTGTCTGTGTCTGCATGTTGAGTATGCATGTGCGTGCTTATTCTCATGTGCACTTTTGCATAGATCTGTATAACCCCATCAGTAGGACTTAAGAGGTTTATCAACAATTACAATCACAATACCTGTATTTTTCTTTTAACAGCTTTTGCCATAAGTTTGTGTGAACTCTGAGAAATTAAAATTTGATAGTAGTTTTTGTTTATTAGAAATTTCTTTGATTACGTCTTACTCCTATATTCTTTTAGTTTGTATATCACAAGCTAATATTTCCATTCTCAGCAGACATAGTGTTAACATGATGAAGTCATACAAGATCTTGTTGTGCTTCTTCTATGCATTAGTTTTCTATCTCATAAAATGTAAGGAAATGTGTTAATATTTATTAGGGTACTTTTAATATATGAGATGGTTATTACTTTGGAAGAGGTACTTATTTCTTTTTTGTTAAGAAGGATTTAGAAAACCTAATTTAATGTCCTTTCTTCTTGATAGTTATTGGTAGTGCATGCCTCATAATGTGAGATAGTGTGATGCTCTTGTGTTGCATCCTTTATTTAGTGATGAACAAATTGCTTTAATGTTTAGTCAGAAAATTTTAATGCTGTATACGGCCTGAATATTTTTCTACTTAGCCCAATGCCCTCAGATATTCCCGTTAACCTGTTTACTGGAGAGTTTCTTTCTGCTAATTGCTATGATGGCATTAGGTCTTCAATTCCCTTGGCCTTGGTGCTTATTGTTGCAACCTTTAGTGGATTTAATTTCATAAGTTCTTACGCTTTCACCACTTGATTACTCTAGTTGACGGTATTACAGCTAGTTTTAAATTTAGTTTGTGTATGCAAATGTTGATCTCCTTTTTTCTTTCCTTTTTGCCCTGATCTTTTGGCATTCTTTTACTTCTCCTTTTGTTCTTTGTTGCTTTCATCTAACAGGGATACAGTAGCTAAGTTAGCTATATGAATGGTTATGGTATTTACCAAGTAATACTGAAGGCCTTATCTTTTTGTTATGTCTTTATATAGGAGAGAAATCAGATGGTAAAATATGGCCTACGTCCCCGTACATTGAAAGCTGAATTATTTTCTTTATTAGCAAAGAAAGGAAGCAGTGGACTAAAGGTTTCAGAGCTGGCAAGATCTTCTCAGGTGTGACTTAACGATGTTTATGTGCTTTTTTTTAAATTCAATACATTCCAATTTGTTCGCGCGATCTTTATATTTTGGTTTTTCAGATCATCGACCTTGACCTCCCCAACACAAAAGAAGAAATAGAGCAACTAATATGTTCAACTCTTTCAAGTGATATCACATTATTTGAAAAGATTGCACCTTCTGCATTTCGCCTTCGAGTTGATCCTCACATCAAGGGAAAAGAAGATCCTCAATCAGATTCTGATGATTCAGGAAGTGTTGATGATGAATCGCTGAATGCCAGTACGAGCAGTAGCAGCGATTCTGATGATTCTGAGGAGATGGATTCTTTCACTTATGAGAGAAGAATCCACAGGAATGGGGCTCGAAAGAAGAAAACGTGCAAGAAGTTGACCAAATATAGTGAAATTGATGAGAGTAATTCAGGAGAAGCATGGGTGCTAGGGTTGATGGAAGGAGAGTATGCAGACCTAAGCATTGATGAGAAGTTGGAAGCTTTAGTTGCTTTGGTTGATCTTGTTGGCAGTGCTGGTTCCTGTTTAAGATTGGAGGTATTCCTCAATTCCTTAGTGTAATAGCTTGCAACTCTTTTATGATTTTTTTTTCCATTCATCACACTATTCTTGGTTTGCTAGTAATGCTATAACTGTTACTACTGAATTACTTGCATTTACCAACATTCATTGCCAAATTGAACATCTTTTGTTACAGATTTTTACAGTAATATAGTCATGAATAATCCGCATGCTTCTGGCTGCAGTTACTTTCTTTACTTTTGCTTCTTTTTGAACTAACTGCTTTAGTAGTGTGAAAATTTCCTTTTTCACTTTGTGTTCTCGCCAATATTAGATGCTTTGCATTAAGAAATCTCTATATGTGCCCTATCCCAATTTTGCAGAGTTCACCTTCTGTATGTTCTTGCCTTTGGTCTCTTTCTTGCTTTAACTTGAAAACAAGTATTGCCTTTGCCGTCCGTGCCGTATCGTGCTGAGGCCATGCCTGCATGTGGCACGGGTGGGTGCCGACACTGTATCACAAAATAATTTTTTTTGAGTTTTTAAAGGTCTTTTTTGATTTTTTGATTTTTTTTTTTTTTTTTTTTTTTTTTGAGGTGAAATTTTTTACAAAGGTTTTTCCATGCTTGAAATATGTTAATTGTGTAAATCTACTAACATTTGTTGCAAGTAATGAGTTCAATTGCATATGAGATCATTGCTTAGTGAAAAAAAGACAAAAAAGAAGATCTCGCCCAATTCTTTTATCATTTTAGATGTAGTGAATTTGCTAATGGTAGTGTTTTTCTATATATTTTTACCCAATATGACTTTAGTTTTGTTTTGATGCTTATACTTTCATAATATATATAATTTTTTTTTTTTTAGTTATTAAGATATTTACGACTCTATTCTTACTAAACTGTGCAAGATATAACACTTGAACAATTTTTGTAGTTATTAGAGATATTAAAACAATCTAAAAAGCTAATTTTTTATGAAAATTTGACAAAAAGTTTTGTGCCAATGTGTCCTAATATTGCAGTGGCGTGCCACCAGCACAGGGGGGTGTGCCGATATTGGCACGCCCCGTGCCACTGTGCCGTGCTAGTGGCACGGCAATCCTTGCTTGGAAATGCATCTATGTTGCACAGATACGGATACGGGGATACGGATACGACACGATACGGATACGGTGATACGGCACTTCCTAAAACTTCCAGGATACGATACGCGGGGTATATTTGAATAAAATATTATTTAAATAATCTTAAATATATATTGATTATATGTAATGATATATTGATAACAAGTAGGATATCTGGATTATATTAAAAAATATATTCTAATATACATTAACTTGTATAATTGTCCTACATCTGTTCATATGAAATAATAATTCATAAAGTATCACCCAATTATTCTCCAATTTGATCAAATGATAACAATAGATATGTAGTCACACAAACTAGATAATTAACCATTCAACATATATGTTTGTTTTATTAGTTCTATTATTAAAACAGTAATAAAAAAAATATGCTAGCAATTTAATAAAAAAGAAAAAAAAATCATATTCTCTATAGCCTATGTTGCTTAATGCTAGGTTGACAAATTAGATGAAAAAGAATAAAAGAGAAGCAGTGAAGAACTAAATCATGGCTTAATACTGTGTGGAGATAGAACGAGAGGGAGCGCTTTCTACTATTCAAGAGCAAAAAGATAGAAGAAATGACAAATTAAATAGAGATTGGTGTTTTTCTCACTCTTGTCCTTGTTTCCAATAGGTTTGGATGTGGGCTTTTAAAAAAAATTTTAAAATTCCGATCATTTTAGGCCAAAAAAGAACCTGGCCGTATCCCCCCCGTATCCCCCCGTATCCCTCCCGTATCCGAGCCGTATCCGATATTTTTTTTATTTTTTAAAATGTCGGATACTTCATTCCCGTATCGGACACGTATCGGGCACGTATCGGGCGCGTATCGGTGTCCGATACGTATCCGATACGGGTACGGCATGAATTTTGAAGTATCCGTGCATCATAGAAATGCATACACCTTGTCTTTTTGTACATTTTCTACAATCATTTTCATGTGTTTTTGGTAACTAAAAGGCCACCATTATCTATTTCTTTGGAAAAATTAGTTTAATATTCTTATACGTAACAAAGGAGCAATGCTCTATCTCGCAAGGGAAAGGTATTCAAAGGCAAAGGTTTTCACCAACATGACTGATAAATTAATTCGCACAAAGTTATGCCAAGATATAAAGTGAAGGTCTGTGTGTTGTACTTTGCAAGTGGACTTTTTCTGTATATAAATTAGATTCTCTTCACCTAGAAGAGCTGCCTTGCGAGGGATTTCATCAAATGTAAACTGTTATTATTCATGAGCTTATTGAAGCCTATTTGATATTCATCATTGGACCCTTTTAGCATCTGAACTACAAAATGTAATGATCTTTGCCGTTATGCTTCTTATTTTTGTAGGAATCAGCAAGAACAATATCTGTCACCCCGAGTGCACAGCATCAGAGATCAGGAGGAAAAATAAAGAAGTCGCAGAACCATCACCGATTGTCAAGACCAACAAATAGTGCCGAAGAAACTAATCCGGCCCAAAATCCTTTTCCAGCTGATTCTTCTCCTACCAGCTCAAAGGGTTATCAGAGGGGTCGATCAGCTTGCAAAAGAAGTGCTTATACCTCCAGTGACTCTGGAAGGAACATAGAAGCTGCGGAAGTATCTGGCCTAGTTGTACATCAACTGCAATCCATTTATCTAGGATCTGATCGTAGGTACAATAATTATTGGCTTTTCCTTGGCCCTTGTACTACCAACGATCCGGGCCACCGTAGAGTCTACTTTGAGTCTTCTGAAGATGGTCACTGGGAGGTGATTGATACTCCGCAGGTTCATTTTCTGCCTTTTATACCAATTAAAAAGTTATAGTAGTAACTAATTTCTTCTTAAAATTGGACGTATTCATGGCTGACTTCGTTAAAACCCTTATTGTTCTTCTTTGACTATTTTGCAGGCTTTACTTGCTTTGCTATCTATTTTAGACAGCAGGGGCAGGAGGGAAGCTCGCCTTGTTGCATCTTTGGAAAAGAGGCAGGAATTCTTATGCCAAGCTATGAAAAATTTCATACAAAATGAAAATGAAACCAGACAAAGTCATGCATCTGATCCATCTGACATAACAACCAGTAGTGGAGATGGATCTTCTCCTGTTTCAGATATAGATAACATTGTAATTCCGGATTCCATAAATGATTTCTCCGCCCCATCTGGTGTTATAGTTCTTGAACTTGGAAGGAAAAGCGAAGAAAAGATGCAAAAGTGGGAGAGGTTGCAGGCATTTGACAAATGGATATGGAATTCCTTTAATTCAGTTCTTAGTGCTGTAAAATACAGTAGGAGGTCATATATGGAGTTGTTGTTTCGCTGTGAAAGTTGTCACGATTTGTACTGGCGAGATGAAAAACATTGTAGGATATGTCACTCAACATTTGAGATTGATTTTGATCTCGAAGAAAGATATGCTGTCCATGCAGCAACATGTAGGGAAGCAGAAGACACCTGCGAGTTTCCGAAGCATAAAGTTCTCCCTTGTCAACTGCAAGCACTCAAAGCGGCAATTTATGCAATCGAGGTGAACTACTGGACATGCTAGTGTTGTTATGGCTTTCTGACAGTATCTTCTTGGACTGAATATTTCATGCTCACCTGTTTAGTGGATTATGAGTAGCAGATGTTTCAAAATTATATAGTAACTCGTATACTGCTGCAAAATATCAAATTTTCATATATGTTCTTCAAATTCTTTTTTGCTCATATACCCTTGTACTTACAAAAAATGTCCCTCTTTGCATAGCTTTCTCTAATACAACAACAAACGTCCAGTCACGAATAGGATGACTCTTCAACTTATGTTAAGAGTTTTTTTTCTTTTTTCTCTCCCCACTCTCTAAAGAAACTGCACTCTTTCAGTGGTTTATATGAAAATTGAGATTTTCCAGGGGTATTACATATGTAGGTCATTGTAGAGGGTAGATATAGAAGTCCCTGGATAGTAAACAGGTGTTGTTTAACTAATAGTAGCTGGATAAGCTGCATACTTCTTATATTGACGTGTGGTAATGGATTCTCATTCTCATGCTCTCCTGCAGGCAGCAATGCCCGAGATGACATTAGTCGATTCGTGGAGGAAGTCTGCTCACAAGTTGTGGGTTAAGCGCCTTCGACGGACATCATCTTTGCCAGAACTTCTGCAGGTTTGCTTTTTTCTCACGAGAGCTGCTTTTATTACCTTGTTATAATTTATCTCAACAATTCGAAGGGAATTAACGTGTAATTTGCTCTATTTGCTTCTTTGCTTGTGACATACATGGCAGGTTCTTACTGATTTTGTCGGTGCCATAAATGAGGATTGGCTGTATGAATGTGCCTCTACAGGCTCAAATTCATCTCTTGATGATATCATTATCAACTTCCAGACAATGCCGCAAACAATATCTGCAGTTGCACTTTGGATAGTCAAATTGGATACTTTAATTGCTCCACATTTGGAAAAAGCTCATTCCGATAGAACAGCAGCAAACATGCAGTTATCCAAACGTATGTAGTAGTTTAACTGTAGTTTATATTTGTGGTTCTTTTTTGATGTTTGTGATGCTGCTTCTGTTTAAAGGGTTACACTGTGCTATAGATTACAATGCTAGTGCTTTTACTGATTTACGGACTAGTTTTCATTCTGTGATTGCTTTAGTACTGGGTAGCAGTTATTTACTCCATAGGTTTTTGGAATGCTAGTTGATCTTCCGTTGGATTAGTTACGCCCTGTTTGTTAGTTTCAACTAATTTGGATCGGCTTTAGTTTTCTTGGATTCATTCTAATTAGAAGGGAAATGCTTTCAGTTTCATAGTGGTGGCCTAGTTTCCAGTCTGTACCCTCCAAAACTAAAAGATTTGGTTTTCCTTTTAGTTTACGAGAAGTTTTAAGTTTCTGTTTTGGACGAAAACCCAAACCATTGCATCGTGTTTTTCTTGTTGAACGCTAAAATATGAACAATCCGGCTGTTTTGGGACATTGCTTTTCTAGCTGGAAGTTGGTAGATGCACACGCCACCTTTCTGAGGTTGTGGTTATTGCATACTGATGTGGCAGAAGCATATGATGAGATCATTTCTTTTGGATCTAATCTTATTTGTCTTTGTTTTTTGAATTCTCTTCCTACCTTCTCATCACTGATTATCGGTAATCTAGCCATCAAATTCACCATACTGTTTTATTGAATATTTAATATTATAGTTCTCTGTCAGTTTTTCGGAATATTTGAGGTAAACCTATCTACTTTAGCCTCAATTGAAGCGCTAGTTTCCATCCAATGGCTAATATTCATGGACAAATATTTGGTTGCCTCGACCTCAAACTGACTTGATGCCTATGGTCTTGTATATTTGCAGAAACCATCGTTAAGTGCAATTATGTGAAATCAGGTTCTAAACTTGTTGCGTCTGATGCCTTTGCTGGCTTAATTTAATTACTTGTTTCCATTGATACAACCATCTAATTAACTTAGGTTTATGCTAAATACTTGTTGACATTCCTATAAGAACCATATTCTGTGATTTTGCGCCTTTGCTAAACTGCTGTCCTCTGATGCTGATTTAGATTGATCTCAAAGCTGTAGAATTACTGTTTCCAAGTATAGGTGGTTCATAGCGGCCATTTGTATCGTGTCATCGTTGTGCTGAATTTCTTTTTTAGAAATTTCCGCATTGGATAAACTATCTACTGTTTCTTATGTTATATTAATCCCTTTTTAATCAATGTATTAATTTTGTTTTCAGGAAAACGAGCCTCCACTAGATAGTCAGGAATCAATCGGGACCAATTATTTTGTGCATCAGTATCCTTTATATAATAAGCTGATTTAACATTTGGAATGGAAATGTTGGATTATGGTCTGTCTCTACAGTCTCTCATGAGCATGCTGGTCATTCAAAGTTTGAGAGCTTCATTGATCCGCTGCAGGCATTCTCATCTTTCAAAGGATCAATTTGGAACTCCCTATTCCGACACTTTTGGAGCTCACCTGGTCGCAGAAAGTGATCGTTTAATTTGCAGAAGATCAGTGGCTCATGTACAACTAATATTGAGGCCCTATTACACAGCAAAAACAAAATTTCTTGTTAATATTCATTACTTCATTTATATGGTTTAGTTACACTTCTTTTTTGCTCCTTCATATTTTCTGCTGTTAATTCAGCATTTACTAGGAAATGTGTACGTGGTATCGGCAATTTTGTAATCTGAATATCTACTCTCTTGTTGGGTGAGTGTCTAATGAAATAAATGTGTTGCTGCTAGTTTTGTAGGATCCGCGTACCGGCTTAATGGTATTGATTGGAAAGTTTGTTGTTGAAAGAAATAAAAAAGGATGGATCAGAGCCTTTTGCTAGTAATCATCTCCCTTATATTGGTGAAGGTAAAACAGTGTAGGTAAAGTACTTGTTGAGCATTTAACAGTGTGGGTGGGTGGGTAATACTTATTGTGCATTTTGAGATGAATACCTGAGCATTGCAAATTTTGATTTTTACTGCCTTTCTGTAGACAAATTATTCTATTATTTGATAGAATTTCTTCTAACTACTTCAGTAAGCCATTATTTTCTGATAGAAGTTTGACCAAACTTTTTCAGAAATTTCTTGAAATCAAAAGAAGGGCGTTCTGTAAATAACCTTTTAAAAATAATATTTGGGTAAATAATCACGTTTAAAAATTATTTGGGTCAAGGATCAATGGCACTTTTGTTTCTCGAATTATGAGGTGCATGTTACTTTGGTCCTCAAATTTTAATTTATTGTAATTCTTGGCTCGCATTTTTTGAATTGTTGCGGTCAAATTTTACAACTCAATTTGGTTGGTCTAGATAGAATGATACAGCATCTTAATTGTCACTTCATTAATCACAATATTTTTACATTACTTTTATATTAATAATTTATCAATATTTAGCCGACTAACATGAGTTGTGAAATTTAAATGCAATAATTCGAGCTAAAAATTAAAATAAATTAAAGTTTGAGAATCAAACTAGTTTTTTTATTTTATCTTTTACATTTATTTTCTAAGGTTTTATGCGTAGCAGTTTATGAATGCTAGATAATTTTCAGTTGGCACTTTTTTTCGATAGTAAGGACTTAATTATACTTTACTATCTCGTACTTTAAAATTATTGAGAAAACTATAAATATTATCTATGTGGTTTCGTACTTTTTCACTTTAGTGCCCTGTAATTTAAAGTGTATCACTTTAGTACCATGTGGTTTCGTTTTTTTTCTTTTTCTTATTCCTTGTCAATTTTTTCGCTAAATCAGTGAGAAAGTTTAAAACCACAGGGTACTAAAATGAATATTCGATAAACCAGAGTGGGTTATCTGAAAAAAAATTTATATGATTTAACGAAAAAATTAATGAAAGGAACAAGAAAAAGAGAAAAATCAAACTACATGATATTAAAGTGATACATTTTAAACCACAGGACACTAAAGTGAGAAAGTGCGAAACCACAGGGTGGTATTTGAAGTTTTTTTAAAATTATTTTCATTCGCTGTGTGTCTATACTGTACTAATATTTTAGCTATACTTTACTATATCGTACTTTAAAATTATTTCCACTCGTTAAGTGTTTATATTGTACTAACTTTTTAATTATACTTTACCGTATCGTACTGTAAATTTTTTTCCATTCGCTGCAAGTTTATACTGAACTTTTTTTTTTTTTTTTTTTTGAAGGCACTACTAGACTATCTTATATTCAATGCATCTTTCATTAACATGCGTATTTTTCATTTTCATTTTCTGCTCCGTATTTGTAGTCTCTCTCCAAATCGTCCCAATAAATACAGAATACAAACCGACCGTTCTAGTTCTATTGCGGCTTAACCAACTTTATTTATTTGCAGGGTAAATTGCACACTACTCCCTGAATTATTGGCCAAGAATTACTGTGGTCCTCAAACATTTCTTCAAGTCCAACATAATGCTTCTTAAACTAAGTTTCACTTAACGTCCTCACCGACCGTCCCTAGCGCAAGTGGCAAAGAACTTGGTGGTTGGTACCCGAGGTCCCGAGTTCGAATCCTAGTTGATTCACATTTCTAGCTAAGTTTATTTCTAAAAAAAATAAACGAAGCGGATAGCGTACTACCTTTCTCTCTCAAAAAAAAAAGAAAAACGTCCTCGTGCATATTATTATTACCTACACCAAAGTGTACATCTATAGAGCTATATACTATGCATTTACTTTCTTTTTCATCTTATATTTCAATACTATCACCGAGTGAGTTATAATCTTTCTCCAAATAAAATTTGTATTGTTGAAATAAATTTATGGGAGACATGAAGAGACAATAAATTCATAGTGTGCTGATATATAGAAGAACAATCACTACAAAAAAACATATTAATTTGGACGTTATAATTCATAGTGGACGTCATAATTCATATATTAATTTGGATGTCTCTTTTTAGATATTTCTATTGAGATGTTTCTATTTTGTTTATGTTGGAATTAAAGGATAGCGAAAACTTACAAACTGAATAGCCAACGTATCCAGGAACCGAAATCGGCTCAGATTGCTTGTTTTACTAGCCTGCTAGGATCGTCCTTGTCTCGACGCTTCTGGATCTTCCACGTAGCTTTTGAATCTTCCACGTATCTCCTCTTCTTCCACGCACATTGCGGATCGGATGCGAAGAGGGCTACCAGAGTCCTCTTCTATGTCCACACTCCAAGACCCACAACACCGGAAAAAAAGATGGATAACCCATAGAGAAAGAAGAGAGAGAAAAGGAAAGATTTCTTGAAAGTTCTCGTAAATTCTCTTAGATACTTATTGGATACGAAGTCCGAAAGAAAGGGTCATATATATAGATTATTGGAACCCCTTAAAATTTCCTGAATCTCACATCGAGATTAGGATTAGGATTTAGGATTAGGATATCTGTAGTGAACCGAAATTCGGTGTACTAGACTGAACTTCGACCAATTGGACAAAATCCAATTGAGAAGTGAGTTAAACATGTTTAGAATTGAGTTCCGAGGATTTCGGAATGATAAGAAGTGGGCTTGATGAGTTTCGGTTGTGTTGGATTTGATTTGAAGAGAAAACAGAATGAAAATCAGAGTTTTAGAGCGAAAATGAGAAGAAAATAAAAAAGGCTGAAAACACTGTTCACAGTGTCCGGATCCGGACCCTGGGGTTGGGATTCGGATCCTAACAGCGAAAATGCTGAAATTGCTCACGGGTTCTGGACCCGGGATGTAAGGTCCGGACCCCACGGACCCAGAAGCTCCAGAGTGAGGGTATTTTGGTAATTTTGACTGAGGGCTTTTTGAGGGGAGCCCTCTCCACTTTCTTCTCTGTACGGACACACACACACACATTGAGAGAGAGAGAGAGAGAGCTAGATCTCCCTCACATTCTCCTCTCCCTCTCTCTAGTTCTTCCCCAAACTTGGGGATTTGGTGGAGATCAAGCTTGGGAAGCTTGTAAGAGCGTCGGATCGAGCCCTAGTGCGCGTGGCGGCTTGGGGAGTTTCGGATTCGAGGTGGGTTTTTGAACTCTATGGTTGGGATTTTTGATAAATCCTTTAGATTTGAGGTTTTTGAGTTTCCTAGATGTTTCTACACTATTTTAATCAAGGATTCTCCATAAATTTTGGAGTGTTCTTAGAGAAATTGGAAAACCTAGGTGAAAATAGGGTTTTTAAATTTAATGAGTTTAAAAATTGTTTGAACCCGTAGAACCCTAGTTGAGGGTTAGGAAATCATGTGGGACAACTCGATTTCGAGTGATTCCAAGAAATAAAATTGTTTTGAGTTCGACTCGGAGTAACGAATCTTTCTTATATTATAGGGTAAGAAGCTAAGAGATTCAAAGTGTATGGTCCGATTGCAAGTGTCTACAAGCAATTGGGGTATCATAATGTGGGTTTGTGTTGCACCGAAGTGATTAGGTCACTTCCATGTCTAGGATAAAATAACCATCATGATAAATGGTATAGTTGCATGAAGCCCTAGAATTGAAATGTGCATGTTGGTAAGAATGATTGTTTAAGTGATTTGAGCCATAGGCTCACCTTGCATGTAGGTGAAATTAAGCATTTTTTTTTTTTTTTTTTGAGAATAAGGTAGCAAGCTACCTGCTTCATTCATTAGGTAAAATGAACTAAGCGTACAAAGTGGAAGCAGCAGGGGCCTCCGAAGGTGAGGGCGGGAAAACAGGGGGGGGGGGGGGGGGGGGGGGGGGGGGGGGGGGAAGAAGAGGAAGACAAAAAAGTAAAGGAAAAGACAGTCACTTAAAGGAGCTCATACCAAGAAGTCGCTAGGAGATTAGCCCTACGTAAAGCTTTCAAAGCGTCTGGGTGGTTCGCCCGGAAGATGGAGTTGTTTCGTTCCGTCCAAATAACCCACCAGATTGCTGACAATGTGAATAGGCTTAAAGTTCGCGCCTTAGTGCAAGGTGTGTCGGCGGCGGTCTCCCAAAGTCCTCTGGGGCCTCCGTTAATGGCGTCAGGAGCGTCAATATTATCCGCACTCAACATAAGGAACTTAGTGAAAACACAATTTTTGAAGAGGTGGTTGCAGCTTTCCAGTTGTGCAGTACAGAAGACGCATCGTTGGTCAACCGTCATGCCTCGATGCAGCAGTCTGTCGGCCGTGGGGAGCCTGTTGCGGAGCAGTAACCAGATGAATATTTTTATTTTGAGTGGCATTTTCAGCTTCCAGATGTGTCTGTTTGATAGGTCACTTTGTCCGCCGTCGGTAAGGAATCGGTAGAGCGATTTGACAGAGAATGATTGGTTGGAAGTCCAACGCCACTTGATGGAATCGGGTCTGTCTCCCGGCCTGCTGTGACGGAGCATCTCTTTGAGCAAAGTCCACTGTCTTCGTCTCTCCGAAGACTGAGATATTACTGAGCCGCGGCAGATGTAGCGCCATCTCCAACCGTTTATGCTCCAGCATTGCGAGACCCTGACCTCCTTATTCGCTAGAGTGTGAAAGATGTCTGGTAGCAAGATGCGTAGAGGAGTTTCTCCTATCCATATGTCGTTCCACAACCTGATTAGAGTACCGTCTCCTAATTCGTAGGTGGCACCGCAGCAGAAAACATCACGGCATCTTAGCACGCTTTTCCACCACTGTGAAAAAGGTGCAAAGGTTCTGCCCTCGTGGAGAGGCCTTCGTCTGGTATAATAAAGAGATCTGATTAATTTGCACCATTGGTGATGCGGCTCATTGAAAAAACGCCACCACCATTTCGTTAAGAGTGCAATATTCATGGCGTTCATGTCAAGGATTCCTAAACCTCCCTGTTTTTTATTTTTGCAGATTGATTTCCAGCTGACCAGACATGCTCCTCCTGCGGTAGGTTGGTAAGCACGGAATTGACTAAGATAAGTCTTCCCCCATGGGAGAGCAACTTAGCTTTCCATCCCTCGATTCTTTCGTTAATACGGTTAATTACCCGAACCCACTCCTCCTTTCGTAGGCGCTTGTCATAAAGCGGTAGACCCAAGTAGCGGCATGGTAGACGGCCTAGACCACAACCGATGAGGTTGGCGAGACGTTCTGCTTTGTAGGCATGGGGGCCGAGATAAAACAGTTCAGATTTCGCTTTGTTGATCCTGAGTCCAGAAGCCCGTTCGAAGATCTTCCAGAGGAGCTGCACATTCCGAAGCGTTCGTTTTTTTGCTTCGCAGAAGAAAATCGTATCATCGGCGTATTGAATAAGCACTGTTTGGTTGTTGGCAGATGGTCCGATACCTTTGAGCAGGTTGTTTGCCCTGGCCTTTTCAGTTAGCCTAGCTAGACAGTCTGCTACCAGAAGAAAGAGATAGGGGGAAAGTGGATCTCCTTGTCTCAGTCCCTTTTTGGTCTTTATCCATTTTGTCGGGGTGTCGTTCACAAGTACGGCGATCTTGGCGTTGCAAATGCATTGTTCGATCCATGACCACCATTTGCCGCTGAAACCGAGCCAGAGGAGAATGTTTTTTAGGAAGTTCCAGTTGACGTTGTCAAAAGC
Organism: Puya raimondii; assembly: GCA_016920855.1. Taxonomy (NCBI): domain Eukaryota; kingdom Viridiplantae; phylum Streptophyta; class Magnoliopsida; order Poales; family Bromeliaceae; genus Puya; species Puya raimondii. Next base: position 23,613,754 of record JABWPP010000049.1, read on the forward strand.
TTTTTCAATGTCAACTTTAATGGTCACGCATTCGTTTTTCGTCTTAGAGCACCAGTTTAAGAGTTCGCTCGCAGTGACGAACGAGTCGGCTAGCAGCCTGTCCTTGAGGAAAGCCGATTGCGTTGAGGAAATTAGTGGTGGTAAGGCTTTAGCGAGTCTGTTGGCCAGGACTTTAGAGATAATCTTCTGGATTCCGTTAATGAGGCTAATTGGGCGAAAGTCGTTCACCCTGCGCGCCCCTTGCTTCTTGGGTATGAGGCACACGAGTGAGAAGTCGGTCGGGCTAGTAGATAGTCTGTCCTTTTGGAGGTCGAGGAAGACCCTGAAGATATCCTCCTTAACTGTCTCCCAAAAGGTTTGGAAGAAAGATAGGGGAAAACCGTCAGGTCCCGGAGCCTTGTCGCTACCAAGTTGGAAGGTAGCCGTCTTGACTTCTTCAATAGAGAACGGTGAGGTTAGCAGGTCAGGGTCGGTGAGCGTGTTGGAGCGATATAGCTCGCTCCAGTCGCCGAATGATGGGTGGTTAGTCTCAGTCTGATCATATTGCCGTTTGAAAGCGTGATAGAAGAAAGATCTTTTATGTCCTTCATCACTTATCAGCTGCCCTGTGTTACTTTCAATGGTGTCAATCGTGTTCGTCCGTTTTCTACCGTTGGCAATGGCATGAAAGAATTTTGTGTTGCCATCTCCTTCTTTTAACCAGTGCTGCTTGGCTCTAGATTTCCAAAGAATTTCTTCCTCTTGTAGGATGGTGATGAGTTGAGCCTTGAGGTTTGCCCGTTTGACGAGGGTAGATTGGGGCAGGGGGTGCTGCTCTTCCAGGTGGTCAATTGCTTGTAATTCCTCCTGAATGGTTTTCTTGTCGAGCGAGATGCTATGGAAGCTTGTCTTACACCATTCCTTTATCCTGGCCCGGCAGTGTCTGAGTTTGGCAGCTATGGTGAGAATGGCTGTGTTCTTAAGGGGGGTTTCGTTCCACCATGTTGGGACCTTAGAAAAGAAATCCTCCTTTGTGAGCCACACTCTCTCGAAACGGAATCTTCCCGGGCCTTGGTAACGGCTCGTGGAGAGTAAGATGGGGGTATGATCGGAAGTAATCCTGGGGAGCGCTTTGACTTTGCTGTGTGGGAAGGAACGATCCCATTCCGTGGAAACCAGGAATCTGTCAAGCTTGGCTAGGGATGGACTCTGCTGCATGTTTGACCAAGTGAAGTTTTGATTGGACAGAGGTAGGTCGATAACCGCCAGGGTGTTGATGAGGTCGTTGAACATGGCCGTGGCTTTGGCGCTCCAGACGTTTCCTTTCCTTTCAGATTGTGATTTCGTGAAGTTAAAATCACCACATATGGCGCAGTTATTGGAGCAAAAACCGTTTAGGGAAACAAGTTCGGAGCAGAATTCATCTTTTCCGTCCCATGTAGGGGGCCCGTATACATTTGTGAGGAAGAAGGTCTGCCTGCTCGGGAGGTGTGTCAGGTGAAGAGTCAGCGAGTGGTTTCTCACGAGAACCTCAGAGCACGTGAAAAAATTAGAGCTCCAACATGTTAACAAACCGCCAGACGCGCCGATAGCTGGGATAAAGTGGCATTTGTCAAAGTTAGACCCACAACAGGACCGAAGAAAAGAACGCGACACCGAAACAACTTTAGTTTCTTATTAGCAGACTACAGATCTAGACCAAGAGGAGATAACAGACTTGACACATCGACGCTTAGCCGGGTCGTTCTGACCCCGAACGTTCCAACTCAAAAAGCTCAGCATCAAACAAAAGAGACGACACACGCAAGGAAGTCGACACGGACACAAAACAGGCCCCGGAGCTATGCTTCCGAGAGCAGGAGCTCCTGAAGCTCCGAGGCTTCCGCGTGAGAGAGGTACACCCCGCAGCGAAGACTCTTCGCCTTGATTTTCTTCTTGGACCAGATGCGCGCCGAAGGCCCAGGGTCCACCGATGGTCCCTCTAGGAGTCGAGCTTTGCGGTGCATCGCCCTACTTACAGTGGTACCCTGCAGCAGGTTTTGGAGCCGGGCACAGGACCTAAGAGGGGTCTCGAGAGGGGGTAGCCCGGGATCGAAAGCAGGGAGGCATCGGGCCGGCGGGTGGCTGGGGGGGGGGCCGCGTCCCGGGATGGATCCGAGGCTAGTGACCAGAAGGGAGCAGTTGTGGTCGTGCACCAAAACAGAAGGCTGAGGGAGGCCCACTTCCTGGGGCCCCAGGTGGATGGACCCCGAACTGGGCAACAGCAACCGGCCCATGTCCAGGGGCGAGGGGCCAAGAGCACGTGGGAAAAGAGCCGAAAGGACGATGGGCCGCTGCGGGCTGGGGTGAGCGAGAGTTGGATGAGCGTCAGCCCCGAGGATGATCTCGAAGGATACGAGAGGGATGGCTGCAAAGGAAAGTAAATACGCCAGCAGAGCGTCTCGGGGTTGAAAAAACCCATCATTTCAATTCCAAGGGAAGTTTCGAGATGGGAAAGCAGAGTCCTGCCCCTAGAGCTTCTATTCTCGAGAAGGACGGCATTAATGTCTGGGGGTTGGCACATCGGTATAGGGTGGAGTGGAGGATGGCAACTGCCCTCTGACAGGTTGGTACGAGGACCTGCTCCAGCGTCAGCAAACACGGCAGGTGAGGGCCCGGCAGGGGTGGAGTTTGAATTTGAAAAAAGAGCGGGCATTGTAGCGAGCAATTTTCCCCCGCCGGCCGCCAGGTTCGGCCGCCGCGATCCTGCAACCGGTGCGGCGTAGGGTTTGCTGCGGTCTAAGCTATCAATAGGTAGGGCGGCGCGCCGTCTATTGCGAATCTCCGAGGAGTTCCAGGAAGCATCAGAGTTAGAAGAAGCCCCGTCGGACGAGCGTCTCCCTCTGTCAGATCCGGCTGTGGGGGCGACGTGGTTGCTACCGGAAGGATTATGCTGATCAGTGTGCTCATTCTGGGAGTTGTTGCGGGCTTCTTCCACCGCGCGGCCCCATCTTTCAAGTTGGAGAACCACCGAGATCGACAGGTTTCCGAACGTGATTTCCAAGTTTTCTGGGATGTCATGGAGATGATTGACAGCCACGAGGCAACGGTAGCCGGAGAGATCCGCCATACGAACGCTGAAGTCGTCCGCCCGGATAAACCGGCCGAAGCCACCGACGATGGCCCCCACCGTTCGGCTGGACCAGCACTCATAGGGGAGGCCGACGATCCGGATCCAAGCTTTGTACGTCAGTGGTGGCCGCCTAGCACCGTGGTAAGGGTCCCATGGGAGGCACCGCAGACGGATGTCCCCCAGGCTGAGGACATCTCGGCGAATGAGTAGGTCGCATGACACCCATTCCGGGAGGAAGATGATGAACTCCCGGTCGCTGTACTTAGCAACGTGGAAATCAGTATGGTACCCACCAAAGCGCCTCGCAAGCCCGTAAGCGATGGTGTCCTGAGGGAAGTGCCCGAGGTTTGCCGGCGGGAGAGCTTCTGCCAGGATGGCATACTTGAGACATGTTGCATGTATGATAACCTAGTATGCCTAAGTGACATATAGGTAGTTGAACAAGTATGTACATGAACCGTTGACAATTGGACATTATGATTCATGGAACATGATTAGTTATGGGATAACTTGCACCAAATTATGTATAGTTGTAATTCTCTAGTGATAAAAGAAAGTGTGACTTGTGAATTTAGTAAACCTAGTGTTATTGAACATAGGTTGAAATGTGCGTGTTGGTATAAAGGACTTGTGAAATAAAATTGAGCTATGTGCTCATTTTGTATGTATGTGAAATTATGTGTTTCATGTTCATACTTCATGAAAGAAGGTCGGCATATGTATGAGAATCTTAAAAACCTAAGTGATAAATAAGTGGATAAACAAGTACATGCATAATTTATTTCCTAAATTGATATCATGCATGATTCTTGGAACATGATTTGCATGTGAATTGTGTACTTAGCAAACCTAGTGTTATTGAACATAGGTTAGAAATGATGAAGTGAACCTAGTGTCATTGGACATAGGTTGGAAATGATGATGTGAACCTAGTGTCATTGGACATAGGTTGGAAATGATGATGTGAACCTAGAGTCATTGAACATAGATTGTGAATGTTGACATGAATGCGAAATTATAACATCACAAACGACGTGTGTGACCAAGTGGGAGGTATGCGGCGATTCCGCTACTCACGTGCAATGATAGCAGCGATTCCGTTACTCGAAAATTGGGACCAAGATGGGGATGGCGATTCCATTGCCCGGTGCCCAACACTAAGCGGTAATTCCGTGATTAGTGAAAGATGGGTTGGTTACACGGCGATTCCGGTACCAATGCCAAGTGCCCTAAAAGTGGGTTGGTGGGCGGTAACCCTGACACCAATGGCAAGTGCTCTAAAAGTGGGTTGGTGGGCGGTAACCCTGACACCAATGTCAAGTACTCTGAAAATGGGTTGGTGGGCGGTAACCCTGACACCAATGCCAAGTGCTCTCTATGTGGGTTGGTGGGCGGTAACCCTGACACCAATGCCAAGTACTCTAAAAGTGGGTTGGTGGGCGGTAACCCTGACACCAATGCCAAGTGCTCTCTAAGTGGGTTGGTGGGCAGTAACCCTGACACCAATGCCAAGTGCTCTCTATTGGGTTGGTGGGCGGTAACCCTGACACCAATGCCAAGTACTCTAAAAGTGGGTTGGTGGGCGGTAACCCTGACACCAATGCCAAGTGCTCCAAAAGTGGGTTGGTGGGCAGCGATTCCGACACCAATGCCAAGGATTCTAAGAATGACTCCAATGCCAAAAGAATGACATAAATGAAATTGAATGATGGAACTTGTGTGATGAACCTATGAGAAAATGAAAGATATCATTTATATAGGTTGCATCCATTCATGTTTAAATTCAAGCATGTAATTGTAATTTTGCATGGTTAATTATGAGCTAACCTATGCATGTTGTTTTCTTTGGACCTGGTGAGTTGAGCTTCTCCCTTGGGTGGCCTTACCCACTGGGAACTATGTTTATAGTTCTCACCCCCATGATTTTCAGGTCATCCGCAAGTGAGGCGGCGAAGAGAGGCAAGGGCGTGGCATAGTAGATAGCGGCCCCTCCTGTTGGCCTAGTGGCCATAATCATTCTTTAGATTTTGATGATAACAAATAATTGAACTAATCTTTTATCTTGAGTTTTGTGTTTAGACTTCTCTATCTTCAAATGGACTCAAGATGGGCAATCCTCTAGCACTAAGCTTCACCACTTGAAGCTACCTTGACAAGTAGATAAAATATCTCTCTACTCCACCTTTTAATATTGTGCTTTAAAGATTAAAGTATGAAATGTCGAGCTATATTTTAACTTACTCTTTTTATCATCTAAAGCACATGGGACTTCAAACAATATTCAAAAACTTCTCAAAAACTGTTTTCTGTCAAGTTTGTGTTTTGGACTCTGTTCTGGGCGCCCACAAACTTCTGGAGGCCCAAAAGTTCCTGATCAGCAATTTTGGCGCGCGTGGTCTGACAGTGTCAAAAAAGTTGACGCGTATGTTCTGGGCGCCCACAAACTTCTGGAGGCCCAAAAGTTCTGCTCAGATTTTGTGGATCCTGTCTGTTTGCTGTTTGGGTGGTCCATAAACTTCTTCACCTGATCTGGGCGCCCACAACTTCTGGAGGCCCGAAAGTTCTGCTCAGGTTTTGTGGATCCTGTCTGTTTGCTGTTTGGGTGGTCCAAAAACTTCTTCACCTGATCTGGGCGCCCACAAGTTAACTTCTGGAGGCCCGAAAGTTCTGCTCAGAGAAAACGGTGCGCATGGTCTGACAGTGTCAGAAAAGTTGACGCGTATGTTCTGGGCGCCCACAAACTTCTGGAGGCCCAAAAGTTCTGCTCAGAGAAAACGGCGCGCGTGGTCTGACAGTGTCAGAAAAGTCGACGCGCATGTTCTGGGCGCCCACAAACTTCTGGAGGCCCAAAAGTTCTGCTCAGAGAAAACGGCGCGCGTGGTCTGACAGTGTCAGAAAAGTCGATGCGCATGTTCTGGGTGCCCACAAACTTCTGGAGGCCCAAAAGTTCTGCTCAGAGAAAACGGCGCGCGTGGTCTGACAGTGTCAGGAAAACCGACGCAAATGTTCTGGGCGCCCACAAATTTCTGGAGGCCCGAATGTACGGATCCAGAAAAGCGGCGCACGGGTCTGACAGGCGCTGGATGTGCAGTGCGCGTGATCTGGGCGCCCACAATTTCTGGAGGCCCGAATGTACGGATCCAGAAAAGCGGCGCACGGGTCTGACAGGCCGCTGGTTGTGCAGTGCGCGTGCTCAACATCTGGGCGCCCGAAAGTCATGTTTAGGGCGCCCGAAAGTGCAACGGTCTGGAGCAGCTGAGGCTATAAATTGATGGTCTTGAGGCCTTTCTCAGCAGGGATTTTGAAGTCCAATTGAGCTTATATACTTCAGTATTTTTAATACTCTTAGCCCTCAATCCTCTCTCTAAACTTGAGTGTAATTGATAGTGAGATATCATCTTGTAAAAGAGAGAAAAGAAAAGAGTTGAAGCTTGAAAGTGTAACCTTCTTGAGAGAAGAAGGTGTTGGTGTGAAGGCTTGGTGCTTGCCCGCAAAAGCATCGTTTAGTGGAGATCCAACGTTCTCTTGTGTTGAGAAGTTGGCGGGGACGTAGGCAAAGTGCCGAACCTCGAAACAAATCGATTGTGTGCTTCTTGAGTTTGCATTTCTCTAACTCCTCACTTTCTCTCACTTTATTTGTTTCGAGTTTCTAAATTACTTGATTATTTAACATTTTATTTTAGAAACCTAATTCACCCCCCCCCCCCTCTTAGGTTGCCATTTTGATCCTCACCTCCCTGTTTTGGTTTTGTATAGAAGTTATACCCGAAACTTTTGGTCAAGTAAAGTATAAGGGTTATGCAAAGTTTGGTGTAGTTAAATGTAACTACCTTTGGAAACTTGGATGTAATGAATGTAAAGAAAAAAAAAATTCGGCATGTATAAATGTGTAAATATGATGTAATAGAAGTTTACTTCTTTATTTGATGCTTCCCTTGTGCAACTCATGTACTCGGTTCCTGTTTGGAACATTGTATTGATACGTGTTTTGTGACGCCTTGGGCGGATAGGGGAAACTCTGTCCGTTCGGCGGATCTGGTGCACGTGCCCGTTCGGGTTGTCCTTTCACCTAGTTGGTGTTAAGGCACGGCGGGGTGTGACGATATCTATTAAGATATAATAGATATCCACTAGGAGATACGTTTCTTAACTAATAAGAAATATATAATCCATCTTTATCCTTAACATATTAGGATAAACCCCAATCCACATCTCATGTGGATCGGGTTAAACGTGAACGGGCCAATGTGGACACACCACATGGCAACAATCCCCCACTTGGCCACATTGGCCAATTCTCTCTTATATATTCTACTCTTTATACGTGTAATGGAGCGTGCGACCTGACGAAAGAAATACAATGCAGGAGTGCTATATCAAGTCACCACCCAACTAACATAGCACATCACTGACTTAATTCGTCTATACCCAAGACGTCTCAATACACATCAAGCACCACAAATCCCTCTCCTGTAATGACAGGGCTCGACCCTACAATTATATCTCGTACTCATGATTATCTCAAGTAACACAACCGAGATAACCGTCCGGGTAATGAGTCACAAGACTTACGCGGTGTGTTATCAAAATATCTTCCTCAGCCCCTCATGTTAATCTGTATCGATCCAAGCACTTTATTAGAGATGCTCTGCGAGATCGTATTTTCTTATGACCTGAGATACATACTAAGTTAGTTACTTCGAACCTCCACTTCATAACGTAGTTCTAAGTCGAGAGTATAAAATGGTTAGTGCTCACACAGTGACATGGAGGGAAGAACTTATGTCACTCTACTAACTGGTCGACAAACACATACAGTATGATATGTATGTGTAACACCCCTACACTTTATCCCTTTTGTTTTGACCTCTTTTCTTTTAAAGTGTGGACCTTTTCATAAAAAAAATTTATTTGTTGAGGGACTCGGCGGCATATTGTGCCAATTAACCCTAATTTAATTTGTTCTCTTTCCTATTCGTCACAGCATCCCAACCAGACTCCCTCTCCCCTTCACGTCCGTACGGGCTCCTACCTCTCTCCCTCGCTCGACCATCTCTCTCCCCCTCACCGCGTCTGTACGGCCTCTCCAGTTCCGCACGTGCGTGCGACGCCGTCCGTTCACCGTCGTCGTCACCGTCATCTGTAGCCGCCGCCATAATCGTTATCTATTGACATTATTTTTCGGTTCGCTGTCGACGGCATCTTGTCGTCGTCTTCACCTTCTTCGAGAAGGTTTTTCTTTTTCTCTTATTTTTGCCTCTATATCGAATCTTGTGATCATCCAACCTCTTCGTTCATCGTTATATTATTATTTTGAATACTCGTCTCATGATGATTGAAATTTGAAACCATTAAAAATCTAATTTGTTTTGATCTAAATTTAGTCATTTGAACTATTTAATTTTATATCTTGTATTCATAACATAATTTAGTTGTGTAAAATCTGCATATTCTATATACTTTTTGGAACGCTTCTTACTTGTTCGACAAAATACCTAAGAGAAGGCATATGTCATTTTGCTCCTAATTTTGATCTCATTTGATTGTAGATTGTAAAATTAGTATTGTACATGTGAAAATCCTCTGTTTGAACACTAAAATCTTCGTTTATTATTTAAAATTCCGTTCATGTTTACTTACTTCTTGGAATAGTTTAATTTTTGAAACTCCTTCATCTCTTTAATTGCTAATTGAGTTTCGTCGAGTTTAATATTCTAAATCCCTTTGTGCTCCATCCCGACCTATTTGCATACCTTTGTAACCGAGATTGTCACCCATGTGAGCCTATCCGAATTTAAATTTTTGTGTAAACTTGTCTTCTTAATATAATTATGTCCTCTTTGTAAGTTCATTTTGAGTAGCTTATAGAGAATCACATTTTTTCTATTTTAGGTTTCGACGATTGATTTTTGCGCATTTTCGACTGGATAATTTTCTTACATTTGAAGCTGAGTTAATGTAAGCGACCGGACACCCGTTAGTTTTTCGTAAAATAATTTTGAAAAATACTTTGATTGTGTGAAAATATTTATTTTGTAGATTTTAGAATTAAGGGTTAAGCATATTACTAAACATCTTTGAAAACTGAGTTTCTACTGTGATTGGCAAATTCTTTTAGCACAAGAATTTTTAAAATTTGATAATCTGTTCTGTAAATTAGTGACTGGATAATTTTCGAATTATAATGTCTCTTGGTATAAAGCTATACTAATGTTGGCCATGTCGACATGTATTTTGTTATAGAGGCTAGCTTCGTCTTTGTATTGCGCCTTCGGGTGCCTGCGCCTATCCGCGCCTCTATTCTGTAATTGCGCTTTCGAGCGCCTCTATTCTTTTATGCACCTTCGGGTGCCTCTGTTCTGTTTGTGCCTTCGGGTGCCTTTGGATCTCGCGAACGGATCACCCAATATAGTTAGTTACCGGAGACTTAATGTTTATTTTGTTTATCTGCTGAAAGAGGAAATGTTTTGTAAATGTATATTTGCTATTTGATCTAAATTTTAAGATTTGATAATCTTTATTTTCTGAATATTTTGCAAATTAAAAACCAGTTGCTTAAATTAATTTTTGTATGAAAATTTATTTCAGAGCATTTGTTATATATATTTATTTATATGCTTAATCCGACTAATGTGGTGTATGGTTGCTCACCCAGGTACCGAGATTTGATTTGCCGGGCAGGGCCAGGACCGAGTGAACGTTAGATTTAGTTAGTGTTTGATTTTAGTTTCTTTTATTTTTATGTCTAGTATATTTAGATGTGAATTTTGAACATCGTAAACGATCATTTGTTTATCTATTTCTGTTTCGTTATTTCTTCGTACCCACATTTTGTTATTTATGGTATTCAGTGGACCGAATTTTCTTTGGTATTTCACAGTAAACTTTAGTTTTATATATGTTAGAATTCATTCTGATTCTAGTCGAAATTCAGTTGTTAGTCTCATCTTTTGATTCTTTGAATTTAATGAAAAATTTTGTAATCATCTTTTTGCTTGTTTCTGTCTGGTTCTGTAGCCTTACATATTTGCTTTGTGCCATTGTCACTCGATGTATCATGCAAAGAGGAAGAAGTAAAAGGGTCAGCAAAAATAGATGATAAACAAAAAGCAGAAGAGGAAGAAGTGTGTGAACATAAAGCAATTGCATCATTGTTTTCTTCTTCACTAGAACTCGATTCATTAGAAGTAGTGTCATCCCAAGTTCTAGTTTGTAAAGCCTTCTTTTTATAGGACTTTTTAGTGGGACAATCCGTGGAGATATGGCCGTAGCCTCGACACTTGTAACACTAGATTTCTCCCTCAAATTCATCCTTTTCTTTAGAAGACTTTGCAAGCTTCTTCTCTTTAGAGGATTTAGAACGTGAAGATCCGTTAGAAGAAGGCTTTCGGTTGGAGGATGAAGCTTGAATGCTTTGGTTCTTCCTAAACTTCCGACGAAACTTCTTAGTAAGAAGTGCCATTTGATGTTCGAAATTTGCAAGTGAAACTTCATCGTCGGATTCTGTGTCCTCGTCTTCCTCTTTTGTCGATTTAAGTACAACACCTGTACTTATAGAGAAAGACTTGGAAGAAGATTGATTAGTAGGAAAAGTCATTTCATATGTTTGAAGAGCACCTACTAGTTCTTCTACTTTCATATCACCCGGATGATTAACCGTTTCAATACCCGCTACTTTAGCCCTAAAACGCTCCGGAAGTGTTCGAAGGATTTTTCTAACGACCTTAGATTCCGAGATCTTCTCTCCCAAATTCGCACACGTGTTAATGATATCTTGAAGTCTAGTATAATAATCAATAAAGGATTCATGCTCCTCCATGCGAATCGAGTCAAATTGACTAGTAAGCATTTGGAGCTTTTTAATTTTTACTAGACTTGTACCCTCGTGTGTAACTTGTAGAGTATCCCAAATCTCTTTAGCCGTATCACACGCGGAAACACGTGTGAACTCAGTAGGGGAAAGAGCATTAAATAATGCATTAATTCCTTTCCCATTAAAAGATGAAGCTTCATTATCATCCTTCGACCACTTATTCCGTGGCTTAGGTACAGTCGTGTTATTAACCACTTCGGTTGGATGTTTCCACCCGAATTCCACGGCTTGCCATACACACTCATCAATTGCGATGAGGAAGGCTCTCATCCGGACTTTCCAATAGGCGTAATTGGTTTCATCAAATAACGGTGGCCTATTTATATTACCTCCTTCACCCATTATGAAAGATAAAGCCTAAATCTCGCTCTGATACCAATTGTAAGTTATGGGGAGCCCTAGGATCTATCTAGAGTATATCGATCACCTAGAGGGGGGTGAATAGGTGTACAAATAAAAATCACAAATCTCAATGCGATAAAGTAAATGCGAAAAATCAAATCAGCACACCGAGATTTACGTGGGAAATCTCCACTTTGGAGAAAAACCCACGGGACCAATCACGCGAAAAATAATCCACTAAGAGTAAAGAATTACAAGGTGATTACCGACTCCACGGACTTAACCTCTCCCTTCTCTTCAGCGGATCACGCGCACCAACAGTTGTCCACGCCACACGTTCGAATCCACAAACGCCATGCCTCGAATCCACCAGACGTCTCACTTCGAATCCTCGAAGCCTCCAAGATTCGTATCCACGAACCGCCTCAATCACGTCAAATCCACGATGCCGTTTGGAACACAAACTCAGGGTTTATACTGGTGATTCCTTGCTTAGAAACTCATTAAGAACCAGAGGAAGAAGATCTAAGCAAGATGAAGATCAATTCGACATATGGAAATAGAGATTAAACTATCTTGAATTGATCTCGGAGGCTATTTTTGTGTAAAAAGGTTTAGAACGAAAATCCTAGCCTCTAGGGTTTCTCTCTCATGAATTCTGAGTTGTTCAACGTCAAAGAGAACCCTAACACGTTATTTATAGGCGTTGGAATCAAACAGAATCGGATTAGATCAAATATTACCAAATCTGGACACTGTATTCCGGAATACGTAATGAGATACCGGAATGCAATGACGAAACAGAAACTTTACGCCACAGTATTTCGGTATAGATTGAATCAGTACCGGAATATATTAAATCCATTCCAGTACCAACAAACCATTCCGGAATGCAGTTCAGATTCCAGAAATTTAACTTTCGGGTTTTGAGGAACTTCAAATATGATTCCGGAATTCAATATAACATAGTTCTAAATGAGAAACTAAAGTTCCCAAAAACTCGTCTAATCTAGTTTAAGCATATAATATGATTCCAATACCATAAATAACTATGAATCACCATATAAACAGTAAATCATACATTCACGTCGTGATTCACCTTGCGAGTCGTCGATACATTATTCTTGAAGTCTCGGATTCTTCACCATGTTCAAGTAACACCTTGACCTTCAAGACAACGACTCAACAGCTCACGAAATGTGACAATACAATATCCGTAACAATCTCCCCCTTTGGCAATTTCGTGACAAAACCTAAAATACAAAGTTCTACCCAAACCAAGAAAAATGAAATCCAATGTCATCACCAAAACATTGAACTCCACGCGTGTATGATCCAAAACAAAATTACATATGATCAACTCCTAAGACAAACTCTATAACTTAGGACTTGGAGTCTTGAAGTTATCAAAAAGTTTCCTGCAAAACAAACTCCAAACAGTCAAGTAGAACAAGCAAGTTATGTTTAAAATACTCACTCCCCCTTCGTGTATGATCAAATTAATCATTTCTTCGCCTCGAGCCAGTTCATCTTCTTCTCCCACTATGAACAATGTTCAACTTCTTCTCTATCATTAGCATGGTTCTCTTTAGCATGGTTCTCTCCCCCTTTGTTCATGCGTATAATTTCAAAAACTTATAATCATCTCTCTCCCCCTTTTTGTCAAAAATTGCCAAAAAGACACAAAGAGATAACAATAAAGGCAAACTAAGAGAGTAGAGTTAGTACATAGTTACAAGTCCAAAACAGAGAGATAGTTTCTAAAGCAAGCATAAAGCAAAGACATGCATAACATAAAGACAATGAAAAACTAAACCAAAAAAAAAGAAGAAGATAACATCACTCCTCGTCGTCACTGTCGTCGTCACCATCTCCTTCTTCTTCACCCTCAGTGCCATGAAGCTGCTGCTCAACTGAGGAAGGAACAGGTGGATGTGAAGTGCTCGGTCCAGCACCGCCGGCAACATCGTCATGTCGGTAGCCAAGCATCTCCAAAATTTTCTTGACACCATCTTCCAATTTTTTGAAACGATCCTCTATTGCATTAAATCCCTGTTCAACCGCTTCTTTAAGGATCGAACTTCATGAGGGAGAGACTCAACCGTAACAGCTTTCCCTGAACTAGATAATCCCTCACGCTCAATAGGAAGAGCTGCTGTACCGGGGGTAGCAGAAGTATAACCCTTGACTTGCTGATACGTCTTCAAAGTACTGATCGACTTAGCCAAGGTAACGCCATCTATGAGACCCAAGCCATAATCATACTTGGTACATGTGATATCCACTCCAGTTGCTTCCAAAATCCATGTGATCAAGATAGGAAAAGGAAGAAGCTCACGACGCCCCGAAGCTTGAATCACATTAGCCATGCGCTGCCACATCAAGAACGGAATATTGATGTTTAGTCCCTGTGCACGCTCCGGATGACCAAGCAAATAGAGAAGCACTAGACGATCCCACCGGATGCCCTTTGTTCCAATTGTCGGCACAATGTTGTAGTAGACAATCAAGGAGAGAATATGAAACTCGGGCTTCAACTCCCTTGACTCCACATACAACCGGTTTGTATAAGTGCCCGGTTTACATAAAGCATGGGTCATGGTATTCCAATGTGAGGAAGGCTGAATATTCCCTTGTGTATAATGCAAGCCCGTAGTACTGACATTTAAGCCAAAAATGTCTCCAACAGTTTGGGGAGTGACCACAACGCGTATTCCTCGGACAGAAGTTTCAAAGCGATAATTCCCCGTCTCCGAATCTTCATCAGTGACCTTTCCACGCATGTAAAACTCACGTATCAACTCAACGCAGAAAGGGGCACGGGCCGGGATGCGACCAACTGGTTTGATCGGAGGTCTTTGAAGTAGGCGAGCAAAGTCTGGAACTTCACGTGTCAGCTCACTGAAGTTCACATAACGCTCCGCGTGACAAGTTTTACTAGCAAATGCTTTTTGTCGCTTGGAAGAAACAGCATCAGGTTCTTCAGCTCGTTTGGTGCGGCGTTCACGCTCAGTTGAACTTGGTTCACGAATGACAGGACCGCTGGTGCTTCGACAAGGAGGAGAACGAGTACTCGCCCTTCGCGTCGAAGTCTTAGGAGCTTTCCCTTTGCCTTTATCAGTAGGCTCTTCCGGGACGTACTCTGATTCGGTCGATTCAGCGCTCGACGAATCTTTCTCGTCACGTGTCCTTTTGGTGACACGTTTCTTACCACGTCCACGTCCACGGCCTCCGCCGGCAGCCATCAGCACCATTAAAACAAGGATGATTGAGAAACCCATTTTTCCTATGCAACATGAAACATAAAAAAAATGAAGCTCAAGATCGAATTTTCATTTAGCTTGTAAAAACATGTAAAAATCTTACTAATCATCATGAAATGCATCAAAACATTATTTTCATGAGTTTCATGAAATTTGATTCATCCAAAATGATATTATAGCAAAAACCTTAAAAAGTGTACATACAAGCTAAACGATCATAGATCTAAGGGAAAAAACATGTAATACCCGGATCTAAGCACACTAGAACCTAGCTTGCATGTAACTAACATGATTTTAAGCAAAAATCCGCAACAAATCGCAGTAAAAATGATGATCTTTCATCAACTGTAGTACACTGAACTTTAGCAAATTGCAAGGTTCTAGTGTGAGATTAGCGTTTCGTGCTAATCTGGAGGTTCTGGTTGTGTTTCGAGCACTTGGGAGCGTTTTCGGGACTTAAGAAGTGCGAAAACGGACTCCGGGGGTCAAATCTATAAAAATTGCAGGTTTGACATTGCATACCGGTATGTGACCTTGGGATACCGGAATCCAGTGAAGAACTGGTTTGCGCAGCTCTCGGGTTCTGCGGAATCCCGCTGGAGATACCGGAATGGGCTGGCATTCCGGTATGTGCAAATCGCATACCGGTACTGAAGTGATTAGTACCGGTACTGCGATTTCTAGTACCAGAATCCCTTCACGTGGCCTGTTTGGCCGAGGCTCGGGTTGCGGGATTTCTGGCCAGATACCGGTATGCCCATACGTATACCGGTATACAGTGCCGAAATTTTGTTTTGTGCTGTTTGCAAATGTTGGCTTTTGGAGGGGTGTTAGGGCAATTGTTACAACATGTAACTTAACCCTTCACAACCCCCCCTCACAGCCATTTGTGCTGTGGACTTAGGAGAAAGAGGTAAGGGATTTTCTCCCTTTCTCTCTCTAGATTCTTGTTTCCTTGGTGATGAAACCTAGGGTTTGATCTCCTTTTCCTTCTCCTTTGCACTCAAGCTTGCTAGCTTGCTCTTGGAGGAACGTGGTGGAGGAGAGGAGAGCTTGTTTGAGGTTTATCTCCAAACCTAGCTTCCTTGGACCTTATTTGGAGCTCTAAAGAGGTGAGTCTTCCTCTTGTTAACCCTCTTTTAGAGTTTATTTGGGCTTTTGTTGTTGAAACCTTGAAATGGTAAACCCAGGGTTTATTTTAGGGTTTCTTGATTCTAGGCTTTTGAATGGGAATTGATGGGTGTAGAATGTTATGTTAGGTTGGATTTGAAGCTTCCTAACTTTATTTTGGGTTTTGGATAAGAGATTCTTGATCTAAGGTAATTCCACCATTTTTTCCCTTTTATTATGACGTTTTTCGAAAATGTTCGTTCGATATTTCTAACCCCATAGAAATCTTCTTTAGGGTGCTAGAAATCGAGGGGGCAACTTTGTTTTCGGATACTGCGAGGTTCCGAAGGGTTTCCGGTGGGTTTGACCTCACCGAAATGGGTGAATTCCCCCTATGTCTTCATTGTAGCTTAAGAGCTTAAATTAGTGCATATTCATACTAATTATGACATGGTAGAATTTTAGAATGCATATTATCCATGTGCTATATATATGAAAATTAGACATCCTATGTAGTAGGAGGTTTGCATAGTTTATGCATAGTGCATCATGAATGGCTATGGGAATAGAATATTTCACTTATGTACTTGTTGAAATACTTACTTAAATGAGTAGAGACATGTGTGGCATTAGATGAACAACGAACTTGGAAACACTCTTTGACACTTGGTATGTTGGACTAGTTGTAGTGTATATATGACATATGACATTCCACCTAGATGAATAACAAGATTGACATTATGATCTAGTCTTGGACATTAGTTGGTATTCCATGTTTTTAGACATGATGAGAGATATTAGGTGGTTGATTGTTGCTTGTTTGCCACTATGCTCGTTTACACACATGCTTGTGAGGGTCGCTCCCTACAAGCCGGCACTCCGGAGTTGGCCTCGCGACAGTTATTTCGCCCGTGTGTTAGAGAGAGCGCCGAAATGGAACCGCCGTGGGTAAGGCTCACCAAAGCGTGAAGGTGTTGACTACCACGGAGCCATTAGGCTCGGCACAAGTGAATATCCCTTTATTGTATTCTTTATGATTACATATTTATAGTTATATGTAAAAGTGAACATTCATATAGTAAGAGGTGAAATATTGCATACTTACACATGTGCTTGGGTAGAATAGTTCATCTTTATATGATCACATCTTGAGGCATAGTAACATTGAAATTTCAATTATAATTATGCTTATTTGTACCTAACCCTTACTTTGCCTCAGTTGACCTAGTGGTGTACTCCGCTCCTCTCGGCGGCTTACCCACTGGGAACTATTGAATAATAGTTCTCATCCCCCTGGGGTTTGTTGTTTTATTTCAGAGCCTTCCACCGCGGGAGAGGCTAGGGATCGCGGCAAGGGCATCGCGTCTAGCTAGTGCGTGAGGGAGCTAGCGACTAGGTGGAGCACCTTTCTTGTATTTTATTTGAGAGGTGTTTTTGTATCGACCACTTTTGTAGAGACTACCCTATGTCCCGTTTTGGGTATATTGTTGTATTAAACTTATGTTGTGGTTTTACTCTTTTATGGTATTTCATACTTCCACCTTGAGACCTTACTTGTTTAGTATGTATGCTCTGATTATCATGATAGGATTACTCGCTTTATTCCTTTCTTGTATGTTGCTTTAGACGCCTTGTGTGCATTGGGTTACTTGTGTACACGGCGGGTCTGTGCATGCGCCCGGGTGGGCTTCCGCTGGGGCCCCGGGGCGTGACATCAACCCACAAAAAACAATGTAAAAACATTAAAACTAGGGTTTTGATGAATAAAAATGAGATTGAGATGATAAAACTTACAAATCCAAGTAGAAAACCCACGAATCTGGAGGAGAAGGACTTTAGAAAGATTTTAGAGAGAGAAAGAGAGTGTTTTTGAAACGATTTGAATGAATTTCGAAACATCATTCCGGTATATAAAACCCTGTTGCGCAGACCGCATTCCGGTATGTGCATCGCATACCGTAATGCCGTGCAAATTCTAGAAAACTGTTCTCGTGAATTTGCGGAATCAGCACTCAATACCAGAATGCAGTACAGAAAATTCAAAAAATTTAAATGTAAGTGCCTTTTAAATGATGAATTCACATACAAATATCCAATCCATGATAATTTCACGAAAAGTACGAATTTTACTCCAAAGTTATCACGATGCAGATAAAATAGTGTAAAATTTCTTAATCCATATATAAATCAAAATCAAGTTATCACAAATAGTCTAAAGGCTCAAAAACAATCAAGATGTAAACGGTTTATGAAGATAACTTAAGAAATTCATCAAAGAGACAGAAGTTTGTCGCACAAATGTTCAAATTTTGAGATAAACAAATATCGCATAGAGAGTGGCTCTTTGAGCGTCTTATATGTATGTGGACCACCTTATAACTCCAAAAAAAAAATGTAACATATTTTCTTTGCATGCTTTTGCAATCATATTTTTCTTTTGGATATACATTTCAGTTCTCATGTGGTAGCTGCACACACTAACCGGACGACCGGGGTGGTAGCTCTTTCCTCCATGTGGTGGTAGTTTTCACACTCCTTTAAAGGATGTAACTCTTTCGACATCTTTCAAGCATATAATACACTTTTCTCAATAATAACTCCCCCTAGCTTTAGCAATCTCTTGGTTGAAAGAATATGTGACAAATTTTAGTCCATAAGAGAATCACTATCCATCAAATTCAACACACACAAAATCGAGATTGATTAAGCTCCTAGAGATTATACCGGATTACCTAAATTTGATGAATATAAGTATTATGACATCTCACAATATAGTATCTCCAAAGACAATAAAGAGGAAGTAAAATCGATAATTAACGTGAGATTAAGAGGAAATGAATAGATGTGAATCAAGTAAGTTCAAGGCACTGTTTAATGTTGAATAAAACACAAGTCGTCAAAGTCTTAAAGCACAAAAACATCAAAGAAAGCATCATAAAGCAATGATCAAATAAGATATACAATAAATACCGATCAATGCAATATTCTAAAACGAATTAATGCTTAAGACAAGAAAAGATATCACCTTTCCGAACCCAAACTTGTCGAATCTTCGGTTGACTTGGTTTGAGAGTATTGAGCACCGTTTGCTTTGACTTTTGATTACTCCGGGGAACTCGACTTGATTGATATTGCATTTGAGACCTTGAAGGTTGTCGAGTATTGGATGATGCCGGTAGATGTTTAGACAATGCTGGTTGAGTCTTCTTATTTTTCTTAGGACATGTCTTCTTAATGTGTCCTTTCTTCCCGCATCTATGGCATGTCTTTTCTTTTAAATTGGTTGAGGCTTTGGATGCTGAATGTTGAACTTTCTCAACAAATGTCCTCTCATATCCAACTCCAAGTTTATCTCGTTTGACCCAAACCGAGCATATTATCAAGTTTCTTTGAACCAGAGGAGAATTGTTGTTTGTCGGATTTGAGTTGACGAACTTGCTTAGTCAAAACTTGGTTGGATATGTGAACTTCCTAGAATTGTTGCCCCAGAAAATCAGTCTTCTCTTGTAGGATTTTCTTGTTGTTCAATATCGACTCCCTTTCCTCAAGAGTTTTATTTGATGTAATCAAAATCTTCTTGTCATCCTCAAGTTCCAAAAGTTGCTTCCTCAACTTCTTGTTGTGCTTAGCCATCTTCTTCGATTCAATGAGTAGTTGATTGTATGCCTCGGCTAAACTTTCATCATCCGACTCCCCCTCACTTGTGCCATTGTCGCTCGATGTATCATGCAAAGAGGAAGAAGTAAAAGGGTCAGCAATAATAGATGATAAACAAAAAGCAGAAGAGGAAGAAGTGTGTGAACATAAAGCAATTGCATCATTGTTTTCTTCTTCACTAGAACTCGATTCATTAGAAGTAGTGTCATCCCAAGTTCTAGCTTGTAAAGCCTTCTTTTTATAGGATTTTTTAGTGGGACAATCCGTGGAGATATGGTCGTAGCCTCGACACTTGTAACACTGGATTTCTCCCTCAAATTCATCATTTTCTTTGGAAGACTTTGCAAGCTTCTTCTCTTTAGAGGATTTAGAACGTGAAGATCCGTTAGAAGAAGGCTTTCGGTTGGAGGATGAAGCTTGAATGCTTTGGTTCTTCCTAAACTTCCGACGAAACTTCTTAGTAAGAAGTGCCATTTGATGTTCGAAATTTGCAAGTGAAACTTCATCGTCGGATTCTGTGTCCTCGTCTTCCTCTTTTGTCGATTTAAGTACAACACCTGTACTTTTAGAGAAAGACTTGGAAGAAGATTGATTAGTAGGAAAAGACATTTCATAGGTTTGAAGAGCACCTACTAGTTCTTCGACTTTCATATCATCCGGATGATTAACCGTTTAAATAGCCGCTACTTTAGCCCTAAAACGCTCTGGAAGTGTTCGCAGGATTTTTCTAACGACCTTAGATTCCGGGATCTTCTCTCCCAAAATCGCACACGTGTTAATGATATCTTGAAGTCTAGTATAATAATCAATAAAGGATTCATGCTCCTCCATGCGAATCGAGTCAAATTGACTAGTAAGCATTTGGAGCTTTTGAATTTTTACTAGACTTGCACCCTCGTGTGTAACTTGTAGAGTATCCCAAATCTCTTTAGTCTTATCACATGCGGAAACACGTGTGAACTCAGTAGGGGAAAGAGCATTAAATAATGCATTAATTTCTTTCCCATTAAAAGATGAAGCTTCATTATCATCCTTCGACCACTTATTCCGTGGCTTAGGTACAGTCGTGTTATTAACCACTTCGGTTGGATGTTTCCACCCGAATTCCACGGCTTGCCATACTCACTCATCAATTGCGATGAGAAAGGCTCTCATCCGGACTTTCCAATAGGCGTAATTGGTTCCATCAAATAACGGTGGCCTATTTATATTACCTCCTTCACCCATTATGAAAGATAAAGCCTAGATCCCGCTCTGATACCAATTGTAAGTTATGGGGAGCCCTAGGATCTATCTAGAGTATATCGATCACCTAGAGAGGGGTGAATAGGTGTACAAACTAAAATCACAAATCTCAATGCGATAAAGTAAATACGAAAAATCAAATCAGCACACCGAGATTTACGTGGAAAAACTCCACTTTGAGAAAAACCCACGGGACCAATCACGCGAAAAATAATCCACTAAGAGTAAAGAATTACAAGGTGATTACCGACTCCACGGACTTAACCTCTCCCTTCTCTTCAGCGGATCACGCGCACCAACGGCTGTCCACGCCACACGTTAGAATCCACGAACGCCATGCCTCGAATCCACGAGACGTCTCACTTCGAATCCTCGAAACCTCCACGATTCGTATCCACGAACCGCCTCAATCACTTCGAATCCACGACGCCGTTTGGAACACAAACTAAGGATTTATACTGGTGATTCCTTGCTTGGAAACTCATTAAGAACCAGAGGAAGAAGATCTAAGCAAGATGAAGATCAATTCGACATATGGAAATAGAGATTAAACTATCTCGAATTGATCTCGGAGGCTATTTTTGTGTAAAAAGGTTTGGAACGAAAATCCTAGCCTCTAGGGTTTCTCTCTCATGAATTCTGAGTTGTTCAACATCAAAGAGAACCCTAACATGTTATTTATAGGCGTTGGAATCAAACAGAATCGGATTAGATCAAATATTACCAAATCTGGACACTGTATTCCGGAATACGTAATGAGTACCGGAATGCAATGACGGAACAGAACTTTACGCCACAGTATTCCGTATAGATTGAATCAGTACCGGAATATATTAAATCCATTCTGGTACCAACAAGCCATTCCGGAATGCAGTTCAGATTCTAGAAATTTAACTTTCGAGTTTTGAGGAACTTCAAATATGATTCCGGAATTCAATATAACATTGTTCTAAATAAGAAACTAAAGTTCCCAAAAACTCGTCTAATCCAGTTTAAGCATATAATATGATTCCAATACCATAAATAACTATGAATCACCATATAAACAGTAAATCATACCTTCACGTCGTGATTCACCCTGCGAGTCGTTGATACATTATTCTTGAAGTCTCGGATTCTTCACCATGTTCAAGTAACACCTTGACCTTCAAGACTCCGACTCAACAGCTCACGAAATGTGCCAATACAATATCCGTAACAATCTCCCCCTTTGGCAATTTCGTGACAAAACCTAAAATACAAAGTTCTACCCGAACCAAGAAAAATGAAATCCAATGTCATCACCAAAACATTGAACTCCACGCGTGTATGATCCAAAACAAAATTACATATGATCAACTCCTAAGACAAACTCTATAACTTAGGACTTGGAGTCTTGAAGTTTTCAAAAAGTTTCCTGCAAAACAAACTCCAAACAGTCAAGTAGAACAAGCAAGTTATGTTTAAAATACTCACTCCCCCTTCGTGTATGATCAAATTAATCATTTCTTCGCCTCGAGCCAGTTCATCTTCTTCTCTCCGTATGAACAATGTTCAGCTTCTTCTCTATCATTAGCATGGTTCTCTTTAGCATGGTTCTCTCCCCCTTTGTTCATGCGTATAAGTTCAAAAACATATAATCATCTCTCTCCCCCTTTTTGTCAAAAATTGCCAAAAGGACACAAAGAGATAACAATAAAGGCAAACTAAGAGAGTAGAGTTAGTACATAGTTACAAGTCCAAAACAGAGAGATAGTTTCTAAAGCAAGCATAAAGCAAAGACATGCATAACATAAAGACAATGAAAAACTAAACCAAAAAAAATAATAGAAGATAACATCACTCCTCGTCGTCACTGTCGTCGTCACCATCTCCTTCTTCTTTCACCCTAAGTGCCATGAAGCTGCTGCTCAACTGAGGAAGGAACAGGTGGATGTGAAGTGCTCGGTCCGGCACCGCCGGCAACATCGTCATGTCGGTAGCCAAGCATCTCCAAAATTTTCTTGACACCATCTTCCAATTTTTTGAAACGATCCTCCATTGCCTTAAATCCATGTTCAACCCGCTTCTTTAAGGATCGAACTTCATGAGGGAGAGACTCAACCGTAACAGCTTCCCCTGAACTAGATGATCCCTCACGCTCAATAGGAAGAGCTGCTGTACCGGGGGTAGCAGAAGTATAACCCTTGACTTGCTGATACGTCTTCAAAGTACTGATCGACTTAGCCAAGGTAACGCCATCTATGGGACCCAAGCCATAATCATACTTGGTACATGTGATATCCACTCCAGTTGCTTCCAAAATTCGTGTGATCAAGATAGGAAAAGGAAGAAGCTCACGACGCCCCGAAGCTTGAATCACATTAGCCATGCGCTGCCACATCAAGAACAGAATATTGATGTTTAGTCCCTGTGCACGCTCTGGATGACCAAGCAGATAGAGAAGCACTAGACGATCCCACCGGATGCCCTTTGTTCCAATTGTCGGCACAATGTTATAGTAGACAATCAAGGAGAGAATATGAAACTCGGGCTTCAACTCCCTTGACTCCACATACAACCGGTTTGTATAAGTGCCCGGTTTACATAAAGCATGGGTCATGGTATTCCAATGTGAGGAAGGCTGAATATTCCCTTGTGTATAATGCAAGCCCATAGTACTGACATTTAAGCCAAAAATGTCTCCAACAGTTTGGGGAGTGACCACAACGCGTATTCCTCGGACAGAAGTTTCAAAGCGATAATTCCCCGTCTCCGAATCTTCATCAACCCACAAAAAACGAAGATCTTTCATCAACACACAAAAAATAATGTAAAAATATTAAAACTAGGGTTTTGATGAATAAAAATGAGATTGAGATGATAAAACTTACAAATCCAAGTAGAAAACCCACGAATCTGGAGGAGAAGGACTTTAGAAAGATTTTAGAGAGAGAAAGAGAGTGTTTTTGAAACGATTTGAATGAATTTCCAAACATCATTCCGGTATATAAAACCCTGTTGCGCAGACCACATTCCGGTATGTGCATCGCATACCGGAATGCCGTGCAAATTCCAGAAAACTATTCTCGTGAATTTGCGGAATCAGCACTCAATACAGGAATGCAGTACAGAAAATTCAAAAAATTTAAATGTAAGTGCCTTTTAAATGATGAATTCACATACAAATATCCAATCCATGATAATTTCACGAAAAGTACGAATTTTACTCCAAAGTTATCACGATGCAGATAAAATAGTGTAAAATTTCTTAATCCATATATAAATCAAAATCAAGTTATCACAAATAGTCTAAAGGCTCAAAAACAATCAATATGTAAACTGTTTATAAAGATAACTTAAGAAATTCATCAAAGAGACAGAAGTTTGTCGCACAAATATTCAAATTTTGAGATAAACAAATATCGCATAGAGAGTGGCTCTTTGAGCATCTTATATGTATGTGGACCACCTTATAACTCCAAAAAAAAATGTAACATATTTTCTTTGCATGCTTTTGCAATCATATTTTTCTTTTGGATATGCATTTCAGTTCTCATGTGGTAGCTGCACACACTAACCGGACGACCGGGGTGGTAGCTCTTTCCTCCATGTGGTGGTAGTTTTCACACTCCTTTAAAGGATGTTACTCTTTCCACATCTTTCAAGCATATAATAACACTTTTCTCAATAATAACTCCCCCTAGCTTTAGCAATCTCTTGGTTGAAAGAATATGTGACAAATCTTAGTCCATAAGAGAATCACTATCCATCAAATTCAACACACACAACCGAGATTGATTAAGCTCCTAGAGATTATACATGATTACCTAAATTTGATGAATATAAGTATTATGACATCTCACAATATAGTATCTCCAAAGACAATAAAGAGGAAGTAAAATCGATAATTAACGTGAGATTAAGAGGAAATGAATAGATGTGAATCAAGTAAGTTCAAGGCACTGTTTAATGTTGAATAAAACACAAGTCGTCAAAGTCTTAAAGCACAAAAACATCTAAGAAAGCATCATAAAGCAATGATCAAATAAGATATATAATAAATACCGATCAATGCAATATTCTAAAACGAATTAATGCTTAAGACAAGGAAAGATATCACCTTTCCGAACCCAAACTTGTCGAATCTTCGGTTGACTTGGTTTGAGAGTATTGAGCACCGTTTGCTTTGACTTTTGATTACTCCGGGAAACTCGACTTGATTGATATTGCATTTGAGACCTTGAAGGTTGTCGAGTATTGGATGATGCCGGTAGATGTTCAGACAATGATGGTTGAGTCTTCTTATTTTTCTTAGGACATGTCTTCTTAATGTGTCCTTTCTTCCCGCATCTATGGCATGTCTTTTCTTTTAAATTGGTTGAGGCTTTGGATGCTGAATGTTGAACTTTCTCAACAAATGTCCTCTCATATCCAACTCCAAGTTTATCCGTTTGACCCAAACCGAGCATATTATCAAGTTTCTTTGAACCGGAGGAGAATTGTTGTATGTCGGATTTGAGTTGATGGACTTGCTTAGTCAAAACTTGGTTGGATATGTGAACTTTCTTGAATTGTTGCTCCAGAAAATCAGTCTTCTCTTGTAGGATTTTGTTGTTGTTCAATATCGACTCCCTTTCCTCCTCAAGAGCTTTATTTGATGTAATCAAAATCTTCTTGTCATCCTCAAGTTCCAAAAGTTGCTTCCTCAACTTCTTGTTGTGCTTAGCCATCTTCTTCGATTCAATGAGTAGTTGATTGTATGCCTCACCTAAACTTTCATCATCCGACTCCCCCTCACTTGTGCCATTGTCGCTCGATTTATCATGCAAAGAGGAAGAAGTAAAAGGGTCAGCAATAATAGATGATAAACAAAAAGCAGAAGAGGAAGAAGTGTGTGAACATAAAGCAATTGCATCATTGTTTTCTTCTTCACTAAAACTCGATTCATTAGAAGTAGTGTCATCCCAAGTTCTAGCTTGTAAAGCTTTTTTTTTATAGGACTTTTTAGTGGGACAATCCGTGGAGATATGGCCGTAGCCTCGACACTTGTAACACTGGATTTCTCCCTCAAATTCATCCTTTTCTTTAGAAGACTTTGCAAGCTTATTCTCTTTAGAGGATTTAGAACGTGAAGATCCGTTAGAAGAAGGCTTTCGGTTGGAGGATGAAGCTTGAATGCTTTGGTTCTTCCTAAACTTCCGACGAAACTTCTTAGTAAGAAGTGCCATTTGATGTTCGAAATTTGCAAGTGAAACTTCATCATCGGATTCTGTGTCCTCGTCTTCCTCTTTTGTCGATTTAAGTGCAACACCTGTACTTTTAGAGAAAGACTTGGAAGAAGATTAATTAGTAGGAAAAGTCATTTCATAAGTTTGAAGAGCACCTACTAGTTCTTCTACTTTCATATCATCCGGATGATTAACCGTTTCAATAGCAGCTACTTTAGCCCTAAAACGCTCCGGAAGTGTTCGAAGGATTTTTCTAATGACCTTAGATTTCGGGATCTTCTCTCCCAAATTCGCACACGTGTTAATGATATCTTGAAGTCTAGTGTAATAATCAATAAAGGATTCATGCTCCTCCATGCGAATCGAGTCAAATTGACTAGTAAGCATTTGGAGCTTTTGAATTTTTACTAGACTTGTACCCTCGTGTGTAACTTGTAGAGTATTCCAAATCTCTTTAGCCGTATCACACGCGGAAACACGTGTGAACTCAGTAGGGGAAAGAGCATTAAATAATGCATTAATTTCTTTCCCATTAAAAGATGAAGCTTCATTATCATCCTTCGACCACTTATTCTGTGGCTTAGGTACAGTCGTGTTATTAACCACTTCGGTTGGATGTTTCCACCCGAATTCCACGGCTTGCCATACTCACTCATCAATTGCGATGAGGAAGGCTCTCATCCTGACTTTCCAATAGGCGTAATTGGTTCCATCAAATAACGGTGGCCTATTTATATTACCTCCTTCACCCATTATGAAAGATAAAGCCTAGATCCCGCTCTGATACCAATTGTAAGTTATGGGGAGCCCTAGGATCTATCTAGAGTATATCGATCACCTAGAGGGGGGTGAATAGGTGTACAAATAAAAATCACAAATCTCAATGCGATAAAGTAAATGCGGAAAATCAAATCAGCACACCGAGATTTACGTGGAAAAACTCCACTTTGGAGAAAAACCCACGGGACCAATCACGCGAAAAATAATCCACTAAGAGTAAAGAATTACAAGGTGATTACCGACTCCACGGACTTAACCTCTCCTTTCTCTTCAGCGGATCACGCGCACCAGCGGCTGTCCACGCCACACATTCGATTCCACGAATGCCACGCCTCGAATCCACGAGACGTCTCACTTCGAATCCTCGAAGCCTCCACGATTCGTATCCACGAACCGCCTCAATCACGTCAAATCCACGATGCCGTTTGGAACACAAACTCAGGATTTATACTGGTGATTCCTTGCTTAGAAACTCATTAAGAACCAGAGGAAGAAGATCTAAGCAAGATGAAGATCAATTCGACATATGGAAATAGAGATTAAACTATCTCGAATTGATCTCGGAGGCTATTTTTGTGTAAAAATGTTTAGAACGAAAATCCTAGCCTCTAGGGTTTCTCTCTCATGAATTCTGAGTTGTTCAACGTCAAAGAGAACTCTAACACGTTATTTATAGGCGTTGGAATCAAACAGAATCGGATTAGATCAAATATTACCAAATCTGGACACTGTATTCCGTAATACGTAATGAGATACCGAAATGCAATGACGGAACAGAACTTTACGCCACAGTATTCCGGTATAGATTGAATCAGTACCGGAATATATTAAATCCATTCCGGTACCAACAAGCCATTCCGGAATGCAGTTCAGATTCCAGAAATTTAACTTTCGGGTTTTGAGGAACTTCAAATATGATTCTGGAATTCAATATAACATAGTTCTAAATAAGAAACTAAAGTTTCCAAAAACTCGTCTAATCCAGTTTAAGCATATAATATGATTCCAATACCATAAATAACTATGAATCACCATATAAACAGTAAATCATACCTTCACGTCGTGATTCACCCTGCGAGTCGTCGATACATTATTCTTGAAGTCTCGGATTCTTCAACTTGTTCAAGTAACACCATGACCTTCAAGACTCCGACTCAACAGCTCACGAAATGTGCCAATACAATATCCGTAACAAGGTTCGCACCTACGCCCGCAGCGGCCGGGCCCGCAAGCCTGACCGCGGCGCGCGGGTTCGCTCCTGCACCCGCAGCGGGCCGGGCCCACGTGCTAGCGCGTGCGGCGGGCTGGCCAGGCTCGCACGCCACGCCGTTGGAGTGCGGGTCCGCGCCCGCGACAGCAGCGGCACGCAGCTACCCTGCAACAATTTTTTTTAACACAAAACTAAATGGGGCATAATATTTATAGCAGACATAAATTTTTTTTAATGCATGAAGCATAAAAAAATTTCGCATGTCTTATGATCAATTTAACAGAAAACTAAAAACTAATTTTGTAGTACACTGAATTTCAGTGCATCGTACTGAACTTCTACAAATTGTAGAGTTCTAGTGAGAAAATGGCATAAGAGGCTATATGTGAGGCTTTGGCCAAGTTCGGGACTTGTGCGAAGTGTTTTCGGCGCAAAAGAGGCGTGAAAACGGACTTCGATAAGTTAAAACTGCAGAATTGGTAAAGTCTGCATTGGATTCCGGTATGTGAACTCTAATACCGGAATTGGAGCTTGGTATACCGGTATGTGAAATGGTATACCGGAATGCTGTGTTAAACCGAGAAACCTAGCTCTCGGGTTTGCAGAATTTTCGGGGTATACCGGTATGTGAAAATGGCATACCGGTATACTGTGTGCGAAACAGTGAAATCAGCTCTCGGGTTCTGCGGAATCCCTGAGGTATACCGGAATGAGTACCCGTATACCGGTATGCAAAATGCACATACCGGTATACAGTGCCCAGTTTTGGGCTGGTTGTTGTGTTATTTGTGGAGAGGGGCAAAATAGTCTTTTCACATGACTTAGGGGTGTATGAATGGCTGAGACCTTCTCCCCTCCTCATTTGTTTTCCTCTCTACTTCTCCTCTCCCTCTCCTCTCACTTTCTCTCTCTAGAGATCTCTCCAAAAGCTTGGAGAAGTGGTGGATTGATCTTGGAAAAGGCTTCCAAAGGAGAAAAGAAGCTTCTTGGTGCAAGAAGGAGCTTGGGGATTTCGTGATTAAGGTTAGTACCTCACGTTTTGGGTTCAAACCTTGGATTTAATCCTTTGAAATGAGGTTTTTGGGAACCCTTGGCAACCTAAACCACAAATGGTGGTTGTTTGGCCACGAAATCTAGGGTTTGGCTTGCATGCATGCAAACCCTAGGTAGAATGAGGGCTTTTGCAATGAAGGGTTCTAAAAATATTTGGACCTTCGATAATTGCAATTGAGGCATAGGAAATCATGTTGGAACACTTGATTTCGCATATTGAGATGGATTTAGGGTTCGTAATGAGTAACGAACCATTTTTCTTATAGAAGCTTGGGTTGAAGCAAGAACTCAAAGCTTGGACACTTAGGAGCTTGAAGAGTACAAGAAATTGGAAGCTCTTAAGGTGGGTTTTATGGTTACCGAAGTGATTAGGTCACTTCCATGTCTAGGGTAATTATCCATTTAAAAATAAAATGGTATGTGTTGAGAACCCTAGCATTTTGCATGTTGGCAAAGGTAAAAATCATGATAGGTAGAATAATGAACTCCTATTGCATGATGGATACTTCAAGTACAATTCAATTATTGATACTTGTTGCATGGTTGCATGTGAGATTTAAACCTAGTGTCATTGAACATAGGTTGGAACATGTGAGATTGAAACCTAGTGTCATCGAACATAGGTTGGAACATGTATGAATGGAACCTAGTGTCATTGAACATAGGTTGGACATGTGATTGGAACCTAGAGTCATGGAACCTAGGTTGGCAAATGAGAAAGTAAGCCTAGTGTTATCAAACATAGGCGAGGCTTAGTGACTTGAACCTAAGATCATGAGATTTAGGTTGGCAAGTGAGAAGTGTGAACGACGGGATGTGTGACGATTTTGCTATCCCGGGTAGGCGACGATTTCGCTACCATGCCATGAGTTGGCCATATTGAGACGGGATGTGTGACGATTTTGCTATCCCGGGTATGCGACGATTTCGCTACCATGCCACGAGTTGGCGGTGCCGACATGGGATAGGCGACGATTTCGCGATCCCGGGTATGCGACGATTTCGCTACCGCGCCACGTGTTGGCGGTGTCGAGGGGGAGTTGTGCGACAAGGTCGCCATCCCGGGTATGCGACGATTTCGCTACCATGCCATGTGATGGCGGTGTTGAGACGGGGTATGCGACGATTTCGCTATCCCGAGTATGCGACGATTTCGCTACTCGAATTGGAGGTGACGATTTCACTCCTTGAATGTTGGAACAAATATGGTGAGACGGCGATTCCGAAACCATAAGTTAATGACAAGTAAAAGAACTTAGTCAATGTGGAACATAGGATGAATCTAGGAGAGAATGATAAATTATATTTCATTTGGTTGCATCCTTTATGTTTATTTACTAAGCATGTAAATAATTGTTGCATAGTTATATATGATCTAACTTATGCATGTGGTGTTTCTTTGGACCTGGTGGGTCGAGCTTCTCTCTTGGGTGGCCTTACCCACTGGGAACTATGTTTATAGTTCTCACCCCCCATTTTCCAGGTCCTTCCGCGAGTGAGGTGGCGGAGCGAGGCAAGGGTTTGGCTCTTTAGATAGCGGCCCTTCCATTTTGGTGATGCATAGAGTTGTACCCCTATTTTGGACTATGATAGCTTAGGGGATTTTCATTCTTGTATGAATGTTGTATATTCCATAGTTTTGGAACATGATGTATGGAATGAAAGTGAAAGAAAAGAAAATTTTGGACATGTATATTGTGCCTTGTGATGTAATAGAAGTAGAACTTCTTTATGTTGATGCTTTCCTTGTGCAACTCTTGTACTCCGTTCCTAGTTGGAACCTTGTGGATAAGCTTGTGTTGTGACGCCTTGGGCAGGTAGAAAGGACTCTATCCGTTCGGCGGGTCTGGGGCATGCGCCCGTGCGGTATCCTTTCCACCTATTTGGTGTTAAAGGGCCGGCGGGGCGTGACAGACTGAGGTGGTATCAGAGCATAGAAACGGTCTAGGTTGACCTAAGAAACCCTAGGGTGGAAATGACCTAGGAGTGTAGGCTCGTGAGTGACGAGATCTTTAATGTGGCGAAAGATAAGAAATTGGGTTATGTCCTTATGCCTCTAGTTGGAAATAGAGGTAGATTCGAGGTGTGTCTTATTCTTCACCAAGTGTGTTCATGTTGGCGGCCGACAACATGAAAATCAAGTGAGGGGAATAAGGACCCTTGTGTGACTTTCGCCTAGATTGGGTTCACGTTTATTTTCGTGAAATGTTATGTCGCAAATGACTTTGAATGTCATGAAATGACCAAAGTCATTGTGTTTTCAGGACAATGGTACGTGGACGACCTCCTAAGAGTGCTGGGCCCGGAGGATCGGGCGCGGCTCCCGAACAACTCGGGGAGGGCGAGAACTCGGCTCTTCGTAATGAGTTGACCGAGTTGATGGGCGTGGTTCGGCAACAGGCCGAAGCCATGCAACGATAGGAGGAGCAAATTAAAAGGCTCCAAGACGAGATGGCGCAGCAGGCGGCTGCGACTAGGGAGGAGAGAACGGGAGTACCTCTGGCCTCTGCTTCGGCACCGGCCGAGGAGGCGACACCGGCGCCAGCCGTGGTGCCACCTGCCTCACCGGTTGTGGCCGGGGGGTCGGGTACCCCTATACCCGATTCCGACATAGAGGATGCGGAACGAGAGCGCGCACTTTCGGCTCTCATGAGATTTAAGAAGTTCAACCCGCCTATCTTTAGCGGGGAGAATGTGGATCCATGGGATGTAGAGACATGGATCGACGCTATCGAGACGCTCTTCGAGGACCTTTATACCTTGGAGAGGGACAAGGTGCACCTCGCCGTTCATTGTCTAGAGCGGTCGGCGAAGGTGTGGTGGAAGGGGGTCCGACGTGATCGACTCTCTAGCCTTCCGCCACCATCGTGGGAAGAGTTTCGGGGTATGGTGTTCGCCACCTACTTTCCCGATAGCGAGAAAAGGAAGCTTCAAGAAAGGTTCCGCAAGTTGAAGCAGGGGAACCGCTCGGTGCGCGAGTACGAGAGGGAGTTCTCGTACATCATTAATTGCGTGCCGCACGTTGTCCGCGGAGAGTTGGACAAGGTCGATTGCTTCGTGCGCGGACTTCGACCGGATATCTTTCGGGCGGTGCACGCCCTCAAACTTAGGACCTTTGCGGAGGTCTTGGACCGTGCTCTTTGGGTGGAGCACGGGAATGCATGTGCGCGCGAGGAGCGCGAGTTTTGGGAGAAAGAAAAAGATAAAGAGAAGGGAAAGAAGCGACCGGCGGGTAGCTCGGGGGGGCAATCTAGCTCTAAGCGGCCCCCGAAGCACTCGCAGCCGCAGAATCAGTCCCGAGGGTCCCGACGGAATCGATCCGCGACCCAATGCCCGATTTGTAGCGGCCCCCACGGCCCTCAGCAGTGTGACTATCGTGAGGGCCGGTGCTACAAGTGCGGACAGCAAGGGCACATGCGGTACAACTGTCCGATGGATGATGGCCGAGCACCGTCATCGGCATCGGCATTTGCATCGCCGAGGCAGCTTGCTGGCATCCCACCCGCGGCGATGTCGGCAGGCCGTGCACAGCCGCCGAGACCAGTGGAGGGCCAGCGGCCAGCGCCCAGTGGTCGGGTATTCGCCTCTCAGGTGGAGGAGCCTGCTACCCAGGAGGACGTCGTGGCAGGTATTGTGTTAATTAAAGGCATTCGATGTAGAGCTTTGTTTGATACTGGTGCATCGCATTCATTCATTGCTCGATCATTTGCTATTGCACATGGAATAGAAATCATAGATGCCACACATGCAAAAACGGTGCAAGTGCCTGAACACACTTTTTGTATACATCACGCGTGTGTAGATTGCTCCGTGAGGGTTAAAAATTGGATCATGCCAGCTGAATTGCTGGTATTAAATCGAATGAGTGAATATGATTTGATCCTAGGAATGGATTGGCTCTCTAAGTATCATGCTACTATCGATTGTGAGAGCCGGATAGTGAAGTTTAAAGAACCCGGGCACAAAGAGTTTGTGTACCGTGGGTGTAAGAGTTCGCTATTTGCTTCAATGGTGTCCACGTCGCAAGCAAGAAAGCTCATTGCTAGTGGTTGCATTGCCTACTTGGCGACGGTAGTGGATGACCGTAAGGAAGTGTTGGGGCTCGAGGACATTCCTATAGTCCAAGAGTTTCCGGATGTGTTTCCGGCGGAGTTGCCCGGAATGCCACCGGACCGGGAAATAGAATTTGTGGTCGATTTGCTCCCGGGTACGGCGCCGATCTCTAAGGCCCCGTACAGGATGGCACCCGCGGAGTTAAAGGAATTAAAAGCACAATTGCAAGATTTGATGGACAAGGGTTTCGTGAAACAAAGTGTGTCACCTTGGGGAGCCCCTGTTCTATTTGTGAGGAAAAAGGACGGTTCGCTGCGGTTGTGTGTGGATTACCGCGAGTTGAACAAAGTGACCGTCAAGAATAAGTACCCGTTACCCCGAATTGATGACTTGTTCGATCAGTTGCAAGGGTCTCGGGTGTACTCAAAGATTGATTTGCAATCCGGTTATCACCAATTGAAGATCAAACCGGAGGATGTGCATAAGACCGCGTTTAGGACGCGGTATGGACATTATGAATTCACGGTTATGCCTTTTGGGCTTACTAATGCCCCGGCAGCGTTCATGGACTTAATGAACCGTGTGTTCAAACCACTATTGGATCAATTTGTGGTTGTGTTCATAGATGATATTCTTGTCTACTCTCGGAGTGAAGAGGAACATAGGAAGCACCTGAGGGTTGTGCTTCAAGTTCTTCGAGAGAACAAGTTGTTCGCCAAATTGAAAAAGTGCGAATTCTAGATCCGTGAGGTCGCTTTCTTGGGTCACGTAATTTCCGCAGGAGGAGTATCTGTGGACCCTATGAAAGTAGAGGCAGTCAAGGATTGGCCTCGCCCGACCAATGTCACGGAGGTGCGAAGCTTTTTGGGTCTTGCGGGATACTATCGACGGTTCGTGGAGGGATTTTCAAAAATCTCCGGTCCACTAACGCGTCTTACCCGCAAGGGAGCCAAATATGTTTGGAGCGAGGAATGCGACCAAAGCTTTAAGGAGCTAAAGGAAAGGTTGACTTCGGCTCCGGTACTCGCCTTGCCGATTGCGGGGGAGGGCTTTGTGGTATATAGTGATGCATCACATCGTGGTCTTGGGTGTGTGCTTATGCAACGAGAACAAGTAATAGCATATGCCTCTCGACAGCTGAAAAGCTATGAGCAGAATTACCCCACCCACGACTTAGAGCTTGCGGCGGTGGTTTTCGCACTCAAGTTGTGGAGACACTACTTATACGGGGAGCATTGTGAGGTTTACACGGATCACAAAAGTTTAAAGTACTTATTCACTCAGAAGGAGTTGAACTTGAGGCAGCGGAGGTGGTTGGAGTTGATAAAAGATTACGACTTGACCATCTTGTACCACCCCGGTAGAGCCAATGTGGTGGCCGATGCGCTCAGTAGGAAATCCGTGGAGAACTTCGCGATTGAGATGACGGGACAAATGCCGTTAATCAAGGAAATGGGCCGGTTTGACTTGGAAGTCGTGGCCCCGGGCGTCCCCGCTAAACTTATAAGTCTCGAGGTGTGGCCGACCTTGTTGGAGCAAATAAAGGAAAAGCAATCCGGTGATCCGGAGCTCCAAAAGGTGCGGGGTACTATCGAGAGCGGGCATGCCGGTGATTATCATGTAGATTCGATGGGCGCAATTCGATTTCGAAATCGATTGTGCGTGCCGAAAGTGGAGGACATTCGTAGGGAAATCTTGAAAGAAGCTCACACTTCTCCCTATGCGATTCACCCGGGCGGCACCAAAATGTATAAGGACCTCAAATTGCATTATTGGTGGCCGGGGATGAAACTTGACGTGGGACGCTTTGTGGCACAATGCTTAGTATGCCAACAAGTAAAAGCCGAGCGTCGCTTTCCGGCGGGAAAATTGCAAGGATTGCCCATTCCAGTTTGGAAGTGGGAGAATATCGCGATGGACTTTGTTGTGGGCTTACCTCGATCGCTAGGTGGCCACGATGCGATATGGGTGGTGGTGGATCGTTTGTCAAAGTCGGCACACTTTTTGCCAATCCACACCACTTGGTCGGGAGACAAGTTAGCCCAAGTCTACCTCGACGAGATTGTGCGGTTGCACGGAGTTCCGACCTCGATAGTTTCAGATCGAGATCCCCGTTTCACATCGCACTTTTGGAAAAGCTTGCAAGAAGCTTTGGGTACACGGCTCGATTTCAGTTCAGCATTTCATCCTCAAACTGACGGTCAATCGGAAAGGACAATTCAGATTTTGGAGGATATGCTACGAGCGTGTGTGTTGGATTTCAAAGGTGCGTGGCCTACTCATTTGCCGATGGCTGAATTTGCTTACAATAATAGCTATCAAGCTAGCATCGGTATGGCACCTTTTGAGGTTTTGTATGGAAGAAAATGCCGCTCTCCTATTCATTGGAGTGAAGTCGGCGAGAGAAGGGTCTTAGGACCGGACGTGTTGCGTGAAGCGGAGGAAAAGGTCCGCTTGGCACGCGAACGCTTATCGACGGCGCAATCTAGACAAAAGAGTTATGCGGATCGACGTCGACGAGATTTGGAGTTCGCGGTAGGAGACCGCGTCTTCTTGAAGGTCTCACCCATGAGAGGGGTGAAGCGATTTGGTGTTCGGGGTAAGTTGAGTCCCCGTTACATTGGACCTTATGAGGTTTTGGAGCGTGTGGGATCCGTGGCATATCGGCTAGCTTTGCCGCCAAAACTTGCGGGGGTACACAATGTGTTCCATGTATCGACCCTCCGCAAGTATGTATATGATCCGGCGCACGTCCTCGAGTATGTACCTATGGAACTTCATGAGGATATGACTTATGAGGAGTTCCCCTTGTGCATCATGGATCACGAGGTGAAAAGTTTGAGGAACCGTGAAATTCCTTATGTAAAGGTACAATGGACGAATCACGGTGAGCGCGAGGCTACATGGGAATTGGAAAGCTCAATGAAAGAGCGGTTTCCTTACCTCTTCGCTGAGTCCAGCTGAGGTATGATTTTAGTTTCGCGGCCGAAACTCTCTTTAAGGGGGGTGGAATGTAGTACACTGAATTTCAGTGCATCGTACTGAACTTCTACAAATTGTAGAGTTCTAGTGAGAAAATGGCATAAGAGGCTATATGTGAGGCTTTGGCCAAGTTCGGGACTTGTGCGAAGTGTTTTCGGCGCAAAAGAGCCGTGAAAACGGACTTCGATAAGTTAAAACTGCAGAATTGGTAAAGTCTGCATTGGATTCCGGTATGTGAACTCTAATACCGGAATTGGAGCTTGGTATACCGGTATGTGAAATGGTATACCGGAATGCTGTGTTAAACCGAGAAACCTAGCTCTCGGGTTTGCAGAATTTTCGGGGTATACCGGTATGTGAAAATGGCATACCGGTATACTGTGTGCGAAACAGTGAAATCAGCTCTCGGGTTCTGCGGAATCCCTGAGGTATACCGGAATGAGTACCCGTATACCGGTATGCAAAATGCACATACCGGTATACAGTGCCCAGTTTTGGGCTGGTTGTTGTGTTATTTGTGGAGAGGGGCAAAATAGTCTTTTCACATGACTTAGGGGTGTATGAATGGCTGAGACCTTCTCCCCTCCTCATTTGTTTTCCTCTCTACTTCTCCTCTCCCTCTCCTCTCACTTTCTCTCTCTAGAGATCTCTCCAAAAGCTTGGAGAAGTGGTGGATTGATCTTGGAAAAGGCTTCCAAAGGAGAAAAGAAGCTTCTTGGTGCAAGAAGGAGCTTGGGGATTTCGTGATTAAGGTTAGTACCTCACGTTTTGGGTTCAAACCTTGGATTTAATCCTTTGAAATGAGGTTTTTGGGAACCCTTGGCAACCTAAACCACAAATGGTGGTTGTTTGGCCACGAAATCTAGGGTTTGGCTTGCATGCATGCAAACCCTAGGTAGAATGAGGGCTTTTGCAATGAAGGGTTCTAAAAATATTTGGACCTTCGATAATTGCAATTGAGGCATAGGAAATCATGTTGGAACACTTGATTTCGCATATTGAGATGGATTTAGGGTTCGTAATGAGTAACGAACCATTTTTCTTGTAGAAGCTTGGGTTGAAGCAAGAACTCAAAGCTTGGACACTTAGGAGCTTGAAGAGTACAAGAAATTGGAAGCTCTTAAGGTGGGTTTTATGGTTACCGAAGTGATTAGGTCACTTCCATGTCTAGGGTAATTATCCATTTAAAAATAAAATGGTATGTGTTGAGAACCCTAGCATTTTGCATGTTGGCAAAGGTAAAAATCATGATAGGTAGAATAATGAACTCCTATTGCATGATGGATACTTCAAGTACAATTCAATTATTGATACTTGTTGCATGGTTGCATGTGAGATTTAAACCTAGTGTCATTGAACATAGGTTGGAACATGTGAGATTGAAACCTAGTGTCATCGAACATAGGTTGGAACATGTATGAATGGAACCTAGTGTCATTGAACATAGGTTGGACATGTGATTGGAACCTAGAGTCATGGAACCTAGGTTGGCAAATGAGAAAGTAAGCCTAGTGTTATCAAACATAGGCGAGGCTTAGTGACTTGAACCTAAGATCATGAGATTTAGGTTGGCAAGTGAGAAGTGTGAACGACGGGATGTGTGACGATTTTGCTATCCCGGGTAGGCGACGATTTCGCTACCATGCCATGAGTTGGCCATATTGAGACGGGATGTGTGACGATTTTGCTATCCCGGGTATGCGACGATTTCGCTACCATGCCACGAGTTGGCGGTGCCGACATGGGATAGGCGACGATTTCGCGATCCCGGGTATGCGACGATTTCGCTACCGCGCCACGTGTTGGCGGTGTCGAGGGGGAGTTGTGCGACAAGGTCGCCATCCCGGGTATGCGACGATTTCGCTACCATGCCATGTGATGGCGGTGTTGAGACGGGGTATGCGACGATTTCGCTATCCCGAGTATGCGACGATTTCGCTACTCGAATTGGAGGTGACGATTTCACTCCTTGAATGTTGGAACAAATATGGTGAGACGGCGATTCCGAAACCATAAGTTAATGACAAGTAAAAGAACTTAGTCAATGTGGAACATAGGATGAATCTAGGAGAGAATGATAAATTATATTTCATTTGGTTGCATCCTTTATGTTTATTTACTAAGCATGTAAATAATTGTTGCATAGTTGCATAGTTATATATGATCTAACTTATGCATGTGGTGTTTCTTTGGACCTGGTGGGTCGAGCTTCTCTCTTGGGTGGCCTTACCCACTGGGAACTATGTTTATAGTTCTCACCCCCCATTTTCCAGGTCCTTCCGCGAGTGAGGCGGCGGAGCGAGGCAAGGGTTTGGCTCTTTATATAGCGGCCCTTCCATTTTGGTGATGCATAGAGTTGTACCCCTATTTTGGACTATGATAGCTTAGGGGATTTTCATTCTTGTATGAATGTTGTATATTTCATAGTTTTGGAACATGATGTATGGAATGAAAGTGAAAGAAAAGAAAATTTTGGACATGTATATTGTGCCTTGTGATGTAATAGAAGTAGAACTTCTTTATGTTGATGCTTTCCTTGTGCAACTCTTGTACTCCGTTCCTAGTTGGAACCTTGTGGATAAGCTTGTGTTGTGACGCCTTGGGCGGGTAGAAAGGACTCTATCCGTTCGGCGGGTCTGGGGCATGCGCTCGTGCGGTTATCCTTTCCACCTATTTGGTGTTAAAGGGCCGGCGGGGCGTGACAAATTTAGTTTACCTATTTTTTTAATCGATTTCATATAGAAAACGAATCAAAAAAATTGTTAAACTAATCTACATTAAAAAAAATTGATCGACGAAGCATACGATCTAAACTTAAGCATCACAAGCATGATCAAAAGTCGAAAACAAGCAAAACTGCTCTGATACCAATTGTTGAAATTAGAGGGCAACGAAAACTTAAAAACTGGATAGCCAACGTATCCAGGAACCGAAATAGGATCGGGTTGCTTATTTTACTGGCCTGCTAGGATCATCCTTGTCTCGACGCTTCTGGATCTTACACGTAGCTTTTGGATCTTCCACGTATCTCGTCTTCCACGCGTGTTGCGGATCATATGCGAAGAGGGCTACCAGAGTCCTCTTCTATGTCTACACTCCAAGACCCCGGGAACAAAGGTGGATAATCAAGAGAGAAAGAAGAGAGAGAAAAGGGAGGATTTCTTGAAAGTTCTCATAGATTCTCTTAGATATTTATTGGATACGAAATCCAAGAGAAAGGGGTCATATATATAGATTATCGGAATCCCTTAAAATATCATGAATCTCACATAGAGATTAGAATTAGGATTAGGATTTAGGATTAGAATATCTATTAAGATATAATAGGTATCCACTAGGAGATACGCTTCTTAACTAATAAGAAACGTATAATCCATCTTTATCCTTAACATATTAGGATAAACCCCAATCCACATCTTATGTGGATCGAGTTAAACGTGAATGGGCCAATATGGACACACCACATGGCAACAGTTTCGATGAATTAAGTCATATCATTCAATTTGATCTCAAAAAGGAAGTTAATTTAGTGAATAGTACCTATATAATTTGATCTCAAATTATATAATTAATTTAGTATGTTAATTTGGTTTCATGTTTCTTTTTTTTTTAAGTTGTTGTCTGGATGAATCAACGAGTTGCAGTTGGAATTCAATATTCATGCCTTCATTATGCATATTAATTTTACTTTATGCATTAATAAATTATCTCCTATAGTCCAATTTAGCATTCTAAAAAGTTTTTTTTGCAGGTTTATAAGCAATGGTACGATCAAAAAGATTGAGAAGTTGTATAATTATCAGACTTGAAGATTATGGACCTCAATCAAATGGTGATGACTTATCACTTACTTTAGATCATGTTTCTTCATAAAATCAGCCTGCCTTAGAGCGAGAACCCTCTTAAGACAATCCTCAAGTGCAGGAACCAACTAATATTGAAGATAATGATACATTGGAGATAATTGGTCATCTTCACTCTTTTTAATTTAATTTTCTGCATGCTAGATCTTATTTATCTTTAAAATTGTTTGTGACTCTTTTTATTCAGATGAGCAAGGTAATTTAAAGAAGAAAAGAGGAGTCACATGCGCAAAAGATGTTTGGACTTTACCATCTGGACAAAGAATTAAAGCAGAATGAAACAAATTTGGACAACTTATAAAGAAAGGCGGGGGAATTTTAGGTGGTTGGTTAGGAATAGTTGCACGACGTGGGAATATGTGTCCTATCCACTATATAAATTGGAAGGTTATGCATCTAGTGCCTTTTAAAGTACACATTATCAAAATGACTCGGGTAGGCATTTCTTTAATCATTTGATTTTAATTTGACAATTCTTAAGATATTTGAGCATAATTAACAATCTGTCTATTTGTTCTTTTTTGTAGAATGCAATGTTTTATGTATGTAAAGCAAATTTTATTTTTTACTTTCTGATTTGAGCATTCATTGACATAATATATTTTTATATGATTTGGGGATATAATTTTGAGGTTTCTTAGTCATTTTTTAAACTCTAAATTCTTAGTATCATGTTTTTTTTTTTCCTTGTAGAGTAAGTTTTTTCTTCCTCGTGATGATAAGGTTGAAGTATGAGTGTTGAAATCAGTTAGTAAAAAATGGAAAGACTTTAAGCATGAGCTTAAGATAAAATATAAAAAGGCTAATAGAACACAAGCAGAGATTGCTAGTAATGTTCCTCCAGAAATTGTGTTACAACAATGGATACATCTTGTCCGCAATTGATTTTTGGAGAGAAGTGAGGTAGTATATTATAAGTAATTTATAATGATACTTTTTTTTCAGTTTGCTCATAGTTTTGTACTACACTTTCAAACTTACATATTTTATTTCTATAGAACCTCTCACGGATTGGGAAAGCATCTCGTACAAATCATACAACTCCTCACACAACTGGTTCCAAGAGTTTTGCAAGAAAGAGACATGAATTTGTATGGAAACCTTTCTTTATTTTATAAATTTACTTATATGTGTCTTTATATTTTTAGTTTCAAGTTGATTTAGTTGAATTATATTTTCGTACTAAGCTTGTTAACATGATTGATGTCAAGAGGAACAACATGATAGAGAGCCAGGACGTGTTGAGTTTTTTATAGTAACTCACAAAACTAAAGATGGGGGAATACATTAATAAAGCGTCAAGTGATTTTGCGGTACTTGATATGTACTTTCTTTTATCTTTCTTTGTTTGCATCAATAAAATTATTTGGCAAGCAATTAATATGTTTATATTTTTTGCTTTAATAGGAGGACTTGTTAGGAGATCTAGCTAAACAAGCGACCACGTCGAAATTCTCAAATGTCACCAAACAAATTGAAGATAATGTGTTAAGGATAAAAAAAGGAGAAGATTGGTATGATCGTGTGAGGGGTTATGGGATTGGTCCTACACCAACACAAGTTTTTGAAATTCAAGCTCACCTAAGAAATGTAGAGAATGTGAGCCATGATCAAATGAAAGAGGAAGTTCAAAGGTTGCAAGCTCAAATACAAGACATGCACAAGAAATACGAATCGGAAATGAATAAGATAAATTCTCTATTACATAGGCTTGTTGACCAATCCCTGAACTTAGGCATCGAGACAAGTGATTCACCATCGATTTAGAAGACTATAACTTTGTTTGAGCTTTCTTTTTGTAGAATTTAAAAGTACTATAATTCTAGAGTTAAGTTTGTATACCAATAGTTTGTTACTATTTTGACTTAGTAACAAAATATATTGGCATGAAGTTTCTATATTAACTGCTTTTCTTATGTATGCTATATACTATAGTTGTTATTGGTTTTTTATTATAGATGTGCATGTGTAGTAGATTTTAATTCTTGGTTCAATATATTAAACAATATATTTTTTTCTGCTAAAAATTGTAAAAATAAATAAATAAATAAATAAATATACATTATAATAAATTGTTGACGCACAAAAGTGTCACTATTTAGGAATATAAAATATTAACTAATGTGCCGACGCTTTAAAGCATCCCAAAGTAGCCTAAGAAATTAACTATCTTGCTGACGCTTTAAAGCATCGCTAACAAGGAAAATAGACGACGCTTTAAAGTGTCGTAATATTTTATTTCTACCGACGCGTTTGAGCGTCGACAAACAAATTTCTGACCAATAAGTTGACGCGTTTATGCGTCGGGCATGTTTACCGGCGCTTAAAAAAGCGTTGGCTTTCGTACGTCGGGCATGTTACTGATGCTTTCAAAAGCGTCAGCATTTTTCTCCCGTCACTGCACTTACCGACCCAAGTCCCGACGCTTCGTGAAGCATCGGCACTTTGTTGCGTCGTTATATGATTTAAAAAGCGTCGTTAAAGACCGCCTTTTTTGTATATATATGTGCAAAGAATAATTTTTTACTTCATGATAATATTTAAAATGAAGCATTTTTTGGACTATAATGAAATCTGGTTGAAAATTCTGGGTTATAAATGTTAAGATCAAATGTTCCAGGACCAAAATGAAACTTGACTCAAAGCTTAGGGACTAATAATGCTATTTACCTTTTATTTGTACAACACCAGTTAACCTTTTTTTTTTGGTTTATATATATTTGTTTGGTTAGACTTCTTAGCTTTTTTTTTTTTTTTTATTTAACCTTTTTTAGTGATAATTTTATATGCATCCCTGAGAAGTTTTAATATTGCAATTTTTTCCTGTAGCTTTTAATTATTAAATATATGCCTCTAAAGCTTCAAAATATGCAAATATATCCCTACATATTGACTATCGTTAGTTGATCATTAAATTTTAACTGTTTAGACGGTTATGCCTCAATAAAAAATTATTTTTTTCAAACTTTTTTAGAACTTATAATTTATATTTTACATAGAATACATTAAAGTTAGAATAAAAATAATAAACTTGATAAATAATTTTAAATATAATGAAAAAGATATTTCTTCAAGGGTAGAATAGTTATTTTGTAGAAGAAAAATTAATTTTAATCTCTTAACTAACGGAGAAGGATATATTTACAAAATTACGATTAAAATTGACTTTTAGGATTAAAATTGACTTTTAGGATCAAAATTTTATCCAATTTGCAACTAAAAATATATATAAAAAGCTTAGATGAAGGAGATCTACTATTTTGCTAATACTATCAATATTAATAGGTTATTGAATTATTTATCAATTTATATGATTCTATTGTATTACTTATAGGTAACTTTATCTACAAACTTTTTTTTTTACAAAATTTTATAGCTGAATTCAATAATTATCCTAACTAACGACACTTATCGGAGATAATGACAAAGTGTAGGGGGGTAACTGATGAAATTTTTTATACATTGAGAAAATTGAGAAAAAATCTAATATGTAAGGGGGCTTTTTATAATTTACTAATAAAATATTTTATTTGTTTATTTTCAAGTTAATTTTTGTAAGCTGTAACTCATCCCAAATTTGATTGCTCTTCTGAGTGCTTCAATGTTTATATCACATGGAAACACTAAGGAGGTTGATGATGGCCTACTAGCTCCGGTTGGTATATTTAATTTAATAATTAAGTCGCAATAAATTTGTTATTATTGAATAATAATTTTGATGAACTCACTCCATATCATTTGATTCCTTATAGTTTGTACATCTGATAAAATGCTGAAAAAACTTGTTAAAATAATTATCACAAAAATATTAAAGTACAATAATAGTTTTGTATTGTTATCAAAGATTAAAAGATTAGTTACTAACTATTAAGAAATCAGATTTTTATAATAAATAATATTTAACCATATTCGGAATAAACTAAAATCAATAAATAATTTACGTTAGAAAGATAAAATAGCAATTTTATAAGAGAAATAATATTTTTTGGTTGTTTCAGGATTGAAGTATTTATGTGGCAAAATGATGCAGCGCCTAAA
The DNA here is from genome assembly GCA_016920855.1 of Puya raimondii. NCBI lineage: Eukaryota > Viridiplantae > Streptophyta > Magnoliopsida > Poales > Bromeliaceae > Puya > Puya raimondii. The sequence goes on from JABWPP010000049.1 coordinate 23,657,503, forward strand.
GCTACATGACTAAGATGAGAACAAGAGAGAATACAAAGTTAATAAACTTCAAAAATATCTCCTTCTACAATAAATTTTGATTCCTATTTATAATAAAAATAATAAATTCAAATCCTACTCTAAATCAAATCCAAAATTTTGATAATTTTTCTAATACAAATATATCTATTCCTAATTTAAAACTTCCAAAATTATATCTATAATCTTAGAGAATTATTTTTTATAGAAATATAAAAAAAAAAAATCACTAAAACAACATTACCAAAAATAAAAATTTTGAAATTTTTTTAAAAAAATTAGCCCCAATTTTTTTTTGAATGCGTCTTTCGCTTCCGCTGCAAAGATCTTGTCCCCAAGATTAACTCGAACATCTTCGTGGCATGGATCGAATTTAGAAAGTAATGTGATTAGATGATGCAATCCAAGTCCCGCAATAAGTCGTTTTCGCCAAAAACGATCACTTCCATCATTTGGTTCGCCGTAAAAAAGTTACGGTCGAAACTTGAGTTAACCCGAAACGGCGTAATTGACTTCGGCCCACCGTGGGCCGAAGTCAATTACGGTGAAAAGAGATGAAGAAATAATATTATTATTAATTATATAAAAATATAATTATATAATTATATTATTTTTAATTATATATTTAAAATATTATATAATTAAATTTTAATTATATAATTAAAATATTATATAAAAATATAATTATATAATTAAATAATATTATATAATTAAATTTTAATTATATAAAAATATAATTATATTATTTTTATTTATTAAATTATTTATTATTTATACATAAATTATAATTTTATATCATACACTTCCTACCAAACAAACAGTAGAACTAATGAAACACCACTTCCATAACTACGAAACAAACAGCGGAAAAGAAGTAGTTTTTACCGAACTCCACTTTAACCCAAAATCCACTTCAACCCAAAGTCCAGTTTCGACGAAACAAACATGCCCTAGGTGTAATTGAAGGGAAGAATCTACTTTCATATCTTTTTCATCATGTGCTTCAAATCAATAATTTTGTTTTCTTTTACTGCTTCCACCATGTAGAAATCGGCCCCTTAAGTCTAAGGGCACTAAGTTTCACCTTCATATCCTTGAGCACACCTTTCTATTCGAAGATGCGCTGGATCGTATCAATCCCATCAATGAAATGCTCTACTTTTAGCTTCCAGAATATTCAGGAATGTCTATCTTAATGCTGGAATCCCTCCATTGATCAACCCGATCCGCTTGACGCACCGGCACCGGTGGTTCTCTCGGCTTCTCAAAGCTTGCAGATCCAAATCACGATCATGCGTCAACATTACCTTCTCAATTCTTTGATCTCAAGACTGCGAAGATCTCTGTCACGCCCCGCCGTGTCTTAGCACCAAATAGGTGGAAGGAAAACGCACGGGCACATGACCCAGATCCGCCGAACGGACAGAGTTTCCCCTGTACGTCCAAGGCGTCACAACCAGTATAATTCAAGAGGTTCCAAACAGGAACAGAATTCATACAAAGATTGCATAAGGAAAGCATCATAAACTACTATGCTATTACAAGCATTCGCAATACAACCATATGTTACATTTGTATTTTTTTTTTTTTTGTCTTTGTTCAATCTTTCCAAATACAATCAATTGATTATTACATTTCCATACGCTCGAACACCCCTATACTACGCAGTAAAAGGGCACTTCTATTCTGGTCACAGTGGTAGGACGCTAACTATTGAGTTACGCCCTTCCCTCGCGCCGCCGCGCCGCTCATGTGAGGACCTGAAAAATAGTGGGATGAGAACTATATAAAATAGTTCCCAGTGGGTAAGGCCACCCAAGAGAGGAGCTCGACCCACCAGGTCCAAAGGAAGCATACGAGCATGGGTTAGTACATATACATAACCATTAAGCATATAACTTTACAATATATGAAAGTAAACATGCTATGCTTCAACAAATGCGATAATGAAATCCATGCAATATAATTTTAACTGCTATTCCACTATCCATTTCATAACCAATCTGCTCCTAAGGTTAATTTACCTTAGCTAAGCCATACTCGACTTGCCCTCGAGTTCAATATTAACGGGTTACCACCCTCCTAAGGTTTACTTACTTTAGTTAAATCTTAACCGACTCACTCTAGAGTCAACATCCTTGGGCCACCGCCCAACTAAGGTTTACTCATTTGGTCAAACCTTCACCGACTCACTCTTGAGTCATACATTCTTGGACCGCAGTCCAGCTAAGGTTTACTCATTTGGTCAAACCTTCACCGACTCACTCTTGAGTCATATATAACTATGCAACAATTATTTATATGCTTGTAAATAAACACAAAGGATGCAACCAAATGAAATATAATCTATCATTCTCTCTTAGGTTCATCCTATGTCTCACAATGACTAAGTTCTTTTACTTGCCATTTACTTATGGTTTCGGAATCGCCGTCTCACCATATTTGTTCCAACGTTCAAGGAGTGAGCTTGTCACCTCCTAGTTCGAGTAGCGAAATCGTCGCATACTCGGGATAGCGAAATCGTCGCATACCCCGTCTCAACACCGCCATCAAATGGCATGGTAGCGAAATCGTCGCATACCCGGGATGGCAACCTCGTCGCACATCCCCTCTCGACACCGCCAACTCATGGCGAGGTAGCGAAATCGTCGCATACCCGGGATCGCGAAATCGTCGCCTATCCCGTGTCGGCACCGCCAACTCGTGGCATGGTAGCGAAATCGTCGCATACCCGGGATGGCAACCTCGTCGCACATCCCCTCTCGACACCGCCAACTCATGGCGAGGTAGCGAAATCGTCGCATACCCGGGATCGCGAAATCGTCGCCTATCCCGTGTCGGCACCGCCAACTCGTGGCATGGTAGCGAAATCGTCGCATACCCGGGATAGCAAAATCGTCGCACATCCCCCCTCTCGACACCGCCAACTCATGGGGAGGTAGCGAAATCGTCGCATACCCGGGATCGCGAAATCGTCGCCTATCCGGTGTCGGCACCGCCAACTCGTGGCATGGTAGCGAAATCGTCGCATACCTGGGATAGCAAAATCGTCGCACATCCCGATTTTCACATTACTTACTTGCCAACCTAAGTCTCATGATCTTAGGTACAAGTCACTAAGTCTCACCTATGTTCAATAACACTAGGTTTACTTTCTCATTCTCAACCTAGGTTCCATGACTCTAGGTTCCAATTTCATGTCCAACCTATGTTCAATAACACTAGGTTCATTACACTTTCAACCTATGTTCAATGACACTAGGTTTCAATCACGTGTCCAACCTATGTTCAATAACACTAGGTTCCAATAGTCTTGTTTAAGTGATCTCCCTATCACTATGTGCCACAACCTAGGCTCAATAACTCTAGGTTCGCATACATTCCAACCTATGTTCAATGACACTAGGTTCATTACACATTCAACCTATGTTTAATGACACTAGGTTTAACATGCATGCATCATCTCTCAAGTATAAATATACATTGTTATAAAATACTTAGATTCTTTACATGCAAGGTGAGCCCATGGCTCAAATCATTTGATATATAAATCTATGCCAACATGCACATTATAATTCTTTCTTATCCTAGTTGTCCATATCTAGGATTTTCCATTCACATGACCTCTAGCCCATTTTGGACCATGTCAAATTCTCTATCATGTAGAGAAACTAGCTCCCCGCTATGTTTACATCTAGGCATACACATGTCCATTTGTAACAAATGTGTTCCACATGCCTACAATTCCAATCCGTGGTAGTTAATGGTATTAACATCATATGATCTACTCATTCATACACATATACCATTTGCCAACTAACCTACCATTACATGCATCAAGTAAAATAATTATACTTTACTCTTTCAACATGGAAGTGACCTAATCACTTCGGTAAACACAAACCCACCTCATACTCTTCCGATTGCTTGTAGACACTTGCAATCGGGCTCTTTTCCTTGGCCTCAAGCTTGATCTTCAAGCTCCTAGCCCTAACACACATGAAGGATTCGTTAATCCGAGTCGAACTCATAACGATCTCATCTCTCCAAATCATTCAAAATGGAGTTGTCCCACATGTTCTACTAACTCCAAACTAGGGTTCTAAAGGGTTAAAACATTTTTAAAACCCTCCACAAGAAAATCCCTCTTTCAACCTAGGTTTTCCAAAACTCATGGCAAAACCCAAAATCTCTTGCTAATCTCTACAATTTGTAGTCTAGATTAGCCAAGGGTCTCCAAAACCTCATTTCTTAGTCTTAAATCCGAAACCCTAGCTACCAAATCCAAGGACTTACCTCGGATCCGCGAGCTCACCAAGTCACCATGCATGCACGAGCTCGATCTTCACTCCTCCAAGCTTCCCAAGCTTGATCTCCAACAAGATCTCCAATTTGGAGAAGAAGAAGATGAAGAGAGAAGAGAAGAGAGGGAGAAGAGCTTCTCACTCTCTCTCTATGTGTGTGTTCCCTGAGGAGAAAGGGGAAGGGTTCCCCTTTAAGTAAGCCTCCCCTCAGTGAAATTACCAAACTACCATTCGAAATCAGCATCCTGCACATTGTATTCCGGTATACGAGTTGGAATACCGGTATACGGGTTGGCATACCGGTATACCACGAGGAATTCCGCAGAACCCGAGAGCTGGATTTTCGGATTCTGCTACTGTATACCGGTATCTCACATCGCATACCGGTATACGCACTCCAATTCCGGTATGAACTTCCACATACCGGAATCCCACTGCAGATTTCTCAAATTCAGCAGTTCTAGCTTTCCGATGTCCGTTTTCGCGCCTCATTTGCGCCGAAACACTTCGCCCAAGTTCCTAACTTGGCCGGAGCCTCACATATGGCGCCGCATGTTATCTTTCCACCGAAACTCCATAATTTGTAAAAGTTCGGTGTACTACATTCCTCCCTCCTTAAAAGGAGTTTCGTCCGCGAAACTAAGATCACACCTCAAATCTATTTACCAATTAGATGAGGGCATCATTCGTTCCTCGCGTTCTCTGGTTCCTGCTCACTCAGGAGTACATTCCATAGTCCACGGGTCTTACATTCCCGATATTGCATAAGGAATATGTCTCGTTGCCCTCCCTTACTAGGTCAACATCACATCATCTTCGCGATGTTTTCGCTCGAACACTTTGTTCGTAATCTCAATTTCACTTCTCCGACAATGCCAGACTTGGCAATTGTGACTTCACCAATCAGGTGAAAGGTATGACCGAGCGTCTGTTCCTCAGGTCACATTCATAATTCTCTTACACACGACTAATGCTCTTATACTCTTAGAGCCATCGGTCAAACCGCTTATCTCGGTTTACAACAAATGGTCCACAGACCAAAGCTCTCACGTAGGCCTACCGCCTAAACCTGTCCCAACGTCGCGTAACATCTTTGCTCGCAAACGTAAATCCAATCGTTCCTCGGCGGAGTCCTCACTTAGGACTTTGCGCAATACTCCATCCAGGAGTAACCAAGACCCCAAACCTCTACTAAGTCCTAGAGTTGGGTCACATCCACACTCTCGGTGTACTACCATTCATATGGTTTCACAAGTGGCATTCCATGCCCCCCGGGTCATCGCTTGGACTACCGCCCCGACCATAAATCTCTGCCCTACCCTCAGGTCTCGGGCTGCTGTCACACACAGCTGACTGCGCCTGTCCCTAAGGCCCCCAGGCTCCACAGTCCACAATGGTCCGGCCACGGATCGTCCCCAAGCAATACCCGATACCGTCGCTACACGTGTCCCGCACGCTATACCAAGCGACCACAACCACTACCGGCTCCTAAGCACCCAGTGCGAGCCACTAGCTCTCAAGCGGTTCTTGGCCTCCTTCACACTTAGTAATACCCAAGTGCTACTGCCAACAACTCTCTCGGCTAATCAGGAACCAATATTCCACGAGCACTTACACTCTAGTGTCCCTCGCTACTATATTTATTCGCGTTATTTACCAGCACTAAGCTACCACGCTTATGCTCACTCGCATTGCGAGTACCACAACCTACCTCAATTTGAGATACAGCAAGGCCCATTCGCCCAGTTTTGGCGATTACCTTATCAATTTCACAACCGTCATCGATCCACTATAACGATGTTCGGGATCTGCGAACTTTTAACACGTTCTCAACGTCATAACTCGATTCTTGCAATTGGCTACACACATTGCCCTAATATCGAGAGTCAGCTCGCCAACAATTACTGTTATCTCAAGCCGTCAACTAGACGCAACACCCGCAACTTGCCGGTATTCATCAAAATCTCTAGCCGCTCCAGCGGCAATACATGTGCCTCCACGACACGAGCATAGCTGGGCATCTATCCTTACCCATAACCTTGGTCCTGGTTACAATTGCACTTGCATCGTAGTAACCGACCACAACCATTGCATATAGTGCTCCAGTGTCACACTATGCTCTACATATGTTTTCAGCAATTAAAACATACCTGCTACGACGCCGTCGACAGCAATAGATTCCATCACCTGAGTCGCATACCCATGGCTACTTGGCGCCCGACGCGAACCCTCAAGTTGCCTCAACATCAATGCATGCTCATTAGACCTTACTGCAGGTGGTCCACCCGATTTACTCGATGATCGTCCCATCTCTATCTCCTTGTCATCCCGTATCACATAAGGGATACAATTTACAATGCGAGAGAACTCTCTCTCGTACTCTCTCACTGAGTGATCACCTTGTTTCAGCTTCCTGAATTTTTCTTGAAGCTTTCTCTTCTCACTATCAGGAAAGTAGGCAGAGAACACCAGTCCTCGAAATTCCTCCCAAGTCACTGGAGTGAGACTAGAAGGTCGGTCTCGCCGGACTCCCTTCCACCACGCCTTTGCTGACCCTTGCAAGCAGTGTGCAGCAAAATGCATATTGTCTCGCTCCAAGGTGTACAAGTCCTCAAACAGGGACTCCATAGAATCGATCCACGTTTCTACGGTCCACGGGTCCATTTCTTCCCCGTCGAAGGTAAGCGGATTGAATTCCTTGAACATCATGAGGGCAGCTAACGCCCGCTCCCTCTCCGCCTCCAATTCCACAGAATCAGGGGCCCAGGCACCAACATCTATTTGTGAGGTACCCGTCGCGGCTCCCGATGGTACACGACGTGCTAATCGCTCCACGGTCTCATGGAGTCTCCTAATCCGCTCTTCCTGGCGCACGGCAGCCTCCTGCTGTCGCTGTGCCATCTCAGCTTGTTGTTGCACCACTCCAACGAGTGTGGCCAACTGTTCACGAAGCTCCGGGTCTCCACTTGCCCCGGATTGCACAGGGACCCCACTAGGTCCATCCCGTGCTGATCTCGTCGGAGATCGTCCACGTGATGCCATCGTATCCTAAAACACGACAACTTCCGTCAACATCCTCGACCTTTTAGGCCAAGTACAAACACGATGTTAATTACGGACACAATTTAGGCGAAAGTCACATAAGGGCGCCTATTCTCATCCCTTGGGTTCATGTTGTCGCGCGCCAACATGAACACACTTAGCTGAGAATAAACCACGCCTTAAATCTACCTCTAACATCCTATTAGAGGCATAACCAATACACGACCCAATCGATTACTCTTTCGCCGTACATCACAAGTTCTCGTCTCTCACGAGCTTACACTCCTAGGGTCTTTTCCATCCTAGGATTTCTTAAGTCCACCTAGACAGTTTCTACGCTCTGATACCACCTCAATCTGTCACGCCCCGCCGTGCCTTAGCACCAAATAGGTGGAAGGAAAACGCACGGGCACATGACCCAGATCCGCCAAACGGACAGAGTTTCCCCTGTACGTCCAAGGCGTCACAACCAGTATAATTCAAGAGGTTCCAAACAGGAACAGAATTCATACAAAGATTGCATAAGGAAAGCATCATAAACTACTATGCTATTACAAGCATTCGCAATACAACCATATGTTACATTTTGTATTATTTTTTTTTTTGTCTTTGTTCAATCTTTCCAAATACAATCAATTGATTATTACATTTCCATACGCTCGAACACCCCTATACTACGCAGTAAAAGGGCACTTCTATTCTGGTCACAGTGGTAGGACGCTAACTATTGAGTTACGCCCCTCCCTCGCGCCGCCGCGCCGCTCATGTGAGGACCTGAAAAATAGTAGGGGAGAACTATATAAAATAGTTCCCAGTGGGTAAGGCCACCCAAGAGAGGAGCTCGACCCACCAGGTCCAAAGGAAGCATACGAGCATGGGTTAGTAGTACATATACATAACCATTAAGCATATAACTTTACAATATATGAAAGTAAACATGCTATGCTTCAACAAATGCGATAATGAAATCCATGCAATATAATTTTAACTGCTATTCCACTATCCATTTCATAACCAATCTGCTCCTAAGGTTAATTTACCTTAGCTAAGCCATACTCGACTTGCCCTCGAGTTCAATATTAACGGGTTACCACCCTCCTAAGGTTTACTTACTTTAGTTAAACCTTAACCGACTCACTCTAGAGTCAACATCCTTGGGCCACCGCCCAACTAAGGTTTACTCATTTGGTCAAACCTTCACCGACTCACTCTTGAGTCATACATTCTTGGACCGCAGTCCAGCTAAGGTTTACTCATTTGGTCAAACCTTCACCGACTCACTCTTGAGTCATATATAACTATGCAACAATTATTTATATGCTTGTAAATAAACACAAAGGATGCAACCAAATGAAATATAATCTATCATTCTCTCTTAGGTTCATCCTATGTCTCACAATGACTAAGTTCTTTTACTTGCCATTTACTTATGATTTCGGAATCGCCGTCTCACCATATTTGTTCCAACGTTCAAGGAGTGAGCTTGTCACCTCCTAGTTCGAGTAGCGAAATCGTCGCCTACTCGGGATAGCGAAATCGTCGCATACCCCGTCTCAACACCGCCATCAAATGGCATGGTAGCGAAATCGTCGCATACCCGGGATGGCAACCTCGTCGCACATCCCCTCTCGACACCGCCAACTCATGGCGAGGTAGCGAAATCGTCGCATACCCGGGATCGCGAAATCGTCGCCTATCCCGTGTCGGCACCGCCAACTCGTGGCATGGTAGCGAAATCGTCGCATACCCGGGATGGCAACCTCGTCGCACATCCCCTCTCGACACCGCCAACTCATGGCGAGGTAGCGAAATCGTCGCATACCCGGGATCGCGAAATCGTCGCCTATCCCGTGTCGGCACCGCCAACTCGTGGCATGGTAGCGAAATCGTCGCATACCCGGGATAGCAAAATCGTCGCACATCCCCCCTCTCGACACCGCCAACTCATGGCGAGGTAGCGAAATCGTCGCATACCCGGGATCGCGAAATCGTCGCCTATCCCGTGTCGGCACCGCCAACTCGTGGCATGGTAGCGAAATCGTCGCATACCTGGGATAGCAAAATCGTCGCACATCCCGATTTTCACATTACTTACTTGCCAACCTAAGTCTCATGATCTTAGGTACAAGTCACTAAGTCTCACCTATGTTCAATAACACTAGGTTTACTTTCTCATTCTCAACCTAGGTTCCATGACTCTAGGTTCCAATTTCATGTCCAACCTATGTTCAATAACACTAGGTTCATTACACTTTCAACCTATGTTCAATGACACTAGGTTTCAATCACGTGTCCAACCTATGTTCAATAACACTAGGTTCCAATAGTCTTGTTTAAGTGATCTCCCTATCACTATGTGCCACAACCTAGGCTCAATAACTCTAGGTTCGCATACATTCCAACCTATGTTCAATGACACTAGGTTCATTACACATTCAACCTATGTTTAATGACACTAGGTTTAACATGCATGCATCATCTCTCAAGTATAAATATACATTGTTATAAAATACTTAGATTCTTTACATGCAAGGTGAGCCCATGGCTCAAATCATTTGATATATAAATCTATGCCAACATGCACATTATAATTCTTTCTTATCCTAGTTGTCCATATCTAGGATTTTCCATTCACATGACCTCTAGCCCATTTTGGACCATGTCAAATTCTCTATCATGTAGAGAAACTAGCTCCCCGCTATGTTTACATCTAGGCATACACATGTCCATTTGTAACAATGTGTTCCACATGCCTACAATTCCAATCCGTGGTAGTTAATGGTATTAACATCATATGATCTACTCATTCATACACATATACCATTTGCCAACTAACCTACCATTACATGCATCAAGTAAAATAATTATACTTTACTCTTTCAACATGGAAGTGACCTAATCACTTCGGTAAACACAAACCCACCTCATACTCTTCCGATTGCTTGTAGACACTTGCAATCGGGCTCTTTTCCTTGGCCTCAAGCTTGATCTTCAAGCTCCTAGCCCTAACACACATGAAGGATTCGTTAATCCGAGTCGAACTCATAACGATCTCATCTCTCCAAATCATTCAAAATGGAGTTGTCCCACATGTTCTACTAACTCCAAACTAGGGTTCTAAAGGGTTAAAATATTTTTAAAACCCTCCACAAGAAAATCCCTCTTTCAACCTAGGTTTTCCAAAACTCATGGCAAAACCCAAAATCTCTTGCTAATCTCTACAATTTGTAGTCTAGATTAGCCAAGGGTCTCCAAAACCTCATTTCTTAGTCTTAAATCCGAAACCCTAGCTACCAAATCCAAGGACTTACCTCGGATCCGCGAGCTCACCAAGTCACCATGCATGCACGAGCTCGATCTTCACTCCTCCAAGCTTCCCAAGCTTGATCTCCAACAAGATCTCCAATTTGGAGAAGAAGAAGATGAAGAAGAGAAGAGAGGGAGAAGAGCTTCTCACTCTCTCTCTATGTGTGTGTTCCCTGAGGAGAAAGGGGAAGGGTTCCCCTTTAAGTAAGCCTCCCCTCAGTGAAATTACCAAACTACCCTTCGAAATCAGCATCCTGCACATTGTATTCCGGTATATACGAGTTGGAATACCGGTATACGGGTTGGCATACCGGTATACCACGAGGAATTCCGCAGAACCCGAGAGCTGGATTTTCGGATTCTGCTACTGTATACCGGTATCTCACATCGCATACCGGTATACGCACTCCAATTCCGGTATGAACTTCCACATACCGGAATCCCACTGCAGATTTCTCAAATTCAGCAGTTCTAGCTTTCCGATGTCCGTTTTCGCGCCTCATTTGCGCCGAAACACTTCGCCCAAGTTCCTAACTTGGCCGGAGCCTCACATATGGCGCCGCATGTTATCTTTCCACCGAAACTCCATAATTTGTAAAAGTTCGGTGTACTACAATCTCGTTCTCTTCGAGATAGTCCATGGGGAAAATCATCGCCGTTCTGGATGTCAGAAAGTATTAACACCGGCATTTCGATTTTGATTTGTAGCGTTCCGATTTCATCTTTGACCTCCAGCCATGATACATGACCAAGAAGCACTCCCAAGGCTCGATCTAACTCCAATACCAACTGACGCAAACGATTTTTCCCGAGAGAGAATAAAAAGGTAATAAACTCCAAAAAAATTTCTTCTACAATAAGTTTCGGGTCCTATTTATAATAAAAATAAAAAATTCAAATCCTACTCTAAATCAAATCCCAAAATTTTAGTAATTTTTCTAATACAAAATTATATAATCCTAATTTAATATTTTCGAAACCATATCCGTAATTTTTAAAAATTTATTCCGCATATAAAAATCCTAAAAATCTAAAAAATAATCACTAAAGTAAAATTACTAAAAATAAAAATTAAAAAAGTTAAAAAAACAAAATTTAACTCTAATTATTCTTTTTTTTTAGTGCGTCACGACATACCTAATTATAATATTAAGATAGTAGAGGGACCTTCTATGCATATTACCTATTAATTTGATTTGATATTTAATTATGAACGTCCACTCATTTGCGTTTGAATTGCTAAAATACACATATATATGTTGATGCTTATTAACCTGTTGGTAGTTTATTCTATTTGATAGCTAGTCCCTCGTCCTAATATAGGACGTGCAATACATGTATCGTCAGCTAATTTATGCCCAAGTACTCCTCGAACTATTCAATTTAATTTTTGGTGGTTCCTCACATCATCATTCTCTACATGAATTAATTAAGATAACCTTTCTCAAGAATTACTCCCTTCCATCAAACCATCCTCGCTACGGCGTGCTAGCTTTTCTTGATATTGGTTAGGTTAGGGATGTTAATGATCCTCGTTCCTTGACTGCTGGCTATAGTTTATTTCTCGAAGATTCGTTGATCACCTAGCGTACGTAGTAAATATACAACTAGTGGTAAAAATACAATTAGTAGTCTCTTGATCAGGCACTAAAGCTGAATATAGAGCCTTAATTAGTAGAAACAACTGCCGAGATTATTTTGTTGTGGCGCTTCCTTATAACTGGCATGAGCACTGTATTTTGACTGACAAAAGTGCTATTTAAGTTACTGTTAAATATGTCTCGAATTATTTTGGACCAGAACCAATTTGTGAGTTGATTACTAGTGTGTATGGGATTACTACAGATTCAGCTAAACGACAAGTAAACTAGTTTTCAGATAATAACAGTAGATGAAAGAATTATGTCTATGTTGACAGTGTAATTAATATCCAAATAAACACGTCCATACCACTATATGAACAAATAACAATCATGCTAATTTCACAGGATAAACAAATCTGCTGTTTTTGGCAAACTAAACCTATATGAGAAATGCTAATCCAATAGGGAAGACGAACGCTGTCCAAAAACTTCCTCCTCAGTACCAGGAAATCCACAAGAAAATGAAAGCCCCATGGAAACCTCCACTCCTCAAACCATCAGTAACCTACTGTTAAAGTCACATGACTAGAAACTCGAGAAAAATCCAAAGAGCAAACCAACAGGGAAACCATGGTCACCTACCACAAGATCCATGTGAAGAGTAAGTCCCTACAAGCTCTTCTCCTCCTCAGTCACGTACCGGACCGACCACCTCTATAGCATCACAGCAGAGGGTCCACTAATCCCAGCTCCCTCTAGTGGAGCTCACTATCCAGCTCCATGAGGTAATGACCAAGGAAGAAGAAGGAGAGGAAAGGCTAAGAAGAGTCTTTGGTAGAGTGGAGTAGGAGGGGTAAAGCTCCCCTAGAATATATATAGGTGAAGTAGAATTGCAAATAAGCCCTCAGCAAATCAGAAATAACGCACCTCGGCTAAAAAACGAAGTTTCAGGTGCCCGAAACCAGCCTTTCAGGCATCCGAACTTGTCGTGACTACGCCTATTTCACAGCTTCGGACGCTTGGTGAGAAACCCTAAACCATCGTAACTCCGTTCAAAAGCTTTTGGGCACCCAGTGAGAAGCCCAGAACCATCGTAGATGCGCCTGGTCACATTCAAGCGCTCGAAACCTCGTGCCCAAACTCATGTGAGTCATTGTGCACATGTCAAAGCAATGGTTAGATCATCACCAACGCACATCCGGGTTGTTACAGTGCTTTCGGGTGTCCAGAACTAGGATCCGAATACATATCCAAGGCCTACACATGATTTTCAGGTGCCCTAATCACCTTCTGGTCTGAAACCTCTTGAAACTTTAGTTTCAATAGATTTTTCGATCTTGAGTCCATTATCGTATCTATTTTGCGTCAAAACAGCTCCAATTTGATCCGACTCTACAGACATGCTGACCACCTGCCCACACTGCAACCATATCCAACTGCTGAGGTCCGAACACTACACCCCTCTCACCCTCCCATTTTTTCCCCAGTTATTTTTTGAAGTGTAAAGGAGCCCTCCACCTAGAAGATCAAGTGTAGATCTTGGACAAGGTGTTCTCAACTTCTTAGGCTCTATATTGGAAGAAAACTCCAACAAAGTTTTTGGTGAGTGGAGGTAAGATTCTTGAATTTTTGAGGCATTTCAGTTGTTTCTAGGATTTCTCCATGGCTTTAAGTTGTTGGGGAGCTCAAAAGAGCTTTACCAAATGATTTTGAGGATACATCATTGCCGCAAAGGTGCAATTGGTTCGGGTTATCCTGCCAGGATTATAGGCAATCCTCCCAAGATTACTGCATTTGGTTCATCCAGTCTGTAATCTGGTCGGTAATATAGCATTACAAATGGTGCAAAATTACACCGAAAATATTACCAAGTGGAGGGGTAGGTATCTTGTATTACTGATAGCGGGTAATCTTGCATGTTATATAAAATTATAATTTTATCCTTTCAACCCCCAAATTCTTTCAATACATCATTTTTATATATCTCTCTTTCTCCCCCCCCCCCCCCCCCCCCCCCCCCCCCCCTTTCCTTTATTCCATTCGCACGAATCCTTCTCCACTACCAATCTTGGCCAATTGCTGGCCACCGCCAACTCAGCCGCCTCTATGCTGCCGACATCGCCGCTGAGGTCGCCGTCGCCACTTTCTCTACTGCCGCTTTGCTACTAACATAGCCGCAAAAGTTGCCGCCGCTACCGTTTTCGCTGTCTTTCTAACATCGACACTGCCGCCGACGTTGTCGCCGCCGCCACCCTCTCTACCGCTGATATTTTGATTTTTTTTATTTATTCTTATAGGATTGAAATTAATTTTTGGCTTTATAGATTTTTTTCATGTGTGGTCATTTTATTTATATTGCTTATTAATATAAAAAGTGCAAATTATATTAAGTTATAATTTAACAAAAAATGTTAACAAGGACAATTTTGGAATAGACTATACTTTACTGTCAGGATTATTGAATTTTATAAATTGAACCAAACATAGTAATTCCATATACACTGTAATCCAATATTGCGTTGTTGCATTAAACCAAACGTAGTAATATAGCATCAGTAGTAATCTAATTTTGAAATATCAGATATCTCGTTATGTCAAAATAACATGTAATGCTACATAACTCGAACCAAACGCACCCTAAAGGGCTTTTGAAGCTAGTTTACTAATAAACCCCCAACAGATGGGTTTACTACACACGTAGTGGAAGTTTTGGGGGGATTTTATGGAAATCCATCTAATTTGTAGTTTCTAAGCTTAGAATCGTAGGTGCACTTTGAACTCTATCTTCCTTACATTTTTACTATCCTAATTGAGGGCCCTTCAACTGTGTAGAAGGGATTGGAGAGATTCTAGTTGGATCGCTATCACAATTCCGCAAAACTTATGGAGTTGCCATTGCTGGAATGCAGCTTGGAAGATTAGGTTCCAAAACTTGGAATTAGGTTTTGAAACCTGTTCAACAGAATAGTGTGCTGGTTGTTTTATATGGAACCTAGGCCCAGGTTTCAAAACCTTTGGGGTGATTTTGGAACCTAATGCCAGGTTGCGAAACTTTACAATTGAAAACTCTAGTAAAGGGGTTTCTATGAGTTATTTTTGTCTGGGGTCACACCCTAGTTTAGAGTATGACCAGTTTACACTCGCTACAGGTTCGAGTGAGAATCGGAGAGCCACAGACGTGTTGTGATCATTGAGAGAGCTACTTAAGGTGGTTTGCTCAATCCGAAGTGGGTTTAGTCCCCCAGTGATCTGGTTCTATCCTCTCAACCCTTCTCTTAGTTATCTTTGGTTTATGGCACATGTGTGTGATGCCCCACTTCCCAGGAGATCAATTATCCTAGAACTATTTTATTTCTAACATGCTTAACCCTCTTAATCTCCTAGGCCAAACCACCTCCCAAAATGCTATAGCCAGGTTAAGAGATTTAGTCCTATTATATCTCATATATAAGACTATTCCAATCCTAGGGGTGTCACATTCCTCCCCTCTTTAAGCCCTGACGTCTTCGTTAGACTTTAGCATACGCACAAGCACCAGGGTTGTGAGACTCATCTCGCTATCCTTAGCCAACTCTTGTAGGGAGCCACGCTCTATCCACAATGATCGTCATCTTGGGAGCCACACTCTACCTGCCGTATGACCCTTACCTCAACCAAGACTCATCTCACACTTTCGGATGATGATTGGCTTTGATACCAACTGTGACGCCCCACTTTCCATGGGCTCGCCCATCCTAGAACTACTCTAGTTTTAGCATGCTTAACCTTTTTAACCTCTTGGGCCTAACCACTGCTCAAAATGCTATAGCCGGGTTAAGAGGCTTAGCCCTATTATATCTCATATATAGGACTATTCCAAATCCTAGTAGTGTCGCAGTGTGGTAGTTTAGCACAGTACCTTGAGTTTGGAGGATATGAATACTTGTTCATTGTAATCTTGTGTGACTTACACATCTACAGCACATGATATACCCATTTACTTGCTCATAGCAGATACTTGTAGCAGCATGCTCACACATTCACTCCAGTTGTAGCTTTACTTGTCATTGAAAAGCATGCTAATTAAACTCGGACATATTTATGATGACATTATGGACTAATAGTACCAGCAATACTTGGTTTGGCCAAAGTGGCCGTCACTATAGATTATGACATAGTACTAAGTTTATTTACTGCTACTACTATTATCGATCATATAGCATAATGGCATGATACTTTATTCTCTTGTCACTGCCATGGTGGTCTGATTAATTTCATGAAAGGATCAGCTCTTTCAGGAGAGTGGCACGGGATTGAAAAGTTGGGACAACTGAGCATAAGCAGCCTGAAACTGAAAAGTTAGGGCCTCGTCTGGGATTGAAAAGTTAGGGCGCAAATTAGGTCAAGACTGGCAGGATCTCATAAGATGATTAATGCATAGTCATATATCACATGTGACTTATCAGGCATAGTTTATCTTCATATATGTACCACAGATTTATTGTAATCAATCACAGTTTCTTCCAGTTATACCTTGTTATTACTATTGCTTCATTGATTGGTCAGTGTAACTTGCCCTTGATGGCTTATTGCACATATTAGGAAACTTTTATAAGTTTTTCAGCCATATTTTTTTAGGTATGTCGAGCAGAGGGAGCAAGATGCCATGTGAGGGTTGTGCATTAGATAGATTCTTCCCTCTTCGGCATATTTAGATTTATTTTGGAGATGTAATTATAATCAAACATTACGTTTATTTTGGATTGTAATTAGGGTCCTTGTAAACATTAAAATATTTTTGAAAAAATATGGGATAAGGTTAGATTTTTTTAAAAAAATATCATATACTAAATTATAGGTGCTTTCTACTTTGAAGCCGTGTACATATAGAAAAAACTTTGTCTGTATGGCAGATCCTCTCGCGTGCCTGGTTGAGCTTCTGCGCTCACTACAAGAAAAGGTGGTCGTAGAGATGGTTCTTAAAACTGCCTCTAGACTGCCGGCATAAACAGCACCTCTACAACATAGAGACAATTTAAGTGACCACCGGGGGAGCTTAGAGATGGTAAATAGAGGCAGTTTTGACCGCCCTAATATTTATGCATAATTATTTTTTTGACATTTTTAATTAATGATCTAATTTTAATGTAAAGACAATTGAAACCATCTCAACAAATTTTAACCTATAGAGGCGATTTGAACCGCCTCTACAAATATTAATCTATAGAGGTGGTTTGAGCCGTCTCTACAAATATTAATATGTAGAGACGGTTTAAACCGCCTCTACAAAATTATTATGCAGAGATAATAGGTATAGGCGGTTTCAACTTTGATGATCCAACTTTTAGTGGAGATGATCAATGATTTAATAATTAAGAGCATTACAGTCTTATGGGATTTCATTTGCAAGACTCAGAAAACAACCTTGAGGAACTTGATTTGTTTGACCCATCATCATCTAGCATGATAGTGGGCAATATATCTATTTTGTGTTATGTTGAGGTGCATACTAATTCTCTTTGTGCATGGTGATCAACTCAAAGAAAAATGTCCAACAGTTTTGATTTCCAGTTGAACATCTACTAGATTTTGTTTCTTATATATATTCTTCCTCCCATCAATACCAATATACACAACTAGAAGTGAGAATTCATTGACAAGCATTTTACTTGGGCGACCTCATAGTAATTTTTTCCATTAAAAAATAAAAATAGAGAAACCTCAACAAAGTAAACAAATTGATGGGAAAAAAAAGGAGACTATATTGTTGATGGCAAAAACGAACAATCAAAATTTTCATCCAAAAACTAAAATAATCAAAACAAATATAGCAAGCAATACAACTAAAAAAAAAAAAAAAGATCTATGCTAAACCCAACTAAGATAAGACTAAGAAAAAAAGGGGCTTATGTAACCAAAAAAAGAAAGTCATGTGGTCCTAATATTGCAGTAATTGTAAGATAACACCTATTTGATTAGGGAAATCGATTCAATACATCTCTAAACCATAAAAAAAGAAAGTAAATACCCTACTTTTAGCCTCGACATTGTGCTCATGATCGATGTCGCAGCAAAGCCCCACGAAATTGAAATCCTCGGCGCAAAAGGGGTAGTTGAACTCAACCTGCAACTCATCGTCTTCGCTGTCTACCTGTTCGAACCCTAGGTGCAAATCTAGGGATCCAAAACCCCAATCAAAATATTCAAACCACATCAATCAATTGATCAATTCGAAACAAACCAAAAAGGAGGTAAAAGGTGGGAAAATTAGCATTGAAGTTAAAAGGGCTCTAATTCGCACCAATAATTTTGAAGGGTTGTAGCCAAGCTCAGGAGAGGAAGGTCACGCACTGCAATGGAGCTCAATGGAGGCACGACACGGTGTGGACGAAATGGTGGGCCGCCCTGCAGTGTGGGCAAAGCGTGTGGATGAAATGGTGGCCAGAGCACTCGCCGGGCAGGAAGGGGAGCAAACCTCGACGGGCTGTGGCCTGTGGTAGAGTGGAAGAAACCATGCTGTAGGTGTGGGGAAAAGAGAGAATAAGGAAAATTTCAAATTTTGAAGGGAGGGGTAATTAGGGTTTTGAATTTTTGTTTTTTTCGTTTTCTCCAATAAATTTAAAGGCGGTCTTTAAAAACCGCCTCTAAAGTGCCTCTAACATATTGACGTAGAGGCGACTATAGGAACCGCCTCTATACAGTGCCTCTACATCTGCCTTTTCTTGTAGTGGCTGAGGCGAGACAAATTAAGTTGGTATCAGAGAGATAGATTTGAAATCGACACGAATTCTAAGGCTACCTAGGCATGTGAGAACTTTTGCAAGGGCTTTGCTTAGTGTTGTGTCGTGTCTCCAACAGATTGTTGGCGACAGATTAGGGGATACTTCTCCTTTTCTCTTGATAAGAATATTGGATGCAGACAAAGTGATGTCGAAAGTTTAGAAGAAATATTCTACCCTATAATGGGCTTCTCCTGATTGGGTCTTCGAGTTCATTGAATGTTACTCCGAGTCTAGGAATTATCTTGATAGGACTACTATGCTATGATTGTCTCCTTGTTTTGAAACCGAATTCTTGCTTTCCTATGGGATTCATGGCCATAAACTACATCTGACGAGGAGCAAAGGTAGGGTGTCCACTAGTGCTGCGGAGCTCTCTATTACTGATGAGGTTAGGGATATCTAGAATCAGTTGGTGGCCCTGACCTGCATCTTCCAACAATAAGCTAGAGCCGCCATTGTGGAGGTGAGTTGAGTGCTCCCCTACTAGCATCTGGTGCTACTGCAAGTCCTGCAGTGATTGTTCTTTCCATCACAGTAGTAGCGCCAATTGCGATTCACCTGACGCCAGTGGAGGGCGCGACACTATCCCTCACTAGTCCACTTCCCACACCTCTGATGCCGACTGTGTGGTGGTTGAGACAGCACAAGCGTGACCTCGAGTGTGACGCCCCAACTTCCCAGGGGGTCACCCATCCTAGGACTACTCCCGTCCTAGCATGCTTAACTTTCTTAACCTCTTGGGCCTAGCTACCACCCAAAATGCTTAAGCCGGGTTAAGAGTTTAGCCCTATTATATCTTATATATAGGAATATCTGAGGTCTCACATCGAGCGAGTCACGCTAGTTTTAAAATATTCAAGCCATCGAAGTTCGATGGGAAAAGCACTGACCCGTGGCAGTAGAGACATGGGTCAACTCAATGGAGAAGTTGTTTGGGGAATCTCTTCATCCCTGAGCGGAAGATAGTTTACTTGGCCACCCATTTTCGGATAGGGTGGTATACCGCTAGTGGAAGTTTGGCAAAATTGACCGTTCCGCCGATGCTGCATCCCTACGGTGGGCCCAGTTTTGTGGGACGCTCTTTGATGTCTTCTTTCTGGAGAGTGTGAAGCAGTAATTTGTTGGATTGTGTAAAGCCATGTTTTGAGTCAATATCACGGTGAAAACATCGAAGATTTGGGGTTTTTGGATATTGGATACCGGAACTTGAAGTTTGAGTACCGGTACTATAGAGTACCTTAGCAGTTTATCAAAACTCGAAGCTTGGAAAAACTATTTTTGTACTATGTACCAGTACTAATTTTGAGTACCGATACTGTCAGTACAGGTATGCGATTAAGTATAGGTACTGATTTTCTATTTTTGTATTGTGTATCGGTACGTAGGGGTGTCAACGAGCTGAACACGAGCTGGCTCGTTTAAGTATCAAGCCGAAAAATTCAGCTCGTGTTCGGCTCGTTAATAAACGAGCCGAACACGAGCCGAAAACGAGCTGGCTCACGAACAACAAGTTAAAATAATTAGAAAGGATATATATAGAGAAAATAAATTTATGAGATCTTACCCATTAGAGTTTGATCTAACTGATGAAATTTTACATATAAATTGACTTTTTATAATTGAGTTGGGCTTTATATTTAGGTTGGACTAAAAATTAAATAATAAAAATTTATATTTATATATATATAATTATTTATTTATACATAAATATAAATTATGTAAATAATATAAATATTAAATATATGTATTCGAGCTATTATCGAGCCGAACACGAGCGAGCTGACCCCAGCTCATGTTCGGCTCGTTTATTAAACGAGCTGGAAAATTCAGCTCGTGTTCGGCTTGTTTACTAAACGAGCGATTCGATCTCGATCTCATTTCGAGCCGAACACGAGCTGGCTCGCGAACAGCGAGCTGGATTGCCACCCCTATCAGTACGCGACTTTGAGTAAAGGTACTCAGTTCCGCAACGGGCTGGATATGTTGGATTTGACTCCAATTTAATCTATTCTTGTTCCTAAAGGTTAGGGATTGTCCAAGAACATTTTAAAGAGGATTCTTAAGAGGATATCGACGGCTAGATGTGAGTTAGAGATTCGGACGGACGACAGAAAGCATTTCAAACTAGAATTGAGGTTTTATGATTATATAAACTCTTGTAATTAATCTTTTTAGATTAGAGCTTCGTTGTAGACATTCTAATTGAGAGAAAAACATGGAGAGCTCCTGAGAGAGAGTTGTTTGTAATCTAATTTACTCCTTGTATTTTTGTCTTGTGGATTAATGAAAGAACGCATTGAGCTGATTTTGCCCGTGAACATAGGTCGACTCATCGTTGGCCGAACCACATAAATCCTATATTCTTGTATTTTCTTGTTTGTTTTATTGCTTTGTTATCCTTGTGCTTGTTTTTTACGGTCGTTCTCGTCTTTTACATCTACGAAGATCTTGTTTTCGCTGCGCTTGTGTGCTTTGTGAGTTTGAGGCGTGCTCAGTAACCCCACGGCTGGTCTCTTCGTAATTTGAAGAAGACTTTTATTATTTTAACAAAGTAAGTAGATATATTTACTATTCTAATCATTTTTTATTTATTTTTTTGTTTTGCAGTACTAAAGTTAATTAGCTACTCAATATTTTGGAATTGGGTTTTCTCTAGGACTATATTTCATTTTTTATTTCTAGAGTATTTACTTATTCTAAAGAACTACTAGTATTCGATGTAATTTAGATGGAATTTAAAACTTGTGGTTTGGTATGCATGGTGCTTAACGTAAATAAGTAATTATTCAATTATTTTGGTTTGTGCCAGTTGACACATAATTGCTTTCTATTTTTTGGTGAATATCTCTCGATTATGGTGATTAATATTATGTTAGTGTGCAGTAATTATATGCAATGCTTTTTTAGAGCTAAAATGTAAAATAATGAATAGAATTACAAACTTTTTATGGCCAAGTAATTAATAACTAGAAACAATATGTTTTACAAATATCAATAGAATCTAGACACTTTATAGTGATCGAAATAAAAGTTGGACACAAATTAAAATACACAAAACTATATATGGACAAAACCAAATTTCACTGTGAAATTAAAATATTATTTGTAGCCACAAGGAATTTTGCTATTATATGCACAATACTATGTGAGGCAAATATACCAGATTTCGCCATAAAATTACAATACTATTTGTGGCCAATGCTAAATTTTGCCATAATATATATATATATATATATATAGCATTAATTGTGTGCGGCCAAATAATAAATTTCCACATAATATATTCAACACTATTTATGACCGTTACTAAAATTTACAGTAAATTTTATGATACTATTTGTATTCAAAACTAAGTTTTTGCACAAAAATTTACATATTTCGTCATGATCATCATCTATATCCAGTGGCCATTTAGTAACCTTTAATGCCGAATATTAGAACTTAATTTGGTGGCAAATATGCTTACAAAATATGCTCGAAGCCTTTGGTGGCAAAATAGTTTTGGCCATAGCTAGGAACCTTTTACCATTAATGGTTCTAATGTGGCGGAGCATCAACAAAATAATTTTTGCCGTAAAAAACCTTTTGTGGCGAATTTTCATATTCTTGTTGGCTATTCTTTTTCTTGTAGTTTTATCTTAGATTAAAAATCATTGCTTGTACCTAGCTAGTTCACCAACTTGTCGTACATTATAAATTTATTATTTCTTCATCCATCTCATACTTTCAATTTAGAGATCTATCTTTTGTTATGTAAAAAAAGATGTAACTCGATCAATAGGGTGGTAAGGTTTAAATATACGATGAAAAAATAGTCGATAAATGAATGGTGCATAAGACAATATTTTATCATCTAATAGTAAATATATATATAGGGATTTACTGCAACTTTTTTTAAGCGTTTTGCTACCACTAACGTCGAAATTGAAAGTTCGAGGACCAAATGAGACTTGGTTGGAAGTTCAGAGACTAGCTAGTGGTGCAATTTACCCTGTAATTACCACTTCACTAATTGATATATAATCTTTAACCAACAAAAAAAAATAAAAAATAAAGGGAGAAACCTGGAGCTGTTGTTTACTCTCTTTTCTGATAAGATCATTATAAGACTAATTAATAATTCAAGAATTCAGTATTATGGGAGCTGATAGTGGAACAGTTCTGAAAGAAGGGCAAAAGAGCATATCCCCTTAGGATTTCATTGATGTATATATATAATTACAAGAGAGGTATATATGGTAACACTACAACAAAAACGGTATATAGCGACACTTTTAAGTGTCCCTAAATTCTAGAAAAAGTGCTGCTGGCAAAAATACCGACACTAATTATAGTGTCGCTATATATGCAGTCCCTAGGGTATATAGGGACACATTATTGAGTGTCGGTATATCCCCCAAAAAGTGTTGCAATTTAGTGACACTTTTTGTTATTTTTAGTGACACACATAAGTGTCCCTAATTTAGAAAAAAAAAAAGTAATATCTTTCTTGCATAGTGACACTTTATAAGTGTCCCTATTGTCATTAAAAGTATAATATTTTATTTAAACATCTAGTACTAAATTTTAGTAATCGCATACAAAAAAAAGCAATCAACAAGATTTCTTAAATTCTTGTTAAAATGATAAAACTAAAATCCAATATCCATACGTCACAACAATAATATCCACTTACATATCATAGTAATCGAAACAAACCAAACTCTCTAATTGAGAAAAGAAAATTACAAAAAGTCAAAAATTGTATGACAACAAAAATTAAAAAGTGCATAAACGTATTCTGATCCACTCCACGACTATATACTTGGACCTGCACATTGAATAACATTTGAGTTAATTCAAATTTATTCAAAATATACAACCGATTTTAACATGAGTATCCGAGCTTTAGAAAAATTAAATTCATTTAGCATTCCATTCCTATCTTTGCTGTTTAACGAGATAAATTTCGCATTATATAATGGATTAATTTCTCAACTCCTACTCCATGCCTCAAACAGTAAAATCAACACTGTTATAATCCATATCAGATAAATGAAGGATGTACTGAAAAAAAAATAGTAGTATTATACTACATTTATTTGGAGGCATGCCCTCTTGATCATTGTGTTATACACGGAACAACATCAAAGAGAAATAGAATGACATATAGACCAGTCAAAACTCGATGCATATGTGTTTCAAGTTCGAGAAAGCATACCTGCCACAACTCGATGCCAATGTACTTCAAGTTTGGGAAAGCATAGATGTAAGGATCATCCTTGAAATCTGCAAAAATATATAAGATATAGCTAAATTGCACTACGAACCACTTCCTTTTTTACAGGGGTCAATTCCAGTTTCATGTGACAATTAGCAAAATTGTAGAAGCAGCTAGTTCTGATAAATAGTAGGCCAGAATCATATAATTACATTGTATTTAGCGGTCATTATGTGTTTGTAACAACTTCAATGCTTGCCTCTTATTGTTGGCCGTTGGAGTGCTTAGTGTCAGGTTAATGAACGTGATTAGTATGAAATACTAAAATCATGATTGCACTCAAAAGACTCAAAGAAATATATCACACAAAAAGAACAATGGATGGCAGCCAGGCACATTAGCAATGGCCTATAGCCGTTTTCTATTTCTACAAAGCCTAAAAAAGGGACAAAATTGCCAAATAAACACCTACAAGGTGATTTAAAGATAGTGCATTCCGCCTACGAGGTGATTTATCATATTAAAGAAAAATACACTTCAGAGGCTATATGAATGCAGTTGTAGCACGATTCTCGGCACTCCCTATCAATGGATTACCACATTTTTCTTGAGTAAAGAAAACAGTGTAAGTTGAGCAAGTTGTTCATGCATCAGAACAGGCCCTAGAGTTGTTACGATCAGAGAAAAAGCATCTCTAGGCACTTATTGTTATACACATATCTACTCGTGTTCGCCCACTAACATGCAGTTGTTGGTAATCTGAAATAAGGGAGTGTCACTCATGGTGTTCTGTACATACGACTCAAAAAGACTACAATCCATTTCACTGATGGTAACAAAGCCACAAAATGAGCTTGAGAAGTTTTACGAATACAAGCACAACTAGTAAAATGAACACACGATAGAGGTAATTGAAACATACAGCACAAGAAATCTGAAGCCGTAATGGAGCTGAATGGATGGAGGGGAAACTCTTCCTCGCACTGAAGAAAGAGACTGAATTCAGACTTGATAGCTTGTTAACTGCCTGCACACAACCCATAAAAAGTTATTGTTAAGATGATTATTGAAAAGACATTTCACTGATAAAGGGTAACAGAGGTGTAAAAGAAGCAAATAACAGAGGACAGATAAGTCACAATATACAACATCTAAGCTTAATCTTCTCAACCAAAATCAAGAGGGAAAAAAACTAATTACCGACAGCAACAATACCAAGAAGTGGGGTTTTCTTCAAGATAACCCAATGTTTCTTAGGCCCAAAAGGTAGCCATTTCATCATAAGAGACATCACAAGTTCAAAAATGCCGATACCACATCTCATCCATGATCCAACATGTTATAAATGCACGGAAACAAACACATTCTTTTTTTCACACCTTAGGAGTTGCTTGGAAGTGGAGGGATGTGGAATATACATGGAGAAAGGATACAAAGAATGACCAATACTGAACCAAAGACTGAAAGCAAGGATTGGTTGGTTGATCTAAGGTAAACATAAAGAGAAAGCTTAATGAAACTATTTTATCAGTGTGGTATCTCTGAATTCTTGAACTAATCACTCAAAGAGATTGCGGAACTTGAAATAACTTCAGATATAGCCCATATTTACAAATAAATGGCAGGAAAGATAATATACGCAAATCCACATCGTTCGCACAATATATTATGTGTTAGTATAACATTGTCACAAGGGACTCTAAGCGGGAAAATGCTCAAGTAAGCTACGTAATATGAGAGCAACATGTAGGGCACACTACGCGCTAACCTTTTGTTTATAAATCACAACAGGTGATGACAAAGCATGACGATCTACATGTTTCTCCAAATTTGCAAAAAGAGAAAAGAGGAAAAGGAATGTCTTTTGTCATTTGTTACAAATTTTTACACTCGACTCAACCAAGCAAGATCATTATTTAGAAAAGAGGAATAGAGAGCAAAGATGGTAGTTAAACTAACAAGGAGCTCTATTAGCTTATCCAAAGATCAGCATCATATTCTACATTCACTTGTTGAGATATAAAGTAAACGCAAACTCCTAAAGCATTTCTACAAAGGAAAGGCATAAAATACTCACTATATTTTTAGAAAATATAGTATAGGAATTTTTTTTCTCAAATTATGCTGACCTTATAGTAAAACTATACTTTACATGCACTAACATATTCGTGATGTGTTCGAACACCCATAATCCCCAAACAACAAGGAAAATAGGTTGAAGCAAGTTTTAAAAAAAGACATTCTTCAATTACCACAAAGTACTAGTGATGGTGTACCAAGATCATCATATCAAGAATACTGGGAGAAAACAAAAACTCTGCAGACCTACAAAAAAGTCTTTATGTGAGAACTAACCACGCTAAAGGAAGATACAAATGCCATATACAAGGAAACATTCATCCACCAAATAAGATAAAATTGCTTGACTACGACAAGTAAAT
Organism: Puya raimondii; assembly: GCA_016920855.1. Taxonomy (NCBI): domain Eukaryota; kingdom Viridiplantae; phylum Streptophyta; class Magnoliopsida; order Poales; family Bromeliaceae; genus Puya; species Puya raimondii. Next base: position 23,684,158 of record JABWPP010000049.1, read on the forward strand.
CTGTACTAAGATGCCACCTTCCTCATCCAAACTAAAAGGATGATGTTGATTAAGATCTCTCAAAGAGCATGCCAAAAGCTCGTGAGATTTCAACTATCAACTTAGTAGAATAAATATTAGAACTAGTAACTAAGGTGCCAAGCATACACATTTTTTTAACCAGATTGTAAAGCCTAAGTGAAAGCAACTTGAACCAACTAAGTATATTGACACTAATTCGTAGGAAAGCCCACCAAATGCTGTCACTTTTTACAGCCAAACCAAGAACCCACACTACCAAAAAGAGTGCAAGAACACAACTAGGAAACTTGAAAATTCAACCCACAAACCTCACATAAGAATACAAGTGCCCTTACCACTACGCCACCGGTTCTTCCACCCTGCTCTCTCCTTGAGTTCCTGCACAGAGATAGAAAACAGAATTAGTATCGCAGAGGCATCACTAACATTGTTGCAAGGAAACCTTCATAAAAAATTGCATAGTAATATTGAAATCAAGCGCGAGGCAATAAAGAATTGCCATCAATAATTTTCTCAATTTCATTAATTTCAATTTCAAAAGAAAAAAAAATGAAGATAATTTTCTCAATTTCATCCTCCTGGTTGTATATGTTACAGGCATTTATTTTATATAATCATGCAAACAATGACAATTATCACATAGTAGTAAGCAGTACTCGCGCAACCCCATTCCACAAACTGATCATAAGCCAATAGAACTATATATATTTGCATTCTCTATTAGAATAGTTCCTTAGATATTACATACCCGAAACAGTTTATTAGGCTTCTCTCCTCAATTGAAGTAATTAATTACATAGCACTTTTGGTCGCTTGTTTTGTATATAATCCCTTAATGCTTTGAAACACACACACTCAAAAAAAAAAAAAATCTATTTTTTTGATTCTAACAGGGAAAAAAATGAAGATAAATTCACTCTATTTTTCAATCCTCGTGCTTAGTTATTATAACCATATGAAATAGAATTCTTCTCATTGTAAAGTTATAAAAGATTTTGTATAAAAGATTATCTACAGGATACATGATTAAAATGAGTATTAAATCAATCATTTTGTTGTAGGAAAGAAACTTACCAAATTATTTAATAAAATTTAGATGGTCTAATTACTAAAATTAAAAATTCAGAGGCCTAGGTATAAAATTACTAGAGTTCAAGGGGCATACTTACATTGGGAAAAAAATATGGATATACTCTTCACACAAGCTTAACTGTAAATCCTATCAAACGTCCTGTCAAACTTAACCCTAATCACCATCACCTACAAGTCGGGTTACTTTAAACAATACCGAGACCACCATTTGCAATTAACCCAGTAATTAATCACATAAATTAATACCATTAAATCCATCGAATTCAGATTCCAAACTATGGAGGTACTGCACTTGAAGGGAAAAAGGAAAAAAAGGAGTCCTCTGAGGCAAAGAATCGAACAGTTGGCGTGCTTGTTCTTGGATTGAACCCAATCAAGAGAAAGCAATGAGAAGTGGAAAAGGGGAAAGGACTGCGCACCCGCGAGATTAGGGTTTAGATTAGGGCGATGAGGTCCTCGATCCGGTGAAGACGACAAAGCCCGAGGAGCTTTGGTGAACTCCAGCTCCCCCACCGCCGCCGCCGCCTCGACGTTCGGCGCCCACTCCTCCGGCGATCGCAGCCCTATACGATCCCTGCGAGATCCTCGCGGCCAAACTCCGGCCGCCGGAACCCTAGCTCGTCGATTGCGGCGACGGAGGAGGAGGAGAGCGAGGAGGTTTGAGTGAGGGGGGAAAATAATCTGAGCGAGAGGGTATGGTACAGATTAGGTTTTTTTTTTTTTTTTTTTCCGTAACAGGGCTTTTCTATTTTGGCCGAGTGAGGGTAATGGAGAGTTCGCTCATTTTGTGCCCAGCACTCGTTTTGATTATTTTTTTTTAAAAGAGATTTTGGATATAGATGGGACACTTACATTGTCACGCCCCGCCGGGTCCTTAAACACCAACTAGGTGGAAAGGATAACCGCACGAGCGCATGCACCAGACCGCCGAACGGATAGAGTCTTTCCTATCCGCCCAAGGCGTCACAACACAAGCTTATCCACAATGTTCCAACTAGGAACGGAGTACAAGAGTTGCACAAGGAAAGCATCAACATAAAGAAGTTCTACTTCTATTACATCACATGGCACAATATACATGTCCAAATTTTTCTTTTCTTTCCTTTTCATTCCATACATTATGTTCTCAAAACAATGGAATATACAATTTCATACATATAATGAAAATCCCCTATGCTGTCGTAGTCCAAAACTAGGGGTACACTCTATGTGTCATCAAAATGGAAGAGCCGCTATCTAGAGAGCTAAACCCTTGCCTCGCTCCGCCGCCTCACTCGCGGAAGGACCTGGAAAATGTGGGGTGAGAACTATATACATAGTTCCCAGTGGGTAAGGCCGCCCAAGAGAGAAGCTCGACCCACCAGGTCCAAAGAAACACCACATACATAAGTTAGATCACATATAACTATGCAACAATTATTCACATGCTTGTAAATAAACATAAAGGATGCAACCAAATGACATATAATTTATCATTCTCTCCTAGGTTCATCCTATGCCTCATATTGACTAAGTTCATTTACTTGTCATTTACTTATGGTTTCGGAATCGCCGTCTCACCATAATTGTTCCAACATCCAAGGAGTGACATTGTCACCTCCGAGTTCGAGTAGCGAAATCGTCGCCTACTCGGGATAGCAAAATCGTCGCTTACCCCGTCTCAACACGGCCACTGCATGGCATGGGTAGCGAAATCGTCGCATACCCGGGATAGCAACCTCGTCGCACATCCCCTCTCGACACCGCCAACTCAAGGCGAGGTAGCGAAATCGTCGCCTACCCGGGATTGCAAACTCGTCGCACATCCCGTGTCGGTACGGCCAACTCATGGCATGGTAGCGAAATCGTCGCCTACCCGGGATAGCAAAATCGTCGCACATCCCGTTTCAATACGGCCAACTCATGGCATGGTAGCGAAATCGTCGCCTACCCGGGATAGCAAAATCGTCGCACATCCCGTTTCAATACGGCCAACTCATGGCATGGTAGCGAAATCGTCGCCTACCCGGGATAGCAAAATCGTTGCACATCCCGTTGTTCACGTTTTTCACTTGCCAACCTAAGTCTCATGACCTTAGGTTCAAGTCACTAAGTCTCGCCTATTTTCAATAACACTAGGCTTACTTTCTCATTATCAACCTAAGTTCCATGACTCTAGGTTCCAATCTCATGTCAAACCTATGTTCAATGACACTAGGTTTAATCCTCATGTCCAACCTATGTTCAATAACACTAGGTTTAACCTCATGTCCAACCTATGTTTAATAACATTAGGTTTAACCATACATGCAACCATGCAACAAGTATTAATATTTGAATTATACTTGAAATGTACATCATGCAATAGGATCTCATTGTTCAACCTATCATGATTTTTACCTTTGCCAACATGCAAATTCTAGGGTTCACAACATATACCATTTTATCTTTAAATGGATATTTACTATAGACATGGAAGTGACCTAATCACTTCGGTAAACACAAAACCCACCTCGAGAGCTTTTGAATCCTTGTATTCTTCAAGCTCCTAAGTGTCCAAGCCTTGAGTTCTTGTTTCAACCCAAGCTTCTACAAGAAAACGGTTCGTTACTCATTACGAACCCTAAATTCAACTCAACATGTGAAATCAAGTGTTCAAACATGATTTCCTAGGCCTCAATTGCAATTCCCGAAGGTCCAAATATTTTTAGAACCTCTCATTGCAAAAGCCCCAAATCTACCTAGGGTTTGCATGCATGCAAGCCAAACCCTAGATTTCATGGCCAATCTCCCACATTTTGTGCTTTAGATTGCCAAGGGTTCCCAAAAACCTCATTTCAAAGGATTAAATCCAAGGTTTGAACCCAAAACGTGAGGTACTAACCTTAATCACGAAATCCCCAAGCTCCTTCTTACAGCAAGAAGCTTTCTTTCTCCTTTGGAAGCTTTTTCCAAGATCAATCCACCATTTTCTCCAAGTTTTGGAGAAATCTCTAGAGAGAGAAAGTGGAAAAGATGAAGAGGAGAAGTAGAGAGGAAAACAAATGAGAAGGGGAGAAGGTCTCAGCCATTCATACACCCCTAAGTCATGTGAAAAGACTATTTTGCCCCTCTCCACAAACAACACAACAACCAGCCTAAATCTGGACATTGCATACCGATATGCGCATGTGCATACCGGTATGCCTCAGAAATCCCGCAGAATCCCGAGAGCTGGATTTACTGTTTCGGCCATCGCGTACCGGTATCCTATTTCACATACCGGTATACAGTGACATTCCGGTATTTCCCAGAGAATTCCGCAAAACCCGAGAGCTGGGTTTTCGGTTCAACCACGGCATTCCGGTATTCCATATGCACATACCGGAATCCAATGCAGAGTTTACAATTTCTGCAGTTTTTAACTTGTCGAAGTCCTTTTCGCGCCTCGCTTGCGCCGAAAACTCTTCATACAAGTCCCAAACTTGGCCGAAGCCTCACATATAGCCTCTCATGCTATTTTTCCACCGGAACTCTACAATTTACAGAAGTTCGGTACGATGCACTGAAATTCAGTGTACTACATACATAAAAGTGTCCCAAAAATATGTCCCTATAACCTAATTTTGTTGTAGTGTAACCATCGTTACCATATAACCTTATAGTATATTTGGAATATACTATATAGGTTCCACTATATATGTAATATAATATATACATGCTAAATATATCCTAATGTGCTAAATATATCCTAACATCCCCCCGCAAGCGGAGCATCCTTCAGACGGATGCGAAGATTGGTTCGCAAGGTTAAAAATCGAGAGGTGGACAAGGGTTTGGTGAAGATATCAGCAAGTTGCTTTTCAGACGAAATATGGACTAAATCCAAGTCACCGGACTGAACTTTCTCCCACAGAAAATGATGATCAAGCTCAATGTGCTTCGTACGAGCATGTAAAACAGGATTGGCAGCAAGATATGTGGTGCTAAGATTGTCGCAATAGATACAAATAGATCGCCAGAGAGAAACGCCAAGATCACGAAGAAGACGTCGGATCCAAACAGTCTCAGCAAGCGTATATGCCACAGAGCGATACTCCGCTTCAGAGCTAGAACGAGAAATAGTAGGTTGCTTCTTGGCCGACCAAGAGATAAGATTAGGTCCAAGAAAGATACAATAACCAGAGGTAGATCGGCATGTATCTGGGCAACCAACCCAATCAACATCAGAGAAGGCAATGAGCGAGGGATTATCACATCGAGAGATAGGAATACCATACGATAGTGTCGCACGAACATAACGAAGGAGACGTTTGACAGCTTGCATGTGAGGTTCACGTGGTGCATGAAGATACTGAGCAACAGTATTGATAGCATAGGAGATATCTGGCCGTGTGAAAGTAAGATATTGCAATGCACCAACCATCTGACGATAGATGTAGGGATCATCAAGAGGGCGCCCCTCATGAGACGAGAGGCGAGTGGTAGGAGAAAGAGGAGTAGAAACCGGTTTACTAGCAAGAAAACCATGACTCTCAAGGAGCTTGTGCGCATATTTATGTTGAGTCAGATAAAGACCAGAAGAAGAGTACGTGACTTCTACTCCCAAAAAATAATGCAAAGGACCTAAATCCTTCATCACAAACTCGAGCTGTAGAGAACGAATAAGAGACGCAACTAGAGAAGAAGAGCTCCCAGTAATAATAATATCATCAACATATAGAAGGAGAATGAGAGTCCCAGAGGGTGAGCGGCAAGTGAACATCGAGGGGTCTGCAGTGCTGCCGACAAAACCAATCTCTGAAAGGAAGGAGGTAAACCGCTGAAACCAAGCCCGAGGTGCCTGCTTGAGTCCATAGATTGCCTTCTTCAGTCGACAGACATGATTAGGAAATGATGGATGTATAAAGCCAGGCGGTTGTTTCATATAAACTTCCTCAGAAAGAGAACCATGAAGAAATGCATTCTTCACATCAAGCTGTCGAAGTGGCCATCCAGAAGAGAAGGCGACCGAAAGAACAGTACGAATAGTAGTTGGCTTAACAACCGGAGAAAAAGTCTCATCAAAGTCAACACCTTGTTGCTGCTTATAGCCCTGAGCTACCAGCCGAGCTTTGAGACGCTCAAGAGAACCATCCGCTTTCTGTTTGACCTTGTATACCCACTTGCAACCAATAAGATTGATTGATGATGGAAAAGGAACAAGAACCCAAGTAGAATTTTCTAATAGGGCATTATACTCCTCGGTCATAGCTGTACGCCAACCTGCATCTTGAGAGGCCTCAGCAAAAGAAGTAGGTTCAGTAGGAAGGAAAGACTGTGTAAAAGCCAGTAGCGAGTGTCTGCCACCACGAATGACGCACCTCGCACGGTCTTATGAATTTCCCGTGAGGTAGTACTCATGATTCAGATTTGTATTTATATGTATGTGGGTATCAGGTATTGCGGATCCATGGCTTCCAATAGACGCAAGCATCTATTGTTAATTACCCCCTGGAGATTGGGGCACCTTCGATTAAGAGACCTTCATAAGGATGATGGAATGATTGACCGAATCCTAGATATATGTGTTAGGATTCGGTTGAATTTGAAATTGACTAGGTCCTAAATATATGTATTAGGATCTAGTTGATATTAGACTCTAAGTATATATATGTTTTAGAGTCTAATTATATTTGATTTCACCTTGGTTGTATGTTCCAAAGTGAAGATGTGACCAAACCCCAAGTATATGTATTGAGGTGGGTCGGATTTGATATTATCCGAAGGTAAAGAGTAGCTAATTCCTGAGTATATGTATCAGGATTAACCGAATTTAATATACTTTTCACTCTAGTTATATGTGCTAGAGTGAGGATCTGACTAAACCCTAAGGTATTACGTTAGGGTTCGTCGGGTTTAATTTCAATGAACTCTAAGTATATATATTAGAGCTCGATTGAATATGGTTTTCACTCTAGGTAGATATGCTAGAGCAAAAGGCTGACTAGACCCTAAGTATATGTGTTAGGACTAGTCGGGCTTGAATGAACTCTAAGTACATATATTAGAGCTCGATTGCATTTGGATTTGACGGAGTTCCAAGTATATAGTTTAAAACTCTGTCAGTTTGAAAATAATTTTGCCTTAGTTATATGTGCTAAGGCGGTGGGGTTGACTTAGCCCTAAGTATATATATTAGGGTTAGTCGATCTCGCATTTGATTTTCACTCTAGGTATATGGGCTAGAGCAAGGAAAAGGTTCATGACGAAGTTGGATTCAATTTATGAACTTGGCCCGTAGAAAACGTCATATGAACTTGGTGTATGGTTCATAAGAGTTGGGTATGATTTGGTTCATGAGGTTTGATATATGATTTTTGGGATTTGGTGTATGGATTTGGAGTGTGGCTCACAAGATTTGGTTCATGATTCATGGTATTTCGATTATGAGGTTTGGTTCATAAACTTGGGATTTGGGTATGGGATTTGGTGTATTGTTCATGGGATTTGGTTCATGAACTTGGTGTATGGCATTTGATATATGGTTTATGGTTCATGAGATTTGGTTCATGAACTTGGTGTATGGGATTTGGTATATGGTTTATGGTTCATGAGATTTGGTTCATGAACTTGGTGTATGGGATTTGGTATATGGTTTATGGGATTTGGTTCATGAACTATGTGTATGAGATTTGGTATATGGTTCACGGGATTTGGTCCATGAACTTGGTGTATAGGATTTGGTATATGGTTCATGAGATTTGGTCCATGAACTTGGTGTATGAAATTTGGTGTATGGTTCATGGGATTTGGTCCATGAACTTGGTGTATGGAATTGATTCATGAACTTAGTGTATGGGATTTGGATTTGGTTCATCTTCGGTTCATGGTAAAGTCCATGTTTGAAGTTAGGTTTGTGTTAGATTGGCTTAGGTTTTTATATGGATTTGGTTTGGGTTTGGATTTTTGGTGAACTTGATTTGAATTTGGGCTTTCTGTAGACTTTGGTTGAATGTGGACTTGGGTTGGATTTGGGTTTTTTATGTGGACTTGGGTTGGATGTGGGATTTATGGTGGACTTGGGTTGGGTTTGATTTTATGTGGACTTGGGTTTGGGTTTGATTTTTTTGTTTTATGTGGACTTGGGTTTGATTTGGGTTTTTATGTGGACTTGGGTTGGGTGTGGGATTTATGGTAGACTTCGGTTGGGTTTGATTTTATGTGGACTTGGGTTTAGGTTTATGTTTTTTTATGTGGACTTGGGTTGGATGTGGGATTTATGGTGGACTTGGGTTGGATTTGGGTTTTTTATGTGGACTTGGGTTTAGACTTGGGTTTTTATGTGGACTTGGGTTGGGTTTATGTGGGTTGGATTTAGACTTGATTGGGTTTGGATTTTTTTATGTGGATTTGGGTTGGGTTTTTATATGAGTTTGGTTTGGATTTTGGGTTTTATTTTTTTAAGAGGATTGGGTTTGGGTTTCATTTTTGGGATGGGCTTTATTTGTGGACTGGAATTTGGGTTTGGGTCTTATGATGGACTTGGTTTGGGTTTGGGTTTTTATGTAGACTTGGTTATAGATTTTTATGTGGACTTGGGTTGGATGTGGGATTTATGGTGGACTTGGGTTGGGTTTATGTTTTTTTTATGTGGACTTGGGTTTAGACTTGGGTTTTTTATGTGGACTTGGGTTGGGTTTATGTGGGTTGGGTTTAGGTTTATGTTTTATGTGGACTGGATTGTGGGTCCGTATGTGGACTGGGCTTCATCTTCATGTGGATTGAATTCTGGGCCCGTTGTGGGCTGGGTTCTATTTTCATAAGAACCAGATTCTGGGCCCGTATGTGGACTGGGTTGTGGGCTGTCTTGCATACTCCGAAAAAGGCCTCTTTAGACATATGCAAATTTGAATTTAGGATCCGAAGAAATCCCTTTTTTGAATTTATTTGCAATTTTATTTTGGGGTCCGAAGAAATTCCCTTTTTGAAATTGCGATCTTGACTCGGGGTCCGAAGAAATCCCCTTTTGAACTTTATTTGCAATTTTATTTTGGGGTTCGAAGAAATCTCCTTTTTGAAATTGCGATTTGATTTGGGGTCCGAAGAAATCCCCTTTTGAACTTTATTTGCAATTTTATTTTGGGGTCCAAAGAACCCCTTTTTAAAATTGCGAAGAAATCCCCTTTTGAACTTTATTTGTAATTTTATTTTGGGGTCCGAAGAAATCCCCTTTTTTAAAATTGCGATTTGATTTGGGGTCCGAAGAAATCCTCTTTTGAACTTTATTTGTAATTTTATTTTGGGGTCCGAAGAAATCCCCTTTTTAAAAATCGCGATTTGATTTGGGGTCCGAAGAAATTCCCTTTTGAACTTTATTTGCAATTTTATTTTGGGGTCCGAAGAAATCTCCTTTTTTAAAATCGCGATTTGATTTGGGGTCCGAAGAAATCCCCTTTTGAACTTTATTTGCAATTTTATTTTGGGGTCCGAAGAAATCCCCTTTTTAAAATTGCGATTTGATTTGGGGTCCGAAAAAATCCCCTTGCAATTTTATTTTGATTCGGATTGAACCAAAACCAAAATTCAGATGTCCGAAGAAATCATACAAGCCGGTTTGGATCGAAACAAAGAAACCGGAGCTCGGATGTCCGATGAAATCATCCGAGACGGCTTTATGCGATTTTGTAATATTTTTAGCAGGCTCGATTTGACATTCTCCAAAAGAGTTGAAGGGTCCGAAGAAACGGAAAACTGTTGATTCCCCTCCCCTCTTCCTTCGAGAAAGGTTAAACCAAGGTTGAAAGCGGTTGCGGTGACATGACAGCGAACCACCCATCCCTTTAACTAACAACTTCGAATGAGGTGGAGAGGTCCGAAGAAACGGAGGATCATTGACCCTCCTCCCCTCGCTCATTGAAGATGTTAAAATGGGATTCGATGGCGACGACGTCGATGGCGCAATCTTTGCGGGGCAAAAAGGAAAAGAGAGAAGGAGAGAAGGGAGATTCTTTTCTTTTTTATTCTACTATTATTTTATTATTATTTTTCTTTCCTTTTTTTTTTTAATAGAACACCTCTCTCCTCTCTCCTTGACCGCACGGTCAAGAGGAGGAGGGGGAGATATTTCTTTTTTTTTATTTGAAAAGGGAAGAAGGGAAAGAAAAAGAAAAAGGAAAAAAAGAAGAAAAGAAAATCCTCCGGTACGGCAAGAGGTCCTTTTTCTAATTTATATATACATATATATATATACCTGATGATCTGACGGGGAAGCGGAGTACGTAACGGATTGGACGAAGTGGGACGGGGCAAATTTTTCTTCTTCTTCGATTTTGTATGTAGAAGAGTGTGGATCTTTCTCTCTCGTTTTTTTTTTTTTTTATCCTCCTCTCTCTCTACCTTTTTTTTTTTTGCTCTCTTTTTTTGCTCTCCTTCCTTATGCTAATTCTCCCTCTTTTTTTTTGCTATCCTCTATTTATAGTGGAGTGGGTTGAGAGATTTGTGGGCGGTTAAGGATTTGAAATTTGAACTTGAATTTTGAATCAAATTCGAATTTTCAATAGTTGGTTGAGGAATGAGTGGAGAAGTGGTTGGGAGTTTAGAATTTAAATTTTGAATGGTTGGTTGAGGAATGGGTGGAGAAATAGTTGGGAGTTTAGAATTTGAATTTTGAATGATTGGTTGAGAAATGGGTGGAGAAATGGTTGGGAGTTTAGAATTTGAATTTTGAATGATTGGTTGGAAATTCAAAAATTAAAATTGAATTTAAATATTCAAAAATTAAAATTGAATTTAAATATTCAAAAATTAAAATTTCGCACGCGGGTGTAGTATTCAAAATTCAAAATTTTGAATTTTCGGATATGGGTGTAGGGATGGGCCTTCATCCAGTGGATTGGGCTCAGTCCAAACTGAGTGGGCCTAACTTATTGTAGCAGCTTTTTTTTTTTGACATTGGTAATGTTCATTGGACTGGAATAAGGCCCGAATCATTAAACGGGCTCAAGACATGATAGATGGGCTTACTTTTGGATACGAAAATTCTAGGCCCATTTGAAATATATTAAAATCAAGATCATATTAATCTAAATTTAATTGATTTTTGCTAAGGATAGAATCGAATCCCCTAAGAATCACAATATAAATATTTTTACTTCAAACAACGAGGTAGACTGATTCAAATTCTGTGTCATGGACCGTGTAAGCATAGGATGTAAGCGAGAAGGGATAGGTGGTGCTACAGGTGAAGTAGGTAAGGTAGACGAGGATGCAGGTTGCTCAGTAGCTGTATGGGTGGAGAAGGAAGGATCATATGGTGGTGAAGCAAGATCCGTGGGTGCACTAGGTTTGGAAAGGTGACGCCGGGTATAGACACGGAGCTCTTTGTGACCAGGAGCGGAGGTATCATTCTCATCTCTAATCTGTGCATTATCAGAGTCCAAGTTGGTAGGAGATTGAGGTAGATTTCCAGATGGTAGTGAAACAGACTGGATAAGATGATTGGTGCCAGAAGCACTAGAATGCACAAAACTGAATCCAGAGATAGCGTCAAGGAGAGACGGACTCTCACCCAGTAAAGGAGGATTAGAAAGAAAGTTTTGAAACAATTGAAAGTTTGAATTCACAGATGCTGAAGAGTTAGCAAATTTGGAAAGACAGGAAAAAGAAAAAACTGATTCAACAAAGATGACATGCCGAGAAATAAAAATCTTACCAGTACTCGGATAGAGACAACGAATACCTTTATGCTTATCAGACAATCCCAAGTACACACAAGGAAGGGATCGGGGAGAGAGATTATGATCAGCAACATCCTGCAGATTGGGATAACACAAACACCCAAACACCTTAACAAGTTGCAAGTCAGAGGGGACACAACCATACAAAATATCATAGGGCGATTTTCCATGTAAAACAGTAAGAGAAGGAGTGCAATTGACAAGAAAAACAGCAGTTTGAAAAGCATCAACCCAAAAACGAAGAGGCATAGAAGCTTGAAGAAGCAAACTTCTTATGATGTTAGCTAAATGTCTATGTTTCCTTTCTGCTACACCGTTTTGCTGCGGAGTATGAGGGCAAGAAAACCTATGAATGATCCCGTGCTGAGAAAATAAAGTGGCAAATTTTTCATTCACATATTCTGTACCATTGTCAGATTGAAATGTTTTTATTTTTCGTTGAAAAATATTTTCAACCATTGCTTTGTACTCTAAAAATTTCTCAAAAACCTCATGTTTAGATTTTAAAAAATAAAGCCAAGAATACCGAGAATAATCATCTACAAAGATTACATAATATTTGTAGCCAGATACTGAAGCAACAGGAGACTGCCATACATCAGAATGAACAAGTTGAAAAAGAAAATCAGACTTTGATTCGGAAGAAGAAAAAGACTGTTTGATATGTTTTCCCATGTGACAGGCATTACAAATAGATAAGTTTATTTCAGAACTACTATCAGAAATGATATTATTTGATTTAATAAACTTTGAAAGAACAGGTAAACTAGGATGACCTAAACGTCTATGCCAAATATCTCCACTAAATCTAGATGTAGCAAAAGCGAACTGTTTCTTATTCCCCACACTTGCAACTTGAGAAGAAATAGGATAGAGTGAGGTGCCCGAACTACAACATCTGAGAAGCTCCTTCCTTGTTCCCTTGTCCTTCACAATAAAACCATATGAGTCAAACTCAAGAGAGGAATTGTTATCGTGGCAAAATTGACGAACAGAAAGTAGGTTTCGTTTAATAGAAGGAACAACAAGAACATTCTTGAGAGCAAAAGAAGCAGAAGAAGTTTTCAGAGCTGTTTCACTTGTCTGAGTAATATTCAACAAATTTCCATTACCAACTAGAATCTTATCTTGCCCAGTATAAGATTTAGAAGATGAGAGAATACTAGGATTAGCAGTCATATGATTGGATGCTCCAGTGTCTGGGTACCAAACTTCCTTACCAGGCTCATGAAGACTTATGGCAGCGAAAGTCTGTGGAATATCATTAGCAACAAAGGAATGATTGAAACGTTGTCTGCATTGAAGGGCAGAATGATTAAAATTTTCACAAATTTGACACTGTGTGCCAGATCGGGAAACAGTAGGCATAGTAGACTGTTGGTTATGACTCGGTTGAGAATAAGATTGAGGTTGTGGATATGCTCCATAAGATCCATGACCAGGATTAGAGTTATGTCTACCACGCTGTCCTCGGCCTCCATGGTATCTACCACCACGGCCTCCGCGATTGCCTCGACCTCGATTTGCATAGAAGGCTTCACCGTCATTTGTGGAAGGGATAGGTGGAGTCGTCAAAATAGCACGACAATGAACTTCAGTTTCTTCCTGCATAAGAAGTGGGCGGAGCTGTTCGAAGGTAGGTTTTGTCCGGTGTGTATTAAGAGCACTTACAAAACCTCTGTAGTCCTCTGGTAGCCCCAGAAGAACAGTCATGATCGATATATATAAACACTAAAAAAATTTAGGTCTTTAGCAACCCACAATATTTGTTGCAATAGGATAGAAATTCGTCGCTACTGCTATTTAGCGACAAAAAAACCTTCGTCGCTGCTTCGTCGCTACAGCCCCGTCGCTAAAACGTTTTAGCGACGAAGTAAAGTATTTGGTCGCTATTGCCTGCTACATTTAGCGACGACATAAGATTTGTCGCTGTAAATATACTAATAGCGACAAAATAACTAGTCGCTACTTGCCCGCTAATTTGTTGCTAAATATACATCTGGATACTGTATTTTCGTTGCTAAATATAACCTAATTGCAACAAATTTTGTTCGTCGCTAAAAGTCATTATTTTAAATAATTTTATTTTATTTTTAATGATAGTATAGCGACGAAAATAATTTGTCGCAAATTCAGTGACATGTTAATTAATTCAATTATTATTTTGCGACCAATAATATGGTCGCAAGTTCACCTGTCAAATATACATCCAATTATACATTAGTGACGAACAATTTGATCGTAATTTCATTGATCAATCAAATAGCAATATTCATCCGCTATTTTTATGAAAATTTCTCACATTTTATAATTCAAACTATCACCAAACATCAAATATAAATTAATAAACAAATCAAAATATATTTTCAATTCAAAATGTCTACAAAAATCTAAATAAATAAAACATAACCAATGAAATATCTTTCTTGAACAGTTAAAATATTCAAATCTTGATTGATTATTCTAATACATGTTCGGTACTACTTCTCAACCAAAATGTAAAATTTCTCTGAAGAAATTTTTGCACTTGATTTGCTCCAGTATAATCCATTCGCACATTTCTGCACAAAAAGTATAAAACTATTACTAATAATAAGGTAATATATAAGATAGTTAATATGTATAGTTACTTTTATTAAATATATAAGATTTTGATAAAAGATGATATAGGAAAAATTAAATTTAAAAAACTACTTAAAAGAATCTTATTTACCATATAATAGATGGTCCAGAATCATCATTTTTGGTAGTATCCGAATAATCCAAGTCCTATCCATGTCAATATTCCTGCAATATGTCCAAATAATAAAGTAGAATTAAATTTTTTTCAACACGAAAGACAATATTAACGATTGAAAGAAAATGATAAGATACCCAAATTATCAACAAGAGAAGTAAATAACGAAATATATAACTATTTGCCAAAAAAAAAAAAAAACACTACCATCAAGTGACAGCAAATAAAAATGTTACCAAAAAAAACATAACTGAATAAATAAGTGAAAAAAATTAGAAGTTATGGAGATATCATTCAAAAAAATAAAGTTTAACGAGTTTTTTTAGAACGGCAATAGATGCACGAGACATTACATACTAGTTAAATTTCGTCGCTAATTAATTGCTTTTAACGACGAAAGTATACTTCGTCGCTAAATATTTTGTCTCCATATCACAATATTGTTGTAGTGATGACCAAATTATGATCAGACTCAGGTTCACCAATTGCTTGAAGGGCATCACCTATCGACTTGACTTTTTGCATGTAGTCAGTCATCCCCATTGATCCCTTTTTGATGCTCTGTAATTCATATTTTAGAGAAAAGGCTGTAAAAGCAGTCTTATCAAGGAAGTAAGCCTCAATAATTTTCCACGCGTCATGAGCAGATTTTGGTGAACTGGATATAACCATCTGTAAAATACTAAGAGACAGAGTAGCATTTATCCAGGATAATATAGTGGTGTCCGTCTTTTTCCTGGTTAAATATTCAGGATTTGTAATTATTTGCTCATCAGCAACTTCAATAGTTTGAGGAGGAATAATACTTGTCCTGTTCACGTATGAAACAACATCAAAACTCTCTAAGACAGTAAGAAAAACTTGTTTCCACACCAAATATGTAGATTCCGTGAGTTCTAATGGTACAAGAATTTTGATATTAATAATTGGAAGAGTAGAGGTCGAGGAAGACATATTTGCCACCAAAAAAGAAAGAATAAATCACAAGTTATCGATAGATGAAAGCAATATCACCAGAGTCAAGCAGGACCAAGCGGCACTAGGAGAAGAACAGGACCAAGCGGCACCAGGAGAAGAACCGAGCAGCAAAGAGGTCACAAAGAGGCTGAAATACTGTAGCAGTGTACTGTAGCAGTAGGATTGTAGGGGAGATAGAACACCAAAAAGAAAGGAACACCTATGGAAGAAGGTGAGACTTGTGGTGGATGGTGGCTATGGATCGATATCCCCAAACTAGGGTTCCCGCTCTGATACCATGAAAGAAGGGCAAAAGAGCATATCCCCTTAGGGTTTCATTGATGTATATATATAATTACAAGAGAAGTATATATGGTAACCATCGTTACCATATAACCTTATAGTATATTTGGAATATACTATATAGGTTCCACTATATATGTAATATAATATATACATGCTAAATATATCCTAATATGCTAAATATATCCTAACAAGTTCACAATTAATTGAGCAACTCACCAAGTTATTGACCAAGGGATAATCTAAAAGTTCCTTCTCTCATCAAGTTATTGTCCCTGTAAAGTTGCTACTGCATGATCATACAAAACACCTAATTAGAGGGACATTTTTATAAAATGACCCTCCAAAAATATAAATTTTGCGAAATGACCCTCTCAAAATTTTATTTGGAAAACTAACCCTCTTCTCGCCACGCGGGCGCCAGGGTGGATATTTCACCTAAAGACGGTGAATCGTTCACCGCCTTCAGTAAGGCAGTGAACGATTCATCGCCTTTGTTATATACAAACTGAAGGCGGTGAATGGTTCACCGCCTTCACTAAGACGGTGAACCATTCACCGCCTTCAGTGCTAATCCCCCAATTTGATTTCTCCAAGTGCCGAGTGTTCCCGGAGTGGGGTGACCTAGAGAAGACGGTGAACCGTTCACCGTCTTCATTAAGGCGGTGAACCGTTCACCGCTTTGTGAAGACGGTGAACGGTTCACCGTCTTCATTAGGTATACCCGCACGAGCGACAGCTCTTTCCTTCTCTCTCGCGCTTTCGCTCTCTCTCTCTCTCTCTCTCTCTCTCTCTCTCTCTCTCTCTCTCTCTCTCTCTCTTCTCTCTACTCCTCCCTCTCCAGGATCCCTCGCCGGTCGCCGCCGGCCCTGCCGCCGTCGCCCCCCGCATCCGCCACCCCTGCCAACCTCCCTCTTCTCTCTGCCCCTCCCTCTCCATGAGCCCTCGCCGGTCGCCGCCGGCCCTGCCGCCATCGCCCCAGCCGGTCGCCGTCGCCCCCCGCATCCGCCACCCCTGCCAACCTCCCTCAGCAACCCACATTGCAGGTAGCTCCATTGCTACCTGCTGGATTTTCTCAAAATCCTGATTTACAGTTTTTAGCTAATTAAGTTAGGTTTATAATTTAATTTTATTACTCCATGGCATTGTTAGTATTGTAGGTAATGTTGGCATTGTTGGCATTTTTTGCATTGTGGTTTAGAATGGTGAACCATTTACCATTTGCTAATTTTATAATTGGTGTAAAAACTAGGTTTAGAATGGTTAACCATTTTTTCTGTTGGGAGTAGTAGCAGTAGTCCTGATCAGATGCAACCTTTATTAATTTTTTCTATTATATTCACTAAATATTTTTAGAGGAGATTTGAAAGTTTTTTTCTGTGTAGTTAAAATGGCTAGTCGTCGGATGTCTCTAAGTGTTCATTGGGATGGACAGTTAGTTACGGATGAAAATGGTCCCCAATATGTCGGCGGTCGAAAGAAATTGATCGCGATTCGTTCAGATACGGCATATGCTAATTTTGAGACGAGAATGTATCGTTTAGCAAATTATAGTAGAGAAGAATGTCATCTCAAATTCACAATTCGATGCCCTACGGGAGCGAATGAATATATAGCTCACGAAATAGTAGATGATGAATCATTGGAGGGATTAATTGGATTGTTTGAACATTATGGATGTGTGTCGGTATATATCGAGAAAGATTTATATCCGTCGGAGACACAATATCAGTCGCAAGGCTATTACACAAGACTGCTTCATAATGAGATCAATGTGGGTTTTCCGGATAATCCAATTGGTGACCGCGAAGTTGGTAACGAACCACGCGTCGGGATGACACAGTAAGTGAAATCTCTACATGTCGGTGAATATTTTCTTTAATTATTAAATATTTTGATAAATTTAAAGTATAAATACTGCAGACAGAGTCAGTCTCCACGAGCGCAACCCTCGACCTCACGTGCACAACCCTCGACGTCACGTGCGCCACCCTCGACCTCACGTGCGCAACCCTCCACCTCACGTGCGCACCCTTGGACCTCACGTGAGGAACCCACAATATTTCATGCACTACCGACGAACTCCGGTGCAGAACCTAACATATCTAATATACAATTGGAACCTTATGATTGGGGGTAAAGACAAATTTGATTTTTTTAAAATTAATAGTATATGAAAATGTATCTAATATAATAAAGATTCGGGACCCATTGCAGGCTATTTACGTCTGATGATTGGAATGAAGTTTCTAATATTGTCGATGAAGGAGATGATAATGACAGTAATCAGGAGGATGCACCCATTCATAATGATGATCATTATACCAGTGAGGACGACGATATAGCTGCTGACGTTGAAGATGATCACGATGGTGGCTTAAATTGCCTTACGAATGCCATTTACAGTGTGAACGACGACCCGCATGTAAACAACGAATATGTTGACAATCCTGACGAGGAACTTGATTTTATTGACCATCCGGATCAATTTCCTACATATAACAATTGGATAAATCAGTATGTTGTCAATTCGACTGAGTTCGATCTTAGACGGACCAATACCGGTCTACCTAGCATTGACGGGACTTGGCTTCGTCGAATATTTTATGATAAGTTATCTTTAGTGGACGCTCTAGATCGATGGCACATTGATCACAATGTTCAGATGAAGGTTTTGAAATCCACCAAAACGACATATACAGTAAAATGCACGGTTGCGGGATGTCCTTGGAGATTGCACGCTTCGGTGCCTAAAGATGCAACATATTTTTTAATTAAGACATATGCAGGTAAACACACTTGTGTTATTCCAATGCTAAATACGGCGCACCGTAATTGTACTTCAAATCTCATTTGTCAAGTGATTCTCCCGTTAATGAAGGCAAGACTTAATATGACACCAAAAGAAATACAGGAAACAGTGCGATCCACTTTGCATGTTGACATAAACTATTGGAAGGCATGGCTAGCAAGGAGCAAAGCATTAAAGATTATTTATGGGAGCTGGGAGCAGTCATACACAGACTTGCCTCGGTATCTTACTATGGTCCAGAGTAGTAATCCTGGTACTCTATGGCGCCTTGAACATAGATGGCCATTAGAAGGAATATCTCGGTTTGGTCGTATTTTTTGGTCATTTGGTCCTTCTATTCGTGGATTCGCACACTGTCGGCCGGTAGTGAGCATTGATGGCAGTCACTTGTATGGCAAATACGAGGGCCATGCATTGATAGTGACGACTGTAGATGCAAATGATAGCATTTTTCCTTTAGCATTTGCAATTTGCGAAGGAGAAAATGGTGAAAGTTGGCGTTGATTTTTATAGAACTTGCATCATTATGTTACACGCAATCGACAGATTTATTTTATATCTGCTCGATTTAGTGGCTTAAAGGAAATAGTGGCTGAAATATATCCTACGCGACAGGGGCATGCACACCGGTGGTGTCTTCGACATATGAAAGCAAATATGAATAAGCGTTTTAAGAATGAATCGTTATTGGACAAATTCTATGCCATTGGTAGTTCTCCTACAGCGGTAGGATATTATAAACGTAAAGAAGAGTTACTTGCGTTGGATCAGGATGCTTGGAAGTGGGTGGATGATCTCGAAGAATACAAAGAGTATTGGGCGTGGGCATTTGATGGAGCACGACGCTTCGGGTTGATGACCACTAATATGTTAGAAAGTTTAAATGGGGTCCTTAAGGGAATTCGTGCTTTGCCTATCACGGCATTTGTCGCGGGGACATTTTACAAACTTAATAGTTATTTCTTGGAGCGTCGTGAAGATGGTCAAAGTATGACGGGCACGTTAGCACCGAGAATACAAAGTCGGATTACAATGAATATGGAGACGGCGCGGGGACACATTGTCTTTCGATTTGGGGCTGTTGAGTTTGAGGTCCAAACTGGAGATTTCGATTATAATGTTTCCCTGAATGGACCAGATACAGATTGTGATTGCGGCGAATTCCAGCTAACTGGAATACCTTGCTCGCATTTGTTACCAGTTTGCAGTACTTCGCAAAGAAGAATAGACTTTCATAATTTTTGTTCCCGTTGGTATACCATTAAATGTTATCGCGAGACATACGCACCATATTTCCATCCTATTCCAGATAGGCGACACTGGCCACGACCCCAGGGCCCACCAATTGTACCACCTCCCGTGAGAAGGAAGAAAGGTCGGCCACGATCAACTCGTATTCGCAATATAATGGACGAAACCGCAGGGCGACGAACAAAATGTAGCATTTGTAAACAGGATGGCCATTATAGAAACACATGTCCACAAAATACAGAGAGAGCACAACAAGGACGTCGACGTACGACTTGTTACCTAACTTAATAGTAATTGTAAATTTTTTCATATTTAACTTGGGAGCAGACTTGGGAGCGGCTTCATTGAAAGGAAAGGCCGAATGTTGTTGCTTCGCGACATTATTACAGGTATATTAAATAATATTATAATTATTATATGAAGCTTCTCCTCTATAATTTATTGTAATTTATTTATAGATTTGGGCGTGGGACCATATTCATATCGGGCGACCTACTGGCATTGGAGTTATTCCCGATATAGCAGATTGCCCTTTGGGTTGCCGGTATGACATATAAATTTGATACATATTGCATTTCTATATACATTTGCAACTAACACGTATACTTTTCAAATTTTAGCTGGGCGAACGCTGGTGGGTTACGATTTGGAGCTAACGTTAGGACCACCGATATTAAGTTTTATCGAGATGAGTTAGATCAGCAGAGAGAGTCCCAGGTACATATTAATGCAACCATCTTTTTCAATATTATATAAACGTATTAATGCATTCAACTGACTATTGGCTTGTTCACAGATTATATGGAGGCCGTACACATATACTATTATAGCCGCGCTACCGGCATTTTGTGTACAGGGCAGTCAGGTCTGGCGATCGAGGACGACGCTGATTTGCTTTCATATTGTAGAGATGCATGTACCCGATCGAGTCCTACGACAGTTTGGTCTTCTCCAGCATATACCCATTAACGTGGAGACCATCCGTCGTGTCACTTCTCAGGGGCGGCCAGATGAGGATTGGGCAATCATGCTGCACACATCGAGAGATGGGGACAGAGATTAGAGCACATTTTTGACCAGCTGCCGATTGCCGGTGATGACCCGATACAGGCGGCCTCCATTTATATGCAGTGGTATTGGCAGATAACGAGAAGATGGATTTCTCGTCCAGTACAGCGTCCATCGTTGACTTACCAGCCTCGTGGGAAGACCGAGAGAGCTTTGGTACAATCACTCATATATTAATTATTATTTTAATCTTATATTAATATAGATTGGATAAAGTGAGTTTTAATCTATAATGCAGGTGGACGCATTACGACAGACTCACCACAGCATCAGACAGCTAGTTGATGATCCCCCTGTGATCCATACGATGCTGGAGTCTCTGACGGGCAACTGTGCGCATATTGAGTCGGTACTGGAGCATGCTCCTGCCATACCTGTAGTCACGGATATCGGGGGTCGAGATTTTGGTCATGCCTCGACATCGGGTCATCATATGCGACAGTCACCGTCTCCTATTGGATCATATTCGACATCGAGCCAGCGGGTGTCACGGTTTCCATCTCATACTGACGTTGGAGTTATGCCCACCGCCCCTTCGACATTTTCTTTCTTGACTTTGGACTTGGACTCGCTTCCGCCACCAGTCTCGCGAGCGTACTTTAGATCTGTCTATTCTCGTCGTCATGGCGCGTCATCATAATAGCACCGCCCAACATCTACACCGGCCACTATCGAGGGTGATCGACCGGAGCCAGAGGAGACTTAGGCGATTCTGGAGCATCCTGAGGGCATCATTATCGCGGATCTCGATCAGATAGCCGGTATCGAGCCATTTGATGACGTACCTCCTGCTGAGCTCGATGTTGATCGTGGACGTGGACGTGCACGCGGACGTGGCCGAGGATGTCGAGGGAGAGGAAGATCGAGAGACTGACATTTATATGGTTTAGATCGAACACATTGTATAATATTACTACCTCTTTATTTAGTTCACATTTGTATATATTTATGTGTTTTTATTGATATTCCTATGCTATTGGTTGTATCTTGTTGTTCTACTTGTCTTGTTGTGTTTCTTGTTGAAAAATTTGTTCTCGTAAAATTTCTTACTTCAAACTTGTATAAATTGTTGCTAAAAACTACTTAAAAAATAGGGTCTGAACTGTTTGCACTAAAGGCGGTGAATGATTCACCGCCTTAGAAATATAAACAGTGAAGGCGGTGAATGGTTCACCGCCTTCACTAAGACGGTGAACCATTCACCGCTTTTAGTGTAAATCCCCGCGCTTTTAGTGTAAATCCCCACAGCCAACCAAATTTTCTCCAAGTTGGAACACTGATAAGACGGTGAATGATTCACCGTCTTTGTGAAGGCGGTGAACCATTCACCGTCTTATTAGTGTTCCACCACCACCTCCAGGACTTGAGAAAATTTGGTTGGTTGAAAATTTAGTTAGTTGTGGGGATTAGCACTGAAGGCGATGAATGGTTCACCGTCTTAGTGAAGGCGGTGAACCATTCACCGCCTTAAGTTTGTATATAACAAAGACGGTGAATCGTTCACCGCCTTACTGAAGGCGGTGAACGATTCACCGTCTTTAGGTGAAATATCCACCCTGGCGCCCGCGTGGCGAGAAGAGGGTTAGTTTTCCAAATAAAATTTCTAGAGGGTCATTTCGCAAAATTTACATTTTTGGAGGGTCATTTTATAAAAAAGTCCTAATTATAAGAGCCATGCACCCAATTAATGCTACAACTAATTATCTTTCAGAAAATTGCTATATATCTTTGTTTATTCTGAGTCAAAGTATGGTTCAAACATCAAGATTATTCATGTACTGGTTTTAAAATCTAGATGCACCCATGCATATATTTGTCCAGTTAACATTAAAGAGGCAGTTATATATATACGAAAGTCAAATGATCGATCACAAGTTGAATCGATCGTTGATTTTGGATATGGAGACACCTATTTTGGGAATCAATATGCTGGTATATATACCTGACCAGAGTGTACAGTAGTGTATTCTTTTTGACCTTTCAGATAGATGTCCCTCACTGAGAGGAGGATTTTGTATAAGCAAGCCTTTTAGGCTAGCTCCTTTTTATCCACAAACGAAAAAAAGAAGAAGAAGAAGAAGAAGAAGAGTTAATTAGATCCTTGATTAATAACTGAGATCATCTTCATGCAGCACAAGGATTAGGTAGGACTACAATATTGCACTATCTCTGATGCTTGAATTAAGTGAAATTCCATCTTTCTATATAAGCAAAAGTAAATTAAGACAATTTT
Organism: Puya raimondii; assembly: GCA_016920855.1. NCBI lineage: Eukaryota > Viridiplantae > Streptophyta > Magnoliopsida > Poales > Bromeliaceae > Puya > Puya raimondii. The sequence goes on from JABWPP010000049.1 coordinate 23,707,308, forward strand.
ATTCTGTTTTTCCGTGTATTCGAACCTTGATCCGAATGCTATTTTCGAAGTGTTTGGGGTAAATTATTTTTGCAACAAGCCTCGCCTACTTCTAGGCAATGTACCGGTACGAAAATTTTGGTCATTATTGTACCTTGTAACTATAACAACTGCTGATCAGATCAGAAGGTTTGATTTTGCTGACATACTGTAAACTGAAATGAACTTCAGAACGCTAGAGTTAAATCCCAGAAATGATGAGATCTTGAAATGCTTTGACAATTAAACATTTTCTTAGTGTTTACTATGACTAAATGGGCCTGAATTAGTCAATAAAACTTTGATGAAAGGATGCTGTATATATATTATTGACTCTGAGCATGCATGCAAATATATATAATTGTTATCCCCAGCTAGTCTATTAGCAATTCATGTTGCTAGGTGAACTGTGGATGAGCTATCGAAAGTACTATATTGGTTGTCCCAATGCAGGTGCCACATGAATGAGATTCTTGCCATATGATGCATGATTAACCAAATTAATTAGATGACTAAGCATTAAGAGGGTAATCAACTTTTTCAGCAGGAAAGAACTATGAAGGAATAAAATGAAACACCTTTACCTAGAAAAAACAAAACAAAACAAAACAAAATATAATAAAACATAACACTTCAGGTTGTAGTCCTAATATATATATATATATATATATATATATATATATCAGCATCAGAGTTACCACACTTGGCTGTCAGAGAAGGCAGCTAGTTAGCAAGATAAGATAAAACTTTTCTCTGCTTCCACAATTCAGTGACTCAGAAAATACAAGCCTAATTAAACCCTGGACTATCAAAGCTGCTAATTTAGTAGGAGATTGCTCTTCTCCTTAAGCTCCACACATACCTCAAATAACAAAATAACCTTACTGATTATTAATTTAATCCAAATGACAGCATCTCAGTTGTACCAAGATATCACCATATATCACTCGATTGATCGACACTGCGAGCGATATCTGATCTGATATATTCTAGAGTAGTGAGATCGAACTTGGGGTAGTCCATACACTGAAAATCTCTAGTGAGATAAAGGTGGTCTCATTTAATATGTATATATAACCTGACAAAAGCCTCTTCTGCAGGCTCTCTTTGGACTGTGCCCTTCATTTGCTACTCCAGTAATTAACTACTATATGAGACTTAAGAACCTGAGATTGCAAGTTCTCACAGGTTCACCCTCAACTGCTCGCCAGAAACTATTTTCCTCTCCCCTGAGCAGAGAAAAGAAAGGAAGTATATATATATATATGAAATCCACTGTTAATTTACAGCATAGCCCCACTCTTTTTTTTTTTTAATTAATTATTTGCAGTTCACTGACACTTTCCTTGTGTCCTTGTTATAGTTGGTTTCTCATTCCACACCCCTCTTTTTAATTGCTTGTTGCTTCCAATATATATATATATAAAAAAAAATAAAAATAAAAGAAAACCCCAAGGGTGGGGAGAGAGAGAGAGAGAAAGAGAACCCATTTGAGAGAGAGACCCAAATAAAACTCTCTCTCTCTCTCTCTCTCTCTCTCTCTCTCTCTCTCTTGGAAGTGTTGCAGAGAAGCAAGAATAATACCAAAAGCAGCAGCAGCAGCAGCAGCAATAAGAAGGTTGGTTCATCTCATCTTATTATATCCATGGCCCTAGTATATATGTATCATCCATAATTACAAGAAGATCCTGAGCTCTCATATTATTAATTTCTTCTTCTTCTTCTTCTTCTTCTTTACATTCATGGCTATTTTTGAGTAATTCCCCCTACAATATACCAGCAGGTATTGTCTCCTAACCCTAATCTATTCTCTACTTTCCCTTTTCAGCAGCACACACCCACTCATCTGTCACACCTTCCTTGCTAGATCTATCTGTTCAAGGTTGATTGATCAGGACGATGCTGCACAAATAGCATATGATCTCTTGTTTCCGGCATTAATTCTTTCCTCTATTCCATTTTGGAGCTCTGACCACTTTGAACCCAACAAATTCATGGATTTCGCCGAATCCTCTGCCGCCTCGCGCGTCTCCGCCTGCGACAGCTTCTCCATAAGGTGCTTGATGAAATGCTTCCCTAGCCTCAAAAATGTCTCCTCTTCCTCCACACTTTCCCTTCTCCTCCTCCTCCTCCTCCTCCTCCTCGCCTGCTGTTTGTTTGGTTAATGTTTGATCATTTTAGCTGGATTTTGATCGATTCTTGCATGTCGGCATCAAATTTAGGGATGGTGGTACCCAGACTTGCATGCTAGGCTTATATTTCATGTAGTTTTTACATGAAAACTTAGTTCCTGTTGATGTTTAAAGTGGGATCTACCGAACATAAGATGAATTTTCTTAATTTCTTGAATAATATCTGAACGCACATGATATTGATTTTTGCTGTTATATGCTTAGAGATAATCCGATTTTCTTAACTCAATTTTAGAAGCATCAGAATATATATTGTCATTACATTGATCAAAGCCAGAGTTGCATGCATATTCGATCCCCACTAATAGTTAACTCATCGATCCGTTCTTAAAGAACTGGATAAGTATCCATATATATCTTTAAACCTTAATATGTATCGATCAGAGCCATTACATCTCCCGCGTAATTTTCTGAAAGAAGAGTGTAATTATTTTCTGAGTTCAGTAATCTATATGCTCATGATATTAGGCGCAGGAGTTCCTTCGAAATGGATGCTCAATACAGTATCTGACACTTTTGATTTTCTCTTCAGGGACTTTGTCCGTGAAACTCGAAAGAATGGTGTCACTCATAACTGGCCATTTCCTCAAAAATATCTTGAACTATGTATGGCTCATGGAATCAGTGAAGTTCTTCCCCCTATCGAACCTCGCGGCTTAGAACCCTCCGCAGCTTGCGTAGAACATGTCAAGTTGTGTCCATTAACTTCAGAAAAGAGTACTAAAGCTCCTGATTTAGAGCTAGGAAATATTCTAAGTAAGGTGCAGCTTTTATCTCTTTCGGATGGCGTGAATGCAAAAGATGATTCGTGTCATAACGAGGAGAATAAAACTACTGAAGCAGAGGCGGATAGAGGTCACTTTGACCTTAGTATGATATCTAAAGTGTCAAGTTCTAAAGCTTTAGAATCAACTCTGCTTGAAGAGGAGGCTCATCTACTACTACAGAAAAAAGATGCTGCAAGTCCAGATAAGGAAGCTTTATCTTCACAGAAGTACCTTCTGGAAAGTCATTATTTATCGGAAAGTGCTAGGAAGGATTCGGTTCCAGATATCTTGTTTTGCTCTCAATTGGGTTCGAATCGTAGTACCTTAACATCGAATGCAAATAATCTTCACTGCTATGGGGGGTCAAGATGTAAGCGCAGGAAGCGAAAACAGAAGCACAAGAAACGCTCTATGCAAGAGATTTGCGCACGGGCAAAGCCCTTTACATTGGAAGAACTCGAAAGAAGAAATGGATCGACTCCTATTGCAGATTTAAGTGCCACTCCTAGTAGTTTTTCAAGTGGGAGAGAAGATAACATATTCTTAAAAGAGCAAAGCATAAGTGTGATCTACGGTGGCGGGTGTAATTTGAAAGATGCATCGATCTTGAGAAAGCACCCGAGGGATGAGAATTTGGCTCAGGATCATTATGATTCTAAAAGAAGACAACTCATATCAAGGAAATCGCAAGGAAGCAAGATCAAGCAACAGAAGGGAAAGCTCATCTCCCTTATGGCTGGCAAAAGCAAGGTACTTTTCTTCTCCTGATCAACACTAATTTAAATCTATGTATAAGATCTGTTACTCGCGCATTTCTTCATGGTGTATTAATTATGCACACTAAGTTATCAGGTTTAAATTTTCTATTGTTATGCTCTTTATTCTCCAGAGTTCACAAATTGGTCTTCCTTATTGAAGGTCTAGCCATTACTGAACAGTGTTTCTTTGCACATTACCTATAGCTAAGAAATATTGGAGCATGTAAACTGCGTTATATATATATCTCATACTTAGAACTGTCGCATAAGTACTATTTGTGCATTCTTAGTAAAGTCAAGACCATATTGCTAGCATCTTCACGGAATATACATAGTTGAGACGACTCTCCATGACCCATTAAGCGGGCTATTATCGTAGCTATAACATGATTTAGCTTTGCTAGCTCTTTTTGTTGGATACTAATAGTTTTGGGTTGAGATCTTTGTGACTCTAATTTGTACAACTTTCCTTTAATGTGCTTAATTAAGTTCGGACATTAAGAACCTCAAGAAATTCAAACATTAGTAACAGCAAACTTAAATTAAATAAGATACATCACAGTGAAAAAAAAAAAAAAATTAAAACGGATGTGTGGCAAAACTTATGGAGTTGCATTAATTTATGCGTCCAGCCAGCCTCTGGTATTTGGAAGAATTTGGCTGTAAGGTTTTGCCCAACACTATAAGTTCAGCTACAGCACATGTCAAACAGGAAAAGGCTTCCAAATGATCAAACATATTTTTATATCTGGCTACTAACCCCTTAGGAGTTGGTGCAAAATCCTGCCCATATAGTAACACAAAAGGGAGGCTTGTTAGCAGTAGATCATGAAACACCACCAATGAAGTCTTTTTCATGTTTTGTATTACATTTATATCTGTAATATCTTCATTAACTAAGAAGAAATTTATTGGAATTTCATTATTTCATGAAGAAAAGAACATCTTTCTGGTTTAGCTTTTGTAATATCCAGAGATTAATTCTTTTATCATGTGAGTTGAAATTAAAAAATAAGATACATAATCTTCTAGCTCTTTAGAGAAATTTCATCTGAAATTATCAGAAAATAAGGTTCGCACCAATGACCAATCAAATTTCTTACCTTTGTTCTGAAAAGAGCATATTTTTTAAGAGTTTCCTTCAGAGGAAATTAGATTAACGTTACCTAAATGCAACGATGACTTTTTGTTGATATTGATTAATATACCTGTTGAAGTTTGTAAAATTCTTGAAATTTTACGGCGTTGAGATATATCAATCGTTCATTTTTCCTAAAAGAAAATAAAGAATAAAAAATAAATGATATCAAGTGTTGTATCACTGTGTAATTAAGAAACAGCCCTCTTAGTAATATATGTGATCAGTAGCTTAAACAACAATGTAGCTGTCTCTTGATTCATGCAATCAAAATTCTGAAGTAATAGGTAACAAAGGTACCAAGTAGATGTATGTAACATAGGTTCGCGAATGGTGCTCGATTCAATTCATTCTTTTACTAATTTTAGAAGGATGTAGCTTCCTTGATATACTAAATCAAATTCAACTTTTTTAGCTGTAAATTGATTCAGAAAACAATGGTGTCTTGTAGGTACAAATGGACATAGATTTCATGAATCAGTCCAATAAAATTTCAATAAAAATCTCAGAAGAGACCAAATTAGAGGCTTAGCAATCAAAATAACTAATGTGTTTCTCGAATCCAAGCCTACTCAATGTGTTTCTACTCATGTTAATTAAATGGGAGAATTTAATGATAACAACCCTAGATAGAAATATTCATCTAAGAATGAAAATTTAATTAGGGCTTTTAATTCAACACTATATATATTTTAATCATATATTTTCTGATTAGGCAAAAACATGAGGTGCCTAATTATATTAACTTTGCATAAATCTGCTCAAAATTTTCAAATATTTGTTTTAGGCGTAGACATAAAATAAATATCATTCATACAAACTCTATCACTTCTTTCATGCGAAATGTGTACTATACACTATCAGATAGAATCCACTTATTACGGACTAAACATTATAAACCATAATTTGTAAGTTCAAAATATTGCAATGTAGAGAGATTAAGAAAATCTAAGGCGTGCTACGTCGATGTGCTCATTTAACATCAGAAAGATCATAATAAGTGATTATGGGGGGTCCTACGTACCGAAAGTATATATGTACAATCTAAAGTTATAGAAGAGTCGCAATACGAAGACGAACTGAAGCTTAGAATAGAACTAAACATTCTTAATTAGGGCTGCCAGCAGGGTGTGGTATAAGCCACTTATTTTTCTAAATTATTTTTAATTAATTTCTTATGTTAAAATTTAATTAGGTTAAGTTTAATTCTAATTTGAATCATTTTATTTTTTGTCTAATTATTTAGTTTTTACCTTATTCATTACCAACTAACTAATTGCAATGCATCAAGTTCGAATATGTATGGAGATCGCACATTATATGAGTAATATGTTATAAAATTTGCTGAACTTTTTAATCATATTTGATTAAATTTGTGGAATTGTTAAGAGCATTTTAACATTCTATATTTTATAATTTGATTAATTCATATAGTATTGTCACGCCCCGGGCTAGTTTTAGAAGCGGAAAATACGTGCCAAATTTTTTTTTTTTTTAAAGCCTAGCTAGCCCGTGCTACGTACAGACCCGCCACAAATACAGAGTCCACTGTACACACGGACAGAGCCTCCTCTGTATTTGCACGACGTACACAACAAACAACAGGATCACAACCACCATTCATTCATCACAACAACACAACAGCTCAAAAGATTCATACAGCTAACTGTCCTTAAACCTGTATGAATCTAAGCAAATCCTTAGGCGAAGGATGATGCGATGCACAAACAACAGATCATTCTAGAAAATTGCTCATTACCCAGAATTTTTATTTTGAAACCCTAATATCAAGCATTCAAGAATCATTTGAAAATCGTTCTCCACACGAGAACTCTCTTTTGAAAACCCAAAAGTCGATTGATCGAAAATCTATTTGAAAACTGTTTCCCACACGGAAACTATTATTTGAAAACGCTACCACGAGGGATAGAAATCCAAGATATGCGATATAAAGCCACAATGTTAGATCTAAAAGCATCGACATCCAAATATCTAAACATGCAATCCATACATGGATACTAAACCAAAACCACGAGATATAAACATGCAAGACAATCATCCAAAATATAACTGTACCAAATCATAACATGCTAAATAAAATAACCACAGTGTAACTGAACCATATCCATAACTAACTGATAGAGGATAAGGGTAATAACCAAATCTGGAGAGGAAAGCCTCACAGGTCGGGACCTCTAGTACCACTAACTAGGCGTGCCTCGCTGCGTCCCGACTCTCACCACCCTGCTCACCTGAAAACAACAACGAGGGCGGGGGGTGAGAACATGTAAACATGTCTCCCCTCCCAGTGGGTACCGCAAGCCGACGAAGGCGAGGTGTACACACCGGCACGAGGGTCAACAAAAGGATAGATAAGATAAACAGTAGCACAAGTAAGTATGAGGCTGACATACAACTGAACAACTATGCTACTGTAAGCAACTAGTATATGCATCAATGGAAATAACCACAAAGTAAACCCAATCCATAGCCATCGGGACGTATCCCTGGCATTGTCACACTGCTCATCTCTCGGCACCTAAACCTTCTGCACGCAACGCAGCAAGGCTCGCGGGTCGGAACCAAACTCAACGACCCTTTTCCGGAAAAGAACACCCCCAGGCGGTGGATCAGACCGCTGGTGTACGTGATGTGCTAGAAGAGCTGTGACGATCGATACGAATGCTCAATCCACAGAACGGCAACGAGCCGTGAAGCAACTGATAAACCACAACGAGGATCGCTCGGAACAACAGGCGATCACCACCGACCAACTAGGTCGTCTCAAGAATCATGCAAACCACAACTACTCTACTATCCAAGCACACATAAGTAGAGTCAACGGGAGTCAAGTGAACTAAAAACTGAAATGCAAGAGAAGGGATAGAAAGGTATCACCGTAGTCCACTGAACCGACTCCGGATCGAAGTACCCACCTGTAGGTAAGATCAAGCCTAACACCGACGGCTCTCGGGAACCGTGACAGGACCTACGAAAGACTCACAGGGTCAAGGTCCATCAAGTCGACGCAAAATACAAAGCTCTCACATCCCGAAACCGACGGATCGCCCGGAAAACCCACCGGGACGATTCTGAAAACACACTAAGCCCCAGAGGGGTACCAAACAGCCAACCAAGTCCTCCGCTGTCCCCCAAACACACAAAACGAGGTGGCGGGACAGCGAGCACAAGCTCGGGGTGCCACGAACACAAACGCACCCGAAAAGGCTTCCCGGGTTCCTGAAAAATACCGATTTGGCACCGGAACCCCTCGTCACTCATCCGCTGTCCTCGGAACTTCGGGACAGCGATGAGGAACAGCCAACGAGGCTAAACGATGAAGCCAAGTCGCTCGCGAAGACAACGAGTGAGTCGCACAACTAAAAACACGCGTTTCGCCGATTAATTTATCGAAAAACGCGTCGGAAATGAATCCGGATCTCCGCGAAGGGCGAAGGGGTTGGACAACCAATCCACAGGGTCTCAAGGGTCAAGCCCTTGGTGCCCGCAGTGTCGCAACACTGCCACAATCACAAAACAAGCAACAATCACAAACATACAAGCAATAAAATACGCCGCTAGAGCAATCCGTACGTCCGCACGACCTTCCGCAAGCACCAGCGGATAGGTAACGACGTAACGGAGGCCGTGCTCACAGCCCCACTGTGACAGGACCAGTCGCAAGCCCAAAAATCCCATAAAAATAGTGTCAACATAAGAGGAATTGCTCGACAAAGGCCGAACAGCGAAACGGCTCACCCAAACTGAAAACTAAGGTGAGCATGATGATCAGCGCATCGCCGCGATCATCGTGCTCACCTTCCCGGACTTCGGGAGGCATCGGGGAGCTCAAACACTCAAAAGCGGCCAAAAACCAGCTAACAACACACCCTGGCCGGAGCAACCAGCTCCGGCCGGCGGCCGCCGGCCGACATGCACGGCGCACGGCGGCCAGGGTCGGATGCGGGGGAGGTGAGGAAGAGGGGGCTCACCTCAGCCGGTGGCAGGAAGCGGCGGCGGCGGCGCGGGGAGGAAGCCCACTCTCGGGTTGGCTAGGGCACGGTGGCGCGGCAACGGACGGCAGCGGCGGCCGGCGGCGACGCGAGCACCGGCAAGAGGGGCCCGCCGGACGTCGGTCTGCCGGTGACCGCGACAAAAACAACCGGCGGTGGCGGCGGCGGAGCAAGCTCGGCCGCGACTGCCCAAGATGCCCTAGCCGAGTTCGCGGCAGCTGCGGCGGCGCTCCGGCGGCACGGCGACGGCCGGGGAGGTAGGGGCGGCGCCGGAGGTCCCAAGGGTGGCAGTGCTCACTCACCAAGCCGGCGGGAGGCGGCGGCGGCCCAGGTCCAACTGCCTCGGCCAGCAGCTGCCCTAGCAGCAGCTCGGCGGCGGCTCCCGGCGGTTCCCGGCGGCAAGGCTCGTCGCCGGCGGTCGTGCCACCTCGGGGGAGCTCAAGCATGGGTTCCCCCTGGGTGCACACCGCAGGGAAGGAGAAGAAGAAGAAGAAGAATGAGAAGAAGAAGAAAAGGAGAGGGAGAGGGTGGCCGGGGTTGCGCCGGCCAGGGGATGGCCGGCGGCGGCCGGCGGCGCAAGGAGGAGCTGGCAGAGGAGCTGGGGGAGAGGGGGCTCTGTGCTGGGGTGGCTGAGGGAGAAGAGAAGCAATGATCTCTCTCTCTCCACTCACACACACACAAGCACACACAAATACAAAATGCACAAATGCAAATAAGCCCCTCAAACAACAGAAAATACCCCTGGGTCCCTCACAGTAAGCACAAAATGCCCAGACACCCCTCCACAAGCAATCTCACGCAAAACGGTGCGAGAAACAGGGTCCAGATCGCGAAACCAAAAATGTACAATTCGACCTCTCGGCGAAGAAGATGGAAGATCTCTCAATCCGTCCGTCGCATGTCGAAACGGATCACGCCATCGCGTTCAGCACTGCCGAGACATCGAATCTACCATTTTGGATCGTCAGATTCGGACTCCGGATTGCGCCGTTAAGCCGTTCTCTCTCCGCGACAAAACTCAAAAATAATAAAATACATATAAATACAACTTATATACATATATATATATACCCATACATATATATATACGTATACAGATCAAAAACACAGTAACAGGGGAGAGGAACACAGAATTCCAATTTCCAAAATTCGAATTCTCACAAGTATATATAATGTATATATATATTTTGAAATTGGAATGCTTCAATACACCATAAATATTAACATCTTAACCTTAGTTAGTAAAGGGTGTAGTTGGGTTTTATATAAAGTAACCTGTTGAATAGGTTGCCATTTTGGATTATTTAACATGACAATATTGGAAAAGAATTAGTAGTATATACTAAGTTTGTTAGTGTCCTATAAATTTTAAATTTCTTATTTAATTTTGTTACTTATCAAATTAGATAATACCCAATCTGTTAAATATCCAACTCAAAAAATATTGAATTTAAATTTAATTTTGAATTTGGTATGTAATGTAAAATTTTAATTTTGAAATTTAAATTAAACTTTTAAAATGTGAATCTAAATTGTACTTTCAAAAAGCCAAATTTTAATTTCGATTTAGATTGAAATTTTGAATTTGAACCGAAAGTTTTACTTTAAATTTGTGTTTTATATTTAAAAAAATTGAATTTGATTCATAATTAAGTTTGTTATGTTGTTTCCAAGTTAAATATACTTATATAGTTAGGATGTAATTTAAATTTCCAATTATTGTTGTAGGTATTTGAGAAGTTTATAACACCCTTATTTGGATAAAACTGGTCTTGTGGACCAAAATATTATGCAAAGACCAAAATACCCTCTAGATATGTATCTGGTGAATGGTATCTATGCCTTAATAGTAGGTCACCTTTAGAGTCATATTATATCTCAACCACTTATTACATGGTGTATTGAAGTATTGCTCTGAAAATCTCATGTGGTGGAGATTAGAGATTTTGCAAGGATGGTAGTAGTATACCAGTTCTGTCCCATCCCTGAGACAGCAGGGACAAAGTCTTCCCCCTCCCAATCTTGTTGGGGGCAAAATCATTCGCATCCCCTGCCGTATTCAGGATATATCCATGCATGTATCCGAGTTGGTGGGGGAAATTGCCGTCGCTAGCACGACTCTTAATGATATTTTTTTTTTTTTCTTTTTAGAGAGCATATATAATTGTATCGAGTTATAATTAGTTTCTTCTGATTGCTTATTTATCTAATTTAATTTGTTATACAAGTTGCAGGTAACATAAGAATCTATATAGCACATTTATCTCTTCAGTTAAATTGTATTGCAACAATAACTCATTAGAAATGCACTGCAGAAAGTACCTGTGACACAGTGAGTGACTGGAAACACAGTGATAACATGGTGAAGATTATGGCTTTCCATTCAGAACTTTTCTAGCATGCTTTTCTAGCATGCTGCATGTTAATAGTTCTGTCATAGAAATATGATATTTTGTAAGAAACTAAAAAGATTGGAGAGTACTCATTTATTTCTTCTCTATTTATTGTAACTGACGATGTCATTAATGTGCAAATTTTGCTCCATTCTCGTAGAAAATGTCAAAAGAAACTTGTTCGGACTGTTTATTGTTGAATAGTGCTGAGAATTTTTGTTCTATAACAGAAATTTGAAGTGCCCAGAATCCATATTTGAAGTTGCCTCATTTATTGTGGTTGCCCCTCATTTAACAGACTAAGTCTTCGTTTGGGATTGCGGGGAGATTGCGTTACGTGCGGTAAGAAAGTACAATAAGAAAATACATGTTTGTTTTCGTACGTAATATTGCGTTCCGCATATCGCGATGAGTCGATTACGATATATTTTCTGCGGTCTCATCGGAGAACGCAGAAGCATATTCCTATATATTTTTACCCCAACTCCATTTTATCTAATATATAGCGTGAGACGGGCCTCAATACCAAACTAAGCCTAAGTGTTTGGTCAATATATGTTTTCACTTTATTTATAGGCAAAAGCAAAAAATGTAGAATTGATTCCGTGAGTCACATTTATGGAATTAGCGTGAACTTATTATGTGCAAACATTTTCTACTATAACTCCTAAATATATAATAGGTTTCCAAAAGGATAAATTACACAAATAGTCCCTAAACTGTCACTCGAGTTTCATTGTAGTCCATAAACTTTGATTTGTGGTATAAGAAAGGATTGGCTTTTCAAAACATTTCAATTGTAATCTCACGGTGCATCTGCTCTCGTCACCTAAAAAGATTAAAATTTGTATTTTTAAGTTATTATTTCTAAACTCCTCGTTCTTTGTTTGGAACAACAGTAATTATAATTAGCACACTAACCAAGATTTATAAAAGCTCGTGATTCTTTAAAAGAGCTAGCTATGCAAATAAAAGATAATTTCGACAAATATAGATGACGGATAAGTTTAGAAACATGCATGCTATACTAAATTTTTATCTCTCTAAGCAGAAAAAATTGATGGTTGTAATAAAAAAAATCCTAAAGTTTCAAAAATTCAAACCCTTTTATCCAACAAATCAAAGTTTAAGGGCTAAGATAAAACTTATACAATAGTTTAGATTATCAAATATGCATTTTTATCCTTCTAAAAAAATTTTGATTTCTGTCATGTACACATTTTTTAAGTATTGTAGCCATTCAGTATGGCAAGGTTGTGGCCTAAAAATGTATAATGTTCCACGCTTAGCACTCTGTCATGTGGGAGAGTTTGGAAGCTATTTTTTTCTTTCTATTTTTTTTTGGAGAAAGATAGCAGGCTACCAGCTTTCCTTACATTTTTTGAAATGAACTCTGCTAAAAATGTGAAGCAATGACAATTATATTTTACGAGTTTAAAACAGTAAAAATAAGAGCAATACTTCAATACACCGTATAAATCTTGACTATTTATTTTTCTAAATAAATAATTGAGAGATATAATATGATTTTAGAGGTGACCTACTATTGAGGCATACCATTCAGCAGGTACCTATCTAGAAAGTATTTTGGTCTTTGCAAGATGTTTTGGTCAATGAGACCAGTTTATCTAACTAAGGGTACTATAAACTTCGAATACCTACAGCAATAATTGAAATTTAAATCACATCTAAACTATAAAGTTAATTCGGAAACAACATAAAAAAACTTAATTATGAATCAAATTCAATATCTTAATATATAAACCACAATTTTAAAATAAAACTTTTAGTTCAAATTCAAAATTTCAATCTGAATCAGAAATTAAAATTTGGCTTTAAGATTAAATGTATAATTTAGATTCAAAATTTAAAAGTTTAATTTCAGTTTCAAAATTAAAATTTTACATTACAATATCAAATTCAAAAATTAAATTAAAATTCAATATTTTTTTGATTTGGATACTTAACAAATTGGGTATTATTTAATTTGGTAAGTAACAAAATTAAATAAGAAATTTAAAATTAATAAGGCACTAATTCAAATCGGTAACCTGTTCAGTAGGTTACTTTATGTAAAATCCAACTATACTTTTTACTAATTAAGGATTATATTTTAATATTTATGGTGTATTGAAGCAATTTCTCTAAAAATAAAATAGGAAGAAAACTCAGAAATAAAGAGAATCCGAGGTGTGCAAAGTGCGCTATCACATGCAAGTCAACTACTTAGTTCCTAAACTTCTGGTCAAATTTATTTTAATTCTCAAACTTTTATGCTGGTTATTTTGAGATCCCAAATTATTTTAAAAAAAACTTATTTCACTGTAATCCCCCCCCCCCCCCCCCCCCCCCCCCCCCCCCCCCCCCCCCCCCCCCCCCCCCCCCCCCCCCCCCCCCCCCCCCCCCCCCCCCCCCCCCCCCCCCCCCCCCCCCCCCCCCCCCCCCCCCCCCCCCCCCCCCCCCCTAAAAGAAAATTGAGTTTTTTAAATACTACAACACATATAGCTATTGGTGGCGGCTTACTGCGACCATATGTTGAAGAGAAAAATAGAACCGGCTTCAACCCGAGCACACCCTTTCCTCCGATGTGTAGAAACCGAAAATTCAAGTTTCCTACATGCCCAAGATCGCACAACCACCGTAGAAGACAAGAACGGAGTACTAGAAAGCTCACAATAATAACCTCAAACAACTCCAAATGTAAATTTAAACAACTTCACCAAGATTATCCAAAACACCATGCAATGAAAAACCGAAAAATACCAAATAAACCTTCAATCAAAAATATCTTACAATGAATGATCACAAGAGAGTGAAAGAGGTAGATTTGAGGTCACCCACCTCAAACCTAGCAAAATTCCAACCACCTTTGGACCCTCTTTCACACTTCTCTTGCTCTTGAGAGAAACACCAAAATAAGGACTCTTGAGAGAAACACCAAAATAAGGAAATAAAGAAGCAAAAGAGAAGAAGCTCTGTCTTTCTCTCTTGACCTATTTTTCTTTACCCCTAACTCAAACCTATGTGGCCCAACTTGGCTCACTTAGCCCAAAATAAGCCACAAGTCAACTTGACTCAAAACGAACAGAAAGAGGCTTATTTAAATAATAGACTATTGGGCTCCTCTAAATACACTTATTAATCTAATAAACAAAAAGAAACCAAAAAAAAAAGATTTAGCACTAATTTTTACCACTCCCCCTTAGTGCAAACTTGTGAGAAACCAAACTGAGTGTTTCTTGAAGTTCTACAAACTTCGCTTTTGGATGAGCTTTGGTGAAGATATCCGTCAAGTTGTCTTGAGACCGCACTTTCATTAACTCGATTTCTTCGTGAAGGACTTTCTCCCGAATGAAGTGGTGCTCCACTTCAATATGTTTGATTCTAGCATGAAACACCGAATTTGCCGTTAACTTGATTGCACTTTGGTTGTCACAATGAACTTTCACCGGATAGTCGACTTTCTTTGTCACATCACCAACCAAAGTCCGCAACCATACACATTCTTGTGCTGTAAGGGTTGCCGCTTTGTATTCCGCCTCCGTACTAGAGAGCGCCACGGTGTCTTGCTTCTTACTACACCATGATACACAAGCAGAACCCAATCCAAATACATAGCCCGATGTAGATTTCCTCTCATCAAGATCACCCGCCCAATCGGCATCGGTAAAACCTACAAGTTCACATCTTACACTCTTCTTATAAAGAAAACCAAGATCAAGAGAGGAATTGACGAACTTGAGAATTCTCTTAGCGGCATCCAAATGAGGCCTTCTTGCCTTCTTGGTACTTGTATAAACCGGCTAACTAGCCCCACCGAATATGCAATATCCGGCCTAATAATAGTAAAGATATAACAAGCTACCAATAAGTGTCCGATAAAGTCTTGGATCCTCAAGAGCCTTACCATCATCCTTTCGCAACCTCATATTTGCATCTATAGGAGTAGAACACGACTTGCTCTCCTTCAAACGAAACTTTTCAACAAGTTTTGAGGCATAGTATTTTTGAGAGACAAAAATACTATCACTATCTTTCTCAACCTCCAATCCAAGAAAGTGGCTCAAGAATAGAGCCGTACCCTAAAACTCCTCTTGGACTCCACCAATGGGAATTAATCTCAAAGTTCTACATAAATGTCCATGGACCGGGTCTACATGGACCAGACAAAAGAAGGCATATTCTTAACAGACTCAGCCACTAGCGAAAATAGAAATAGAAAGGGCGAGAGTGGATCGCCTTGTCGCAATCCCCTCAGTTTTATCCATTTTGTCGCGTCCCCATTAACTAAGACCGCAACCTTGGCATTAGAGATGCACTGTGTTATTCACCTCCACAATCTTAATTCAAAAATCCAACCATAGCATAACTTTTTTGAGAAAGTCCCAGTTTATTATATCAGAAGCTTTCGCAAAATTAGCCTTAACTCCGACCCTTCCACTACATTCTTTGTGCACCACGCAATAATTTCGTTCTGGAAATATTATTAATATGAATTATTTGTTTGCTGGTGATTTAATTTGTATTTTAATTCTGTTGCATGCATAATGAGATTTGGGCTAAAATCCATTTGCGAATTCATACAAGTCTGTAGTAATATAGTGGATCTACATAGGTGATATTTTTTTTTTTGGGGAAAACTTGAATAAGCCGCATAGTGATTTAGTGTATCTTAATTACTTTACCATAAAGTCGTTCAATAAATATCATTTTTCTATCTAGTGGTTTTGTCGTCAAATAAGGACCTATTTGGTATTGAGGCTCATCTAACGCCAATAAATAAAATAGAGTTGGAATGAAAGTATACGAAGATATGTTTCTATGTTTTCTGGTGGAATCATAAAAAATATATCATAACTAACTCAGTGCAATATGTGGAATACGATATTACGTACAGAAATAAATACGATATTTTTTCATCATACTTTCTCACTGCACGTAATGCAATCTCCCCGTAATTTCAAAGGAAGCCTAAGATGCATAGCAAGATAATAATACACAGCAGTAAAGTGCTATAATTCATAAACATTATTATGGTTGTAAACTAGAGCATACTAGTAGCCTATAATTTTTATTTTATCATCCCATAGTTTGAAATTATATTATTTTGTTAGCAAAGTGACACTTTTCAAATTGCAGAATGGCAAAATAAAAAGTCACTAAACCACATGGGGGTTAATTGAACCTTCTCCTTCTTTTCCTTTTTAATACTCTTCAGCTCTATGGACTATTTAGTAAGTTAGCAATAAGACCAAAAGTAGGGCAAAAGCTGAATTTATCCCCATCTTAAATGCTGCTAAATATCTTTTTAGTGTTAATCTTTCCCTCCAAATGTAGCATGGTGTAGCTATTGAGGGCACAAGCCTAATGGGACTGAGGCCACAGTAAAACAGCTAAAGAGGAGTTTGCTTGGAAGAAAACATTGGCTCGGAAATGCGGGCCTAAATTGATGAGATTATATTTCTTTGTTTGGTTTGAATGAAGTGCAAGTGAAAGTGAAAGTGAAAGTGAAAGCGACGAAGTAAAATTCAAAAGAACAGAAAACATCTTACTCGCAAGATTTCGACTTTCTCATAGAAGGGTATGAAGCCAAGTTTTCAAAATTTAACTTCCTCACTTGTATATACGCACGATCAAACCAATTGTATATACGCACAATCAAACCAAAATCGATAAACTGTGTAAGTCCACACAAAAAAGTCTTGATTTATAATATGGGTGCATAGAGAATAATTGGGTGCAACAGTAGTTGCTGGAGAGTAATAATGGAGTGTGTATTCAAAGAAACATTTGTCGATTCATTCATAGGTAAAGGGTTTAAATTCCAAAACCAAAAAACAAACTCGTCAAAATACCAAAACCCAAAACCTAAACCGTAAATCAAAAATCAAATTACAGACGTACCGCAAGCAAAAATATTAAGTAAAATTTAAATATAATATATTAATAACTACTATTTAACAGGTATCGAGATTAATATTTTCATCTTGAACAATTATATCAATATTCCATGAAATTGAGGAGCCATAGTTCAAAAGTAACAGAATTTAAAGGTCCATTTGCAGCAGCTCGTTAAGTTCATGGAAGTATATTACATTTATTCCAACATCGGACAATGGCATGCGCACGCGCAGCCACACAAACACGAGTTCTTGTCAAAAACATAAAATAATAAACTGAGAACTGACATTTGACGATTGCGATAACGGTTACTAATATTTTGTATCTTCGCAACCAAAAAGCATACACGAAAAGCCAGCTCGAGAACAGTGAGAAGCTAGTTTGAGAATATATTATTCCATAACAAGTTAACAACTGGAGAGAACAACAGTGCTTAATTACAACATCTGTAGTACATTATTGATACACGGTTTGCAGTAGTAAAATCCTTTTCCTTCTGACAAAGGGAAATGCTTACGATATAACAACTGGTCTGTATTGCACAAGCCAATCGACAACTAGCACGTCAGCAGGATAGCATATCAGCAACGCATTGGCGGAGACCCATAGTAATACTCTCTTTCAAAAGTGAATACTACTTCAAAAATGAACGCAGCATCAGCAACATGTTTAAGCCATCAACCAGCAGTTTCCTCCGGGGTTCTCAAGCTATCTCGAGAACAGCTCATTCTCTAACGATCAAGCAACACAAAACAGCAGCATCCGCACTGCAGATAGTCTATTTAAGACCAAGGTAACAGTCAATCTCAATGAAAAAGCTCCCTATAATTATCTTGCGATCCTATTACCCATCTCGCGTAGCACTCTTAGGTTATGAATCCCTGCATACGCACAGCCATCTGAACAACAAACTAGTTCGAGTTTAAAACCATATGCTGCTCAATGCTTCCTCGATCGCCCTCCTCTTGCTCAACTCGATCGTCCACCCGCCCGCTCGGGCCCCTCTCTCAGCGCGTAGCTTCATGGTTTCCTCATCCTCGGCTGCATACCCATGTAAGGGATCGCCCCCAAGTGGGACTGGCTGCGGAGCCATCCCGGTGGGTCGCGGTTGTGCAAGCCCACCAGGGACTGCAGCCGGAGCATACTGCCCTTGAACTCCAACACCACCAGCAGTTACTTGAGAGCTTTGTCCAGCACCCTGTGTATAGGAAAATACACCCGTAATATATACATCACTCAACACAGCCAAGTGTCCAAAATACTTGCTTGAAAATTTTAAGTTCGGTCCCTCAAACTTTTTTTTACCTGGATTTCAACTTTGTCTTCATAGTTTTAATTGTAACAATTTAATCCCTAGAGTTTATTCAACACATAATAATTAAGTCCTTTCGTTAGTCTACCATCAGGAAAAAGTGCCAAATCAGAACTATTTCTAGATTTAACTTTTGGTAAAATTGGAATAACGCGACAATCAAAAAAGGGGGGGTCAAACTTTAGGGACCAAAGAGACATCAATATCAAAACTTCAAGGTCAAAAATGGAAAGCAAAGATGAAAATAAAATCAAGGTCAAACTTCAGCGAGTACATAGTTACAACGAGAATTTCAAGACAAACTTGAAACCTGAATCAAAATTCAAAGATTAATTATATGATTTAGTAGTTAATCCTAGACTTGAAAGACTACTCTCCTGATTATATTGCATGCATGTGCACATCTATTTGCAATGAAATCACCAAGTAAATGACATTCTTATGATAGCAGCAAAAGATGAAGTATCCACATATGAATGGTGCTATATCTTCCAAATATGGAGCACTTTCACAGGACTCCAAACTCGGAACACCAATCCATCAACGGGTGGAGCCCAGGGCCCTCGATCGGAGATTTTTTCTAAGTTTGAAGAACCTGGTTGGTGCTCCCAATTTGGAAATTACAAAATTTCTCATTTCCCATATAGAGATTTCTTTTCATCTTTTGTCATGAAAATTCACCAGTAAAGCAGTTTTCAACTCCAAATGATACCTCGGCCTTGAGAATCTGCCGGTCTTTTGGGATAGTCTCACTGATGAGATTTGTTATAGCTAAACACAAAGTTCTGGGAACAGACTTAATTATGACGGCCATGATGAAAATTGGTCTGGAGTAGGAGTTGGCGTTCATTTATATAAAATTAGTAAAGGACAACTATTCTGCTGCAATAATTGAAAACCGAAGGTTTTCTTCTCTCTGGTTCTAAGTTGCTGTCTTTTCATGCCATTGACCTACAGTAAACTAAGCAAAGCATGCATATGTTTTCTTTAGCTGAACTGTTTAGAGCGTCAGCATCAATACCTAAAAATATGAACTTATACAGACAAGAAGGGAACTGGCTAAAATAGATTAATCATAAATGATTGTGAGAATTAGAAAAGAAACTGCTAAAACAGACTGCTGAGCATAATCATCAAACAATTTAGTGCATAGACCTAGAAAAGAGCCTCAAGAACACGATACTAGAGAATAAATATATAGAAAAATTGTTAGGGCCTGTTTGGACACACAAGTATCTTGTTTTCAGGATATCTCTTTTCTTAAGGCCTTTTGGATGTTGAAACAAGTTGCACTAATATCATTTCTCTGTATAAACATTTCCTTTCGTTATTGCAACCGAGGTTTTCTCCATCTCAATCCAAATAACCGTAGTTTTTTTAGAATAGTGCATTCAACATACAGGATAATTTATCATATTCCGAGGAAAATGGTTTAGATGCATATGTAGTTGAATACTATTCTACTTTAGACATCTATTCATTGTCCTCATCAACCAATTACCACATTCACCGAACTTAAACAAAGAGAAATGCTTAACAATATATTCATGCATCCAAAGAAGCCTTACAGACTACCACCTAGAAGAATGACTTATAGCCATTAGTTGTGTCAAAAACATTTCTTAGGCATAAACTATACAAACACATGACCATCGTGTCCCCATCCTATGTCTGTTATCCTCCTACTTCACTCGTCACGTGTCCATCGCATGTCCTTTGCAGTTTTGTCCATCGCATGTCCAAAGTGCGCCATTTGCATAACCAAATAAAAAAATGTACTTAAAAAGATATAGGGAATCAATTTTCTGTTCCGTTATTCATAGTTATCATTGAAGAAGTATAGTACTTTTTATTGCATGGCAAGTTCTTGGAATCAAAAATATGTTACAAATTCTATAAGTAATGTAGTAATATTTAGGTTTACATATCTCTCAATAAAATTTGACAAGTCGCAGTGGACAAGTCATGTCATGCCTGTCACTGTGTCCGTGAAAATGTAAACTAGTACTACACAAACGATAACTGGATCACCTGTTCTGACATCCACATAAACCCTTGATGCTCCATAAATGTGACCGATAACTTTTTACAAGCTTCAAGAAACTAGTGCACGATACCTAAGACCTACATCCACAATATCAAGATTATTTAGCCCGGTGCAAATTCCTATTGTTTATTACATTACATGCTTCCTAGTGTGCATGTGTGTGTGTGTGCGTGTGTGTTTGTGTGTGTGTGTGTATGTGTGTCTCTTCGTAAGCTAAGAACCATGACGTACAATCTCGTATCTTAGCCAATGTCCAACTCCGACTAATTGAATTAATTTGTCCATCCATTAAAATGAATTCTCCTCTATGACTTTGTCTTCTCATTATGATATTATCATCGCATTTTAACAGTTTCCACATCTGTCCTGGTCTTTTAATTTCCATTTTGATGGCATATAAAACGCACAACAAATTTCTTTAACTCACTACACATCAATAACAGTGCTTCTCAACTCTCAAACTGCTCTAGCATTTTGAAACTTCCTTTTGGCCAACATTGTAAGGCCAGGTCGTCCGGAATCCGGACATTAATTGAAATGAGATTCTCACCTAGTACTGTAATCCATGTTTTGATTAGGAAAAAGCGAAAAACCACACAGGGATGTCCCCATTATTTGGCACAATCTAGTTACGATACCAATATCCTCCATGCATTTGTTCCTCTGCCCTTCATTGCGCATATATCATGTATGCTAAACCAATATTGACCTCATATAATCATATTGTAGACTATCAGACAGTACCTGCAGTACCTTACTACCTTGTCATTGCATGTTAAATCCATGTGAGTTCTGATAGACTTGAATTTTCATACATGTTTAATAAAACAAAATTTCTCAAAGAACACCATCTCCTCTCCCTCTTTTCCTCTTTCTACTTAATTCTATAATAAGCAAGGATCTCCTCTGTTACATTCATATAACGAAGATAAATAAACCTCTGTCAATTTTACGACATTTTCAATGAGAAATTATTAGTGCTTCTCCTGACAGTTCTACTCAAAATATACTTTTGCAAAAGTTCCAGGACAAAACAGGCACTGAACTGAAGAAGAAACCAAAAGGCAACAAAAATCTTGGACTTGAAAATATAAAACGAAAATAACACTACCTCCAATTTTGTCTTTTTTTCCCAAAAAAGAAAGGACCCGGAAGCAAGTAATGGATTTGGCTGCCATTTTTTTATTTATTTTATTTCTCTACATTGTTGTCAATTGAATTCCAAATATCAGGGTCCCAGCTGCTTACTGCTTCAGGTTCCCAATACTTAAAAAAAACATAATTGACAAGGACCCCAGTAAAATTCTTTGTCCCCTCAAAAAAAAGGCTGGAAACCATAGGTGACCCAAAAAATATTAAAGGAAAAAAGGAGAAACAGAATCAATAAGAGACTTAGGACTTATCTCAATAAAAGTTATAAGAAATTCGATAACAAGTAAATCATAAGCAATTAGAAGCTCGCATAGAGGTAAAAGAAATTATAACAAATAAAAAAAAGTTTCATGCTGATTTTTGGCATCTCATTGAACTCAATAACCAGTTTTGGACATCTTAAGTCCATGAAAAAGACCACAAATCGACATGACTGGAATAATTAGTCATCAATAGCATATGTAAGAGTGGAATGACCAATTGGGCAATTTGGATGTAATGCTAGTGAACCCATAGGAACACCAAGTGATACCCAGGAGAAAAAAGAGCAATTAATCAATGATGACATTTTATGCTGTAGCATATCAATATGAGTATGCCTTCATAATGTCAAGGCATCAAGCATCAACTAGCAGCTATGTTTTTCTTCTTTTCCTGGTTATATTATAAAAAAAATGCACTATTGAAGTACTGGCATGAGATGTACTTGTAAATTAATATAAAATAAATAAATAAGTAAAACCACTATCCTCCGGATGTGTGCATTATAACTATTGTGATCAAATGATGCACTCCATTTTTAAAGAGTTAGAAGTACAGTAAGTTTGCTAACTCCACTACAGCTCCAACTTAGACAATAACATTAATTTTTAATGCACAAAAAGTCATTAGAGTCAAGAAATTCGCTCACCATGTCAGTTGGATCTGTCTGTCCAGGATTCCCTTTGCTTGCCCTTAGTGCTGCTACTAGTTCTTCAGCCTGCAAGATTATATCTGATTAACGAGAATAAATGTCTTTTTTGGTCGTACCTACTCTGAAAGACATTTATCCACTCACAATCAAGACTTGACAATGCAAACTAGCAGCGATCTAGAAAATCATCAACTTAGAAGAAAAACATAGATATTCAGCATACCTTGCGAGCTCTGGAGTTAATTATCTGCTCAGCATTTTCTTCTTGGTACTTTGCAATCTTAGCTTCAATTGCAGCAACATCTATTCCTTCCACCAAGTTGGAAGCTACAGTAGAAGAGAATGCATATTGCAATTAAGGTAAACATCAAAACATGAAGAAGATAATATTATATATATATATGCATATGGTTAACAAACTTACTCATATCCTCGACTTCTTCTAAGTAATCATTGTACTCTTTTAGGGATGGAAAATCCTCTTCTCTTTTATTAAATCTGAGCATCAAAATGAAATGTAAAGCAGAGACACATTGGCATACAAAAAAAAAATAATAATAATCACAGTATTTAAAGATTTACGTTAGGTTTGATGATTAAGCCACCAAAGTATTGTCTTGAATTGTAAACACTTGTTAGCATAAAACTGATATTCATAGGCCTTGTTTATATTGGCTTATGCTTCTGTATTTTTTCAACCTCAAAGTCCATGTGGACTTATTTCAAAGAAGATGCAAGAGTTTTTGCTATCTTTACGTAAGGGGTTTGCTTGGCACAAAAACCAAATAGCAAGTAGCTCAAAGGAGATGAGTTTGCAAAACTAATTGACAGTAGAAAGAAAAGCATAATAACAATACTGACAAACATAATTTTTTAATTATAAACCCCTTATGGTAAAAGATCTTCGAAAGTTCCTTTTAAGTCCTACCAATTAGAGGCTAATTAAGCACCAAATTATTTAGAAAACCTAGAATTATGAAGCAAGAAAAGGGTACTTTTGTAGAGTAGAAGATAAGGAAGAAAACAAGAAAGGCATAAATAGAAGGGAAAGGAAAGGAGTGGGTGTAGTACATGTTGGTTATCCTCCTCCGGATCGCCATCTCTTTGGCCCAGGTGTTGGTGCCCGATGCCACCACCATGGCAGACTGTCTAGAGGCCGACGATTGGGTAGAATTCCCTTTCGCTTTCAACGGAGAACAGAGGTTGAGAACTCGGGAGGGCCGGTGCGGGGTGCAGCCCGCATGTGCTCCGTCTACAGTAAGCTGTGAGCGTTTTTAAGGTCGACAAAATCTTGATTCCCTCTATGACATTTCTGATCCACCGAATAATTACGATAGGCTCCCTTTGGGAACAAATTGAAAGTTACAGTTGATTTTTTTTTTTGGGTTCCAAGAACATAAGAATATTCTTAAGGGGCTTTTTAGGTCGTCAGGAAAGCATGAAAAAGAGTTTTCCAAGAAAAAAAATATGGGAAACCTTTTATTCAGTTTTCCATCCTTTGGTTTCAAAGAAAACTAACTTTCTTAGAAATTTATTTTTCAAATTTTATGGTTTTAAAGAAAACTAACTTTTTTAGAATTTATTTTTAGAAAAACAAAAATGCTATTTTTTCATAAAATTTGAGAAATTTTCCAAAAAAGTTAATTTTTTTTTAAACCAAACGAACCAAAAACCACTGTTTAAAAAAATGCGCCTTAGGCGCGCGCCTAGGCGCCTAGGCAGGCCCTAGGCGGGCGCCATTGGCTAGGCACGCGCCTAGGGAGCCTAGGCGCGCGCCTAGGGCAAGGCGCAAGGCGCCAATGAGGCGCGCCTAGGCAATATTGGATCCAAAGATGCCAAACGGGTTTGGATCTTAGAAGTATATTCTCTAATGGGTTGAAACATGTAAAATAAACCCGAAACCCTAAACTAACATGATCCAAACCCTAAAAAATCCTCAAAATCTGACTGCTCCCTGTCCCTCTCTCCGCTCGTGGCTCTCAACCCTCTCTCCCGCTCGGCCATCATCTCCGGCTCTTCCTTTGCCTCCAGCTGTGCCTCTCTGCTGCTTCTTCAACTCGGCTCACCCTCTCTCTCCAAAGTGTTCATCTCTTCTCCCCTCCTCTCTCTAGTTTCTCTCTCAATCTCCTATGTATATTTCTCTATTATTTTTTTTAACCTGTGTTTTGTTTTTAAAAGAAAACAGCATTTTACTTTGATAAAATGATGTCTTTTTTGAAGTAGTTCTTCTCTGTTTTAATTTTTTTTATTAAAAAACAGCATTTTACTTTGATAAAATGATGTCTTTTTTGAAGTAGTTCTTTTCTGTTTTAATTTTTTTTTATTAAAGAACAGCATATTACTTTGATAAAATGATGTCTTTTTTGAAGTAGTTCTTCTCTGTTTTAATTTTTTATTAAAAAACAGCATTTTACTTTGATAAAATGAACTTTTTAAAAGTAAAAGAAAGTCCTTGAAAATATGATTTTATAGAGTATATTTAGTTCTACTTAACAATTATTAGAAAGTATAGTAAAAAACTTCTTGGTCATGAATCATGATATTTATTTCAAAATTCTATGAAAGTGTAAGCCTGACCTCACTCAGGCGCGCGCCTGCGCCTTGCGCCTAGTTTCCAACAGCCCTTTGCGCCTAAGTGCGCCTTGGGGTTTTTTAAACACTGCCAAAAACTGAAAAAGAGGTTCCTACAGAAAAAAAAAATTTCTCAAAAAATTTTTCAAGCTTTTCCAAGTAACCAAACAGCCCCTTAATAATAGTGCATTAGAAGGATTAAAAAAAATTAACTCATAAAGAGAGCAATATAAACAAATAAAGCAATGAAACATGACTCGAACCGTCATTCCATATTTAGTAGATGAAAATAATGCAGCACGGCAGAAAGATATGAACAAGAATAAGTAATATTTCAATCCAACACGATAACTGAAAGTATTTACTTTTGAGAACAAAAAAGAGTAGAAATATAGCAAAATTTGATTCTCTTCAAAGCTATTATTTTAGTGCATGAAATTACACCAGATAAGCATATATAGATAATAATTGAAACCAATAAATGAGCAGATCGTCAACACTAAACATAAAAAGATAAAAGTTCTATCTATCTATTATTCCATAATTGCTCGGTGTAGTTGTTCGAAGGTCGTCGAGATTCATCTAGGCCTACAAAATATGTTCGATCAATTCTTTCATTATCTATCGAAAATGGGTCCGCTCGCATGTTAAATACTTGATGCCATAACAATACAACACTATACTTTATACAACTATAGAGTGAGTAGCTTGTCGAAGTACTTTAAATCTCTGCTACAAGCAGCATTACTCAGTTGTGTGTGTGAGTAGTTACATAGATATCGAAGATTTCGATGCCTATGACTATTTGTGCTACCATCAAATTAGCTTGAGTAGTAATGCTCTCCTCTATAAGATACGAGAAACTTGTCAGTTTTCACATATTTAGGTCAACAAGTATGAGTTTCCTATCAATTAGCCCAAAAAGAAGGGAAAAAAAAAAGGGTTTAACATTACCTATTAGATGACATCAATAATTAAAATAAGCTCACACCATTAACCATCAGGGACTGTAAAGCCTCCACTTTCAAGACACCATTGCAAAACCCTCAACTCAACACAACACATCCTTCTCACCTGGTGTATGTATATGAATAGAAATTGATAGTAAAAACTATAGGCCGCCATCATCGTCTAAAATGTAAACCCATTTTAATTATGGTACCATAATTATATACTCTTTCTAACAATTAAGAGTAGTGTGTCACATCTATTGCACCAACAGCATTCTACAATTTCATTAATAAATGTCAAAGCTACTAAGTAACGAACATCTGGCTAAAAAACTTATCAATTAAAATCATATTTTCCTTGAGGGCGTGTTTGGTTCAGGTTATCCTACCAAGATTACTGCGTTTGGTTCATCCAATCTGTAATCTGATCGATAATGTAGCATTACAAATGGTGTAAGAGTACTCCAAAAATATTATCGAGCGGGGGGTGGTATCTCGTATTACTGATGGCAGGTTATCTTGCGTGTTATGTAAAATTACATGTTTACCCCTCCAACACCCCAAACCCCTTCAATACATCAGTTTTAAAATTTTAATTTAAAATTTCGATTTGTCAAATTTTAAATTTCAAATTTATATATTTTAAATTTTAAATTTTAAATTTTAAATTTAAATTTAAATTTAAATTTAAATTTAAATTTCAAATTTTAAATTTTTAAATTTCACATTTATATTTTAAATTTCAAATTTTAAATTTTTAAATTTCACATTAACATTTTAAATTAACATATTATATTTATATTTTTGTTCAGAATTAAATTTTAAATTTTAAATTATTTTAAAATAAAAGTTAGTTAAGAAATTATTATTTGTGAACAATAAAAAATTTTTTGCCAAATATGACTAAGGACAATTTTGGAATAGATTACACTTTATTATCAGGATTACTGAATTTTATAAAATGAACCAAACATAGTAAGTCTATATATGCTGTAATCCAGTATTATATTACTGCATTAAACCAAATGACATAATGTAGAATCAGTAGTAATCTAATTCGGAAATTTTAAATACCTAGTTGTGTCGAAATAACCTGTAATGCTACATAACGTGAACCAAACGCACGGTTGTCCTTAATCCGAGACTGCACCCCAACGTTGTTTGTTGGAGGTTGCAAGTACTTATTTTTCAGCTACACGATTGCACACAGAATATTATTGAAATGCTTGCTGATAATCTCCTCTGAATATTGAAATATTTTCGTTAAAACTCTATTACTCAAGCCACAACTTATGTCATGTAATAATATTACTAGTTGTTCATTAGCTGAGATAGTTTTTAGTGCTTTAGCTCCCTTCCATTAAGTTGTCCCATAGTGTCACAAACTAATGTTGGTTGTTCAAATGTGAAACACCTTGTCCAAGACGATTTTCGAATTTAAAATAAATTTCGAGTCTAAAGCTCTTATATGATGAATTAGTATTAAATTTAGTGTTTTAAAATTTTTAATATTACTGTCAAATTTTTATTTAAATTAATTAAATTTTTAGTTGGCGGGTGGTCGACTGACCGATGACTCCAATTGACCAAGCTTAGGCCACTCCAGCCTCGCCCAATCCGCCCACTTATTCTCTCTCCTCCTCACTTTCATTTTTACAAGCGTCCTCTCCCTCCCAAGGCATGTATAGGCGTACACACACACCATCTCTCTTTTTCTTTATACTTTCTCTCTCTCTCACTCTCTCTCTCTCTCTCTATTTTTCCTACCATTCGAGCCATCTTTCCTTTCATTTTTTTTCTTCTTCTCCCACTTTCCCTATCCCCTCCTCTCTCTATTTCTCCTCCCTCCTTCTCCATTTCTTTTATTTTTCCTTAATCATTTTACTCCTATTAGCTAGCTCACCTATTTATATTATTTTGGTGCCTTTGCTACCACATTAAGCTTATCCGAGGACCATGATCAAGGTCCTCATGCAAGATGATTCTGGCGGGTCCCAAGACACCGTCGGAAGCCTGGAGTGGAAGCACAAAACTCATTTCAACTAGATTTTTAACCCGGGTAAAAATTTAAAATTTAGTCTAAATTTCTATATTTTAACTATTTTAATATTTATTGGTGTTTAATAGGATTTTTGTTATCTTTATCTATTTGGAGATGAGTGGGATGAGATATATTTTAGTTTAGCAAAGAGTGGATTAAAAGGTGGCGTAACACTCTACAAACGGTTGTTCTTCGACCCCGTGCCCCAAACTGTCGGTAGATCACTTGCATGTCGACCCCTCTATATGTTGAATTACCAGAGAACATCAAGTAAGAAAAAGGCAAGGTAAATTCAGATCAATGGGTCATATTAATGGTTTTAGAATGACATTGAATTACCTGGATTGGATTGTGTAACCCTCCCTTGTCTACTAAGTATTTTAAATATTTTAAGTCACTATATGTGTACTCTGCACAGAACGACTAAGAAAACTAGGTACAAAAGAAAGAGAACAAATAGAAGTACATATCCTCGCAACAAAGTAACGACCTAATGCCAAATTAATATGGTGCTGAAATTGGAAGAATATTTCACTTTACTATTACTAACAGTGGGACGAATTGATCGAAGTTATGTGTTTAAGCTAATTTTCATTGGGCTTGGATATCTATGTGCGTAATATATAGTAGTTACATTATTGAGTGTTCAAATAGCAAAGGAATGAATTAATCCTTTTAATACCCTATATGAAATAATTAGTAGTAGTAATACCACAATCAAGGCAACAGAGAGCAAATTGTACATTAGAATGAAACGTGCCAAATCATTCATCTTAATATATCAGTATTCGGCTGATCATCTCAGAGTTGCATATATTAAGTTTCGCCCAAAAAAAAAAAAAAAAATAATGGTCATAAGTAGCCGTGGAGATGTTCACCTTTTGAGGAGACTATATGTCCAACTAAAAACGGGCTATGGATGAGTGTCTTAGCCAGGTGTTTTGTCGCTACCTATAGCAAGAGTCAAAAAGGACGAGATATTAGAAACAACATAACTAATACACTTTATCTCAAAATGTACAGTCCAAATAGACGTAAACATTAGGTGTATGAATATTACAACTTCACCAGAAGTAATAATAGTAGATGCAGTACTTAAAAAATGTCTAAGGCATGTGTTGGTATAACTAATGAGAATACAGGCAGTAAAAGTTGAATGGCTAAAAAGTATACAGAAAGCAGCTGCAAAAGTTAGGCCACTTTTATCTCAATGCAGTTGCACTAGTTTATTTCCACGAATTATTTCAAAATCTAAGGCTCATATCAAAATGCCGGCTAAACAATTTGAAAAAAAAAAAAAGGCCCGAATATATTTTTTTATTACTTTATTTTTTTTCTCCCCTTTAATTATGTGTCGATATGTCATCTCAATGTAAAAAAAAGAAAGGTTCAATTAACAGAACTAAAAATATATAGTGAGCACATATAGACTATAGTGCCACCACTGCTGCTAAACTTATTATTGCTTACCTAAAATCCTATTTCTTGGAAATAAAAAACTAATTTAATTTCCTCCACAACTCACCTTTAATTTCCCCAATACTTCCAGTACACTGGGAGAGGAAAGTGGATTAAAATGGTATTTTCCTCTTCTCTTCATCATATTCTATTTAAATAAAAGCACTTAACATACACTGCTTCATAATAATTGACTAATCGGGTATGGGAAATGAGGGGGGGAAAAAAAGTTCATAGCTTTAAACCTAACACATCATATCATCTAATATGCTGTTTAACAGCTCACAACCCACCCACCAGAGTCATGTGACATTTTAAAATGAAAATACACATCAAGCAACCAATATCCTACAGAAGAAATAAGGTTAAATTGGGTTGACAGATTCAAGGCCAAATTGTTTTCGTGGCTCGATCTCAACCTTGGGATATAAATTTCGAACCAGAAATAGTTGATAAAAGAAGAAATCGAACCAGAAAAGGGATGGATTCTTCTCGATGCGTCGGCGTACGTCGAAATCCTCCTCTTCCCCTCGCCTTCTCCTCCGCCGCCGCCGGAGACCGGCGAGTTGTCGCCTTGGAAATTTATAGAGGGGAAGGCGGAGCAGCGGCGAGGTGGAGTAGGGCCAGAGGGCGGCGCGCCGACCTGGAGGGAGGCGGTGGCGACGACGAGGCGAGGGAGGTGTGGATTTGGGAGAGGGAGCCAAACCCTAGCGTTGGGAGAGGGAGGCGCTGAGGTGGAAGGGGTTGGAGCGGGAGAGAGCCGAAAGGTGGCAGATGAAATGCCAAAATAAAAATAATAATAATAATAATTACCTATATATCCCTCAAAACCTCTGAATTATCTTATTTACCTCTACTTTTTTTAGTTTCAAATATATTTTTTATATATTTTTTTCATTAAGTCGTCTCGGACTAAGCTTGAATTAAATTTCTACCATAGTTAAAAAAATAATAAAACTACCTACTTTTTTTCTAACTTAAAGACAAATAAAAAAAGTTAGTGACGGTAGAAAGGTATATTTGAAAAGTCAAAAAGTCAAAATATTTTTGTTGCCCCTAACTTAAGGGCAAATAAGAAAAGTTGGTAACGGTAGAAGGGTATATTTAAAAAGATAAAATGATAATTTTACAGAGATAATGACTATTCCTAACAGTTCACTAACACGATTTACCTCTCGAGGATTATTTCAAGGACTTTGGAATCTTAACAGGGTATTTTTAATATTAGCCTTCTAAAAGGGATATATAAGAAAGGCGAAAACTTTTCAGGGGTATATAAGTAATTGCCAAAAAAGGGCAAAATAATTTTAATAATAATAAATTAGTAGGCGTCTTTTGTTTCCCATGCATTATATTTAGCAACGCCAAACCCTAGCGTCGGTAAAATTTTGACAGTAGAGAAAATTGCCGACGCTTTCTAAATGTGTCGGCATAAAAGTGTCTGCATAGGCATATTATTTTGTAGTGCCGGAATCCTCCTCGTCATAGCTTGCCCCCTCTCTAGGCATCGAAGAGAGTGTGGCATCGGCTCGACCTTGGCGCTGCTCTTAACCATTGTGGCCTCGATTCACCCACCGTCAGCAACTTTGTTTTCGATCACCATCCGATCAACCACTCCCTTCTGCCCCCTCAAATCAAGGTTTATCGATCGTTCTGACCGAATCTCTTGCGTCTCTGCCTCCACTTCCCTCATCGCCTCATCAACACTTTCTTGTTCGCCGTTGAGTTGGCTGCGATTCCGTCGTCCCCTCCCTTGCTCATTATAGGATCTAGGGTTTTTTGCTTTTTCGAGCTCCTTTTTACCTCACCTTGCAGCAGATCCATCGTCTTGAAGCGTTAGAACCGATTTTAGTCGAATCAACACCACAACTCCGCGAATTTTGAGGAGCTGCAGTTGTCGAAGTGCATTTTGGGGGTTAGGTTTCGAAACCTATCTAATAAATAGTACTGTGGAGGGGTTCTGGTTCTACGGAACCCAACTGAGGGTTTTGGAACCTAGGGGTGGTTTTCGAACCTCAGCCTCATGTTCCAGAACCTGACACTCCTGAGACTTCAAGGATGAGTTCTCACAGGTTGTTTGGTCGTGAATCGCATCTTAGTGTCATATTTGACTTGAATAAGCCCTCTTTAGGTCCGAGTGAGGATCAAGAGGCCGTAGACGTGTAGAAGTTGTTGAGCTACTACTAGAAAGGTGAGTACTCAATCTAAAGTTGGTAAAGCTGCTCATCCTCTCTTCTTTACACCCAACTATTTTGATCGTTGTTGTTCAGATATAGAACCACTACTGTGGGGTTTAGATCCTTGCATAAGGACTTGAAGATAGTATGCTTGGTTATGATTCACACACTGCCTATAGTTGATGTGCTCATAATTAGTATTGGTAGTAGCATGCTTTGATGCATTTAATTATTGAAGCCTTTCATGGACATAGAGAGAGAGCATGCCACTTGAACCTCAAAATGTCCTCAACGCAAGTGGCAAAGGGCTTGGTGTATCGAGGATCGATAGAAATTAAAGAAGGTACTGTCTGTAGCCTCTAATTATCCCTCAATAGGCACCTATTGGGTTGACTGTCCCAACATCTACTAACTACTAAAATCTAAAGGCAATCTAATAGATAGATAGAACTTTTATTATTTTATACTTAGTGTTGATGATCTGCTCATTTATTGGTTTCAATTATTATCTATATATGCTAATTATGGTGTAATTTCATGCACTAAAATAATAGCTTTGAAGAGAATCAGATTTTGCAATATTTCTACTCATTTTTGTTCTCAAAAGTAAATACTTTCAGTTATCGTGTTGGATTGAAATATTACCTATTTTTGTTCATCTTTCTGCCATGGTACATTATTTTCATATACTAAATATGGAATGACGGTTCAAGTCATGTTTCATTGCTTTATTTGTTTATATTACTCTCTTTATGAGTTAATTTTTTCTTTAATCCTTCTAATGCACTATTATTAAGGGGCTGTTTCGTTACTCGGAAAAGCGTGGAAATTTTTTTTGAGGAAAACATTTTCTGTGGGAAACCTCTATTTCAGTTTTCCGTTCGTTTGGTTTAAAAAAAAATTAACTTTTTTGAACAACTTCTTATCAAATTTTATGAAAAACTAGCATCTTTTTCTAAAAATAAATTCTAAAAAAGCTAGTTTTCGTTAAAAACATAAAATTTGAAAAACAAATTTCTAAAAAAGTTAGTTTTTTTTAAAACTAAATGGACGGAAAACTGAATAAAAGGTTTCCCATATAAAAAAAATTTTCTTGAAAAACTCTTTTTCACGCTTTTTCGAGGAACTAAAGAGCCCCTTAAGAATATTCTTATATGCCCCCTTAAGAATATTCTTATATGCCCCTTGGGCCAAAGAGATGGCGATCTGGAGGAGGATAGCCAACATGTACTATTTATGCCTTTGTTGTTCTTTTCCTTATCTTCTTCTCTTCTACAAAAATACTCTATTCTTGCTTCATAATTCTATGTTTTCTAAATAATTTGGTGCTTAATTAGCCTCTAATTGGTAGGACTTAAAAAGAACTTTAAAGATCTTTTATCATAAGGGGTTAATAATTAAAAAATTATGTCGATCTGTATTATTATTATGTTTTGGCTAAATTAGAGAAAACTCCTTTATAAATACCCGCATTTTCACTTTTCCTCCCTAACTTTTAAAATCTACATTTTACCCCCTCAACATTTCAAGTTGTTGCATTTAGCGCCCCTCCCCCCCCCGTTAGGGTTCCATCACTATTCTGTCCATTTCTTATAATTTATATTGAAAATGCTCTTCAAAATGATAGAAATATATTAAAAAATATTTTTTTCCTTATAGTAGAAGTAAGGGCAATTTGATCATTTTGCCATCTCTATTAACGTCGTACCCCTCTCAAAACATTTTGAAATTTTAAGGGAACAAAATATAGGTTTTTAAAAGTCAGGAGGGAAGGGGTTTTCTATAATTTAGCCTTATTTTTTTTTTTCTAATTTTTGGTTGTTGGATATAATCAACTAGTAGAAAATCTGGAAAATAGGAATTGGTGCTAGTTGCTGCTTCTTTGATATAGCTGTTCACCATGTCTTCCACATGGAAAGTGATCTTCTGTTTTATTCAGTTGGTCCTTAACCATCATAATCGTTCTTCATTTTAAAATACAGAGGATTTGACTATAGTTTTCCCGACCTCGAGCAACTTACTTTTAGATGTTGTTCTAAAATAATTCTCTCTGTTGCCAAGTTCAGTTTTCATTTTCGAGCACCATCTTTTTAATGTTTTACATTTTGGATTCTAACAATGATCATAGTATGTGACCTAATATATGCATCTTTTCTTGTTCAATCCTGTATTTGGCCTCCATGCACTTTGACCGCTAATTTTGGTGCCTGCTATGCTGAAATAGCTGGCTCTTGAATTCAACCATGCTCAAAGACATTCAAGTGAAACACAAAGTTGCATCACCATTACTTATGCAATCATTTTCCTAGCTGTACTTAATATTAAGTCTTATGACTTCTTTCTTCTCTTCTTTAACCCTTCGTCTCACAATTAAAGTCCTTTTGTTTACGAATAATAGACTGTGGCAATCTAGAAGGAATAATGTGTTGGCTTAAATGGGCCAGCATCCTGCCCTGTGGCGGGAGGCCAGGTTGGGCCGAGTCACGTTCGAAATGGCGTGAGGCTGGGTTGGGCCGAGTCATGTTCGAAGTGGCGTAAGGCTGGTTGGGCCGAGTCACAATCGACACCCGTGGGCGTTGTATCTGTACGCTTTAAGTGAATTGGTTGCGTATTTCTAACAGCTCGAGCTTTTGGGATTAATGGTTAGTGCCAACGATCCGACAAGTGGTATCAGAGCCAGAGGTCACGGGTTCGATTCCCGCATGCTGCAAATGTGTGCAAGTGCTGAAGGGGGGATTGTTAGCTTAAATGGGCCAGCATCCTGCCCTGTGGCAGGAGGCCAGGTTGGGCCGAGTCACGTTCGAAATGGCGTGAGGCCAGGTTGGGCCGAGTCACGTTCGAAATGGCGTGAGGCTGGGTTGGGCCGAGTCATGTTCGAAGTGGCGTGAGACTGGTTGGGCCGAGTCACAATCGACACTCGTGGGCGCTGTATCTGTACGCTTTAAGTGAATTGGTTGCGTATTTCTAACAGCTCGAGCTTTTGGGATTAATGGTTAGCGCCAACGATTCGACATAATGTTGGGTAATTGCGGTTAAAAACAAGTTTGGAAAAAGGCACAAGTAGGATTTACTGATTTAGTATAATTAATGAACAACAAGTATAATAAATGAGATTGAGTTTAGAGATAGCCCTGGTGTGTGTGTATATATATATATATATATATATATATATATATATATATATATATATATATATATATATATATATATATATATAGAACTAGGCTGGAATACTATCAATAGTACCAAGGGCTTGGTGCTATTAGTTTTTTAGCCCTTGGATTGAGAAATGTGTGGTTAGGATGATGTGGGCCCCCTAGGGTTGAGTGGGTGGTTGGTTGAATAGTATAATCTAACGGGTAAAAATAATCAAAGGGTTATATCTAACGGTGGAAAACTCGATAGCACCAAGCCCTTGGTGCTATCGATAGTATCCCAGCCGGACTCTATATATATATATATATATATATATATATATATATATAGAGAGAGAGAGAGAGAGAGAGAGAGAGAGAAAATTCGGGCTAATGGAGGCATACGAAAGACGCTTTTCCTAAGAGCGTTTTCGAGCGCCCTTGTGCACAGGGTTCTTGCAGCTTGCTACTCTTGAGATACAACCATACCCTTCCTCCCAACGATCCGTGTATCGATTTATTGGGCATCTTCGAATCGGCAGCCTCTTGTCGCCCACAATTTTTACACAAATATATTAAAAATATTGACGTAATATAGCTCCTATAATATATAAATATATAAAAAGAATTTCTCTCTAATTTCTCTTCTCTCTCTCACCCTAACCACCTATCAACATGGATGGATGGTTAGAAAGTTAGGGGCACAAGGGCTGCTGTGCTCATAATAGCACAGTAGCCCTGCTCTCTCTCTCTCTCTCTCTCTCTATATATATATATATATATATATATATATATGTGTGTGTGTGTGTGTGTGTGTAGAGCTTGAATGGGCTACTATCGGTAATAAACGGCTCGGTTTACTACCGATTTATTTCGATGATAGAGCTTCCAAATCGACGATCGGCACCATTGAACATGATCTAAACCATTTAAACTATTTAGAAATCAAATTCATGATTTTTTGACATCACTAACCGAACGATCAAAGAGTCACAAAATTTGTAATTTTGATGGCAAATATGTAAGGACTGAGATTTTTACTGCCTAATTTGACTCTTCGTTGACGATGTTTTTGTGTGTATTTTAATTACATAATCATTCGTCAAGTTTCGGGAGAAAATGATTTAAAATCAAAGAGTTACGCGATTTACGATATTCACTTAAGGTGAATAGTAACTCTGGTTTTTCGGAGAGGCCGATGATTAGAGATGACTTTTGGAGTCTATCGGACTCCGTTCATAGTGGTCCAATAGCTCATTTTCAACTGTCGGACTATTCTGGACTCAATGACGCAAACAGATTTTGGATTTGATACACGGTTTTCGAGAAAACTGGACCTTGTCGAAAAATAGACTTTTATTCTTTATTGTGTTGACTATGCAAAGCTTATCGAAGCTCCGCTTTGCATGTGAACCCTCAGATAGGGACCTATCGTGTGAAAGAAAGTTGGTGACGATGAACTTTGGTCACGAGTTCGCCAATCGGGAGGATTTAAAAAGTGATTATCGACAAGTAAGCAATTGATGTATGGATGAATCGGAAAGAGGATGAGTTCGTCGCGAATCGACAGCCTTATCGAATGAAACAAAATTGTGAGTTCGATGTCTCGGCAGTGCCGAATGCGCTGGCGCTATCCGTTCAGAAATCTGACGGACGGATCGCAAGATGTAATGCGGTTACCGA
The DNA here is from genome assembly GCA_016920855.1 of Puya raimondii. Lineage (NCBI taxonomy): Eukaryota > Viridiplantae > Streptophyta > Magnoliopsida > Poales > Bromeliaceae > Puya > Puya raimondii. Next base: position 23,743,926 of record JABWPP010000049.1, read on the forward strand.
GGGAAGGTCAAAAGGTTAATCTTGATGTTCCGCGAAAAGTTACAGTATTTTATGTACCGAATCGCGTGAGACTTTTCGTGGTGGTGCCTACGCGCAAAATGCACGTGCTGTGAGGGACTCAGTAATAAATACTGACTTTTGGTGGACTTATATGTAAGTTGGCACATGTATACATATAGGCCTCTAGGGTTTCTCACTTGTTAACCCTAACCCTAGCTGCTAACTACCCCCCAGCCGACCCTGACCACCTCCCATCCTCCTGCTCTATCCCTGCACGCAGCCGCCGCCGCCGGCGACCTAGATCCGGCCGGCCAAGGACTGCAGCACCACCCTCACCTTCCCTCACCATCATCACCACCATCACCATCTCTCTCCCCCTCTCCGTCAAGGACCAACCAGGGTGGCCCTCACCCTCGAGTTCCCTCTCTCCGACGTCGCCCTGACCCTCCGACGCGCCGCTCCGCCGCCTCCGGCAACCCCCGGCGCCACTGCTGCCTCTGCAGCCTTGGCCAGAGCCGCAGGGACCTGTGCGGGCTGGTGGTGACATAGACCACCAGCCGCAGCCTCCCCTGACCCCCTGTGATCTCTCTCGGCTCCCCGGCATCGCCGCACCCGATCCCTGGCGTCGCCGTCGCCGCCGATCGTGCCGAGCGCCGCCGCGGCCGATTTGAGCCTGAGAGCTTGCGGGCGGCCGTGCGACTTGACGCGCCACCGCCGCTGCTCCGGCCGGCCTTCCCTTCCTCCCTCGTGACCCCGGAGGGACCCCCGTCACCGTCCGGCGCCGCCCTGCCGCTGCCGCCGCCGCTGAGACTAACCCGAGCTCACCCCGGGTTTGTGCGGGCTAGGGCACCACCGCCCGCCGCAACTGCCGCCTCCCACCGCCGGCTGATGCGAGCCCCGGCCGTCCCCCGCCGGCCGCACCTGCCTCCCACCGGCGTACCCGCCGTCGTCGCCGCCGTCGGCCGGAGCAACACATTGCTCTCGGGTTCAGCCCGAGATGGGGCTGTTTTGGACAGCATCACTGTTCCGGCGATCCGAGCACTTCCGTTGACCCCTCTGGTGAGCACAACCTTCCTGAGGTGCTGACTACCTCCGTGCTCACATGTTTTGTAATTATCGAGGCCTGAAACAGCAAGTTATTGATCGTCGCTCCCGGACCGCCTTTCCGGTTGAGGTTCTGGTTGCTCCTGTGCACTCCTCGGTCGTTCTCTGTGCTCCGGACAGTGAGCACAGCCTCCAACTTGTCGAGACCTAGCAGGGTGTGTCTCGGCGAGCCTCGATTATGCTCGGATCGAGGTATCGACCCATAAACTCCGTAAAACGCATGTTATATTGCAATTAGATGCATGTTTAGGGACTTTTGGGCAATTTAGCTGCTGTGGACAACGTGTTCACGCTACGCGTGACCTGTGGACTGATTGTCCAAGGTCCGCTGTCCTTCGTTTGTCCGAAGATGGGTTTTAAGAGCGTTTCCCGAAGAAATCCGTCGGCGAAACGTGGTTTTCGGCTCGAAAACTTCCGACGCAATGTGTGTGACTTGTGGGCTGCCGCTGAGCCTTATTGGCTGGTTGTCTCGGCCGTCTCGTGTATTCGGAGATGCCCGGTGAGCGGCAGTGGGTTCCGGTGTCGAAATCGACACTTACGAGAACCCGGATCGGAACGATTGTCCGACGATGATCGTTCCGATGTTCGATCTTGTGCTTGCTGCCCGAACACCCAAAGGGATGTGTTTTGGGGCAGTGGTTGACTCGTGGCATGAGTCGGTGAGTATCGGGACACTCCGTGAGTCCCGGCGGAGTCCCGGTATGATTTTGGGACTTCCGGCGAGTTACAGTAATCAGCGTTGGGAAACCGATCCCCGTGGGATCGTGTGTGGGCTTGTGAGTTAGCATTTCTTATATGTGGGTTAGATACTAACCCGGTGGACCCTCCGTAGGTCCGGTTGACGATCCTCCACAGTCGGGAGACAGACGCGATATTCGCACAGGTGGGTACTTCGATCCGAAGTTGGTTTAGTGGTGCATGCTCGGTGACGTTCCTTCCACTCTCCCCTTTTATATTTCGTATACATATATGCCTGTGATAGTGAGCTAGCACCTTATGATCTCTACTTGCATTCTTTTCTTGTTCTAGCAGTAGAGTAGATATGATTATATCTGTATCTGAGATGATGTTCTCGTGACCTTCTTGGTCGGTTTTCTTGACACGGTTGTCTGATGACCTATACGGTCGGTATACCCGGAGGGGTGGCTTATTGGCTGTTTGCCAACATTTATTGGTCATACTTGCATTGATCGCCATTACTCTTGCGCATTTCGCGAACACCAGCGGTTGATCCCCGCAAGAGGGTGTTCTTTTCCGGAAAAGTGGTCGTACGTCCGACCCGTGAGCTCAGTTGGGCACTTATATGCTGGCAGAGTAGGAGTGGCATGAGCCTGAGGTCTGCGGACTGGCTAGATTGGGTATATTTGCTGTATTCATTTGTTGATGCATATCATTTACAGTAGCACTAGTGCAGTTGTACCTTGTTTCCCTTCTTTCATGGCTACTGTATTGTTATATATATCTATCTCCTGGTTATCGGTGTGTACGCTTGCCTTCGTCGGCTTGCGGTACCCACTGGGAGGAGGAGACATGTTTACATGTTCTCACTCCCCCCGCTTTGTTGATTTTTCAGGTGATCCAGCTAGTTCGAGTCGGGGCGAGACGTGAGGCACGTCATTTGCGATCCTAGAACTCCCGACCCGGTCATTGGTTTAGTTTTTCTTACTTGCACTTTGAATAAATAACTTTAGAAGTATGGTTCAGTTTTATTTACTCTTTGGACATGTGGTTTATTAACGTTTAATAAAGTACTTGTGATAACTTTTGCGAAACCCGTCTTCTACCCTTCGTGGTAGCTTTTCTTTAAAACGAAAGGATCTTTCTGTTGGTGATACGTTTGAATGATGGATGTGAATGAAATGAATGTGTTGTATATGTACTTGTGCGACGCCGTGCAGATACAGGGGAGATTCTGTCCGAGTGAACAGTGGACTCCCTGTATTTGTGGCGGGTCTGTCGTCTCTAGGGTCAAGATTGTCAATGTATTAATAAAAAGAAAAAAAAAATTTATCCTGTATTTTCCGCTGATCTTTTATAAACTCTAAATGGACCCCAGGGCGTGACAGATTAAGTGGTATCAGAGAATAAATGTACAACCATAATTTCATTCACGGAATGTTTTTAAAACAAATAAACTGAACCATTGGTTAGGTTGACCATAGAAAGACCTGCGATATATATAGTTGCGTGAGTGCGGGGTTGTGTGGGATTGAGTCCCGGTAAATTGGTCGAGATTTATTAACTCGAGGTTTATTGTTGTTTCGTTACCCCGTGTTTGTTTTGCAGTTGCGGTGCAGACTTGTGTCTCTACTGGGAGTGGTGGCGGATTACCAGTCAGATATCGAGTGGTAGGGTGATGTGCGCCTGGTAAAACCACTCGGGGAAAGATGTTGATATTGAGGTTCCAGGCAGTGGCATCTGCTGGGCCTTAGCTGACGGCTGAGCCGTGATTTCCTGGCCCCATTTTCCATGTAGAGCACAAGGTCCACTGCGGGTATCTCTATGGAGACGATACATTGTGCGGCTACCGTCGCAACCGTTTCTGGAGCTGTGTGAGTACAACTCGAGGATTGAAATGCAATCGCTTGGGCAACTGCTGTACGGATATTGTTTCTTAAGGCATTTGTATTGCGTGGGCTGCTAGTGTGCGGCCCGAGGTTTGTTTGCCGACCGCTCGTGCGGTTGTGGTATGAGTAGAGCTTCTTGAGCTTTAGCGGGTAGGACCGTGGTGCCTACCCCATCTCTCTATTCTCTAGTGGTGGCGTGAGTCACCGAGAGAAGAGCGAACCCAAGTATGGATAGTTGAAATAATTTAGTGATAGTTTATGGGGTTTTCCCCTTTCATCTGATAAGTTGTTAGATCGACCCCGATCTTTAGATTGATTGGAGTGTATCGAGGTTGTTATTGGATTCTTTATTGAGTTTCAGACAAGGTAGTGATTTTCGTGTGAGTATATGGGCGAGAATACGCCTAACTCATGAGACTGAAGTTTGTTCATGTTGCGAAGCGAGCTCAGAAGATCTTTCTCGCTTGAGTGATGTTTAGAAATCTTGTCAGTGGATTTGTCAGTACAGTCGTTTAGATCTCCTTATGATCTTTGCGCCTATTGGCGTAAGCCAGGATTGGTTTTGACTTAGCTTCAACGTCAGATTTTTATGGAGTACGCATAGTGTGAGGCAATCCCAACACCTAAAATCAGTGTGGTATGGGATGACACGTGGCGTATGTATGCTTATGGCATAGAGGATGATGCTCGATCGGATAATTGGAAAACCCTAAGGGTAAGTTGTGGTGTTGGATGAGGCTAAAAAAAAAAATCGAGTTGTTGTCACCTTTAGCTTGTGTAGTTGGCGACTCTATGTTGCAGATAGTTTCTTTTCCTATTGTTGGAGCCATAGAACACCTAGGGAGTTGGCTCATTGACTAGTCCAATCACGGTGATCGACTTTCGTAGTCGATATTGATTAGTGTCGTGGTGCACTCTTGTGCAGCATGGTGATATTGGACGATTTCGTGCTGGTGTCACTTCTCCAACATGGTGATGGAGATGGATCTACGGTATTTCGCTTTCCTTTTGGTAAATGCGTTGGCTGCAGACAACGTATTGTCAAAAGTTAGGACGAAATGCCCTACCCCTTTTGGGAGTATTTGGATTGGGATATTGTGTTTCCCGTGTAGACAACCTTTATGGATGATCTCATGCAAAGGTTAGAGCCGTGGTCATCACCGACCACGCAGTGTATTCTGAGTTAGCCCTGGGCAAGGTTATGTAAAGTGATGGTCTGGTTGTATACGAACCAGTAGCCAGGTTCGCATAGTTAAGGGATGTGTTAGGTAATGCGCTTCCAGTTGCAATATATATTGCATTGCTAGAAGATGTGAACTATGCTGGGCACATGGACGGAGCCTGGCCTTTGGCTCAGAAGTAGATACAGATGTTTGAATACAAGGTACATGACATGGTTAAACACAAATTTTATGGGAGCGGATTGCTTTTCTGGTCACTTGATGATTGATGCATCTGGGTCTCGTTGAGACATGTATCGAATATGATATGGAACATTGCATCGCTGGTCCCATGCGGATTTCAGCGACCGGGTTTCGTGGAGACAGAAGTTGAGCATCACTGATGGTTTTGATAGTAAGTAGCGATTCGCAACCCCGTTGCGGACATCCGTGGACCTTTATGTCGGATCACATGTACCTGGATGTAGGCTCACTTGTCGAGCTCAACTGATTAGGGTAGCCTTAGACCTTTTTGTCTAGGCGGACAGTTTAAATCTTAGACATAGGAGTGTCGGATACCGCAAGTGGGTATCGATGCTGAAGGTTTAACTTCGATCCGTTTGTATTACAAACTGGTGGGAGACTGTGGTCTCCGAGGGGAGTGTTATTGATGCAGGAGTTAGGACAACGATATGGTTTCACTCGTTGTGAGCAGGTTGACGTTGTTTGTAAGTTGGAGTGCGTCGTTTCGGACTCCGAAAACATACTCCAGACTTATGGTATTGTTCCGGGATTTTCCCGCATGAACCTTTGACGTAGTTGAGTTAGTTACTGCTACGTGAACCAGATTTAGGTGGACCTTGAGTTTATGAGTGAAGAATTGTTGTCCCGGTTTTGGAAGAGTGTACAACAAGCTTTGGGTACGAAGCTAAACTTCAATACGGCTTTCCATCCCCAGAGCGACAGACAGTCTGAGCGAGTTATTCAGACTCTTGAGGATATGCTATGTGCATGCGTCCTGGATTATGGTGATGGGTGGTTAAGTACCTGTCACTGGTGGAGTTTCGCCTATAACAACAGTCATCAGGCGAGCATTGGGATGTCATCGTATGAGACTTTATATGGGTGTCGATATCGATCCCCTATCAGTAAGGACGACATCGGAGAACGCCGCATAATCGGGCCGGACTTAGTGGTGGATGCAGAGACAAAGATTCGCATTGCTAGAGAGTGATTATTGACTACACAGAGTCAGCATAAGTGCTACGCCGACCATCGGCGTTGTGACCTGAAGTTTTAGGTTGGCGAGCATGTTCTGCTCAAGGTTTCACTGTCCAGAGGAATCAAACGGTTCGGTTTGAGGGGCAAGCTTAGCCCGAGATATATGGGACCGTTTGAGATCTGGGAGCGCGTTGGTCCGGTGGCATACAGATTGGCTCTACCTCCGAGTCTCGCCCAAGTACATGATGGCTTCCACGTGTCCATACTTCGAAAGTGTAGTTCTGATCCGTCCCACATCATCAGTCCGACGACTATCCAGCTTCGGGAGGATCTGACCTACGATGAGGCTCCGACGCGGATATTGGCACGCGAGGAGAAACAACTGCGGAATCGGAACATTCCGTAAGTGAATGTACAACGGACTAATCGTAAGGAGCGCGAAGCATTATGGGAGCTTGAATCGACTATGCGGAAACGTTATCCACAATTATTCGAGGGGTAAATATAATCAAGTTTCGGGGACGAAACTTCTTTTAAGGGGGGAATGATGTAAGGACTGAGATTTTTACTGCCTAATTTGACTCTTCGTTGACGATGTTTTTGTGTGTATTTTAATTACATAATCATTCGTCAAGTTTCGGGAGAAAATGATTTAAAATCAAAGAGTTACGCGATTTACGATATTCACTTAAGGTGAATAGTAACTCTGGTTTTTCGGAGAGGCCGATGATTATAGATGACTTTTGGAGTCTATCGGACTCCGTTCATAGTGGTCCAATAGCTCATTTTCAACTGTCGGACTATTCTGGACTCAATGACGCAAACAGATTTTGGATTTGATACACGGTTTTCGAGAAAACTGGACCTTGTCGAAAAATAGACTTTTATTCTTTATTGTGTTGACTATGCAAAGCTTATCGAAGCTCCGCTTTGCGTGTGAACCCTCAGATAGGGACCTATCGTGTGAAAGAAAGTTGGTGACGATGAACTTTGGTCACGAGTTCGCCAATCGGGAGGATTTAAAAAGTGATTATCGACAAGTAAGCAATTGATGTATGGATGAATCGGAAAGAGGATGAGTTCGTCGCGAATCGACAGCCTTATCGAATGAAACAAAATCGCGAGTTCGATGTCTCGGCAGTGCCGAATGCGCTGGCGCTATCCGTTCAGAAATCTGACGGACGGATCGCAAGATGTAATGCGGTTACCGAGGGAAGGTCAAAAGGTTAATCTTGATGTTCCGCGAAAAGTTACAGTATTTTATGTACCGAATCGCGTGAGACTTTTCGTGGTGGTGCCTACGCGCAAAATGCACGTGCTGTGAGGGACTCAGTAATAAATACTGACTTTTGGTGGACTTATATGTAAGTTGGCACATGTATACATATAGGCCTCTAGGGTTTCTCACTTGTTAACCCTAACCCTAGCTGCTAACTACCCCCCAGCCGACCCTGACCACCTCCCCTCCTCCTGCTCTATCCCTGCACGCAGCCGCCGCCGCCGGCGACCCAGATCCGGCCGGCCAAGGACTGCAGCACCACCCTCACCTTCCCTCACCATCATCACCACCATCACCATCTCTCTCCCCCTCTCCGTCAAGGACCAACCAGGGTGGCCCTCACCCTCGAGTTCCCTCTCTCCGACGTCGCCCTGACCCTCCGACGCGCCGCTCCGCCGCCTCCGGCAACCCCCGGCGCCACTGCGGCCTCTGCAGCCTTGGCCGGAGCCGCAGGGACCTGTGCGGGCTGGTGGTGACATAGACCACCAGCCGCAGCCTCCCCTGACCCCCTGTGATCTCTCTCGGCTCCCCGGCATCGCCGCACCCGATCCCTGGCGTCGCCGTCGCCGCCGATCGTGCCGAGCGCCGCCGCGGCCGATTTGAGCCTGAGAGCTTGCGGGCGGCCGTGCGACTTGACGCGCCGCCGCCGCTGCTCCGGCCGGCCTTCCCTTCCTCCCTCGTGACCCCGGAGGGACCCCCGTCACCGTCCGGCGCCGCCCTGCCGCTGCCGCCGCCGCTGAGACTAACCCGAGCTCACCCGGGTTTGTGCGGGCTAGGGCACCACCGCCCGCCGCAACTGCCGCCTCCCACCGCCGGCTGATGCGAGCCCCGGCCGTCCCCCGCCGGCCGCACCTGCCTCCCACCGGCGCACCCGCCGTCGTCGCCGCCGTCGGCCGGAGCAACACATTGCTCTCGGGTTCAGCCCGAGATGGGGCTGTTTTGGACAGCATCACTGTTCCGGCAATCCGAGCACAACCTTCCTAAGGTGCTGACTACCTCCGTGCTCACATGTTTTGTAATTATCGAGGCCTGAAACAGCAAGTTATTGATCGTCGCTCCCGGACCGCCTTTCCGGTTGAGGTTCTGGTTGTTCCTGTGCACTCCTCGGTCGTTCTCTGTGCTCCGGACAGTGAGCACAGCCTCGAACTTGTCGATACCTAGCAGGGTGTGTCTCGGCGAGCCTCGATTATGCTCGGATCGAGGTATCGACCCATAAACTCCGTAAAACGCATGTTATATTGCAATTAGATGCATGTTTAGGGACTTTTGGGCAATTTAGCTGCTGTGGACAGCGTGTTCACGCTATGCGTGACCTGTGGACTGATTGTCCAAGGTCCGCTGTCCTTCGTTTGTCCGAAGATGGGTTTTCAGAGCGTTTCCCGAAGAAATCCGTTGGCGAAACGTGGTTTTCGGCTCGAAAACTTCCGACACAATGTGTTTGACTTGTGGGCTGCCGCTGAGCCTTATTGGCTGGTTGTCTCGGCCGTCTCGTGTATTCGGAGATGCCCGGTGAGCGGCAGTGGGTTCCGGTGTCGAAATCGACACTTACGGGAACCCGGATCGGAACGATTGTCCGACGATGATCGTTCCGATGTTCGATCTTGTGCTTGCTGCCCGAACACCCAAAGGGATGTGTTTTGGGGCAGTGGTTGACTCGTGGCATGAGTCGGTGAGTTTCGGGACACTCCGTGAGTCCCGGCGGAGTCCCGGTATGATTTTGGGACTTCCGGCGAGTTACAGTAATCAGCTTTGGGAAACCGATCCCCGTGGGATCGTGTGTGGGCTTGTGAGTTAGCATTTCTTATATGTGGGTTAGATACTAACCCGGTGGACCCTCCGTAGGTCCGGTTGACGATCCTCCACAGTCGGGAGACAGACGCGATATTCGCACAGGTGGGTACTTCGATCCGAAGTTGGTTTAGTGGTGCATGCTCGGTGACGTTCCTTCCACTCTCCCCTTTTATATTTCGTATACATATATGCCTGTGATAGTGAGCTAGCACCTTATGATCTCTACTTGCATTCTTTTCTTGTTCTAGCAGTAGAGTAGATATGATTATATCTGTATCTGAGATGATGTTCTCGTGACCTTCTTGGTCAGTTTTCTTGACACGGTTGTCTGATGACCTATACGGTCGGTATACCCGGAGGGGTGGATTATTGGCTGTTTGCCAACATTTATTGGTCATACTTGCATTGATCGCCATTACTCTTGCGCATTTCGCGAACACCAGCTGTTGATCCCCGCAAGAGGGTGTTCTTTTCCGGAAAAGTGGTCGTACGTCCGACCCGTGAGCTCAGTTGGGCACTTATATGCTGGCAGAGTAGGAGTGGCATGAGCCTGAGGTCTGCGGACTGGCTAGATTGGGTATATTTGCTGTATTCATTTGTTGATGCATATCATTTACAGTAGCACTAGTGCAGTTGTACCTTGTTTCCCTTCTTTCATGGCTACTGTATTGTTATATCTATCTATCTCCTGCTTATCGGTGTGTACGCTTGCCTTCGTCGGCTTGCGGTACCCACTGGGAGGAGGAGACATGTTTACATGTTCTCACTCCCCCCGCTTTGTTGATTTTTCAGGTGATCCAGCTAGTTCGAGTCGGGGCGAGACGTGAGGCACGTCATTTGCGATCCTAGAACTCCCGACCCGGTCATTGGTTTAGTTTTTCTTACTTGCACTTTGAATAAATAACTTTAGAAGTATGGTTCAATTTTATTTACTCTTTGGACATGTGGTTTATTAACGTTTAATAAAGTACTTGTGATAACTTTTGCGAAACCCGTCTTCTACCCTTCGTGGTAGCTTTTTTTTAAAACGAAAGGATCTTTCTGTTGGTGATACGTTTGAATGATGGATGTGAATGAAATGAATGTGTTGTATATGTACTTGTGCGACGCCGTGCAGATACAGGGGAGGTTCTGTCCGAGTGAACAGTGGACTCCCTGTATTTGTGGCGGGTCTGTCGTCTCTGGGGTCAAGATTGTCAATGTATTAATAAAAAGAAAAAAAAAATTTATCCTGTATTTTTCGCTGATCTTTTATAAACTCTAAATGGACCCCAGGGCGTGACACGATATGGTGCGTTTGCTCGTTTAATGGTATAGTAGAGTCCAAATCAACTAAGTTTTTGTTAGAAAATTTTTTAAACTACTTAAACAAGATCTAGACTATAGATCTTAAATACAAAAATTGTATCATCACTTTTTGAAAAATATTCATTTTCAGTCATTCATTTTTTGTTCACTTGATGGAAAAGAGAATAATATCGAAAAAGCTTGAATATTTATTTCGAGATAGTTTAAATGGTTTAGATCATGTTTAACAGTGCCAATCGTCAAGTTGGAAGCTTATCATCGAAAACAAATCGATAGTAAACCGAGCCGTTTACTACCAATAGTATTATAGCAAAACTCTCTCTCTCTCTATATATATATATATATATATATATATATATATATATATATATATATATATATATATATATATATATATTGTGAGAATTCGAATTTATTTTTGGAATATGAATTTGAATTCAGTATTTTCCCTCCCTCTACCTTGTATTAGTATTTGTATATGTATATATATATATGTATAGGTGTATATATATATGTATATATGTTGTATTTTGTGTTTTTATTGGATTTTGAATCTTGTTGGCGGAGAGAGGATGGTTTATGACGCAATTTGGAGTTTGTTTCTGACGATCCAAAATGATAGATTCGATGTCTCAGCAGTGTTGAACGCGATGGCGTGATCCGTTCCGACATGCGATGGAAGGATCGAGAGATATCGCGTGTTCTTCGCTGAGAGGTCGTAATGTACATTTTATTGTTTCGCGATCTGGACCCTGTTTCACGCACCGTTTTGCGTGAGATCGAATGTGGAGGGGTGTCTGGGCATTTTGTGCTTGCTGTGAGGGACTCGGGGCTAATTTGCATTGTTTCGAGGGTCTTTTTGCAAATTGGCTTGAGGGTATATGCTTGTGTGTGTGTGAGTGGAGAGAGAGAGAGGTTTTTTGTTGTTCTCTTCTCCCTCAGCTCCCCAGCAGGAGCCATCCCTCTCCTCAGCTCCCCTGCCCTTCCTTCTGAGCGCCGCCGACCACCGCCGACCTCCCCGGCCGGCGGGGGAACTCCGGCAACCTCCTCTTCTCCCTTTTCTTCTTCTTTTCTTCTTCTTTTCTTCTTCTTTTCTTCTTCTTCTTCATCCTTCTTCCCTGCTGTGTGCACCCAGGGTGAACCCATGCCTGAGGTCACCCTGAGGTGGCACAGCTGTCGGTGACCCGCTTCGCCGTCGGGAGCCGCCGCCGAGCACCGCCGCGCCGCAGCTGGCTGCTGCTGGGAGTGCGGGCAGTGAGCTGGTGATACGAGCTGCCGCTGCCTCCCGCCGCCGCAGCGGCCTCCCGCCGGCCTTAGGAGGGCCACCGCGGCCGTCGCCTCCTTCCCCGGCCGCCCCCGTGCCGCTGGTGCGCTGCCACGCCGCCTGCGGCTCCTGCATGCAACTTGCGGGCAGGAGCAGCTGCAGGTCGCGCCCTGCCGCCTCCCGCCGCCTCAGAGGGTGCGCGCCGCCACCCTCTGGACCACCGCCGCCGGTCCACCTCTTCCCTGCCGCCGCCGTGCTGCCGGAGCGCCGCCGCAGCCGCCGTTGTCACCGCTTGAGCTTCTAGGGCACCCGCGGCCGAGAGCTTCCGGCCGCCGCCGCCGTTGCCCTGAGTTGTCGCGGTCGCCCCCTACCCGACGTCCAGCGACCTCCTCTTGCCGGTGCTCGCGTCACCGCCAGCCGCCGTCGCCGTTTGTTGCCGGTGCCGCCGTGCCCTAGCCGCCGCCGCCGCCGCCGCTTCCTGCCGCCGGTTGAGGTGAGCTTCCCCTTCCTCACCTCCCCCGCGTTCAACCCTGGCCGTCGCGCGCGCTGCATGCCAGCCGGCAGCCGGCCGGAGCAAGCTGCTCCGGCCAGGGTGCTATTTGGCTTGGTTTTGGCCGCATGCTTCGTGTTGGGCTCCCTGTTGCCTCCCGAAGCTCGGGAATATGAGCACGATGATCGCGGCGACGCGCTGATCACCATGCTCACCTTAGTTTTCTATTTTGGCGCGTCGTTTCGCTGTTTGGTCCTTGTCGGCCTTATTATCGCTTGATTGGCACTATTTTTATGGGTTGTTTGTGCTTGCGACTGTCCCTATCGCAGTGGGGCTGTGAGCACGGCCTCCGTTACGTCGTTACCTATCCGCTGGTGCTTGCGGAAGGTCGTGCAGACGAACGGAGTGCTCGAACAGCCTTATTTATGCTTACTTTTGTGTATATGTTGCTTGTTTTAGGGACTTTGGTGATTGTGGCAGCGTTGCGATGCTGCGGGCAGCAAGGGCATGACCCTTGAGGCCCTGTGGATTGGTTGTCCAACCCCTTCGCCCTTCGCGGAGATCCGAATTTATTTCCGATGCATTTTCCGATGAAATAGTCGGCGAAACACGTGTTTTTAGTCGTGCGACTCACTTGCTGGTTTTGCGAGTGACTTGGCTTCGTCGTTTAGCCCCGTTGGCTGTTCCTCATCGCTGTCCCAAAGTTTCGAGGACATCGGATGAGTGACGAAGGGTTTCGATGCCAAATCGGCATTTTTCGAGAACCCGGGAAGCCGTTTCGGGTGTGTTTGTGTTTGTGGCACCCCGAGCTTGTGCTCGCTGTCCTGTCACCTTGTTTTGGTGTGTTTGGGGACAGCGGAGGACTTGGTTTGGCTGTTGGTACCCCTCTGGGGCTTAGTGTGGTTTCGGGATCGTCCCGGTGGGTTTTCCGGACGATCCGTCGGTTTCGGGATGTGAGCGCTATGTGTTTAGTGTCGACTTGGTGGACCTTGACCTTGTGAGTCTTTCGTAGGTCCTGTCGTGATTCCCGAGAGCCGTCGGTGTTAGGCTCTACGTTTCGACAGGTGGGTACTTCGATTCGGAGTCGGTTCAGTGGACTACGGTGATACCTTTCTATCCCTTCTCTTGCATTTCGTTATTAGTTCACTTAACTCCTGTTGACTCTACTTATGTGTGCTTGCCTTAGTAGAGTAGTTGTTGGTTGCATGATTATTGAGAGGACCTGGTTGGTCGGTGGTGATCGCCTGCTGTTTTGGTGACCCTGATTTACCCGTATTCTGTTGCTATTCTCGGCTGATCGCCGTTCTGTGGATTGAACATATCGCATGGATCGTCACAGCTCTTCTAGCACTTCACGTACACCAGCGGTTTGGCCACCGCTTGGGGTGTTCTTTTTCGGAAAAGGGTCGCGCGCATCCGACCCGTGAGCCTCTTGGCACGTGCATCTGCGAAGGTTATGTGCGGACAGTTGAGCGTGTGGTGACAGTGCCAGGGATCCGTCCCTATGGCCTGGTGGAGATTGGGTCTCTTTATCTATCTACCGTTGGTGCATATACTAATTGCTTACAGTAGCATAGTTGTTCTGTTGTATGTCAGCATCATTCTTATTTGTGCTACTGTTTACCTTATCTATCTATTTGTTGACCCTCGTGCCGGTGTGTACACCTTGCCTTCGTCGGCTTGCGGTACCCACTGGGAGGGGAGACATGTTTACATGTTCTCACCCCCCGCCATCGTTGTTGTTTTCAGGTGAGCAGGGTGGTGGGAGTCGGGATGCAGCGAGGCACGCCTAGTTAGTGGTACTAGAGGTCTTGACTTGTGAGGCTCCCCCCTCCAAATTTTGGTTATCACCCTTATCCTATTACTTACTAGTAATAGGATAAGGCTCCCCCCGCCTGGATGTGGTTCAGTTACATTTTGGATGTTCTGTCTTGCATGCTTAGATCTTGTGGATTTGGTTTAGTATTCATGAGTGGATTGCATGCTTAGACTTTTGGATGACTTTGCTGTTAGATCTTTCATTATGGCTTTATATCGCATATCTTGGATTTCTACCCATCGTGGTAGCGTTTTCAAATAAAGGTTTCCCTGTGGCGTGGTAGCGTTTTCAAATAAAGGTTTTCCTGTGGAAAACGATTTTCAAATGGATTTTCGATCGATCGACTTTTGGGATTTCAAAAGAAAGTTCTCGTGTGGAGAACGATTTTCAAAGAATTTTAAATGATTGAAATTAGGGTTTCAAAGAAAGCTTCTGGGTAGGGAGCAGTTTTCTAGAATGATCTGTTGTTTGTGCATCGCATCATCCTTTACCTAAGGACTTGCTTAGATTCATACAGGTTTAAGGACTGGTAGCTGTATGAACCTTATTGTGTTGTTGTGGTTTGTGTGATGAATGAATGGTGGTTGTGATCCTGTTGTTTGTTATGTACGCCGTGCAAATACAGGGGAGGCTCTGTCCGTGTGGATAGTGGGCCCTGTATTTGTGGTGGGTCTGTACGTGACGCGGACTAGGCTTTCAAAAAAAAAATTTGGCACGTATTTCCGCTTCTAAAACTAGCCCGGGGCGTGACATATATATATATATATATATATATATATATATATATATATATATATATATATATATATATATATATTATGATACAAATCATAATCTCTCTCTGTCATATGGCATAATCCAAGACCAATATATATATATATATATATATATATATATATATATATATATATATATATATATATATATATATATATATTATGATACAAATCATAATCTCTCTCTGTCATATGGCATAATCCAAGACCAATATATAGAGAGTGAAAAGGAGTGAAAAGTCTCTTCACGCATAAAGAGAAGTGCATTTTCATTCAAATTCAAATAACTACATTTAATATGAAACATTGTGTCCTTTCATAAATAATTAATATTTTGAATTAATTAATTAAATGTTCTGACAATTGCTCTTTGGTGGGACATGTAACCTATCAACATAAACCAAGTTTATTCTATTACCCTAAACATGTATGGACAAAAATAAACAAATATAGAAAATCAAACAAGCTTTTAGAAGTTGAATCAGTTCTTTTTATTAATGAAAAATCTCCTTTGGGAATAAGTTATGTTTCTCTTTTTTGTGTTTTTTAAATTCAAATTGTATGTAATTGAGTGCGTTGTTGGATGAACTTCTCTTTTCTTTCTATTGTCAATTAGCTTTGCAAACTCATCTTCCTTTGAGCTACTTGCTATTTGGTTTTTGTGCGAAGCAAACCCCTTATGTAAAGATAACAAAAACTCTTGCATCTTCCAGCAAATTAAGTCCACACGGAGTTTGAGGTCGAAAAAATACAGAAGCGTAAGCCAATATAAACTTTAAATGTTGCTAACTCAATAAGATATTATCCTACTCACAGTATGTCGGTGTATCGAAGGTCAATAGAAATCAAGGAAGGTACTGTTTGTAGCCTCTAATTGTCCCTCGATTAACCTAGAGTGACCGCGCCTATTGGGTTGACTGTCTCAGAATCTATTGACCACCAAAATCTGAAGGCAATCTATCTATACCTGCACTGGTCGACCACGGATGCATAGTCGGTCGACCGCATGCAGTATCCAGAATACCAGAAACAAGCTCAAATCACGCCAAAAGAAAAAATTACAAATTACAAAAATGCCTTTAAAGAGAAGAACATATAGAAGGGTCGACATGCAAGTGATCTACAGACAGTTTGAAGCACGGATGAGGATTGGGTCGCCTTTCACGCTCCACACATCGAAAGATGGGCTAAGAGATTACAAAATATTTTCGATCAGCTTCCGGTTGTATGATCTGATACAAGCGTGTCACGCCCCGCCGTCCCTTCCCCAAATAGGTGGAAGGAGCCCCGCACGGGCGCGTGCGCCAGACCCGCCGAACGGACAGAATTTTTTCTATCCGCCCAAGGCGTCACAATCAGTACAATTCAAAACATTCCAAACAGGAATAGAATTCATACACAGATTGTATAAGGAAAGCATCATAAACATAATTAATTATGCTATTACAAGCATTCATCTCATTCAATTACATTTACATTTTTCTTTCCAAATACAATTAAATTGTTATTACAATTTTTTCTTTTCTTTTCTATACCCTTAAGCTAAGCTGATCTAGGGTAAATCTATCTCTGGTCACAATGGCAGGACGCTAACTATCGTGTTACGTCCTTTCCTCACGCCGCCGCGCCGCTCACGTGTGGACCTGAAAAACATGAGGGTGAGAACTATAAACATAGTTCCCAGTGGGTACGGCCACCCAAGGGAAGAGCTCGACCCATCAGGTCCAAAGGAGGCAACATAAGCAGGTTAGTATACAACATATAAATATATATACCATATGCAATACTGAAACATCATGCTTATGCCTCAAATAAATGCGATAATGAAAATCATGTAAGTAGATCTACCTTTTCTACTTTCTATTTCACTATCCATCTCATTTCCAATCCGCCCCTAAGGTTTCTCTTACCTTAGCCGAGCTAACCACCCGACTCACTATTGAGTCAATCATTAGCGGACTACCGCTCCTTGTCCAGGCCTGAGGAGAGGAACGTGTCACATGCACCTCAACCTTAAATCCACTCGACTATAGGTCATCCGTCGGGCGAGGAATACCACACATACCCTCGACCATAAGTCGCTTACCGAGCGAGGAGAACCACAACATGCCCATAATCCTGTACTGCCGAGCGAGGAGAACCAACATACCCGCAGTCGTGTTTCACTTGCCGGGCAAGGAGAACCAACATACCCGCAAGTATGATTCACTTACCGGGCGAGGAGAATCAACATACCCGTAAAGATAAGTCTAGGGATTCCGGAATCCACTTCCCAAGTCTTAAGGGTTCACATTTACCCTATGTTGTCAACCTCTCTAGGTTTTCTTACTTTTCATGTCCATGTGGTCTTCCTACCACTATGTTTCATAATCTAGGTTTAACAACACTAGGTCCTATGTCTTTTCCACCTAGGTTCACTCAACTCTAGGTTCAATGACATTCCAATCCAAGTGGTCATCCTACCATAATATTTTTCAACCTATGTTCAATGACACTAGGTTCAATACCCAATCATATTCTTTCTTATCCTAGTTGTCCATACCTAGGATTCATGATTCATGACATCTAGTCCGTGTTGAGTTCACTAATGTCCCTAGTAAAATTCAACCTATGTCCAATGTCCACACCTAGGCATACATATATATATATACATGTTTATATATCTCACATGCCCACTATTCTTGTCCAATGATGGCTAATTTCTCTAGTAAACATATGATTCATACATTCATATTTACCAATTAACCTACTATTATATGCATCAAGTAAACAAATATTAAATTTTACTCTTTGGCATGGAAGTGACCTAATCACTTCGGTGAAGCACAACCCACCTTGTGGTACCCCCAATTACTTGTAAACACTTGCAATTGGGCCAAACTCTTGGATCTCAAAGCTTGCTCCCAAGCTTTTCTTGTCCTATACAAGAGATCCATTCGTTACCATTTTCGAACCCCTAAATAATTTTTTCTCTTAAAATTAAGTTGCCCCACTTGATTTCCTAACCCTCAATTAGGGTTTTAAAGGGTTAAAATATTTTTAAAAATCCTCCATAAGAAAATTCCTCTTTCAACCTAGGATTTTTCAAAAATAATGGCAAAACTCAAAAATCATATGCTAATCCCTACAATTTGTAGTCTAGATTAGCCAAGGAGTCTCCAAAATCTCATTTCTTAGCCCAAATCCGAAATCCTAACTACCAAATCCAAGAACTCACCTCGGATCCGCGAGCTCACCAAACCACCACGCGTGCACGAGCTCGATTCTCCACTTCTCCGAGCTTCCCAAGCTCAATCTCTACCAAACCTCCAAGTTTGGAGAAGAAGAAGAAGAAGAGAAGAGTGAGAGAGAGGAGCTTCTCTCATTCCCTTTCTTTCCATGTGTGTGAGTGTGTGGGTGTTCAGCAGAGAAAATGGGAGAGGGCTCCCCTTATATAAGCCCCCCACTGAAATTACCAATTTACCCCTCAAAATCTATATTCTGCATAACTGCGTACCGGTACTCGGGTTCGTATACCGATACTCGGCATCCAGTTCCGGTACCCCGAATCCAGTTCCTCAAAACCCGAACGTTGGATTCTCAAATTTTCTATTACGTACCGGTACCCAGTTTCCAGTACCGGTACTCAGTACAAATTCAGTACCGGTACCCAACTTTGGTTCCTCAAAATCCGAGAGCTAATTCCTCACATTTTGTATTGCGTACCGGTACCCAGTTTTTCAGTACCGGTACTCAATACAAAATCTGCAGCTTTAACATGTTTGACTTTTTGGAGTCCGTTTTTGCGTTCGTTTTGCGCCGAAAACACTCGAATACTCCCCAAACCTCGTCAAAACTATTTAAATAGTCTTTTGGCTACTTTCCACTAGAACTCCACAATTGTAGAAGTTCGGTACACTACAAAGCGGCCTCTATTTATATGCAATAGTATTGGACAATAACGAGGAGATGGATATCTCGTCCAGTACAGCATCCTTCGGTGACTTTCCAGCCTCGTGGGAAGATCGAGAGAGCATTGATACTATAATTTTTATATAAATTTTATTTTTATTTTTAAATTTAATATAAATAGAAAATAATAAGTTTATGTCTAAAATATAGGTCGACATATTACGACAGACGAACTACAGCATCATGCAGTTAGTTGATGATCCTCTTGAGACTTCTACGATGTTAGAGACTCTGACAGACAGCTGTTCGCATATTGAGATGGTACTGAAAAATGTACCTACTCTACCTATTGTCAGAGATTCAGGGGGTCGAGATCATGCTCACGCATTGACATCGGGCCATCAGATGCGAAGTTCTCCACCTCCGATACAGTCTCCGTCGACATTGAATCATCAGGTGCGACGGTCTCCATCTCCTACTCGGTCTTCTTCGACATCGGGCCATCAAGTGCCATAATCTCTATCTCCAATTTAGGCTCCCTCGACATTTCCTTCCACATCAGAGTCGCTACCGCCACTAGTGTCGTGAATGTATTTTACTTCCATGTATTCTCGTCGTCGTGACTCGTCATCATCACAGCACCTATCAGCATCTATACCGGCCGCTATCGAGGGTGACAGACCAGTGCCACATGAGACCCAGGCAATTCTTTGAGCGTCATGAGGGCATCATCATTGAGGTTCTCGATCAAATAGCAGGCATTGAGTCACTTGATGACATACTCGCTATTGAGCTCGATGTTGATCATGGGTGTGGACGCGAGCATAGGCTTGCACGCGGGCGTGGCCGAGGACATCGAGGGAGAGGAAGAGCTCGATGTTGACATTTGTGATGTTTGGATCGAAGATGTTGTATAATATGTATCATATTATGTAAGATAGGGGGTGCCTTAGGATCTATCTAGAGTATATCAATCACTTAGAGGGGGGTGAATAGGTGTATAAACAAAAATCACAAATCTCAATGCGATAAAGTAATGCGAAAAATAAAATCAGCACACCGAGATTTACGTGGAAAACTCCACCTTGGAGAAAAACCCACGGGACCAACACGCGAAAAAACAATCCACTAAGAGTAAAGAATTACAAGGTGATTACCGACTCCACGGACTTAACCTCTCCCTTCTCTTCAGCAGATCACGCGCACCAACGGGTTGTCCACGCTCCACGTCCGAATCCACGAACGCCACGCCTCGAATCCACGAGACGCCCAACTTCGAATCCACGAAGCCTTCAACACGTCGAATCCACGACGCTAACTCGAATCCACGAGCACACTCCATCCGGAGCAAGAACAATAAAAATGATGGTGGTTTATTGCTTAGAATATCATTGAAGATCTGTGGGAATATTCTCTAAGCAATTCTCAAATTGATTCTAAAAGAATATTAGGAATTAGGGCACCATGAATCAATTTGAGAGAAGCTTGATGTAGAAGATGAGGAAAACGGTTACCTACAAGCTTCTAGGATTTCTAAAAGATAATTTATGCTTAAACACGTTTTAGAGACACCCCCACATCTTATTTATAGGTTTAGAAGCAATCCGAAATAGATTAGGATTGAAAACAGTTTTTTAGAAAGGTTTGGAAACAATCCAATTTCGACTAGGATTGAAAATAGATTTTAAAACGATTTGGAATCAAATAAGGATTGCAAAAATAATTTTAAGAAATCTACCATCTTATTTTTAGGTTTGGGAGACATTAGAATCAGAGTAGGATTGAAAAAATAACTTTCCAAAAATTCGCGACGGGTCGGGGTCCGGACCTTGGATTGCAGGGTCCGGACTCTGAAACATTTCAGCTTTTCATTGTCCGGACCGCAGCCATCAGGGTCCGGACCCGCTCTGCGAAACAGCCTGGGGTCCGGACCTCAGCTCTCAAGGTCCGGACCTCCGCCCTCAGGGTCCGGACCTCATCCCTCAGGGTCCGGACCCTCCCTGCGTGACAGCCAGGGAGGCGTACGGGTTCCGGACCTCACCTCAAGGTCCGGATCCTGAAAGTTGAAAATCTTATTTTTTATATTTTAAATCAATTTTTATCTATTCTAATGTCTTCCAAACACTTGTAAATGTTTATAAATCATCATCAAGATTATTTAAACTTACCAAGCATCGTGAATTCAAACGTTGAGTCTTCGAGTCTTCAATCTTCGTCTTTTCTTCTTTGAACCTTCAAGACTCCGACTCACTTCACGAAATATGCCAATATAAAATCCGTAACATATTATATACTTCTTTTTTAGTTAATATTCTTTAAAAAATTTGTATTATTGAAATTCTGGTGTTGTCGAAATTTTTTTTGCTGATATTCTTATCAAAAGTCCTGTGTTGTTGAAAATCTATGTTATTGAAATTTTTATTATTGTGAAACTTATTACTGTTGGAATTTTAGTGTTAAAATTTTTGCTGTTGTGAAAATTGTTGTTGCTGACTTGCGAAGAATTTTGTTGTTAAGTAGTGAAAATTGTTGTTATTAGGATTTTTGGGGTTACAATTAAAGACTTAGGATTTTTGGGGTTACAGTTACAGATAGTGAGTGGTGAACGATTCACCGTCTTCATGAAGATGGTGAATCATTCACCGTATTTTTTGTTTACGTACACATTGGTGGAAACATCTTAAAAGTGGTGAATTATTCACCGTCTTCAAGAAGGCGGTGAACGATTCACCTTCTTAGTAGGAATTTACAAAGACGGTGAATCGTTCACTGTCTTCTTGAAGGCGATGAACACTTCACCACTTTTGGTTGAAAAATCCACTATTGCGCTAAGTTATCAAAAGAAGCGTTATTTCATCAAATAATTTTTTTCATATGGTTGTTTAGCCAATTACAAAATTTTGTAGGGTAATTTGGGGAAAAAAAAGTTTGCTTAAATTGGTAAGAAAATATATTCAGATGATTTTAAAAGTAAAGAATAAATAGTAACAAACAAAAATTTATTTTCCTTTTGAAATTTAATTGTTATTTAAGGAAAAAAATTCTCATACAATCGTGCTCTAATTTGTCTTGTAAATATTTACGAAGAGTGAAGAGCCTCTATAGTATACTGGATTTTTAATATAGAAGCAAGTATAAATAAAAATAGTATGAAATACTATTTTTATTGGACTTAGAGGAGTATAAGATAATTCTAAAATGATTTGTGGTGAAAGTGGAATAGAAAAGAAGATTTGAAATTTTTATAAGGAACGGGGCTTATATTGCAGCTGAAAAATTGACAGTGGCAAAAAATGTCGAAAATTTGGAAATTTGTCGAAATTATTTTTCTGATGCTAAATTTAAAGTTTCATGTCATTTAGATGCCCGAGCAGTGAAAACGGAGCCTGACTGCAATCTGTTAAAAATTTTAGTCGGTAGAGCTTTCGGTGACCTAAAATGATTCAAAACTTAAAAAGTAAGATTACGTCCTTCTGATTAACTTTATTTGAGTTTGCCTATCAAATTTGAGCACAAACGAATATTCAGAAGAGCCCCAATTAGACGTATCAGATCAGAATTGGACTAAAGTGAGAAATTTGAATAGTTAGGGACCTTTTAGCATATTGTTACCTTAGTGGAAATCCACTAAGTTGCCAGGGAAGCCTCTTGAAGCTTCCCTCCACCTTCAACCTGCTACGTAGAGAGAGAGATGGAAAGGAAAAGAAAGGGAAAAGAGAAGAAGAAGAAGAAAAATAAAGAGGAGATTTCTTGGGTAATTTGACGAGCCGGTCGAGCCTTCGCGCGCGTTGGATTTTTCCGGCGCTTCGATTGCCAGGTTAGCATGTTATTAGTATAATTTTCAAGTCGAATTTTAGTGGATTCTTGACAGTGGATGTTAGGAGAGGTGGTTTTAATGGATTTTCATTGACATTGAAGCTTAGAATTGGATCTCTATGTGATTTAGGTGGCGAATTTTCATGAAATTTTGCCGAGGGATTTTTTCGAGGTTTAAGAGTGTTGTGGCAGCCGTATGGATAGGGAGAGTAGCAGTGAGCACCTCACCACTTCGACAATTGTTCATCACCTTGGATTCGCACGCTAGGTGGGTTCCGAGTCGCCGAAAACAGCGAACTTCCTTCTAAGTCTATTTGTAGGCATATGGATATACAATTTATATGTTGATAGAGGGAGATGATAGCATAAAATTGAGTATAAGAATTGTAATTCTAATATGATTGTATGTGTCGCGCCTCGGGGCCTCTTTAGTAAAGCTTTTTCGAAGAAAAGACCAGTTCGAAAGTAAAGCCAGCGGAAAATGCCTTTTTATTATATTTTTTTTGAAATACAAACTTGCTACGGGACAGAACAGACCCGCCACAAATACAGATTTCCCCTGTCCATCAGGACATAGTCTTCCCTGTATTTGTACGGCGTACCACTACAAGAGTTGTTGCAATACTAACATTCAATCACACATACAGCACACACAATGCAGATGCTCACGATAATCAATCAGCTTGCAATCCTTGAGATGATGCATGCTCTAAGCACTCCTTAGGCGAAGGATGATGCAAATGCACATTACAACAGTCAATTCTATCTTTTGCAAGTGTTTCCCACCCGGAAACTTCATTTTAAAATACTAAGAATCGATAAAGCCTTAAAGTCATTTGAAAACAGTCTCCCACACGGAAACTCATTTTTTTAAAATGCCGACTACCTCGAGGGGTAGAAAACCACATACGATGAAACAAAAATACCATATCACCAGCAATCCCAAAAGAATTGCCATTTCAAATACTTGTAACTAAAAGATCATCCACAACAAGAATTATTCATAAATCGACAATCAAGTAAACAGAAAACTGAACCACAATTTCTAATTTATTAACAATAAATGAAACGGGTCAAGTCGAGATAACCAGAACCGATGTAGACAGGTCGGAACCTCTAGAGCTCGCTAGCTACCGCACCTCACGCACCGTCCCAACTCCCACTACCGAGGTCACCTGAAAAGAGAGGGGTGAGAAACCAACAAGGTTCTCCCAGTGGGTACCGCAAGCCGACGAAGGCGAGTGTACTCACTGGCGAGAGAAGTACAACAGAGATAGATAGATACTCATGTACAGTAGCGGATAAAGAAGTAAAGGTATGAACAATAATAATCACCTACCACTACTGTAAGCAATAAATATATACATCGACTGTATAAAAACTGATATCCAAACATCTTGCCATGTAGATCTAAAGACCGCAGGCAGTGCCACAGTATGCTCACCCACCGGCACAAAACCCTAGCTAGCACCTTGCAGGGGCTCACGGGTCGAGAAGACGACCACTTTTTTGAAAAAGAACATCCACACGATGGCCAAACCGCTGGTGTACGTGACATGCTACATGAGCTGTGACGATCGATGCAAAATGCTCAATGGTCAACAAGATGGCAAAAAGTCGAGAGTAAGTCAAATACCAACACCTGTCCAAACTAGATCACCAGATCGGCGAACCGACCAACACCGATCAACACCGACCAATCAGGTCCCACAGATAGAGATCATGCAATAATCCAACACCACTCTACTACTAATATGAAAGAGCGGAAGTAGAGTAAATAGACCGGAAGTCTAGTGGTGAAATGCTCATCAATAGTATGCAAAAACAACAGGAAAAGGGTAAGGGAAGGACATCACCGAGCTAGCACCACTGTACCGACTCCGGATCGAAGTACCGACCTGTAATCGTAGCGGCGTCTAACACTCAAGGCGAGCTGGGACGTCGACTGGACCTACGAAAGACCCACCAAGTCAAGATCCACTAAGTCGACTCCAAAGCACTCAACACACAACCCCGGAACCACCGAAAGTTCCAAAAAGTCCTTCCGAAACACTTGATATAATAGGGCTAAACTCTTAACCCAGCTTAAGCATTTTGGATGGTGGCTAGGCCCAAGAGGTTAAGAGAGTTAAGCGTGCTAGGACGGAAGTAGTCCTAGGATGGGTGACCCCCTAGGAAGTTGGGGCGTCATAGTATGTGAGTATTAATATATTATTATATTGTGTGAATCCTTCGTCCAATAGGCGTGACATACGAATATACAATGACCATATATGTTGGTGGAGTTGATATCAGCATAAAATCGAGTAGAGTATAGATTTGAGTTGTTTGCATGTGGATATCATATATGATGTTAGAGGGCTATCATACTATGGAATTGAGTAAAAAGATAACTTTTATATCCTATATGTGTGAAAAATTAATAATCTATACTATATGGCATGAACCACAAATCCATTGGTCATAATACATAAAATTATTATTAGTGGGTTATTTTGTATATGCTCATTAGGCCGGGAGGGGCCATTTAATAGCATGTATCTAGTGATGAGTCATTTACTATCTATTTGCATTCTACATGCAATGATTATGTGATAAAGGCCGTGGTTTAGCGTGGCAGTAGTAGATCAATTTTGGATATTAAGCGATAGATTATTGTGCTGGTAGTAGTATATGTAGGTGTTAGTATAAATAATTTTTATTATAGAGATAACCTTATCAACATGTAGATTATGTTGGATGATTCTATACTAGATTATGTGAGTAATAGATTGCGTCACCTATAGTGTTTGGTTCCTACTACTGTTTACATTGCATATATTACAATAGGCTGTTCGGACATTACGAGTATAGAATTACATGCCATACACTGATTATTGCATTGTTCAGATCATGATACATGTGATGGATGTTGCGGGTTAGCGCGGCGGTAGTGGAGAGGTTTTAGACATTGAGAAGTATATGATTGTGCTATTGTGATATATGATTAGTTGACACTCTTTGATTGTGCCGAGGGCATCATATTGGTTTCTTGTGATCCTTTTGATCATTGCATAGATCATAGCCTACAGAGCCACATTGAGTTTGACAGAGTTACGTGCTATTAGACTTGGTAGGGGTCGCTCCCCTTCGAGTGCCACTCCGGACGCTGGCCAGTTATAGCAGAGATATTTGCCCTTGGGAAGATGACCTACCTGCGAGAGTGGTGTTCGGGCTGGGGCCAGAGACTATGTGTCGGCGATGCACCTGCGGGAGTGCGATCCGGGCACTAGGCAGGCGCAGGCTTGACCGGACCTACGAGTCGGTCGTTGCGATTGGGTACTATCATTACATTTATTTATGAGTATTAGCATTGATGCATACTTTAGTCACTTTGTCTCTTGTTCATTACATATGGGACCTACGAGTCGATCAGTTTATGATTGGGTCACAGTGTGTTGATTGGGTTGCAGGCATATGAGTGAGTAATACCTTGCACTTCTTATTAGTAATCTAGTTGACGCATCACAGGGTTAATTACTTTGTGTGGTGTACTGCTTTTAGAGTTGATGCATATGTTAGACATCTTCAGTACCGCACTTTACTTCTATAGAGGCATAATAGTACAATATTGATTCAGGTTATTTCATATTATGCTCTATTACTCACCTTTCATTATAGTTTTCTCTATTCTTGCCTCTAGTAGACTTAGTGGTAAGGCCGTGGTTATCGCCGACCGTACCCACTAGAAACTACTAGTTAGTAGTTCTCACTTCCTCTTGTGGTTTCCTTTGTAGGGTCTTTTGAGCCGGTGGTTGCTCGAGGTAAGGGGATCACGCCATAGATAGCGACTCCTACCCATGTTTATGAGCTATAGAGAAGCATCCAGCTAGATAGTTTTCGATTATGTACTGTACATCAAAATTGGCGAGGCCAGGATGTTGTATTTGGATATGTATATCTTGAAATTTGGTGTCATAAACAGTGATGTATAATAGTTGTACTATTTTTTGTAGTGCTTTGATACATGTTGGATGCTAGTGGTGGACTCTAGAAATGGTTTTTGGGCTGACTCTGTGATTAGACTTGCTTTCCTACTATTCTAATTTGTTGACGCCTCGTTCAGATAGGAGAAACTCTGTCCGTTTGGCGGGTCTGTTGACGTCCCAGTGGGCTTCTGCTGTAGAATCGGGGCGTGACAGCCTCTTCTTTGGAAAATTATTTTACACCGAACTAAGTAAGGGGCTGATCGGTTCCACGTAAAACTTGGGAAAAAAGTTTTACGCTCTTTAATATTTAGATTGTAGGAAAGAAAGATAGTTTTCCATCACCGTTGTTTGATTGAAAGGAAAATAAAGGAAAAGATAATAGAAAACTATAATATGTATTTTCTCACATTCTATATATTATATATTATTGGTATACAATAATTGTAGTACACTGAACTCCAGTGTGTTGTACCGAACTTTTACAAATTGTGGAGTTCTGGTGGAAAGTGGCATGAGAGGCTATGTGAGTGGCTTCGGCCAAGTTTGGGACTTATACAAGTATTTTCGGCGCAAGTGAGGCGCGAAAACGGACTTCGAAAAGTCAAGTCTGCCAAACTGCAAAATTCTGCGGCTCATTCCGGTATGTATGTGTTGATACCGGAATGGCGGGGTTGAGCTGAAAATCCAGCTCTCGGGTTCTGCGGAATCAAGGGTTGAAACCGGAATAAACTCACTTGATTCCGGTATGGATGTGTTGATTCCGGAATGGATGTAATTAGTTCCGGTATGGATTGTGAGATACCGGAATGCAGTGGGAAATCTGGAAATCCAGCTCTCGGGTTTTGCGAAATTTTCTATTGATACCGGAATAGACGCCCGTATTTCGGTATTCCAGTGCTCATACCGGAATGCAGAGCTGCGAGATGCCAGCTTTGGCTGGCTATGTGTAGTGATATGAGAGGGGGGTAGTTTGGTCTTTTCACATGACTGGGGGTGTATGAAAGGCTGAGACACCTTCCCCTTCTCATCTTCTTCCTCCTCTACTTCTCCTCTCCCTCTCCCTCACTTTCTCTCTCTAGAGATCTCTCCAAAGCTTGGAGAAAAGGGTGGATTGAGCTTGGAAAAGGTTTCCAAAGTGGAGAAGAAGCTTCTTGGTGCAAGAAGAAGCTTGGGGAACTCGTGGCTAAGGTGAGTTTCTCATGATTTGGGTTCAAACCTTGGAATTTATCTAGTATTTTGAAGTTTTTGGAGACCCTAGGCAATCTAATCCACAAAATATGGAGATTGGTCAAGAAATTTCGGGGTTCTACATGCATGCATGTGAAACCTAGGTGAAATGAGGGCTTTTGCCATAGAAGGTTCTAAAAATATTTGGACCTTCAGAAATTACAATTGAGGCATAGAAAATTATGTTAGAACAATTGATTTCAAGTATCGAGTTGATTTATGGGTTCGTAATGAGTAACGAACCACTTTCTTGTAGAAGCTTGGGTTGAAGCAAGAACTCAAGGCTTAGTGACCTAGGAGCTCAAGGAATTCAAGACTTGGGAGCTCTTGAGGTGGGTTTGTGTTTACCGAAGTGATTAGATCACTTCCATGTCTAGGATAAATAACTATTTGAAATTAAAATGGTGTAAAAGTTTGTAACCCTAGAATTTGCATGTTGGCAAAATGAGAATCATGATGAATTGAGCCATGGGCTCATCTTGCATGTTAATGAATTCAAGTATTTCATTATTAGTTATACTTGTTATGTGATTGCATATATGAATTAGAACCTAGTGTTGTGGAACATAGGTTGGAACATGAGATTGGAACCTAGTGTCATTGAACATAGGTTGGAACATGAGATTGGAACCTAGTATCATTGAACATAGGTTGGACATGAAATTGGAACCTAGTGTCATGGAACCTAAGTTGAGAATGTAAAGTAAACCTAGTGTCATTGAACATAGGTGAGATTTGGTGACTTGAACCTAGGGCCATTGAACTCAGGTTGGCAAGTGTGAAATGTGAACAATGATGGGGTATGCGACGATTTCGCTACCCCGGGTATGCGACGATTTCGCTACCCGAGCCACGTGATGGCGGAGACGAATTGGGGTATGCGACGATTTCGCTATCCCGGGTATGCGGCGATTTCGCTACCCGAATAAAGAGATGACGATTTCACTCCTTGGAGGTTGGGACCATGATGGGAATGGCGATTCCATTGCCCGGTGCCCAACACTATATTGTGTAAAGTGAAAACATTGGGGTATGCGGCGATTTTGCTATCCCGGATATGCGGCGATTTCGCTACCCGAATAAGGAGATGACGATTTCACTCCTTGGAGGTTGGGACCACGATGGGGATGGCGATTCCATTGCCCGGTGCCCAATACTTGCGGCGATTCCGCTTTGGTTGAGAACCAAATTGGTGATGCGGCGATTCCGACACCATAAATAAATGAAAAGTAGTTGAACTTGGACAATGTGAGATACAGGATGAACCTAGGAGAAAATGAAAGTTGTCATTTTATTTGGTTGCATCCTTTATGTTTATTTACAAGCATGTAAATATTTGTATGCATAGTTAATTGAAATTTAACTTATGCTTATGGTGTTTCTTTTGACCTGGTTGGTCGAGCTTCTCTCTTGGGTGGCCTTATCCACTGGGAACTATGTTTATAGTTCTCACCCCACATTTTTCATGTCCTTCCGCGAGTGAGGCGGCGGAGCAAGGCAAGGGTTTGGCTCTGTAGATAGCGGCCCTTCCATTTTGGTGTCATGTATAGTTGTACCCCCGAGTTTTGGACAATGGTAGCATAAGGATTTTTATTAAATGTATACAACTTGTAATTCCATAGTTTTGAAACTTGATGTATGGAATAGGAGTGAAGGAAAAGAAAAAAATTAGGCATGTATAAATGTGCAAATGTGATGTAATAGAAGTAGAACTTCTTTATGTTGATGCTTTTCTTGTGCAACTCTTGTACTCCGTTCCTAGTTGGAACATCTGGAAATGCTTGTGTTGTGACGCCTTGGGCGGGTAGGGGAGACTCTGTCCGTTCGGCGGGTCTGGGGCACGCGCTCGTGCGGTTTGTCCTTCCACCTACTTGGTGTTAAGGCACGGCGGGGCGTGACAGACTAAGGTGGTATCAGAGCGTAGAAACGGTCTAGATGGACCTAAGAAACCCTAGGATGGAAAAGGCCCTAGGAGTGT
Source organism: Puya raimondii (assembly GCA_016920855.1). Taxonomy (NCBI): domain Eukaryota; kingdom Viridiplantae; phylum Streptophyta; class Magnoliopsida; order Poales; family Bromeliaceae; genus Puya; species Puya raimondii. The sequence goes on from JABWPP010000049.1 coordinate 23,773,585, forward strand.
AGGTTCGTGAGTGACGAGATCTTTGATTGTGGCGAAAGATAAGTGATTGGGTTATGTCCTTATACCTCTAATTGGAAGTAGAGGTAGATTCAAGGTGCATCTTATTCTTCACCGAGAGTGTTCATGTTGGCGGCCGACAACATGAAACCATGTGAGGGGAATAAGAGCCCTTGTGTGACTTTCGCCTAGATTGGGTTCAGGTTTATTTTCGTGAAATATTATGTTGTAGATGACCTTGATTGTCATGAATTGACCAAGGTCGTTGTGTTTTCAGGAGACAATGGTACGTGGAAGGCCTTCTACAAGGGCTAGGCCCGGGGAGCCGAGCGCGGCCCCCAGGCAACTCGGGGAGGGCGAGGACACGGGTCTTCGCGAACAGTTGACCAAGTTGATAGGCGTGGTTCGGCGACATGCCGAATCCATGCAGCGACAGGAGGAGCAGATCAAGCAGCGACAGGATACGAGGGCGCAGCAAGCGGCTGCGGCCGGTGGGGAACAACGGCGGGCACCCCTGGCCCCTGCCCCGGGTTTGGCGGAGGGGGTAGCGGCGGCGCCGGCCATGGCACATCCCGCACCACCGACTGTGGCTGTAGGGTCGGGTGCTCCTATGCCCGATTTCGCGGCGGGGGATGCGGAGCGGGAGCGCACACTTGTGGCTCTCATGACGTTCAAGCGGTTCAACCCGCCGACCTTCGACGGGGAGAACGTGGATCCATGGGTCGTGGAGACGTGGATCGATGCGTTGGAGAGGCTCTTCGAGGATCTGTATACCTTGGAGAGGGACAAGGTACACCTCGCCGTGCATTGTTTAGAGCGATCGGCGAAGGTGTGGTGGAAGGGAGTCAAGCGTGATCGACTCTCTAGCCTTCCGCCACCGACTTGGGAGGAATTTCGGGGTTCGGTATTCGCCGCCTACTTCCCCGATAGTGAGAAGAGGAAGCTCCAGGAGAAGTTTCAAAAGTTGAAGCAGGGGAACCGCACCGTGCGTGAGTACGAGAGGGAGTTCTCGTATATTATTAATTGTGTTCCGCACGTGGTCCGTGGGGAGTTGGACAAAGTCGATTGCTTCGTGCGCGGGCTTCGACCGGAGATCTTTCGGGCGGTTCACGCCTTCAAGCTGCAGACCTTTGCGGAGGTCTTGGACCGAGCTCTTTGGGTGGAGCACGGGAATGCATGTGCGCGCGAGGAGCGCGAATCTTGGGAGAAAGAAAAAGAGAAGGAGAAAGAAAAGAAGCGTCCGGCGGGTGGCTCGGGGGGTCAGTCTAGCTCCAAGCGGCCCCCGAAGCACCCGCAGTCGCAAAATCGATCTCGAGGGTCTCAGTGGAATCGACCCTTGGGCCGGTGCCCGATTTGTAGCGGCCCCCACAACCCTCATCAATGTGATTACCGTGAGGGCCGGTGCTACAAGTGCGGACAGTCGGGACATATGCGGTTTGATTGCCCGATGGGTGATGATCGGGCACCGTCGTCGGCATCGGCGTTCGCATCACCGAGACAGCTTGCGGGCATCCCACCCGCGACGATGTCGGCAGGCCGTATTCCGCCACCGAAACCAGTTGAGGGACAGCGGCCGGCGCCTAGTGGACGTGTGTTCGCCTCACAGGTGGAGGAGCCTTCTGCCCCGGATGACGTCGTGGCAGGTATTGTGTTGGTTAATGGCATTCGATGTAGAGCTTTGTTTGATACCGGAGCATCGCATTCATTCATTGTTCGATCATTTGCTACTACACATGGAATAAAAATTATAGAAGCCACACATGCGAGAAGTGTGCAAGTGCCAGAACACACTTTTTGTGTACATCAAGCGTGTATTAACTGTCCAGTGAGGATTGAAAACTGGATCATGCCAGCTGATTTGCTGGTGCTGAATCGAATGAGTGAGTATGACTTAATCCTGGGAATGGATTGGCTCTCTAAATATCACGCTACTATCGATTGTGAGGGTCGGATAGTAAAATTTCAAGAACCCGGGCACGAGGAGTTTGTGTACCGTGGGTGCAAGAGTTCGCTCTTTGCATCGTTGGTGTCCACGTCGCAAGCAAGAAAGCTCATTGCTAGTGGATGCATTGCTTACTTAGCGACGGTTGTGGATGACCGAAAGGAGGTGTTGGGTCTCGAGGACATCCCTGTGGTCCAAGAGTTTTCGGATGTGTTTCCGGCGGAGTTACCCGGAATGCCACCGAACCGGGAGGTAGAGTTTGTGATAGACCTACTCCCGGGGACAGCACCGGTTTCTAAAGCTCCATATAGAATGGCACCGGCGGAACTAAAGGAATTGAAAGCACAACTACAAGATTTGTTGGACAAGGGTTTCGTAAAGCCAAGTGTGTCACCTTGGGGAGCCCCTGTCCTATTTGTGCGTAAGAAGGACGGTTCACTGCGGTTGTGTGTGGACTACCGTGAGTTGAACAAGGTGACCGTCCAGAATAAGTACCCATTATCCCGTATCGATGACTTGTTTGATCAGTTGCAAGGGTCTCGGGTGTATTCGAAGATTGATTTGCAGTCCGGTTATCACCAATTGAAGATTAAACCGGAGGATGTGCATAAGACCGCGTTTAGGATGCGGTATGGACACTATGAGTTCACGGTTATGCCTTTCGGGCTTACAAATGCCCCGGCGGCGTTCATGGACTTAATGAACCGTGTATTCAAACCACTATTGGATCGATTTGTGGTGGTGTTCATAGATGACATTCTTGTGTACTCTCGGAGTGACGAGGAACATAAAAAGCATCTAAGGATTGTGCTTCGAGTTCTTCGAGAGAACAAGTTGTTCGCCAAGTTAAATAAGTGCGAATTTTGGATTCGTGAGGTCGCTTTCTTGGGTCATGTGATTTTCGAGGGCGGAGTATCGGTGGACCCTAAGAAAGTCGAGGCAATCAAGGATTGGCCTCGCCCGACCAATGTCACGGAAGTGCAAAGCTTTTTGGGTCTTGCGAGGTACTATCGGCGGTTCGTGGAGGGATTTCAAAAATCTCCGGTCCACTAACGCGTCTTACCTGCAAGGGAACCAAATATGTTTGGAGCAAAGAATGCGACCAAATCTTTAAGGAGCTAAGGAAAGGTTGACTTCGGCTCCGGTTCTCGCCTTGCCGGTTGCGGGGGAGAGCTTTGTGGTGTATAGTGATGCATCACGGCGCGGTCTTGGGTGTGTGCTTATGCAAAGAGGGAGAGTGATAGCATATGCCTCTCGTCAGCTGAAGAGTTATGAGCAGAATTACCCCACCCACGACCTGGAACTTGCAGCGGTGGTTTTCGCTCTTAAGCTGTGGAGACACTACTTGTACAGGGAGCATTATGAGGTGTACACGGATCATAAAAGCTTAAAGTATTTATTCACTCAAAATGAGTTGAACTTGAGGCAACGGAGATGGTTGGAGTTGATAAAGGATTATGACTTAACCATCTTGTACCACCCCGGTAGAGCCAATGTGGTGGCCGATGTGCTCAGTCGAAAATCCGTGGAGAACTTCGCAATTGAGATGACGGGACAAATACCGTTGATCAAGGAAATGGGCCGGTTTGACTTGGAAGTCGTGGCCCCGGGCGTCCCCGCAACACTCATGAATCTCGAGGTTTGGCCGACCTTGTTGGAGCAAATAAAAGAAAAGCAATCCGGAGATCCGGAACTCCAAAAGGTGCGGAGTGCTATCGAGAGCGGGCGCGCCGGTGACTTTCACGTGGATTCGAAGGGCGCCATCCGATTCCGAAATCGGTTGTGTGTGCCTAACGTCGAGGAGATTCGTGGGGAGATTCTGAAAGAAGCTCACACTTCTCCCTATGTGATTCATCCGGACGGGACCAAAATGTATAAGGACCTTAAAATGCATTATTGGCGGCCGGGGATGAAGCTTGATGTTGGACGCTTCGTGGCACAATGTTTAGTGTGCCAACAAGTGAAGGCCGAGCGTCGCTTTCCAGCAGGAAAATTGCAAAGGTTGCCCATTCCAGTTTGGAAGTGGGAGAATATAGCAATGGACTTTGTTGTGGGTCTACCTCGATCGCAAGGTGGCCACGACGTGATTTGGGTTGTGGTGGATCGTTTGACAAAGTCGGCACACTTTTTGCCAATCCACACCACTTGGTCGGGAGACAAACTAGCACAAATCTACCTGGACGAGATTATGCGGTTGCACGGGGTCCCGACCTCGATAGTTTCAGATCGAGATCCCCGTTTCACATCGTATTTTTAAAAAATCTTGCAAGAAGCTTTGGATACACGGCTCGATTTCAGTTCGGCATTTCATCCTCAAACTGATGGTCAATCGGAGAGGACAATTCAGATTTTGGAGGATATGCTGCGAGCGTGTGTGTTGGACTTCATGGGTGCATGGTCTACTTATTTATCGATGGCTGAATTCGCTTACAATAATAGCTATCAATCTAGCATCAGTATGGCACCATTTGAAGCCTTGTACGGAAGGAAATGTCGTTCTCCTATTCATTAGAGTGAGGTCGGCGAGAGAAGGGTCTTAGGACCGGATGTTTTGCGTGAAGCGGAAGAAAAGGTCCGCTTGGCACGTGAACGCTTATCTACGGCGCAATCAAGGCAAAAGAGCTATGCGGATAGGCGCCGTCGGGACTTGGAGTTCGCGGTGGGTGACCGCGTATTCTTGAAAGTGTCACCCATGAGAGGGGTAAAGCAATTTGGTATACGGGGTAAGTTGAGTCCCCGCTACATTGGGCCCTATGAGGTTTTAGAGCGCGTGGGATCTTTGGCGTATCGGCTTGCCCTATCGCCAAAACTTGCGGGGATACACAATGTGTTTCATGTATCGACGCTCCGCAAGTATGTGTATGATCCGGCGTATGTCCTCGAGTATGTACCAATTGAGCTTCATGAGGATATGACCTATGAGGAATTTCCCTTGTGTATCATGAAGCGCGAGGTGAAGAAATTGAGGAACCGTGAAATTCCTTATGTAAAGGTGCAATGGACGAATCATGCAAAGCAATGTGGGAACTGGAATGCTCGATGAAGGAGCGATTTCCCTACCTCTTCTCTGATTCTAGCTGAGGTACGATTTTAGTTTCGCGGCCGAAACTCTCTTTAAGGGGGGAGGAATGTAGTACACTAAACTCCAGTGTGTTGTACCGAACTTCTACAAATTATGGAGTTCCGGTGGAAAGTGGCATGAGAGGCTATGTGAGTAGCTTCGGCCAAGTTTGGAACTTATACAAGTGTTTTCGGCGCAAGTGAGACGCGAAAACGGAATCGAAAAGTCAAGTCTGCCAAACTGCAAAAATCTGCGGCTCATTCCGGTATGTATGTGTTGATACCGGAATGGCGGGGTTGAGCTGAAAATTCAGCTCTCGGGTTGTGCGGAATCAAGTGTTGAAATCAGAATAAACTCATTTGATTCCGGTATGGATGTGTTGATTTCGGAATGGATGTAATTAGTTTCGGTATGGATTGTGAGATACCGGAATGCAGTGGAAAATCTAGAAATCCAGCTCTCGGGTTTTGCGGAATTGCCTGTTGATACCGGAATAGACGCCCGTATTCCGATATTCCAGTGCTCATACCGGAATGCAGAGCTGCGAGATGCCAGCTTTGGCTGGCTATGTGTAGTGATATGAGAGGGGGGTAGTTTGGTCTTTTCACATGAGTGGGGGTGTATGAAAGGCTGAGACACCTTTCCCTTCTCATCTTCTTCCTCCTCTACTTCTCCTCTCCCTCTCCCTCACTTTCTCTCTCTAGAGATCTATCCAAAGCTTGGAGAAAATGGTGGATTGAGCTTGGAAAAGGTTTCCAAAGTGGAGAAGAAGCTTCTTGGTGCAAGAAGAAGCTTGGGGAACTCGTGGCTAAGGTGAGTTCCTCATGATTTGGGTTCAAACCTTGGAATTTATGTAGTATTTTGAGGTTTTTGGAGACCCTAGGCAATCTAATCCACAAAACGTGAAGATTGGCCAAGAAATTTCGGGGTTCTACATGCATGCATGTGAAACCTAGGTGAAATGAGAGCTTTTGCCATGGAAGGTTCTAAAAATATTTGGACCTTCGAAAATTACAATTGAGGCATAGAAAATCATGTTAGAACAATTAATTTCATGTATCGAGTTGATTTATGGGTTCGTAATGAGTAACGAACTATTTTCTTGTAGAAGCTTGGGTTGAAGCAAGAACTCAAGGCTTAGTGACCTAGGAGCTCAAGGAATTCAAGACTTGGGAGCTCTTGAGGTGGGTTTGTGTTTACCGAAGTGATTAGGTCACTTCCATGTCTAGGGTAAATAACCATTTGAAATTAAAATAGTGTAAAAGTATGTAACCCTAGAATTTGCATGTTGGCAAAATGAGAATCATGATGAATTGAGCCATGGGCTCATCTTGCATGTTAATGAATTCAAGTATTTCATTATTAGTTATACTTGTTATGTGATTGCATATATGAATTAGAACCTAGTGTTGTGGAACATAGGTTGGAACATGAGATTGGAACCTAGTGTCATTGAACATAGGTTGGAACATGAGATTGGAACCTAGTGTCATTGAACATAGGTTGGACATGAAATTGGAACCTAGTGTCATGGAACCTAGGTTGAGAATGTAAAGTAAACCTAGTGTCATTGAACATAGGTGAGACTTGGTGACTTGAACCTAGGCCATTGAACTCAGGTTGGCAAGTGTGAAATGTGAACAGTGATGGGGTATGCGACGATTTCGCTACCCCGGGTATGCGACGATTTCGCTACCCGAGCCACGTGATGGCGGAGACGAATTGGGGTATGCGACGATTTCGCTATCCCGGGTATGCGGCGATTTCGCTACCCGAATAAGGAGATGACGATTTCACTCTTTGGAGGTTGGGACCATGATGGGGATGGCGATTCCATTGCCCGGTGCCCAACACTATATTGTGTAAAGTGAAAACATTGGGGTATGCGGCGATTTTGCTATCCCGGGTATGCGGCGATTTCGCTACCCGAATAAGGAGATGACGATTTCACTCCTTGGAGGTTGGGACCACGATGGGGATGGCGATTCCATTGCCCGGTGCCCAATACTTGCGGCGATTCCGCTTTGGTTGAGAACCAAATTGGTGATGCGGCGATTCCGACACCATAAATAAATGAAAAGTAGTTGAACTTGGACAATGTGAGATACAGGATGAACCTAGGAGAAAATAAAAGTTGTCATTTTATTTGGTTGCATCCTTTATGTTTATTTACGAGCATGTAAATATTTGTATGCATAGTTAATTGAAATCTAACTTATGCTTATGGTGTTTCTTTTGACCTGGTTGGTCGAGCTTCTCTCTTGGGTGGCCTTACCCACTGGGAACTATGTTTATAGTTCTCACCCCACGTTTTTCAGGTCCTTCCGCTAGTGAGGCGGCGGAGCAAGGCAAGGGTTTGGCTCTGTAGATAGCGGCCCTTCCATTTTGGTGTCATGTATAGTTGTACCCCCGAGTTTTGGACAATGGTAGCATATGGATTTTTATTAAATGTATACAACTTGTAATTCCATAGTTTTGAAACTTGATGTATGGAATAGGAGTGAAGGAAAAGAAAAAAATTGGGCATGTATAAATGTGCAAATGTGATGTAATAGAAGTAGAACTTCTTTATGTTGATGCTTTCTTTGTGCAACTCTTGTACTCCGTTCCTAGTTGGAACATCTGGAAATGCCTGTGTTGTGAGGCCTTGGGCGGGTAGGGGAGACTCTGTCCGTTCGGCGGATCTGGGGCACGCGCTCGTGCGGTTTGTCCTTCCACCTACTCGGTGTTAAGGCACGGCGGGGCGTGACAATAATTATCATATTATATTTATTATTATTATAGTTTATATTTGTAAATAAAATATATTTAAAATATATTATGCAATAAATATGTAATATAATATGTAATAAATATATATTTAATACTATAAAATAAATTACTATATAGTTGTAAATTATATTTATAAATAAAATATTACATAATAATATATTTATATAGAAAATAAAATAGTATCTTTTGTATATCTATACTATATATAAAAGCGTATAGGAATAAAAGAATATTCCCTACGAACGGTTATGATCAATTTGTTAAAAAATATCTCAAATAAAAACGAACGGTTAAGATCAATTTGTTAAAATATAGCATTTATATCCATCTATAAATCCAATTCTACGAACAGTTATGAGCAATTTGTTAAATAAAAACGAATGGTTATGATCAATCTATTAAAAAATAGCATTTCTATCCATCTATTTTACATTGAAATTTAAATTTGAATTTAATCATGAATTAAATTTAATTTTTGATATCAAATTTGAATTAATAATTAAAAAAATTTCATTACAGTGGATCAAAATTAAAATTTAAATTTTAAAATAAATGTGACTTAAAGTTCGATGCTTTTAGTTTAAAACACATACTTAAATTTTAGATTCATCAGAAATCGAAAAATATATAAAAATATTTAACGTACATAATAAAAAGAACAATATAGAATATTGCAAATATTTTTTTAATAAAATATAACATATGAATTTATAAAATATATTTTTATTGTAATTTTTTGGATAAATATGATGTACAAATTTATATTGATTTGAAATAAATTAAAATAATTGTTATGTGCATTTGCACGTACACTCAACTAATATATATATATATATATATATATATAGAGTAAAGCTTATATGTTTTTAAAAGCACAGCCCCATATGTGCTTTTAAATTTTTTACCATAGGATTGCCTCGAGATCCGTGCTGTTGTAAAGGCCCACTAACAGACGTTTGGTACCTTCCCGTTTCTCTCTCTCTTACGTTTTCTGTATGCACTAACACACTCTCTTTCTCTTTTCCCCAAACCCATCACATTCTCTCTCTTTTCCCCAAACCCATCTTCCCCAAACCCACTAGGAACCTCCCGAGCGCCGCGCATCTCGCCGCCTCCAAAACCTCCCGAGCGCCGCCGCCGCCTCCACCTTGTGCGCGCTGGCCGCCGCCGCCTCTACCTTGTGCGCGCCGGCCGCCTCCACCTCGCGAGCACCGTCCGCCTCCACCATCACAGGTATTGATTACTAATTTTAATTAATTTTTTAAAGTAAAGGCCATCTGTGCTTGTATGCTTATAAAGCTTGTATGCTTGATTAGTAATTTTAATTAATTCTTCAAAGTATTTAATCAATGTAAAATTTATTGTTCTGCTACTATATACATCAAAGCATAAGCACAACCCTTTAAATAATTTTTCTTTTACTCTCTCATCTCTAAAACGTATATACCACCCATCAAAGCACAAGTATAACCCTTTAATTACCATATATTCATCATTCCCTCTTTGTTGATTTTTTTTTGTTTTTTGCTCATCAATTTAAGCGAACTCTTGCCCTTGATCTCACTTGTCATTCTTCATTAATAAATTTGAGGTAGGGGCAAAGGTATTTTTTTTTTCTATCTCATATACATATATTTTTTTAAATTTTGTTTAAGCAAAATTTATTTTCTGCTATCTTAGCAAATTGTATAATAAGTTATATTTTTCTACTATCTTAGCAACTTAGAGAATATTAATTTGATTTTCTATATAGGGTTAGTTAAAAGATGGAACATGGCTCTATAATTGGATCATTAGTTTCTTTGTGTAATCTTAATGCTGAAAATGACATAAATGAGGAAGTTGAAGAAGTAGCTGCTTATGAACAAATATATATGAGCTAACATTCTATCGATGAGCCACGTGTTGGTTTAAAGTTCAACGGTATAGAGGCCGCTAAAAAGTACTATAACGATTATACTTTTAGAAGAGAATTTACTATAAGAAAATTAAGCCATTATAAGGCAAAGAAACAAGATGACGCCATCACATCTATAACCTATTGTTGCTCAAAAGCAGGTCATTCTAAATCTACAACTAATGAGAAAGGTCAACACCAAAATTTCCAAGGTTACAATATATCTAAAAAGCAAATGACTAATAGAATAACTAGTTGTAAGGCGCATACTATATTAAAGATAGATGACCGAGAAAAGTGGGTGATATCGGTGGTTGTGAACGAACATAATCATGAATTGATCGTTAGTCCTTCCAAAATTCGGTTTTTTCTATCGCATCGTACCATCACGAAGGAGCAAAAGGAATTGATTCATCTATTAAACGAGCAAAATATCTCCACTTTACAGATTATGTCCTTTATGCAAGCAAAGGAGGGAGGAAAACATAATATTCATTTCACTCCTAAGGATTTGAGTAACAAGGTTGCCGAAAAAAGTAGAAGCTTTATTGGAATAAATGTGGCAAGTGCACTTAATTATTTTTGTGAGCTTCAATGTAAAGATCCATTATTCTTCTATGCTACTGATATTAATGACCAACAAAGGGCACATAATATATTTTGGGTGGATGGAAGATCAAGACTAGCATATGAGCACTTCGGCGATATTGTCACTTTTGATATAACTTATATGACAAATAAATATAGTACCAATATGGCAAGTATATCATATGTCATGTTATCCTCAAATTATTCGTTGGTATGTCTCTACCAATATGCAACATGCCTCTAACATGTAAATGCTCACATCTCAATTCACCAAGTCCATATTCAATGCATTATTCTAATGCCATATTCAATGCATTCTACAATGCCATCCTCAATGCATTATTCTAATGTCATATTCAAAATCATAGTTAATGATGTGTAAATGCCATGCTACATAAGCCTCCACTACATGGAGTATAAAATCATCATGCAAGTGATCTATTCTCATTCAACTAAGCAATTACATGCTTCTATCAATCACAATTACCAAATATAAAGAGAATCCCTTTCAACATGTCTTGAACATGGAATCTTATTCAACGACCTAAAGGTCGAGTACCATATCACAATACCCGTCATAGTTGGTCACCTAGATAAGGTGCAACACACTTGTTTTGCATTTAGCATGTCCTTTCATTTCTCTATAGCAAGCATACTTTAGTATGCGTAAGTAAATTCACTAATTCATTAACCAAGTAGTGTCTCATATGACACTACTCCTCACTAGCATGCATATCTTAAATAGCATTTCATGCATGCATCATCACAATACTAGTGCAAGTACTCTAGCATGCTTATTATTCTCATAATACTCTACTATATGGAGTATGCCACTTTTCACATGCAACATGTATATATCATGTGTTTACAATTTCTACAATGTCATAATTAGCACAATTATGCATCTAATCAATCCTATAATAAAATAGGAGACATAGGGGGAGTTCACCCATTTCGGTGAGGTCAGACCCACCGGATAACCAGCGAAATCTCGTCGTTCCTTCACGCGAAGATGTCCCCTAAGCTTCTCATGCCCTAAGATAATTTTTCAAGGGGTAAGAAGTTTTGAACGATCACATCTCAAAAATCACCAAAAAACAAGAGGAAAATGGGTGAAAATTACCTTTGATCAAGTAGAACTTGTCCAAAGTCCAAATCAAGGTTAGGGATCTTCAAATCCAACCTAAAGCATCATTCTACACCCATCAATCTCAACTCAAAAGCCCTCATGAGAGGAAACCCAAAATAAACCCTAGTTTCTACCAAACAAGGTTTTCTTCCAAAATACACACAAATCTCATACATAAAGAGAGAATAGAGGTCTACAAACCTCAATCAAGCTCTCAACCAAGCTCAAAGATGCAAGGGTTGAAGCTAAGTCCCCAAACAAGCTCTCCTCTTCCAATCCCGAGCTCCTCTCCAAGCCTTAGAAGCAAGGTACCATGAAGAAGAAGAAAAGGGGAAAATCAAATCCACAAATCAAGGGTTTGGGAGCATAAAAACCAAGAGAGAATGAGAGAAACCTTACCCTTCACTTCTCTCTAACCTCAGCCCAAAAATGGCAAAGTGAGGGGATGAGGGCTACTATATACATGATGTAATAATAGCCCATAAACCCCTCCAACTCCCAAAATTACAAACAGCTCGAAAAACTGATTCTGCAGCACTGTATTCCGGTATACGAATAGGCATTCCGAAATCAGCCTCAAAAATCCGCAAAACCCGAGCCTCGGCCAGACTGCGGAATTCCACAGTATTCCGGTATTTCAACATCCATACCGGAATACTTTAAATCCATTCCGGTATCTCGAGCCATACCGGAATACAATGCAAAATCTGCACCTTTTGCAGATTTCGCTCTCCGGAATCCGTTTTCGCACTTCCCAAGTCCCGAAAACACTCTCAAGCTCACCAAACTCAACCCAAATCTCCAGAATAGTATAAGGCACTATTCTCTCACTAGAACTCCGCAATTTGCTAAAGTTCAGTGTGCTACATTCTCCCCTCCTAAAAAGGAGTTTCGTCCGTGAAACTATGGATCAACAATCGGCAACAAGTCTGAAGGAGATAAAAATATCGCCCTCGAAGTGAAGCCTCCAGCTCCCACAATGCTTCGCATCCAAGATGTTTGCTCCAAAGCACCTTTGTAGTAGGAATAGTCACAATTCCAATTTCCTGCATTTCGCAAGTCCAATCCACAACAACTGCTCCTTGAAGTTTAGATCTTTATGTAGCTCTAATGAAGCGACATCCACCATCGGGTAGAATCCAAAACACTTGCTCGGAGCGTCAATAACTGAAATACGTCATATACCTCCAACAGGTCAGGAGTTAAGACAACTCGATACGCCACTAGGCCCATTTGTCTCAGGGTCTCAAATAGTCCAATGAATATGGAGCTTAGATTCCTCATACACATAACTCCTGGATTTTTTTAACCAGGTAGCACATCCAGAACGTTTGATTTCATGTTTGAAATCCTATTTCTCACCGAGAATTATCCATTTAGCTCATATTCCAAAACAATAGAGCTAAGCGCTCTTCGAAGTCGCACAATCCACCAAGGTATACTTGTGCGGGTCCTCAACTCAAATCATGTGAACAGCGGTGATTGAGCTGGCTTAGCACCCTATTCATAATTTCCCCAACTAACACCATGTCTAGCTTGGTAGCGAGACAATCCAATACCAGAATCTCCGGTAATCATCCTTTATCCATACGAGGGTAGATAGCCTTCACTACTTGCCCTCAGGAAGATAACATTCGGTCCTCGCTTGTTGTTACATCCAGCATTATACTAAAACTTTCCAGCGATGACTTCAATCCTGCCACAAGTGTGACACATCTGGTCTATACGTCATCTTCAATGCCGCTCATACGCATCGCATGCGTTGCTCAAAGAGCTTCACTTAGCATATCTCATAAATCCTGTTATCACAGGTATAACTTGTCAGTTCCACAACCAAGGCACTTTCTAACTGTCCACTTGGAATTCATCAGCCGCTGCATTCTTAACCTTTGATTGCACCATTTACAAGTCGGGATCAAGGCTAGCTTCCGTGATCCGATCTAAAAAGGACATATATCATTTCATTTTTACTAGTCTTATTGATATCTCCAGTACATCAACCTCTAACCTGTCTTCATTACTTCAACTCATTTCCTTGAGTGAAGAGACATCTCATGCATATAGGTCTGAGTGTACCTCACGCCACTGGCTAAACATAACCTTGCCATAGTTTCCAAGTAGAGGCTATGGCGGCCAATTCCAAATCGTGGGTTGGCGATTCTCCTCATATCCCCTCATTTGCTGAAAGGTCGATACCACCCTTCATGTGTGAGTCAATTAAAGGGAGCAGATAACTTAGCAAATCTCTCCGCAATTATCCACAACATCCAATCAACTAGGAAGTTTGAACTTCAATTGCGTCCGTCCGTCCGAATCAACGGTAAATGGCTTGATTTCTCACGATCTTCAATCATATCCAATTTGACATCACTTGTCAAGGAATGCTAATTCTCACAACCAATCGGCACTTCTTCAACTCGAAGCACTTGCAGCACTTATTCCAAGGAATCTTCCTGGTCTTCATTGCTTCAAGATTTCCCAAGGTGTCGTCGATGCTCACAGAGACAAAGACACTCAAAATAAATCAGCCATCACAACACACTACACGAGCAACTACCAGCTCGCATGACATCACGACATTTCGTAATGTCCAAACCGAGTAAGTCATCCTCGGTACACTCTCAAGCTCGATCAAACAAGAGCGGTACTCAGATTGTAAACCAATCTCGAGTAAAACTAGAATCCATGGAGCTGATCAAACAGGTCAACAGATCTCGGCTGCGGTTACTCACTCTTGATCGTGACCTTGCTGAGTTCACGATAGTCAACATATAGTCGAAGTAACCCAACCACCCAAAACAACAAGACCGATGCTCCACAAGGGAAACACTAAACAGAAGGGGGTCTCAAGACCAAACCTTCAATTCTCACAACTCCACCGGGATTGCTCAAGCAACTCCCTCACAAGAGACATCCTCGCTTTTGAGGATTCTCAACCATCCTCAAGGATGCTGGCCTAAAGGCCACGAGTCCATTCTGCCAACAACTAGGCTCGGGCGGGTGAAACAATCATCGCAAATAGCGAACCTTCACGCCCCCTGAAAACACTATTTCGTGTCCAGGTTCCCAAGACACTACAGCTCGGCTCACTCAATCATCGGTAATCTGATACCCGAAGAGCCGGCCCAAGTCCAAACATAGCCAATCAGTTCGTTGGCACACAGAAACCTCCAATCTGCATGGAGCACAAAAACAGTACTCCCGAACATCCACGTAATCGGGGACCAGCTCGTTCTACAATCAAAGAACGAGTTTCCAGCCATACACTCGACAAACAGCCGATCCAAAACTACAATCAACGCAATCATAACAAACAACAAACTAGCTCCAATATCACGAGCTGCGACAACCTCCATCGTCGCTGCTTCATCCTCCGCCTGACATACAGGCATGCATTCCACCGGGTGCCAGCCTCACGAAGTCGATACCAATTTTGTCGACATTGTTCTCCACGAACACTCAAACTGGAAATGGTTCGCCTGGCCACGAAAAAAGCACTCGCCTCCACGTCGAGGGCATTGCAAGGTACATGCGGATTCCACCGCTCGCACATCATAATAGTTGATGACGATTTGATGTCCTTCATTCATCCTGCTAAGGAACCACGTCCTCAAAATCAATTTCTCTTTAAATGCCTTGATTGTCCTCTTACACTTGACTTGTCGCTCTCAGTGACTTCTCTTACCGTCCCAACGGTCTCCACGTCACTCGCCCTTATCAAGGTGCGATCCGCATTCTCATAGAGTTTCCTCGTCTTGTTGGCGTAAAGCCCCAACTTGGAGTAACATCATAATTGATCGCTACTCCACCGTGCTCGCTGAATTTGCCAGTTGTATTCACAACTTCAGGGTCTCACCAGATCCGGAGGATGCAGAATTCCCGTCTCGGCTGCCTCGACCGCTAACGAGTGCATCGTCCACCACTCAAGCTACAACAAACATAACATGCGCAGGTGAAACACCCCATGCCAACGCATCCCCACACGAAACTACAACCCCAATCATGCGAAAGTAATGAAGTGGACTTCCACTATTCCCGATGTCACGTTGTCGGCCGCCAACGTGACCCTCCAAGGATATAGAAGTGGTTCACTTCGATCTAGCTCCAACACTTTTGGAGCTGAAGATATGACCCAATCATGATACTTTTGCCAATAAGTCACAAGAGACCCCGTCTCTCACGTTCCTATTCCTTATCGTCCAACCGGCCTAAGGTTCACTAGGTCAACTAAGACTCAACCCTAGGCTCTGATACCAAAATAATCTGTCACGCCCTGGGCCCCAGTGGGAGCCTACCAAGCACGTGCACAGACCCGCCGTGTACACCAACACCGCCGGTGCACACAAGGCGTCTACAACAACAACGATCAAGTAGAAGTAGGAGCACATCCTAAACATGGTAATCAGAGCGAATACATAATTCTACTACTAAACAAGTTGGCATAAAGCCACAATCTCAAGATATACAATAAAATTATACATCTTATAAGCTAAAAGATCATCCAACGAAACACAACTATACACCTTTCACTCAAAATAATAAAAAGGCATCAAGGGTCCATCTATAACATCATCGTAGAGGCTCTAGCTAGCTGGTAACCCCTCGCCACGATCCCAAGCCTCTCCCGCTGCGGAAGGCTCTGAAACAAAAACCCAACAACAATGGGGGTGAGAACTATTGAACAATAGTTTCCAGTGGGTAAGCCGCCGAGAGTGGCGAAATACACCGCTAGGTCAACTGAGGCAACGATAGTATGAGCTGAACATAAACATAAAGCAGTAAATGCTAATAATAATTCTACTACTATCATGCCTCCCAGCGACTAAATCATCTATATGTGTATGATTCTACTATCATATGCACAATATTTTATTCTCACTAGTTTACATGCATGTTGAATTAATGCCATGAATACTAGTTAAAAAGAATCCTTCTATTATCATCATAATACCATGCCACTATACTAATCATCATGAGTATAGGTTAATACCACTATGGATGCCCATGCAAATAATGACTAATACGAATGTCCAACTATGATGCATGCATCCAAATGGTGTTAAGCTAAGTAATGCCACACGATACAACTCACTACTATGTCCATACACTACATGTATATGCATCAACCGACTGTGATGTACTATGACCAGTTTACTTAGCTTTTACCCAATCCACGAGGGACTTACACATGGTAACGTCCCGGCTTGTGCCATGTCTAATGGCCCCGTGGTAGTCAACATTCTCATGCGAAGAATGAGCCTTCCCCACGGCAATCCACTTCGGCGTCCCAATCCTGCGCGGGCGAAATAACTGTCGCATAGGCTCTAACTCCGGAGTGCCGGCTTGTAGGGAGCGACCTGTTACGGATTTTATATTGGCATATTTCGTAAAGTGAGTCGGAGTCTTGAAGGTTCAAAGAAGAAAAGACGAAGATTGAAGACTCAAAGACTCAACGTATGAATTCACGATGTTTGGTAAGTTTAAATAATCTTGATGATGATTTATGATTATTTACAAGTGTTTGGAAGACATTAGAATAGATAAAAATTGATTTAAAATATAAAAATTGAGTTTTTTAATTTCCAGGATCCGGACCCTGAGGTGAGGTCCGAAACCCGTACGCCACCCTGGCTATCACGCAGGGAGGGTCCGGACCCTGAGGGCTGAGGTCCGGACTATGAAACGCTGGAGAGTTTCAGAGTCCGGACCCTGCATCCAAGGTCCGGACCCCGACCCGTCGTGATTTTTTGAAAATATATTTTTTCAATCCTACTCTGATTCTAATGTCTCCCAAACCTATAAATAAGATAATAGATTTCTTAAAATCTGTTTTGCAATCCTAATTTGATTCTAATTGCTTCCAAATCTTTTTAAAATCAGTTTTGCAATCCTAATTTGATTCCAAACCTTTTTAAAATCAGTTTTGCAATCCTAATTTGATTCCAAACCTTTTTAAAATCAGTTTTCAATCCTAGTCTATTTCGGATTGCTTCTAAACCTATAAATAAGATGTGGGGATGTCTCTAAAACGTGGTTAAGCATAGAATACCTTTTAGAAACCCTAGAAGCTTGTAGGTAGCCGTTTTCCTCATCTTCTACATCAAGCTTCTCTCAAATTGATTCATAGTGCCCTAGATCTTTAATATTCTTTTAGAATCAATTTGAGAATTGCTTAGAGATAATTCCCACAGATCTTTCATGATATTCTAAGCAAGGAATCACCATCAATTTTATTGATCTTGCTCCGGACGGAGTGCGCTCGTGGATTCGGGTGGGCGTCGTGGATTCGACGTGTAGAAGGCTTCGTGGATTCGAAGTTGGGCGTTTCGTGGATTCGAGACGTGGCGTTCGTGGATTCGAACGTGGGGCGTGGACAACCCGGTGGTGTGCGCGAGATCCAAAGAAGATAAAGGAGAGGTTGAGTCCGTGGAGTCGGTAATTACCTTGTAATCTTTTATTTCTTAGTGGATTGTTATCGCGTGTTGGTCCCGTGGGTTTTTTACTCCTAGTTGGAGTTTTCCCACGTAAATCTCGGTGTGCTATTTTTATTTTCGCACTTATTTTATTGCATCGAGATTTGTGGTTTGGCTGTTATACCTATTCACCCCCCTCTAGGTATTGATAGTATCTAGATAGATCGTTAGGGCTCCTCCGTAACTTTCACGACCCTCACAAGCATGTGCGCATGAGCACAATGGCAAACAAGCATAATCAACCACCTAAAATCCTGCTCGTCATGTCTAAACATGGAATAGCCAACCAATGTCCAAAGGGGTCCAACACTATATCATAATGTCAACCTTGTTGTTCACCTAAGTGGAGTGTAATATACTTAACCTCACACTACGCCGAGAACATACAATGTGTCATGTTTACTACTATCAATGGCAAGTATATCATATGTCATGTTATCCTCAAATTATTCGTTGGTATGTCTCTACTAATATGCAACATGCCTCTAACATGTAAATGCTCACATCTCAATTCACCAAGTCCATATTCAATGCATTATTCTAATGCCATATTCAATGTATTCTATAATGCCATCCTCAATGTATTATTCTAATGCCATATTCAAAATCATAGTTAATGATGTGTAAATGCCATGCTACATAAGCCTCCACTACATGGAGTATAAAATCATCATGCAAGTGATCTATTCTCATTCAACTAAGCAATTACATGCTTCTATCAATCACAATTACCAAATATAAAGAGAATCCCTTTCAACATGTCTTGAACATGGAATCTTATTCAACGACCTAAAGGTCGAGTACGATATCACAATACCCGTCATAGTTGCTCACCTAGATAAGGTGCAACACACTTGTTTTGCATTTAGCATGTCCTTTCATTTCTCTATAGCAAGCATACTTTAGTATGCGTAAGTAAATTCACTAATTCATTAACCAAGTAGTGTCTCATATGACACTACTCCTCACTAGCATGCATATCTTAAATAGCATTTCATACACGCGTCATCACAATACTAGTGCAAGTACTCTAGCATGCTTATCATTCTCATAATACTCTACTATATGGAGTATGTCACTTTTCACATGCAACATGTATATATCATGTGTTTACAATTTCTACCATGTCATAATTAGTACAATTATGCATCTAATCAATTCTATAATAAAATAGGAGACATAGGAGGAGTTCACCCATTTCGGTGAGGTCAGACCTACTGGATAACCAGCGAAACCTCGTCGTTCCTTCGCGCGAAGTTGTCCCCTAAGCTTCTCATGCCCTAAGCCCTCGTTTGGTTTGGGGTTAAGGGGGGGATAAGGGGGTTATCCCCCCCTTTATCCCCAAACAAGAAAAAAAAAAGGGGTGGGTTAGATACTAACCCACCCCTTAACGGGTTATCCCCGGGATAACCCGTTAAGGGGTGGGTTAGTAAACCCACCCCTTTTTTAATTTTTAAATTCAACTTTAAAATTTAAATTTAATTTTTATAAATTTATAATTTATAATTTTAAATTTTAAAATAAAATTTTGAATTTTAAAATTTCAATTTTTAAATATATATTTTAAATTTTTTAAATTTAAAAATTAATATTTTATATTTTTAATTTTAATTTGTACTTAAATTTGAAATTGAAATTTAAAATTTAGAACTTTTAATTTTTAAATTTGAGATTTAAAAATTTAAATTTAAATTTGTTATTTTTAAAAAATTTAAGAATTATATATTGAAATTTAATATTTTGTATATAAAAATTACAAATTTAAATTTAAATATAATAAAGGGGCAATATTATTATTTTCTATTTATAACTACCCATTATTTTTCTTATTCCACCTTAACAAACCAAACGCTATTTTTCTTATCCCCGGGAATAACCCAATTTTCATCCAAACGTAAAATTCGTCTAACCCCGGCTTATCCCTGCACTTAACCCTATCCCTGGAATAGATAATTCTTACTTATTCCCGAACCAAACGAAGCCTAAGATGATTTTCCAAGGGGTAAGAAGTTTCGAACGATCACATCTCAAAAATCACCATAAAATAAGAGGAAAATGGGTGAAAATTATCTTTGATCAAGTAGAACTTGTCCAAAGTCCAAATCAAGGTTAGGGATCTTCAAATCCAACCTAAAGTATCATTCTACACCCATCAATCTCAACTCAAAAGCCCTCATGAGAGGAAACCCAAAATAAACCATAGTTTCTACCAAACTAGGTTTTCTTCCAAAATACACACAAATCTCATATATAAAGAGAGAATAGAGGGCTACAAACCTCAATCAAGCTCTCAACCAAGCTCAAAGATGCAAGGGTTGAAGCTAAGTCCCCAAACAAGCTCTCCTCTTCCAATCCCGAGCTCCTCTCCAAGCCTTAGAAGCAAGGTACCATGAAGAAGAATAAAAGGGGAAAATCAAATCCACAAATCAAGGGTTTGGGAGCATAAAAACCAAGAGAGAAGGAGAGAAACCTTACCCTTCACTTCTCTCTAACCTCAGCCCAAAAATGGCAAAGTGAGGGGATGAGGGCTACTATATACATGATTAACAATAGCCCATAAACCCCTCCAACTCCCAAAATTACAAACAGCTCGAAAAATTGATTTAAATTTGGTTATATTTTTTTTTTTTTTTTTTGGTTTTTTTTTGGGGGTTTTTTTTTTTTTGGGAAATTTTGTGGTTGAATTGGGGGGTTTTTTTTTTTTTTTTTTTTGATTTTGGGGGTTTTTTGTTTTTGGTTTTTTTATGGTTTTTTTTTTTGGTTTTATTTTGGGTTTGAATTTTTTTTTTTTTGTTGTTTTTTTTTTTGGTTATTTGTGGGTTTTATTTTATTAGTGTTTTTTTTTTTTTTTTGGTTTTTTTTGAGTTTTTTTTAGGGGTTTGGGGGGGGGGGGGGTTTTTTTAAATTTTAAAATTTGATTTAAAAAATTTATTGGGTTTTTAGGTTTTTTTTTTGGTTTTTTAGTTTTTTAAAAATTGTTGTTTTTGGGGGGGGGGGGGTTTTGGGTTTTTTGGTGGGGGTTTTTTTTTTTTGTTTTTGTTTTTGGGGTGGGTTATTTTTTTTTTTTTTTTTTTTTTAATATTTGGGGGGGTTTTGGGGTTTTGGGTAAAATATTTTTTTAATTTTTTGTGGGTTTTTTTTTTTTGGGGTTGGGGGGGGATTTTTAGTTTTTTTTGTTTTGATTTTTTGGGGTTTTTAAAATTGTTTTTTTTTTTTTTTTTTTTGGGGGTTTTTTTATTGTTGTGTGGGGGGGGGGGGGGTGTGGTTTTGTTGGTTTTTTTTTTTTTTTTTTTTTTTTGTTTGGGGTTTTTTGGTTTTTTTTTTTTTTTTTTTTTTTTGAGAAATGGTTTTGGGGGGGGGGTTTTTTTTTTTTGATTTTTTTTTTTTTTTTTGGGGGTTTTTTTGTTTTTTTTTTTTGGTTTTGGGTTTTTTTTTTTTGTGGGATTGGGGGTTTTTTTTTTGGGGGGGGGGGGGGGGGGGGGGGGGGGGGTTTTGGGGGGGGGGGGGGGGGGGGGGGGGGGGGGGGGGGGGGGGGGGGGGGGGGGGGGGGGGGGGGGGGGGGGGGGGGGGGGGGGGGGGGGGGGGGGGGGGGGGGGGGGGGGGGGGGGGGGGGGGGGGGGGGGGGGGGGGGGGGGGGGGGGGGGGGGGGGGGGGGGGGGGGGGGGGGGGGGGGGGGGTTGGGGGGGGTTTTTGGGGGGGGGGGGGGGGGGGGTTTTGGGGTTTTGGGGGGGGGTTTTTTTGTTTTTTGGGGGGGGGGGTGGGGGTTTTTTTTGGTTTTTTTTTTTTGGGGGGGGGGGTTTTTTTTTTGGGGGGGGTTTTTTGGGGGTTTTTTTTTTTTGGGGGGGGGGTTTTTTGGGGGGGGGGGGGGGGGGGGGGGGGGGGTTTTTTGTGGTTTTTTTGTTTTTTTTTATGGGGTTTTGGGTTGTTTTGGGGGGTTAAGTTTTTTTTTTTGGGGGGGGGGGTTTTTGTATTTTTTGGTTGGGTTTTTTTATTTTGTTTTGGGTTTTTTGGGGGGTTTTGGAGGGGTTTTTTTTTTTGGGGGGGAGTGGGGGGGGGTTTTTTTTTGGGGGGGGGGGGGGTTGGTTTTTTTTTATGGTTGTGGAAAATGAGGGGGTTTAAAAGGTTGGGGGTTGGGGTGGTTTTTAGGGTTAAATTTTTAAGGTGGGGTGGGTTTTTTCAATGGGGGTTGGTTTTTTTTTTTTTTTTTGTTTTTTATTTTTTTTTTTTTGGGGTGTGGTTTTTTTTTAAGGTGGGGTTGCAAATTTTTTTTTTTGATGTTTTATTTTTATTTTGGTTTGGTTTGGTTTTTGTTTTTTTTTTGGGGTTGATTTAACATTTGATTTTTTTTTATTTTTTTGGGTTTGCCTTTGTTGTTGTGGGGGGCCTTGCTTTGTTTAGAGGGGGGAGGTTTTTTTTTTTTATGGGGTGTTAAGGGGGGGGTTTTTTGTTTTGGCGGTTTTTTTCTTTTTTTTTTTTTTTTTTTTTATTTATTTATTTTTTATTTATCTTTAGTAATATAGAGACGGTTTGAACCACCTCTATAAATGTTGTTTATAGAGGCGGTTTAAACCGCCTCTACGGGCTAACCAACATTTTGTTTATATAGAGGCAGTTTAAACCGGTTGGGTAAAAAGGTAATAGTATAAAAAATTAATTTGACAACGATTATTTTAATCTGCAAATTATAAGCAGGAAATTACAAATTTGTTAACGGTCAAACTAATTTAAATTTTTTGGGTGTAAATGAAATAAATCAAATATTCAAAATTTTTCAACAGTTTTTGTTGTTTTTCATAATAACAACTTAATAATTCTATAACATAATCAAAAAATTTATTATTCAGTATATCATAATCCGAAACAATAATTACATTGATTATCCATAGCAATACATTAAATAAAGAGAAAGCTTAAATAGCTTCAGAGATAGTGGCGATGTCCTTCAGCTGTAGGCTTGGGCCATGTATTCAAGAAGTGATTGTTTGAAGAGACTACGCCATTTGGATTAGTGCCAGCCGCCATTCGAATTATAGTGCGATCCACAGCCTAAAAAATCATCAAGCAATAAAAATAGTTAATTACATTAAAATTTATTTTTTTTCAAACATATAAATATGGTGAAATAATCATCAAGCAATAAATGTAGTGATAGCTTGCGATCAAATTAGCTAATGTATTGGAGGTAGTGTCACAGTAATTTGATAATACTCCCTGGAGTGAAGCATTAGTAATTGATTCAAATGATTGCCGACCTTCATGTATTACACGTTCTGAATCATTAACAAACCTATTTCCCTGAGAGAGAGATAGAGAGAAGTAAATGTATAACATAAAAAAAATAAAAATAAACTTTTGATAGGGTATTTTCTTCCATCAATTGAATACTCTGCTTGCCCAAAAAAAGAAATATATATAACTTAAATTGGAGAAATGTGTTCCAACAAACATTTAGAAAGTTAGTTCTTGATACATTTGAATACTTCTTCTCTATACAAAAGGAATAAAAATGGACAGAGAAATGGACAAAGAGAAAAAGGGATTATTAAGTAGGGCACATGAACTTAGAAGTGAGCAAGTGCTGCAGTTAATATAGATTATCTAGAGAATGCAAATTTATATTGTCGACCACTTATCTGGAAACCGGAATACTTACCATTGTTATCATTATTATGGTTGGGATGAGAAACTATTACCAAGTTTACCAAGCTAAGGATGTCAAGCGATCGAGGCTCCTCATGGTAGTGTACTTGCTTATCTTTTATTTCAGTCTGGTTTTTAAGTTCTGTTTTCTGCTGTCGTCGTTTTCTTTGTTCAAAGTACTGCTTTTGCCTGCAAGTCAGTGATGCTCAAAGAGATAAGGATTGAATAGTCTTTTCCTTTCCCTTGGAAGAAAAGCTCCCATTGAACCCATCAATTGCAAATACAGAAAAAAAAAAAACAACAGGAGAAGTGATGCATTACCTATTATTTGTTGATTTTCTAGGCTGATGATATTCTCAGCACATTATTATCAAGACATAGATATAGAGAAAAGCACATTAGCACAAATTAATAAAGTAAATGCTGATATGTTATAACTAGCTAATTTTATAATGAATCTGAAGAGTCTAGATTCCACCCTCCACGTATCACAGATACTAAGGAAATAGATTCCACACTCCACACTCCACTCCATGATTTATTATAATACACTACCACTGCCACATTTCTTTCAAATTAATCACTACTTACACTAGTACTCTGGCTCTTTCAATGGAATTATAATAAATTTTTGGAACTTACATCATTCACCTTCCTCTAGAACCTCCCATGCATTGTAACATTGTAGATGACTAAATTAGCCCGAAAACCAACATGTCAGATCAAAATACCTACCAATCAAAACAATCCAAAAATTCTGATTCGAAACAAGCTACATTAAAATATTAGCTTAACCTGGATACCAGCAATAATTCTCACAAAAAAAAAAGAAAAATCCAGATTAAGTGTAAAAAATTGAATAAAAAAAAAACGTGCTCGATATCGTCCATATATGCACCTGCTCTCTCGTTTCAATCAGCAACAGCAGCAAATCGAAGCTCCTACGATGATCACTGCCCTAATTTGTCCAATAAGACCCCCAAAAAACCCCAAATCTTACGAGGAGCACGAGAACATCACATCGATCGAAATGAACAAAATAGCACATCCATGAACGGCAGCAGTGGAAAGGAATCATACCTTTTCGCTACGAGAGAGAGAGCTTCCATCCGTACGATAATGGTGATTGGAGCGTTGGAGAAGAAGACGATCGAGATAGAGAGGGCTGACCGAGAAAAAAAGAGAGAGATTTTTGTGGAGGGGGCTGGGAGAGAGCGCACCGCAGAAGGGAGAGGCGGCTGAGGGTAGAGGGAGACGCGGACGCGGACCGGGTGATGGGGAAGTTAGGGTTAGGGATTTTGGGTTAATTTTTTATTTTTTATTTTTTATTTTTTACCCAGCGGATCTAGAGGCGGTTTTTTAAAATCACCTCTAAATCGCCTCTAACATTATAACTTAAGGCGGTTGTAGGAACCACCTCTACAGAATTGCCTCTATGAGCGTTTTTTTTTTTGTAGTGTGGTTTCCATGTGGGAAACGGTTTTTAAATGGATTTTCAATCGATCGGCTTTTGGGATTTCAAAAGAGAGTTCTCGCGTGGAGAACGATTTTTAAATGATCCTTAAATGATTGAGATTAGGGTTTCAAATAAAGCTTCTGGGTGAGAAGCACTTTTCTAGAGTGATTGGTGTACTGTGCATTGCATCATCCTTCGCCTAAGGACTTGCTTAGATTCATATAGGTTTAAGGACTGTTAGTTGTATGAAGCAAGGACTGTGTTGTTGTTGTTTGTGTGGGATGAATGATGTTTGTGATCCTGTATGTATTGTGTGTACGCCGTGCAAATACAGGGGAGGCTCTGTCCGTGTGGACAGTGGGCCCTGTATTTGTGGCGGGTCTGTACGTGGCACGGGCTAGGCTTTCAAAAAAAATAGCACGTATTTTCGCTTCTAAAACTGGCCCGGGGCGTGATAACAGCCTGTCGCATCATCCTTGCAAAAGCATGCACCGCCTACTACCTTACCAATGGCAGAGAATCTGACGAGAAAAGAGCAGCATGCTGCCTTCCCAGTAGCAGAGGACTCTGTTTTTGAAGGGATAGAGAAAAGTAGACCATAAAGCTCTCCAATCTTATTTATATATAAATATAAATATATAAATATATATTAATATTAAAATAAATAAATATTATCTTCTAAAGCACCATGATTCGTATGATCATAAAGCAGTTAGTAGTCCTTTCAATCCTTGTGGCTCTTTTCCGAGATGTGTCCAAAAGATGCAGAATATAAAGAAAGGATCGAAGAATTCCCTGATGCCTTTGTGGTCGAAAGCCTAATGTATGTAATTACGTGCACTCACCCGAACATCGCTTATGTCGTATGTGTGACTAATATGGGAACAATATGAAACACGAAGGAAGATTTGTATATCCCAAAAATAAGCACCAACTGCCAACTGAGAGGTCATTTAGTACAGATGCTATAGTAATCAAATACAGCTAGGTAAAATTCTCGGCGTAATATAAGTTCTGCCGAGTATTACTGCAATATTATAAAAAAATAGACAGCCAGGGGAGTATAGTATGGATGTGTTTAGAGTTATTCGATTTCGAGACCGGTTGTGTGTTCCAGTGGATTCTGAGCACCCTGAGGAGATTCTAAGAGAGGCTCACGGTTCTCCTTATACCATTCATTCTGGAGGAACCAAAATGTATAAAAATTTAAAGGCAAACTACTGGTAGATAGGAATGTAAAGGAATATTGAAAGATTTGTGACTCAGTATTTGACTTGCCAGCAAGTTAAAGTAAAGCATCGACTTCCTGCTGGCAAGCTCCAAAACCTTTCAATCTCTGTCCGCAAATGGGACATGATCACTATGGACTTTGTCGTTGGACTATCGCGATCTCAGGGCGGACATGATGCGGTATGGGTTATTGTGGATAGATTGACGAAGTCTGTGCACTTCATATTGGTTCAGACTACTTGGTCCAAAGAGAGACTCACTTAGGGTTTACAACGACGAGGTAGTGAGGTTACATAGAGTGCCTACCTCGATTATATCTGACAGATACCCAAAGTTCGTCTCGCATTTTTGGAAGAGTTTACAGACGGCCTTGGGTAATCAGCTCTATTTCAGCACCGCGTTTCACCCACAGACCGATGGACAGTCAGAGAGGACGATTCAGATATTAGAGGATATGCTCAGAGCATGTGTCCTCAATTTTGGGAAAGGGTGGTATCGACACTTAACTAACATTAGCGGAGTTTGCATATAATAATAGTTATCAGGCAAGTATCAAGATGGCTCCGTTTGAGATACTATATGGAAGAAAGTGTCAATCACCCTTGCATTGGAGTGAAGTGTGTGAACGGAAGACTTTGGGCCCCGATATTCTGTTAGAAAATAAGGAAAACGTGAAGATTGCGCGACGGCACCTTGTGACTACTCAAAGTCGACAAAAGAGCTATACAGACACCCGTCGACGAGACCTGGAGTTTCAGATTGGTGACTATATATTTCTAAAGATCTCGTCGTCCAAAGGGATACACAGATTTGAATTTCGCAGAAAGCTTAGTCCGCGCTACATAGGCCCTTTTGAGATTTTGGAGTGATCGGATCAGTGGCCTATCGGATTGCATTGCCGCTGAGATTATCAGGTGTTCACGACGTATTCCACCTCTGAGCTCTGAGAAAATATGTTAATTATCCAGCAGTAGATCCTTTAGTTTTCAAATATTTGCTACAATAAAGGAAAGATTATTTTTTTTATAGATCTGAACTCGTTTTTCTTTCAAGATCGTCTAAAAAGTCATAAAAATTTATAGGATGCTCAATCTCTTAGACAACATTCTGGAGAGTAACCATTAGGTTTGCCTAACTAGTAGTTTGTTGATTTGATTAGAGGCATCCTAATTCCCAATAGGAATTAGCAAGGCTAACTATGATCATAACTAATCCAATCTCGTGTGTGATCCCAAAGTGAGTTCTCCAAATTTGGATCCTGTATTAATATAACTATTCATCTAAAAAATAATAGCCATTTTCACTTAGTCTTTCACAAGGTTTTCGGCCATATTCAAGCGAAAAATGCTAAATGCCACAAACCCGAGAAAGAGTTGTAGGATTATTATCTTTGATTTAGGATTTGTAATCCTACATTTTGAGATTCGTCCAAATTGTAATGTAAAATTGTAATGAACTTTTTGTTGTAGACCTTATATTACTCTATTCAAACAATTGAAATTAAAATGATTTTCAAT
This sequence comes from Puya raimondii, assembly GCA_016920855.1. Classification (NCBI taxonomy): domain Eukaryota; kingdom Viridiplantae; phylum Streptophyta; class Magnoliopsida; order Poales; family Bromeliaceae; genus Puya; species Puya raimondii. Next base: position 23,801,287 of record JABWPP010000049.1, read on the forward strand.
TTACTAGGAATAAAAGCCACACAGAAAAGATGCATAATTTCTCAACAGATTCATATGAAGAAAAAATTATATGCTCAATTATGCTGCTGCTTGTATATTTGTTAATGGATAAGTCGCCAACAAAAAGATTTACTTTTATTTTTTTAGAGAAAAGATCATAGATATAAAAAATTGATATACCTATTCCGAATTGCCAACTCAGCACTGGAGCCACAAGCATGTATACGCCTAATTTCAATCACGGGATTTGATCATATGAACAAAATTTTAGGAGGGAGGATTTTTTTGGTTCGACCATAAGGCTCGATAATAAAGGACCCAACAAACCCGATCACGCAATTGAACCCAACCCACCCCGATCAGAGCTTAATGAAATATATCAAAGTCTAATAATTTAAATTATATTTCATGAATTAATTTTAAATTTTCTATTAAAGGATTCTAAACAGGTGGTGTATGTACACACATACACTGTGGGAGAATATTTAATAGGATGCACTCATAATTTTACCAACTTTCACTAAATTCTAGACATCTAATGGTCAAAATATTGATAGTAAACACTATCTCGTACTCTTGCTATTGCTAGTATTCTAGCTTCTCTCTCTCTCTCTCTCTCTCTCTCTCTCCCCCTCTCTTTATATATCTATAAACCTATATGAAGCCTCAATGTTTTTTGCCACGTGGCAAGTTAACCTGCTCTCTCCCTCTCACAATTTTTACTCTCCAATTACTGCGACCGCTCACATTCCCGTAACGTCTGCCTCTTCGTCTTCCCGTCTCACTACTTCCTTCCCTGTAACTTCGCTGCCTTTTCGGCTTCCCGCCATATAAGTTTTTATTTTATTTTATAAGAGGCATTGCCCGAGGATGCCGTCGGCACTGCGTACGGCATCCTCGACAACAGCCTCGCCTACTACGTCCGCTCCAACCTCAAGCCCGCAAGCACGCCACCCTCGCCGTCGCCGTCGCCGTCGCCGTCAACGTTGGGTGAGTCGAACTCTAACCTTATCCCCCCAACCCTCCTCCCTCGGTCTCGGCCTCTGTGTCGAAGATTTGCAGGTTTTCAATCCTCTCCACGTGTCGATCTTTGCCCTAGAAATCCTATCCTAGGTGATCTCTTCATTAATTTTTGTATCAATTTATTCTTTGTTTCTTGAATTTGTGTTCAATCCTTTGTTTCAGTTGCTCTGTTTCTTGATCTCCTTAGGCTATGTTTGGTTGGCGGGATAAGCGGGGATAACATTAGTTATCCCTGCTATTCCGCCAAACGAAACAAATTTTGGCCGGGATATTTTATCACGGTCAAACTTCGTTATTCTCGGTTATTCCGGAATAGCTGGGATAAACTATTCCATCGTTTTGACGGAATAGCGTTATTCCAAGCTTAATTCTAAATTTAATTAAGATTATAAATTTAGTTAAAAATAAATTATATAAACATAATATATTTAATTAATAATAAAATAATAATATATCCAAGCTAGATTTATAATAAAATATTATTTATTTAATAATTTATATATTAATTAATTTACTAATTAACTAGATAATTAAATTAACTATTTAATTTATTACTTTAATAAATATTTAATTAATTTTTTGAGTAATTAATTTATTATTTTAATTAATTTACTAATTAAATAATTAATTATATTGTTTAATTAATTAATATTTTGAGTAATTTAATTATTTTCTTAATTAATCATCTGACTATTATTAACTAATTTATTATTTTATTAAATTATTTGTAATTAATTAAATTATTAATTACCAATTAATTTATTTATTAATATTAAAGGTTTTTAGCAATATTCATAATTAATTAGTAGATTAAATAAGTTAAATTATTACTTAATTAATATTTTGTCTTAATTAATTAGATAAAATATTATTATTTAAAATTATAATTATTCTTATCCTCGCAATTCCAATCAAACCATCCAAACACTATTTTCCTTATTCCCGAAAAAAATCTAATTTTCATCCAAACGCAAAATTGATTTAATCCTCGTTTATACCTCAATTTATACATATTCCTGGAATAGTCACTTTTTGCTTATCCCCAAACCAAACGATACCTAATTCTTTTTTTGTTGAATTTAAGTCTTTTTTTTAATTACTATTTCCGTTTGCAGGTGTGGGATGGGAAGGGATTTGCGCCATACTTTGCTGATATATATCCTTTTCTAATTTGGGGTTCCAATTCATGAGGCAATGTATTTTCTTTCCTTTTTTTTTATTTGATTCCTTAATTAATGTGGCACGGTTGTAGGTTCTGGTGCTTATGTGATCACTATAATTGCAGTTCTTGTGGTTTTTTCAGTAGGAATGATGCTTCAAGAATCGTGGTAATCACCTAAACGGTTCTCAAGAATCTTTTTTAATGCATTTGTATATATGTTTTAATTTGGGAAGTTTAATATAGATGAGGTTGCTCTGCTTAAAATTAACATCTGGGAATGTGGGGTTTTGGATTGTCTTAAAAATTGATATCTTGAAATGATATTATGTTTTAAATAGAACATGATTACTGAATGGATAGGTAATATGAGTCCATCATAGTGCTGTAAATAAGCAGGCGAGGTTGGCGAGGTTGTACAATGATTTCGCTATTGAATTGGACTACCAAAAATTCTTTTTTGCATCAATTAATGCTTCCGTAAATTTGCACTGGGATCAAGCGATAGGCTTAAGGTTTTAAAAAGTAGTTGGAGTGCTGGAATTTTAGAACATTTCTGTTGTGTTTCCTATGCTTAAGTCAAGAATCTGTATCTTTCCTTTTCTTCTGGGTTGATTCTTATGATTTCTTATACATATTCTTCTTGCCCTATAGGGGTGAACTACTTGGAACTGATTATATTATTTAGAAGTTATGTGTTTCATGCATAATAATATATTTCAATACTTATACTTAGTTAATATAGTTTTGTATTGTCCAGTTTGATGCCACATTTTGCACTGATAGTACCAGCAATTAGGTGACTTTGTATGTAGCTTTAGCTGGTCCATATTGGGAGGATTTGGCCTAAAGGGAGAAGAAAATAGTTAAGGACAACCATAGATGATGAGCATATTGGTTTATTAATTGAGAATGTATGTTGAACATAGCTTTCCCTACTCACGTCGCCCTTCCTCTGCACATCCACAGTGCGCCTGCCCGCTTTCCCCATCACGTTAGTACCTCTTTGGTTCCCCGCCTCATCAAAGAGGCCGTTGAGCGCCGAGCACGCCAATGGCTACAACCTTCTTGTTGGCCGTCGTCAAGACCCTTTGGCGGGCTGCCACCTTTTTGTTGGCCGTTGTCAAGACCCAAAACCTATACGCACACTTCAAGATGATTGTTCTTTACCTTTTGCTCTCTCTCTCTCTCTCTCTCTCTCTCTCTCTCTCTCTCTCTCTCTCTCTCTCTCTCTCTCTCTCTAGATCTTTGTTTATTTAGATTTATGATATAATATGTTTGAGCCAATTGAGTTTCAGGGAGTAGAGTCTTTGATATTAGGTTTTCTATTTTGGTTTGTATTTGATTTGTCACTGAGCTTCTATTCCTGATTGAGATTCTAATCCTCTATTTACGATAATTATGCTTGAGTTTTTTTTTTGTGATTGTTGGCCTCTTTTTGTTGTAGATTGGGTGATTTATGAAAAGATTTGGTTGCTTTCGACAGGCTTTAGTTGGTGCAGTGGGGGATAGTGGCGTATTTCAAAGGAGTTCTTCATTTGGAGATGATGTCATCGTCGTTCCGTTAGTGTCTTTATATCTTTTTTACCAATTTTCATTTTGATGGGAAATTTGGATCTGTTGGAATCAATAGTTGATTTAACTGTGTGCTTGCTTTGGAGAATTTATGATTAAACTAGTGTAGTAACCCGCGCGATGCGACGGATAGATATTATTAAAATAATTATTTTTTCTATCATCATTGATCATCGATGATAATCTGAAAAAATAAATATGAAATATATAATTCATCAAATAAATAGAAAATAATACTCTAGATATGAAATAACGAATATTAATTTAAATAGTCCGCAAGAAAGACGATCAATGATGTGGTAGGAACGTTATAGAGATCAATTGATCGCTAGAAACAAACAAAAAGAAAAGGTATCATATAAAATTACATCGATTAAATGAAAAATTAACAAAACAACGGAACCAAACCCTAACAACTTGAGGTGAAACACTACAAAGATCAATAGCATCGAAAATTAGATCGATCAAAGATGAAATTAATATAAAATGATGCAAAACCCTACCAATTTGAGGTGATTTTGATCGATGGGCATTATCTACCAAAAATTCTTGAGCTATTCATAAAGGGAGAGTTACATAGAGAAAAATGAGGAGTTATATAGATGGGGGAAGATGGAGGGACACAGGGAGGAGAAGGGACAGTGGAGTTATAAAACTTCTTGAGCTATTCATAGAGGGGGGAGTTACATAGAAAAAAATGAGGAGTTACATAGAGAGGGAAAGATGGAGGGACACGGGGATGAGAAGGAAAGACGAAGGGACATGGGAGTTGCAAAGAGAGATGGGAAGAGGCCAGGGTGAAGGAAAAATCGCCACGTGGCAAGTTTTATGGGAAATAATGTATAGGTATAGAGGTATAGATTACTTGAGTATGAGGTCCAAGAAATTCATAAAAAACTACAAAATAGATGCTTGAAACATGAGAAAGATATTCTTCGTTCTTTCATTTTAAGTTTTTGTAATTCTTGATCTACTTTAGCTTAAAAAAGGTCTAATGGTGTGTTAGATTTCTACCTTTTTTTTAAAAAAAGAAATGGTATCTGCTCCTTTCATAAGATTTTAAGAGTTTGCGCCAATGCATTGTGGGTCTCTAGGGTTTTATGACAATATGGTATTGTAATTTAGATTAGCCGATCCATTTGAAGGATTTTTTATGGAGAAGATATTGAAGAGGAAGCGTAAGATAGCTTTTAGATGTGTAGAGTTTTATTTGTTTTTCTTATTATTTTCTTGGAAAAAAATTTGTTAATAAGATAGGCTGAAGTAAAAACTATAACTTTATTGTGTTTTTTATATTACTAAATCCAATCAAATGTGGTTATATTCTTATTTCTTCTTCACATTTTAATTTATTTAGTAAATCTGACAAATTGTTACTAAAGTATTCCTACCCGCCGCATTGTGCGGGTCCCTACACTAGTGTAACTTGAAATTAGGATTCCATTTTCTATTTTTTAACATACCTTTTATTAACATAAATTAGAATTACTAAATTTGTTCATATCACTACCTCTAACAAATAGATTTAGTATTCACATCAAAAGTTACATTAGTTTTGGTTTTTTGATATATCGTAATCAACTCAATAAAATTCTCTCTAACAATATTCCATATTGAATTATATTTATCACTGCAAAAATTACAGCATTGCTTTAAAAGTGCATTGACTAACAATTATTTTTTTATTTTTTTAACTCCAAGTTATTATATTGATTTGAATAAACATTTGTAATTTCATGTAACTTAATTAGGGATCGATTAGATATAAATCCTATGTAAATTACTTCAATGCCAGCACTACATAAATATACCACTTCAAAAAATAAAAAAGAAGACTTTTTTTTTTTTTCAAGGAACATGCCAATAGTGCCTTAGCTTAGCTTGAACCTTCTCCAAAATCCATCCCAATCCAAACCCAAAACCAAACATAAGAATTTTTTTTTAAATTCACACTCTCATGTTTCATTTTAGAAATTAAACTAAAAACCTCGCAATTCACGCTGCATGTGCGTTACACCTATTACCTTAACCACTAAGATATACATGAATTTACTACGCGTCTCATAAATTCCTAGATTTACTAATAGGCTTTTAAGCTGCTATAAATTAAGAAAATGGGAAACAAATTCCCAATCAACTTGAAGATTAGCAACCATAGTGCAATTAAACCAAATATTAATGAGGGATTCTCTTTGAGAGATTTGAGTATTCCTCCACTAGTTAGGTTCACCTATTGGTTTTACCCTAGCGCCCCTCCACACCTCTCTCTCTCTCTCTCTCTCTCTCTCTATAAAGAGAATTTTGAGATCTCAAAGGTACGCCCAAAATTAACAATTTTTCTACAAATTTTTAATCTCTTTCATCTTAATTTTTAAAAAATTGCAAATTTTATTTTTTTCAGATTAGGAAAAAGAAATCTATTTCGTCTATTCTCGACTAGATCAATTAGGCCAATGGAGGAGGAGGAGGAGGAGGCGAATTTTGCCTCGGAATTCGCGAATGAAGATGCGGCGCGCGCGGCGCTCGTCTCGAAATTCGCAAACGAGTGTCGCGTGAGTGGTGGATGGGGCGAAAGACTCGCAAAGGCGGTGAAGAGCGGGCTGAAGGAGGCCTGGGACATACTTGACGCGAATCGGGCCCTGATCAACGAGCTGGACCACAACCAGGACTCCGAGACCGGGGACGATCTCACGCTCAACATCGCCCTCCTCGGCGAGCTCAATGAGAACATGCATCGCGCCGCAGACCTCTATGCTGGCCTCTCCGCCGCCCTCGCCACCGCCGCACGAAAAACGGAGGCGCGGAAGGCGAAAGAAGCCGGGAGTAAGAGTGCCCAGCCCGAATAAAACAGGCAGCACCTGCATGCATGCGAGAAGTGCAGTACTGCCAAATAAATAAAGATACAGCAAAAGTGCATTTGTCATGGTGCAATCTCACTGTAATCTTGAATAATTAATCAAAAATGTAATGTTTATTTATATTCGCGGTAGAGTGCAGTATTGTTTGATAATTATTATTTAGATATATTATTTGAAAATATTTTTCTAAATCACCAAATCATATCGTTATTGTTATCCATTTATGTTTACTATATATATGTCTTTCTAAATCTTAAAAACATGCACATGAATCTCTCGCGAATTAATAGGCAAGTTTCTCTCACAAAATATTTGACTCCTAGTAATTTTTTTCCATCTCTAATTACTATTTAAAGTTTAGCATTGTTAGGCTTCTGGATTTAGATTTTCTTTTTTTCAATTCGAGTTTTAGCTGGATGAAATATTTGAAGAATCAATTTGGGTCTTGTATATATTAAAAGACTATATATTTGTATGAAGAAAATTTTGTAAAGTCTTAGTAATAATTAGATAATTTTATAGGACTATAAATATAATAAATAATAAAATTTAAAAACTAAACAAAGTTGATTGAAAAAATAAAAGAAGCAAAAGAATGTAAGAAAAATATAAGAGCTTTTAGTAATCACAATTATTTTCTAAGGGTATATATGAAGAAATAGAGAAAAAAATCATTATAAAATGTAAATAAATTAGAAAAATAATGAGCAAGGAAGCAATTATCTTATACACAGGTGTATAACTATTTTTTGCACTGTATTTATAAAATTTTATTATGAAATTAGCAATTCGGTAATTTTTTTCTCTTGGTTTTGTATATATTATAAATTACATTTATCAGAATAGATTTTTAATTTTATTATATTTAAAAATAAGTTTGGTTCATGTAATGAATTTCTAGACTTGGTGCAGGTAAAAAGAAAAAGTTAGAAGGGGTATTGAGAGAGAGGGGGAAGGAGAAAATAGGTGAGAGAGAAGGAGATAGAGCAAAACTCAAAACCGCGGGTTGATAGAGAAGGAGAAAGAGGGAAAGAGGAAGTGGGCAGCGATGGATTAGAGCATCCGTGTACAAAACGTATAAAATATGCCATAGTTTTAAAACCCTATTAAAAATTTAAACTCTATAAAATTTTAAATATTGTGACGCCCCAGCTTCCCAGGGGGTCACCCATCATAGGACTACTCCCGTCCTAGCACGCTTAACTCTCTCAATCTTTTGGGCCTAGCCACCGCCCAAAATGCTTAAGCCGGGTTAACAATTTAGCCCTATTATATCTTATATATAGTACTACCTGGGGTCTCACAATCTCCCCCCCTTAAGCCCTGACGTCCTCGTCAGGCTCAGACTCACAATTACCAGGCGATGTGAGACTCGTCTCGCTAGCCTAAACCGACTTTGTGGTGAGCTGCGCTCCACCCACAATAGTCAACAGCATGAGAGCCTCGCTCTCTCCGCTGTACAACCTGGCTCAGCCGAGACTCATCTCACACTTCCGGCTGGTGAACCAGCTCTGATACCAAATGTAACGACCCAGCCCACTAGCAATAATAACTCGTTGGGCCCAATCAACAATCCAAAATGCTTAAGCCCAGTTATTATACAGACTGTTCAAACCCAGGCGATGTGAGATTCTAGAGGTGGCTCCTACGGGTTCAAGAGGTGGCTCCCACCAAACCCGTTGGTGTAGCACTTTGTCCCGTATAGCACTTAGCTCTCACACTTCCGGCTGGTATTCGTCTCTGATACCAATTGTAACGATCCGACCCGCTAGCAATAATAACTCGTTGGGCCCAAACCACCGACCCAAAATGCTTAAGCCCAGTTATTATTACTAGCGTGTGAGGCCTCATATATTCTAATCGGAATCAGTTTCCCATCCGATGTGGGACTATTGGGACGTTACAAACTCCTCCTGACTTCCTAGGGGGTCACCCATCCTAGGACTACTCTCGTCCTAGCACGCTTAACTCTCTTAACCTCTTGGGCCTAGCCACCACCCAAAATGCTTAAGCCGGGTTTAGAAACTCACAACCACCTGACAATGTGAGACTCGTCTCGCTAGCCTAAACCGACGTTGTGGTGAGCCGCGTTCTACCCACAACAGTCAACAGCATGAGAGTCTCGCTCTCCCTACTGTACAATCCTAGCTCAGCCGAGACTCATCTCACACTTCCAGCTGGTAATTGGCTCTGATACCAACTATGACGCCCCAACTTCCAGGGGGTTACCCATCCTAGGACTACTCTCGTTCTAGCACGCTTAACTCTCTTAACCTCTTGGGCCTAGCCACCATCCAAAATGCTTAAGCCGGGTTAAGAGTTTAGCTCTATTATATCTTATATATAGGACTACCTGAGGTCTCACAATCTCTCCCCTTTTAAGCTCTAACGTCCTCGTCAGGCTCAGACTCACAAGTACCAGGCGATGTGAGACTCGTCTCGCTAGCCTAAACCGACCTTGTGGTGAGCTGCGCTCCACCCACAACAGTCAACAGTATGAGAGCCTCGCTCTCCCCGCTGTATAATCCTGACTCAGCTGAGACTCATCTAACACTTCCGGCTGGTAATTGGCTCTGATACCAACACTGTGACGCCCCAACGTCCCAGGGGGTCACCCATCCTAAACTACTCCCGTCCTAACATGCTTAACTCTCTCAACCTCTTGGGCCTAGCCACCGCCCAAAATGCTTAAGCCGGGTTGAGAGTTTAGCCCTATTATATCTCATATATAGGACTACCTGGGGTCTCACAATCTCCCTCCCTTTTAGCCCTGACGTCCTCGTCAGGCTCAGACTCACAAGTACCAGGCGATGTGAGACTCGTCTCGCTAGCCTAAACCGACTTTGTGGTGAGCTACGCTCCACCCACAACAGTCAACAGCATGAGAGCCTCGCTCTCCCGCTGTATAATTTTTGCTCAACCGAGACTCATCTCACACTTCCGGCTGGTAATTGGCTCTGATACCAACTGTGACGCCCCAACTTCCAGGGGGTTACCCATCGTAGGACTACTCCCGTCCTAGCATGCTTAACTCTCTTAACCTCTTGGGCCTTGCCACCGCCCAAAATGCTTAAGCCGGGTTAAGAGTTTAGCCCTATTATATCTTATATATAGGACTATTTGGGTGTCACAATCTCCCCCCCTTTAAGCCCTGATGTCCTCGTCAGGCTCAGACTCACAAATACCAGGCGATGTGAGACTCGTCTCGCTAGCCTAAACTGACCTTGTGGTGAGCCACGCTCCACCCACAACGGTCAACAGCATGAGAGCCTCGCTCTCCTCTCTATATAACCTGGCTCAGCCGAGACTCATCTCACACTTCCGGCTGGTAATTGGCTCTGATACCAACTTTGACGCCCCAACTTCCCAGGGAGTCACCTATCCTAAGACTACTCTAGCCCCAGCACGCTTAACTCTCTCAACCTCTTGGGCCTAGCCACCGCCCAAAATGCGGGTTGAGAGTTTAGCCCTATTATATCTCATATATAGGACTATCTGGGGTCTCACAAATATAGAGTTTTTATATAGTGTATATTGAATCTATCAGATTTGATTTAAATTTTATAATATTAATTTTTTAAAAATAATTTTTCGTACATGCGATGCACCAATAGACCGAGCGCTCGTAATAATTTTTATAGTTGAGAAAAAAATGATAGAGTGGTGGAGAAGAAATGTTCTGTGTATCGGGTGTAAAAATAAATTTTATACACTACATTTCTAAAATCTCATTATAAAAATTTAACTTATGTACTTTTTTATATACAGTCTTTTTATATGATTTAGATGATAGTATTAAATATAAATTATTCATGAAATTTAACAATTTATTTTTAAATTTTTAGTATTAAATATTATAATTCATTTGTTAAAAAAAGATAAGAAATTTGTTAAAAAAAGGTGGGCCCCACTTGGCGTTTGGTTGGGGGTTAAGGGTGGGAGGTGGGATAAGGGGTTATCCCCCCCTTATCCCCAAAAAAAAAAAAGAGTGGGATAGCTATCCCACCTCTTAACGGGTTATTCCAGGATAACCCGTTAAGGAGTGGGGTTAGCAATTCCCCCCTGGAGCTATTCCCACCCCTATTTAATTTTTAAATTTAAATTTAAATTTAAATTTTAAATTTTAAATTATAAATTCTAAAAATTTATAATTTGTAATCTTAAAATTAAAATTTTAAATTTTAAAATTTAAAAGTTAAATTTTAAATTGATATTTTTAATTTTTTAAATTTAAAATTTGATATTTTATATTTTAAAAATTTATAATTTGTAATCTTAAAATTAAAATTTTAAATTTTAAAATTTAAAAGTTAAATTTTAAATTGATATTTTTAATTTTTTAAATTTAAAATTTGATATTTTATATTTTTAAATTTAAATTTGATCTTAAATTTAAAATTTGAAATTGAAAATGTAGAACTTTGAATTTTCGAATTTGAGATTTTTAAATTTAAAATTTTAAATTTTTATTTTTGAAATTTAAGAGTTATATATTTAAATTTAAAATTTTAAATATAAAATTTTTAATTTTTAATTCAAATATAATAAAAAGGGCAATATTATTATTTTCTATTTATAACTACCTACTATTCTTCTTATTTTATTTTATCTATCCAAACGCTATTTTTCTTATTCCCGGGAACAATCCAATTTTCATCCAAACGCAAAATTGGTCTAATCCCTGCTTATCCCTGAATTTATACCTATTCCTGGAATAGACAGTTCTTGCTTATACCCGAACCAAACGAAGCCTTAACCTTTCTTTGCCCAAATGAATGTGAAGCTGCCACATAGGATCAAACTGGAAATTCATAGTGCTCTTCTCTTATTCATATGATAAGTATATGGTTGAGTGGAACCTCTTGAAGAGCTTTTCCTTACCTATGTCCCTTAGCCAATCAAGCCTTACTTTTCCTTTTCTTCTTTTGTTTCCTACCCCAGGCCCACTATAATGATTGATTGCTAGCAGTGAGAATATCACTATTACCATTGCCTAAGCCAATTCCACCTCCATCAAGCTTGCCAAAGGAGCCGAAACCCGTCGATTATAATGTTGTCTCTCATTTAAAACGGATCCCAGCTCAATTGTCAACTGCTCCTAGCAGAAAGAGGATTGACTACGGATTCGAACCATAGCACATGGTTTCAAAAATCCGTTTTCAAGATCGAATTCTACTGCTTATTCATCCTATTTTTAGATTTTGAAACAAAACAGCTAGATTTTCTTCTTCTGCTAGACTTGGCTCCTGATATAATTCCTGCAAGTCGGTATGCCAATGCGTTCATAATTCACTAGACAAAGCGGGCCTAGATTGCAAGTTTTGACCCCTGAAGGTGTCATAGGGATGTTGTGCAGTCCGTGATTCATGAAGTGGTAGTCCCTATTTTGAGGAGGACTAACATATGACGAATACATCCCTGAAAAGACGAAAGTTGTGCTCCACACATGCAAGTCGAATGGGGAGGAGTCCACTGCATCCTCAAGGTCGAGCTCAAAAGTATAGCAATCTTTGCATTATAGACTGTATTATTACTCTAGCTCCTAAATTCGATAAGCTAATAGCGGAAAAAAAAGGCTTCATTATACTAAAAACTCCCGAGCCTTCGTTCACTAGGGAAGAAACCACGCTCTCTCCTACATTTTCTCGAAGAGCAGGTCTAATTATTTGTTGACAGACTGCGTCGGCATAGTCTCTCAATCTCACTGTTGATAAGAAAAAGGACAGAGAGGATACCATATAAGAAGGGCAGAGAGGAGACCGCCTCTAAACTCTCCGCCATCTCTAAAATGAAAAGACTGTTATACTAGACTTCAAATAACTCCAACCAACACAGGAAAGTCACCCAAAGTCAGAATCAGCAAAAATTCAACCCTATACTTCTTTCTTATCTGACACCCTTTTCTAAAAGTAGACACTAAAAGTATGTTTGAAAGGTAAGGAACGAGTCAGTTTGAGTCACTCGGTCTCTATTATACGCTATTTGCAGTTCTTTCCTTGGCTTACTTCTCTGTTAATGAAATATCTGTCTCGCAAAGAAGCCGTACACAGGTTCTGTGTAACACCATGCCTATTCACGGTTTTAATTGTTAAACGGCGACAGCGGACCCTAAGTGATCGATTTATGTTGATCCAAGGTCGGGGAGAACATATAGCTTTTATCCCATAAGGCGATGGAGAACAAATCCCACACCGCCCCTCTTCACAGCCTGAAACCTTCTTTCCTTATCCGAGCCGCTTTACTTGTTGACAAGAAAAATTGGCTCTAATTTTTTTTTGACAAAAAAATGGCCAAATTTTCCTTGGGAAGGATATCTACCTTTCGGGCAGAGGGGGAACTCCAACTCGTCATAGAATGAGGCCATGTTCACACTCTTTCCTTTCTCCTTGTCATGATAAGGCGGCGGCCGTTAGCTCTAATAGTTCTGTTCCAAGCATCCTTTTCCCTTGAATCAACTGCTATAGAAGAAACTGTAGGAATAAGCCTCGCTAGTGAATCAGCTGGTATAGAAGAAGCTACTATGTTTGCATTAGCGGACTGATCACAAGTCCTACAAGGGATCGGGGTCTTCTTCTCACATCCTGATAGTTATCACTTTCTGATCAAGCAAGGAAATAGAGTCTCAACTCTTATCCGCAAAAGGGCAATTACTAGTAAGACAGGGATCAGATTGAATCCTTTCTCTTATTTGAGATAGAAGGACGGTCCTCTACTTTGACTTTCCTATGGAAGAGAGAATAGCAAGAAGGAATGTTCTTATTCTAGTCGCCTATCTGTATTCGGTCTTGTTAGCAAGGTTCTCATCTCTGGCCTTTCTTATCTTAATTACGTAGTTACGGCTGTTTAGAAAACTGGAATTCCTTTAGAAGAACGAGATCATCGATTCAAATCAAATCGAGCAACATATCACCAACAAGATCCGATCTTTTCAAACACCCAATCACCAAATCACCCAGAAACCATCGAATCGAATTAACCACGAAAACAGAACAAATCCACGGCGACCGACGAGCAAGAGGGAGAGGAACCAACTTTCACGGTGAAATCGTGGACCGAGGTCGCGGATGCGCTGGCCATAGAGGACTCGAAGCAAACTGGGCGAAGAGAAGGGCCTTTTGAAGGGATCAAAAGCACTTTTGGAGAATGCAAAGGGTAAAAGGAGGAGGGGGTTTTGGGGAGATAGAGGATAGATGCGGAGGAGACACTTCTTTGTATTATTAAACTCCCGAGCAAGCGAGAGGAGCAGCGAGAGAGAGCGATGCGAGAAGAAGAGAGTATACGCGTTTGTGAAATTGGGGACTCTCAAATTCTCTATTTATAGATTGAAAAAAATTAAGAAAAAAAGAAATTGGGTTGGGGTTTTTTAGAGTCGGTGTGACGTGTGAACAGAGTAAAGGGAAAATGATACGACAAGGCATTTGGGAATTTGACTTTTTTTTAGACTTTTTTTGTAACGATGCGATATTATTCGCGTGGATATGTGATAACCTACAATTTTACCAAAATTAATCTACGCAATCTTATGAGAGTAATGCTATTGGTACTAGCAATTACCCATCAATTTTTATTTAAATAGAATATTATTTCAAATTCCACAGGATATGATTGATTATTTAATCTTTCCAAATCTAATATCGGATCATTGGAACCATAAAAGCTTGTGCCTAGAACCCCTATTAAGAAAAAAATGGATGTCCAATTGTTCTCGCTGGATAATGGGTTCTTTGTGTTCAACTTTATTCTCTTGTAAGACCATCAGAGAATAATGGAGGGAGGACCATGTTTTTGAATGGGAGGTTGTTAGCTTCGTGGTCCTGTTTCGGTCCCGAATGCAGTCCCTTCACCACCTTCTTCCTTGACCTCGACTAATTCTTCCTCTCCGAACTCACCTTCTTCTCCAGGCTGGTAGTAGTGTTGATGTTGCTGCTACTGCTGCTCAGAAATGCCTTACTGGAATTTGATGGAGTGCAAATATGTAAAGCTTTATTAGGCTAGGCACTAAGTTGGTGGACGGTAACTGCAAACAAAATAGACCAAAATATTTGCTGGTGTTTCCCAATATCCGAGCCGTGAAGATTCTTGTGCGCATGATGTGCCATTTCCTCTGGAGTGGACCGGAGCTACTGAAAAAAATGCATGCGGTGAGATAGGAACTCGTCTGCAGACCGAAAATAAAGGGCGGTTTGGGAATTAGAAGTTTGAAAGACTGGAACACTGCCATTATTCCATGCCATCTGAGGAACCTTTTTCTACTCCTAAAAGTCAAATCGACACTTTCATTTTTTTCGAAAATTTTGGCAGGAGAGGGGGGAGGCTCTTGCGGAAGCCCTGCCCGCCCTTCTCTATTTTGAGGGATCCCTCATATTGATGATTCCAGGCTTTTCGAACTTGTAACAGACAACTAGGAACAAAAAGAGGAAAAGTAGTCTCTGCCATAGCAGATCCTTCTCCTTTCGCTGAGTAAAAGCAGAAACTCAAAGAAGAAGAACAAAGGTAGAGTTGTGAGCTCCCCTAACTCTGAAACTACTAAACAAATGGGGGTCAAGACAAGAAGCATGAAAGAGAACCTCAGCAAGGAGGAGTGCGAAAGCAGTCGAATAGTACCTAGGAGTTGTTTCAATTGAAAGTCAGGACTAGCAATTTCATCACTAAGCGTTATGAACATAATAAATGCGGTAGACTGAACACCAACACAATCAGGTTTTGGAATCTCGCAATATTGAAACTAAAAGCTGCCGAACTATAAGAGAAGTTCACAAGGGAGAAGTTCACGTTCACCGAATAAAAGTTCAAAGAATTGTTTTTATTGAGAGAAAGAAATTGCTTTCCTCTTTCTCGGAATATGTAAAGAGGCATTGTGACACCCCCAATAGTCTCACATCGGATAGGAATAGGGTTGTCATTGTGTATATAAGAGAACTCCACCCTAGTAATAATAACTGGACTTAAGCATTTTGGGCCGGTGGTTTTGGCCCAACTAGTTATTATTGCTAGCGGGTCAGGTCGTTATATTTGGTATCAAAGGCGGTTTACCAGCCGAAAGTGTGAGATGAGTCTTAACTGAGCTAGGGTCGGAATGACAGACTAAGCCAGGGTCGGTGAATGACAGGCTAAGTCAGGGTCGGAATGACAGGCTAAGCCAGGGTCGGTGAATGACAGGCTAAGTCATGGTTGGAATGACAAAGGTTAGCGAGACAAGTCTCACATCGCCTAATGATCTTGGGTTGTGTGTGTGTTTATGGCTGACGAGGACGTCAGGGCCTAAACGGGGAGAGTCTGTGACACCCCAATAGTCTCACATCATATGGAAATAGAGTTGTCATTGGGTATATAAGAGGACACCACCCTAGTAATAATAACTAGGCTTAAGCATTTTGGGTCGGTGGTTTTGGCCCAACGAGTTATTATTGCTAGCGGGTCTGGTCGTTACAGGCATGCAATGAGAGTTTTTTTTTCAAAGAGGGTATCTTATGGAGAACAAGAGAATTCTATAGGAAAAACGGAAGGATTATCTATCCACTCTCAACCCTAATCAACTGCTTGATAGGCAGATAGAAAATACAGTTAAACTACTCTCGCTCGAGCACTTGTTAAAGCTTACGGGGAAGTCCTGTGGAAAAATAGCTCGACGCCAGAATGATAAAAAAGCTTAACACCTCTTATTTGACTTTGAAAATATTTTTCAATACGAAAAAGATAAAAATCTAAAATGCAAAGGTCGTCTGATTCAAAACCTCAATTATAACATATCTTCTCTCCCACTTCAAACCTCGAAACGCACTGTTCTTATAGAGAGAAAGGTCACATCTTCTTAACCCGAAATGGTTGACGAGAGGAAAAGGAAATCCTACGGGTTGGATTGCTCGTGTGTCCACGGGACAAATCCCATTTGAAATGGATGGTGTGAGTTTGTCAAATGCTCGACAAGCCGCTACATTAGCGGCGCATAAACCATGTTCGTCAACCAAGTTTGGTAGAGGATCGGCGTGCGACAGCATCAATTGAACAGTCTGCCGCATCATCCTTGCAAGAGCATGCACTGCCTACTACCTTACCGACGGCAGAGAATCAGACGGAAAAAGAGCAGCCTGCTGCCTTGCCAGTAGCAAAGGACTCTATTTTTGAAGGGATAGAGAAAAGCAAACCATAAAGCTCTCCAATATTATTTATATATAAATATAAATATATAAATATAAATATATATTAATATTAAAATAAATAAATATTATCTTCTAAAACACCATGATTCGTATGATCATAAAGCGATTAGTAGTCCTTTCGATTATTGTGGTTCTCTTCCGAGATGTGTCCAAAAGATGCAGAATATAAAGAGAGGATAGGGGAATTCTCTGATGCCTCTGTGGTTGAAAGCCTAATGTATGCAATTACGTGCACTCGCCCGGACATCACTTATGCCGTAAGTGTGACTAATACTAGAACGATACGAAACATGACGAAAGATTTGTACATCCCAAAAATAAGCACCACCTGAGAGGTCATTTAGTACAGATGTTGTAGTAATCTAATACAGCTAGGTAAAATTTTCGGCGTAATATAAGTTTTGCCGAGTATTACTGCAATAATATAAAAAAATAGACAACTAGAGGAGTATAGTATAGATGCGTTTAGAGTTATTCGATTTTGAGACCGGTTATGTGTGCCAGTGGATTCTGAGCTCTGCGAGGAGATTCTGAGAGAGGCTCACAGTTCTCCTTATACCATTCATTCTGGAGGAACCAAAATATATAAGAATTTAAAGGCAAACTACTGGTAGATAGGAATGTAAAGGGATATTAGGAGATTTATGACTTAGTGTTTGATTTGCCAGCAAGTTAAAGTAGAGCATCGACTTCCTGCTGGCAAGCTCCAAAACCTTTCAATCCTTGTCCGGAAGTGGAACATGATCACTATGGACTTCATCGTTGGACTATCGCGATCTCAGGGTGGACATGATGTGGTATGGGTTATTGTGGATAGATTGACGAAGTCTACGCACTTCATATGGTTGAGACTATTTGGTCTAGAAAGAGACTCACTTAGGTTTACATTGACGAGGTAGTGAGGTTACATATCTGAAGTTCGTCTCGCATTTTTGGAAGAGTTTACAGACGACCTTGGGTACTCATCTCTATTTCAGCACCGCGTTTCATCCACAGACCGATGGACAGTCAGAGAGAACGATTCAGATATTAGAGGATATGCTCAGAGCATGCGTCCTCGATTTTAGGGAAAGGTAGTATCGACACTTAACATTAGCGGAGTTTGCATATAATAACAGTTATTAGACAAGTATCAAGGTGGCTCCGTTTGAGACACTATATGGAAGAAAGTGTCAATCACCCTTATATTGGAGTGAAGTGGGTGAACGGAAGACTTCGGGCCCCGATATTATGTTAGAAAATGAGAAAAATATGAAAATTGCGTGACGGCACCTTGTGACTGCTCAAAGTCGACAAAAGAGCTATATAGATACCCGTCGACGAGACTTGGAGTGTCAGATTGGTGACTTTATATTTCTAAAGATCTCGTCGTTCAAAGAGATATGCAGATTTGGAGTTCTCGAAAAACTTAGTCCGCTCTACATAAGCCCTTTTGAGATTTTGGAGTGAGTCGGCCCTACATAGGCCTTTTTGAGATTTACTTTGAAATTAAAATCAAAATAAAAATGTATACAACTTTTTTGAATTATAAACCATTTTGAATCAGCTATCCATCCTTTCAAATTTTGTTTTTATTGTCCAACCTTTCTAATGTTAGATTTCAGTCAGTCAATGATACTTTGACTTCAAAATTTGAATGTATCGTTTGGCTTTACAGATTTAGTTAATATATTTCATATAATTCTCCCAACTAAATTTATAAAAATAAGTATTACTTTAAACTCCATCAATCTCTCTTTTTTATTTTTAATTGTATGATTTATATCTAAGTGATCATCAATATTATAAGATTAATAAAATTTATGTTTAATATATGTAATCTAAATTATTTAAAAATTTGATTGGATTAAAAAAAAAATCGAATTCCCTCAATTCAAATTATTGAAATAAAACAATTAAATGAAATATAAAAAAAATGCTAGGCCAGCCCCAAGCCCCCAACCCCATCGGGCTGGGCCCACACCCACCCCCACCGCTGCCGCCTCCGCCTCCGCCTCCCGCTCCCCTTCTCCGTCACGTGACTAAATGGAACTGAGAATTCATATATTACTATAGAATATAGACCGTAGACTATACGTAGCATTTGGATAGAGGATAATGGGGTATATTTTTATCCGATAATAATATATCCAAACGTAAATTTTTTATCCGATAATAATAGTTCTCAGGTATCTGAAATAAGTTGGTATAACTATCCCACCTATATCTTTATTTTTTATATATAACTACTCACTATTCTTCTTATTCCATATTATCTATCCAAACGTTATTTTTTTTATCCCGAAAATAATTCAATTTTTATCCAAACGCTATTTTTCTTATTCCCACACTTGTATCTATCCCTAGAATAGCTAATTCTTGTTTATACCCGAACCTATATATAGATAGGATATAGATATATAGATTTTCGCTCTTGTTATCATTTAGATTTATTTATTCTAATTGTCGTCGGATTAGGCGCCTAACTATGAGAACTAGTATCACGTAAAACTTATATAATTGTATCGCATGCTGATGCATACATACACCTCATTCATCGAGTCACCGCCGTAGATCGTTGGACGGTAAAGATTTGCCGTTGGCAAACGGAACGGTGGATCCGACACCCGCACGCTCCGTATGCTGCGGAATCCTACACCTATACGACTTCGTGCGCAACCCGGTCGACGTTCATGATTCTACGAGATACGCAGACAAAAAAAAAAAACTCCCCAAAAGAAATATCGCGGTATCAACGGTCAGATGCCGTCCTCTCGTCCTTCATAAACTTCATCCCAGCCGTCGGATGCGGTTCGCGGAGGTCGGCGTCGTAGCGTCATCTGCATTCGCCGCAAGAAAGAGAGCGAGAGTGCGGAAGAAGCGTCGACCGCCACTTGCTATTTGTACCCACATTTTCCCCTCCGCTACGCTTTCTCTCTCTTCCTCCCCTGTCGCTCGTCTCTTTCGTCTCCTCGCTCTCCGAAAGCGAAAGAGTCCCGAGATCGCCAATGGTAGAGGGAGCGAGAGCCCTTCTCAACGAGGTGATTTATCCGACGCTCAGTAACCCTAGGTTCGTACTTCGTAGCCTCCCCCTCTCTAGATCCTGGTCAAATACGCTTTGATCCCTTCTTGGTTTTCGTCGCGATTACGATCGGTGCTTTTTTTTATTGGACTCTTAAAATTTGCCATGTCTTGATCTGTTGATCTCGCCTTTTTTTTTTCCCCCCTCTTCGTGGGATCGTAATTAGGGTTTTGTATTGATGGTGTTATTTTTCTCTGAAGGTAATTTGAATTTGGGACGATTTGGGTGGAATTGGGGGTTTGATTGGTGTTAGATGATGTTGTTTGAACGATCGATGCGGGTAAATTGGTTTTTGGGAGGAGAATTCTTTTTAATTTTGGTCGAATTTTGTCCATGCCGCCTCTGTTTCTTTGTTTCTGTCATGTAGAAATTACTCTTTTATCTTTAACCGATCGGGGAGCTTGTGGTGTTGATTGTTGTTTTTAGTGCTAATTCCTGGTTATTTTTACTCTTTGATTTTGTTTACGACGCTTCAAGGTTTATCTTTGGATACATCCGCTGTCATATGATGTTAATAGCTGTTTTTGTTAATTGAAATAATAGAGAACAAAAAGGCGTTTGTCGCGAGCTTGCATGTATAACATTCGTTGCTAATTCTGTGTAAGCGATCCTTCTACTGAAGGAGGGTTCCAAAGTTGCAGTTTTTACAGTCGTCCGAGTATTTGACGTTTTTCTTCAAATTAGATGGTTTATTGTTCAATTTCATAGATTGCAAAAGTTTTTAAATGTTTTGCAAATCATTATCTATTGTTTTGTGTTGTGCGTGTTCGCATGCCTGTGTGCAGTAGGATGGGATGTGGTGGATGTGCGGGTTTGGGCATGTGCCCGCGTGTGTACGTGAGTGCACCTGTGACCCGCTTGCACGCACTCATTTCATCCCTTCTTCAAGGGTTTATTTTATGTATTATAGACACCTTTATTAGTATCCTCTTTTTTCCTTTTTAATGAGGTAATTTGTAGGTGGAAATGCTTATATTTCAATTTGTGCTTATTTTTGCAGTGTTGTTCTGTCACTTGTCTTTTCTAACTTGAGTCTTTTGCTGATACGGCATGTTTTGGATTCCGTTAGTAACTATAAACTGCAAACTTCGCAGAGACAAGTTTGATGAGCAGAATTAATCAGTCGTTAGTGTTGACTTTCGTTAATAAATATGGAAGTGACGAATGAAAAGGCACTGGATAAATGTGGGAGAAACACAGGATATCTTAAGAGGAAGCGGGACTCTGCCGAACTGATCCGATCCCAATCCGACCCAAACTGAACTTTTTTTTTTTTTTTTGCAAAATCGGTTCGGTTCTGATTTCAAAATACCAGATTTTTTTTTTTCCCTTCGGTTCGGGTTTTTGGTTTCTCAGATGAACCGGACGGAGTTGGTTAAGGTGGTGCCCAAGTCGTCGGAGATTCTCTTTTGCAATTTGGACTTTTCCTCTTTTCGATCGACACCTTTTCTTTCCCCATCCCTCTCGTAGCAAATCTCTATAAATAGCCATTATGGTACCACTTATCTCCTCTCTTGCCCCACCTAGGCTTTCGAAAGGTACCTTCCCCTCTTCTTCTTTTTTATCACCCTTTCCCCCCCTTATTTTATCCCTTATAATCCTTTCTTTAGGGTTCTCATGGGGATCGAATTTCTTTTTTTGTCTTTTTTTCTAATAAAATTTTTACATTCTTTATCTGGCCATTGTGATTCTGAGAAATAGAATAATTAATTAGTTTTCGGATTTTACTTTAGTTGTTATTACTTTCAAATCACAAAAAGGAGAATAGGTTGGATAGGATTTATTATATATTTTCGCTCTTGTTACCATGTAGATTTATTCTAATTCTCGTTGGATTAGGCGCCTAACTATGAGAATTAATATCAGGTTAAGTGCTGTAATGCTTTTTATTTAGGGTTCTCATGTTTTTAGCCTGTGCCATCTTAAATTGACTTCGCTTAATTTTCTGTCGAGCTGATTTTTAAGTGAAGTGCAAAACGGCGTTTCGATTGCTATGTCATGACCAAAATTAAGCTGTATATGGTCAAAGATTTCGTGATCTAAATTTTAGTTGAAGATAGATAATTAGCTTGTCTCTGATTTAACTTTACTGACTCGCATATGTTGTTCTATTTATCTTGCAAATAGAAACTGATCAAGAGTAGAAAATATCCTGTTGTTACTCTCAGTTTTGCAGTGTTTACAATCACTGTATTTGAACAGTCGCTTTAGTCATTTTCCTTTTCCTAATTTCTCTGCAGGAATTGATATCAAGCAACACCTGTTACGGTGAAAATGGTTGCGGAGTTGATAAATGCTAACCCTGCGGTATATGAGAGGAAAGAGAGACGGGTTCATAAACTGCCAGCAGTTATAGATGAATATGCACAAGAGCCCATTGATCAGCAAGAAATTTTTGATATCCTTTTATTGCAAAATTTTTATCTATGATCTATCATATTTTGTTGAACAAGGTTTCATGAGGTCTTCTAAGATTTTCGGTAAATTAGGAGTCTTTCTGACATATTGTGCTTCCATTTTTTTTGCTTTTTTGTTGTGTATATTGTCTTCTTAATTTCAGCTCCGTATGCTGTGATATGAAACAACTAAACACGTTTTAAGTGCGAGTCTAAGTTCATATAGCTGTAACGGTCCCTTTTTTTTCCTTATGTTGAAAAGCAGTTAGGAAATTTAGTAAAACCTTTCCCTTTGTGAACTTATAAGTCTATTAAAGTCCATTCTGTGTAGTGTATGGTATATACAAAAAATTGGTTTCTTTATCTGAGAGGTCTTACCTGGAAGTTCTAAGGATTGTATACTTGGTTTGGAAATTGGTCCTTAGATCAATAAGTTTGAACAGATTTCATAAAAAATGTTCATGGATATATTGTTTTGGAAAAACGTAACACAAATTTTGCAACGTGACTTGGTGATATGGAGTCCTGTGCGTTTGAATTTCTCTCTCTTTTTCTTTTCGCCCTGTTTGTTGAATAGCATTATTCTCCTTTTAAGCGATCCTTGTCATACCTGGATCATTTATGAAGGTGACCTATTGCTTATCTGTAACTACACATGTGTAATTCCTTAATATTTCGCAAATCATATTAGAGATATAAAGGATCCAGAACACCCATACTCTTTGGAGCAGTTGAATGTGGTCACTGAGGATGCCATTGAAGTGAACGATGAGAAGAGTCGTGTTAGGTACACATACTTATTTTAAAACCTGGTCGACACTTTTCTTTTATCTTGAATTTTCGGACTTCCGTAGTTAACTCAATAGCTACTTGCTTTGGTACAGGGTCACTTTTACTCCGACAGTGGAGCATTGCAGTATGGCAACTATTATTGGGCTCTGCCTACATGTAAAACTCATACGCAGTCTTCCATCTCGTTACAAGGTATGCTGTCCGGCGGTAAATGCTATTCTTTTTAAAGCACCTCTTTTAGCAGGTCTTTTTTGATGTATTTCAATTAGGATGTGTTTGGGGGGGGATGCTCCGCTCGGGTAGTAAGAGAAAGCCGCTGCTCGGCCAAAACGGCCCATTTTGCCCACAAATGCCTTGGTTTTTGCCCGCCCGTGCGGCTGCTCGAAAACGTACCCCTCGATGAGCACCTTCGTACCCCCGGGGTGCCACGGGGGGGGATGCTCCGCTCGGGTAGTAGGAGGAAGCCGCCGCTCGGCCAAAACGGCCCATTTTGCCCGCAAATGCCTTGGTTTTGGCCCGCCGGGCGGCCGCTCGAAAACGTACCCCTCGGTGAGCACCTTCGTACCCCCGGGGTGCCACGGGGGGGGATGCTCCGCTCGGGTAGTATTGTGTGGATTTTCTCAAAAATAAATTTCTGTAGACAACCAAAGATCTTTCATTGTGCCTGGCATTTGCCGAGTTTTTTTCTCCCCATATATCTACTGCTTAAGTAGAAGGTGTTATGCAAGGGAAGAAAAGAGTAGAACACAGAGAATGGGTAAGAAATAGTTGATATGATAGCACCTGAAATCGTAGGGTCCGTGTGCGCCAAGTAGTTAGAACTAAAGGCTCTTTCGGTTTTTGTTGTTTGATTTTGAATTCTCATGCACTTTTTACCATGATTGGTCAAAACAAGTATGTAATAAAGTACGCATTTAATTGACAACTTGCAATTTCCAGCTTATGTTATCCAAATGTTAGTCTCTATGATGTTAGGCGGTCTCCAGCTTTTCGTCGTGTTTGACCAGTTATTTGTTGTACATAGTTTATTAGGATTCTATCATCCTTGCATTAAATCTTCTCTGCACATTGTGTAGGTGGATATAAGAATTGCACCTGGAACCCATGCAACTGAAGCAACCGGTACGCTCTCATTTCTTGTTAATTTCTTCAGTACCGACCCTCTCTGTTTCTATTTTTGGTAAAACACTATATTGCTGGAAGTTTGATACTTTATCTGCCTAATGCAGTGAATAAGCAATTGAATGACAAAGAACGGGTCGCAGCAGCATTGGAAAACCCTACCCTGTTGGAAGTAATTGAGGATTGCTTGTCACCCACATTTGCCTGATGCCTGGACTGCGGCGAGTCTGTTATAGACTACGTTTATTGTCATGCTTTACAGTCTGTACCGATAGCCGAATCTGAGTGATAGGGTGGCCTACGCGTTCCCAGAATGCACTGCAAAGTTGTTTATGAGTAATTTTGGTGTGCTTGCTAGAAAAAAGGAGTTTCGGCAATGAGTATATTGCTGGATTAGGTTGACAATTCGTTAATTAGCTTCCTGGATTATGAATAGATTGTGTATAACAGGGAAATGGAAAGCGATGGTGAAGAAAAAATTTTGATGCTTCATTCATGTGATCTGGGTTTATGTATTGATCGATCACCAGAGGTAACTGCTTATCGTGGCATAGTGTTTACTAGTTCAGCGCCCGCGCTTTGCGGTGGGTTGATAGCCCGCGCTTTACGGTTGGTTGATAGTATTTCACTCAATCAGCATATATAAATTTTAAAATTTAAAAATTAAAATACAAAAAAAACTTGTATAGTTTTTTATACATTATAAAAACTAATTGATTTTTATTAATATTTTTTAACTTTCAGTTTTTGTATAGTTAAAAGTATTTTAATTTTTCCCTTAAAAATTCAATCAAACTTGTAGATTGAGAAGCTATTCTATAAATAATTTTTTTAATTAAAAAGTTAAAATTGAGGGACTTATTCTAAATTACCGAATATATGATATTGTTTTTATCTTGTTAAGATTAATTGAAGAAGAAAAAAATTTATTGTATCCACCTAGTGTATATTAACACACAATACACCACAACTTGTATTAAAAGGACTAATTTCTAATATCAAATCTTAATTATATATATATGAATTACAAAGTCTAATAATTTAAATATATTTACTGAATTAAATTTTAAAATCTCTATTAAAGGTTTTAAGTATGTGGCGTATATTCTTATATACACCCAGTGTAGAGAATGCTTCGTAGAGTGCACTCATTAATTCCAAGAAAAAGAGGAAAATCTTTGCTTGCACCTGATTGTATACCAATATTTCATACACCGTAAAAATATATTAGATGATTAATAGAATATCTGATAATTAGTACTATATGTAATATAAAATAAAATGCAATGGGTGCGTCCATAATTCCTATTAGATATATAGCGAGCTCTCATTGGTTGTTACCTTAACTGGGACATGACTCATTGAGAAACTATGTAATTCCATAAATAAGAGGAGAAATTTTTGCTTGCACCCGGTGTATACTAATATTTCATACATTGCAAGATATATTAGATGTTGATATTAAAATATAATATAATATATATAATAAAAAATATTTAAATATTTTATATATTATAAAAATTTATTTTTGATGTATATTTTATAGTCGATTTATAGTACTGGGTACCTCCAAAATTCTTATAAGATATGTGGCAAGCTTTTATTAGCCATTGCCCCAAGTAAAGAGGTGGCTCATTGAGAAAGTATTTTTTTTTTATGTGATGGAATGCCAAATTATATATTTTAGAGACAACTAAGCAAAAAGGATTTACAGGCCTATTTCAAAATTTCCTATAATGAAGGGCTCTTGCCATCATTTCAACCTAAGAACAAAGAAAATAGTAATTAAAATAAAATGAAAAAGAGACATATCTACAAAAACCAATTCTCCTAACCAAAAAATCTATCAAAAGAAGGCCATTTTTCTCATAAAAACAACAACCACATGTTCAATCAACCCCCAAATTCACAAAACAAAAAAAAACCTTTTTTTTTTCCATTAGTATAGTGTTTACTAAATAAGTCTAGGGGTTCCAAACATACACTTTAACCTAAGGGCGCGTTTGGTTCGCGTTACGTAGAATTATAGGTTATTTCGGCATAATCGGATATCTGAGATTTCTGAATCAGATTACTACTGATGTTGCATTACTGCGTTTGGTTTAAGACAGTAATATAATACTAGATTACAGTGTATATAGAATTACTATGTTTGGTTTATTTTATAAAATTCAGTAATTCTAACAATAAATGTAGTCTATTCCAAAATTGCTCTTAGTCATATTTGACAAACTTTTTTTTACTGTTTACAAATAATAATTTTTTACTAAATTTTATTTTAAATAATTTAAAATTTGAATTTGAATTTGAATTTTAAATTTTATTTATAAATTATCAATTTAAAATTTAAAATTCAAAATTTAAATATAAATTTAGATTTAAAATTTAAAAATTAAATATAAATTTAGATTTAAAATTTAAATTTTAAAATCTAAATTTAAAATTGAGAATTAAAAATATATTTTAAAGTTTAAATTTAAATTTTAAAATTTAAATATTGAAATATAAAATTTGAATTTAAATTTTTAAAATTTAAATTTTAAAATTTAAAATTTAAAATTTAAAATTTAAAATTTAAAATTTAAAATTTAAAGTTTAAAAATTTAAAGTTTAAAAATTTAAAATTTAAAATTTAAAATTTAAAATTTAAAATTTAAAAATTTAAAAGTTTAAAATTTAAAAATTTAAATTTGAAATTTAAAAAAAAAAATAAAATTTAAAATTTAAAATTTAAAAATTTAAAATTTAAAAATTTAAATTTGAAATTTAAAATTTAAAATTTGAAAATTTAAATGTGAAATTTGAAAATTAAAATTTAAAATTGAAATTTATAAAATTTAAAATTTAAAATTTAAAATTTAAAATTTAACAATTCAAAATTTTAAATTAAAATTTTAAAAATGACGTATTGAAAACGTTTGGGGGTTGTTGGCGGGTAAAATTGTTATTTTACATAATATGCAAAATTACCCCCCTTCAGTAATCCAAGATACACTCCCTCCGGTAATATTTTCGGTGTAATCTTATACCTTTTGTAATGCTGCAATACCGACCATATTACATACCGGATGAACCAAACGCAGTAATTCTGACAGGATTGCATGTAATCCTGTTAGTATAACACGAACCAAATCCTATCATCAGAAATATCTAAAAAAACCAAATCCTATCATCAAAAAATCCATCAAAAGAAGCAACCTTTTTCACAAACACAACACCCCAAATCCAAGTTTTCCACCCACTCCACCAAAATCAGTCTTTTTTTTTCTTTTTTTTAAAAAACTCAAACTCAATTCAAATGGTATTGAAACATCAAAAAAGAAAGAAAGAAAGAAAGAAAGAAAGAAAAGATTGCTATATGAGAGACTATAATTAATATTTTGCATTACTCGTGTTGGGAACTAGATGGACCATCCGTTATGCACTACCAACACAGATGCATGAAAAACAGAGAAAACCGAAAGATAAAAGAAATAAATGCAAAAAGAAGAAGCCAAAATTTACATGGTTTGGCAATTGCCTATGTCTACAGAAAGAGCGAGAGAGATATATTTCACTATATGAAGAAATAAAAATACAAGCTTACACCTTATGTCTTCTCCAGATAAAAAATCAAGTGCCATATAGTGAATCTCACCTTTTTCTTGTTCCAACGAAAAACTTCAAAAAATAATCAGAAAAAGTTTTTCGTAAAACCAAGAAGACTAAATTAGAGAATATAGAATACTCTGACCAAACCCTTTATGTCATTGCTTCGACGAATCCGAACCGCTCAGACAACTGGTCGAGAACCTCCGCTCCGCTGCCGACTTCAATCTGCTGCATGCATGTTACCTCCCCTCCGGCTGGCCTAACCTCCATAAGTTTTCTCTCTCCCTCTCTAGCTTTCTTTTTCTCTCTCTCGGGACTTCTCTCTTGAAATCTTGCTCGCGGCCGACACCGCCGCCGCCGCCGGCCTCAGGGTGGTCCGGCGGTCCCCCTCTGGCAGCCTAGCGCTGCCGAGACCCCCCCGAAAGTGCTGCTGCTAGGTTGGAACTCGGGAGGAGGTGTGCTTCGGCCGTAGATCTTGTCCAGCCGTTGCTGCCTCTCCCCGTCGTCGCCGCTGGCATCTAGGACCTCGGTGATCCTCCTTCGTTGTCACCCCAGCGCCTTGGCCTCCTCCCTTGCGAGGACATCAGCATTGAAACCGAGGCCCCTAAAGGTTTGCCGCGGCTCATCAACCGTCGTCGCCGCAGCCTTTCGCCGCTGATGTCCGCCCACTTCGGTCCCTTCTCGTCGGCCACAACCCCTATTGGCCAGCGTGCACACCTTCCCTGGCCGCTGAAGCCGAGGAGAGGTGGTGTTGCTCTCGGTTGCTCGGGGCTAGGTCTTGGTCAGACCGCCACCTCTGTTTCGGCCAGATCCAACGCCCACGACCATCCTGAAGGTGAGCACGGTCCTCCTGAGGGCCCGTGGACATCCATTAGATTCCTTAAAATATCTTTGCAATCCTAATTTGGTTCCAAACCTTTCTAAAATCAGTTTTGCAATCCTAGTCGAAATCGGTTTGCTTCCAAACCTTTCTAAAAACTGTTTTTTAGTCCTAATCTATTTCGGATTGCTTCTAACCTATAAATATGATGTGGGGGTGTCTATAAAACGTGGTGAAGCATAGATTATCTTTTAGAAACCCTAGAAGCTTGTAGGTAACCGTTTTCCTCATCTTCTACATCAAGTTTCTCTCAAATTGATTCATGGTGCCCTAATTTCTAATATTCTTTTAGAATCAATTTGAGAATTGCTTAGAGATTATTCCCACAGATCTTCAATGATATTCTAAGCAATAAACCATCATCATTGTAATTGTTCTTGCTCCGGACGGAGTGCGCTCGTGGATTCGAGTGGGCGTCGTGGATTCGACGTGTTGGAGGCTTCGTGGATTCGAAGTTGGGCGTCTCGTGGATTCGGGACGTGGCGTTCGTGGATTCGGACGTGGGGCGTGAACAACCCGGTGGTGTGCGCGAGATCCGTAGAAGATAAAAGAGAGGTTAAGTCCGTGGAGTCGGTAATCACCTTGTAATCTTTTATTCTTAGTGGATTGTTATCGCGTGTTGGTCCCGTGAGTTTTTCTCCAAGGTGGAGTTTCCCACGTAAATCTCGGTGTGCTATTTTTATTTCCGCACTTTTTATTGCATCGAGATTTGTGGTTTGGCCGTTTCACCTATTCACCCCCCTCTAGGTGATTGATATACTCTAGATAGATCCTAGGGCACCCCATAACTTTCAATTGGTATCTAGACTTTATCTTTCATAATGGGTGAAGGTGGTAACATTAATCGACCTCCGTTCTTTGATGGCACGAGCTATGCTTATTGAAAAGTTCGCATGAGAGCTTTTCTAATAGCCATTGATGAACGAGTGTGGCAATCCATAGAATTTGGATGGACTCATCCCACTCAAATCGTCGATAATGTTAGCGTCCCTAAACTTCGAAATAAATGGAGTAGGGAAGAGATTGATTTATCTTCTTACAACGGTAGGGGAATTAATGCCTTATTTAATTCTTTATCTCAAACCGAGTTTTCACGCGTCTTGGCGTGTGAAACGGCTAAGGAGATTTGGGATACTCTCCAAATTACGCATGAGGGAACTAGCTTGGTAAAGGTCCAAAAACTTCAAATGCTTACAAGTAAATTTGATTCAATTTCCATGGACGATCATGAGACCTTTACCGAGTACTATACTCGTCTTCAAGACATAGTCAATACATGCGCAAATTTGGGAGAGAAAATCTCGGAATCTAAAGTTGTAAGAAAATTTTTGAGAACTCTTCCCGAAAGATTTCGTTCGAAGGTTGCGGCCATTGAGACTATAAAACATCCGGACGAGATGAAAGTAGAAGAATTAGTAGGTGCTTTACAAACATATGAAATGACTTTTCCTACTAATGAATCTTCTTCCAAGTCTTCTTCTAAGAGTACAGGTATTGCACTCAAATCTACGAAGGAGGAAGACGACGACTCGGATTCCGATGAAGAAATTTCGCTCGCCAATTTTGAACATCAATTGGAGCGTCTCACGAAGAAATTTCGTCGGAATTTCCGGAAGAACAAGTCAAATCGATCTACATCCAAATCTTCTTCAAAAGGATCTTCACATTCTAAATCTTCTAAAGATAAGAAGCTTGCAAAGTTCCCTAAAGATAAGGATGAGATTGAAGGGGAAATCCGATGTTACAAGTGTCGCGGCTACGGTCACATCTCCACGGATTGTCCCACTAAAAAGTCTTATAAAAAGAAGGCTTTACAAGCTAGAACTTGGGATGATTCAACTTCTAATGAATCGAGTTCTAGTGAAGAGGAAACCAATGATGCAATTGCCTTTTCTTCACATGTTTCTCCTTCTCCCTCTACTTTTTGTTTATCATCTATTATTTCTAATGATATGCTTTCTTCTTCTTTGCATGAAACGTCAAGCGACGACGGCACAAGTGAATGAGAGTCGGATGATGAAAGTTTAGCCGATGCCTACAATCAACTACTTTTTGAATCGAAGAAGATGGCTAAGCACAACAAGAAGTTGAGGAACCGACTTTTGGAGCTTGAGGATGACAAAAAGACATTGAGTACTTCAAATAAAGCTCTTGAGGAGGAAAGGGAAAACATATTGAAGAACAACAAAATTCTCCAAGAAAAGCTCAACCAATCGGAGATAATGATCAAATCGCATCAAGAAAAGGTTAGCTTTCTAGAACTACAATACAAGGAAATTCATGTTTCTAATCAAGTCTTGACCAAACAAGTACATCAACTCAAGTCCGACATACAAAAATTCTCCTCCGGTTCAAAGAAACTTGATGATATGTTCGGATTGGGTCAAACAAGCAAACTTGGACTTGGATATGAGCGGACATTTGTTGAGAAGGTAAAAAATTCTATTCCCAAAGTCTCAACAAGTGTAAAAGAAAAAGTATGCCATAGATGCGGAAATAAAGGACATATCAAGAAGACTTGCCTTAAAAAGAAAACTCAACCGACATCGTCTCAACATCTATCGGCATCTTCCAATACTCGACAACTCCCACGGTTTCAAAAGCAACATCAAAAAGGTCGAGTACCAAAGGTCAACCGAAAGTCAAAGCCACAACACTTAAATACTCCAAAGCGGAATGCGGTGGTAAGACCCACGGTTGATCAAAAGTCAAAACAAACCGTGCCCAATGTCAACAAATCAAGACAACCAACAATCCGACAAGTTTGGGTTCGGAAAGGTGATATCTTTCCTTCTCTAAAGTCTTAATTTGTTTTGACTTAGTGTAGTGCTTTGATCGGTTTCTATTGCATATCTCTTGTTTATTGCATTACACATATTGGTGCTTTCATTGTTACGATTTTAGATTCTTTGAATGATTAGAACATTAAATAGTGCATTGAATATCAATATGTTCACTTTCATTCACTCGTAATTAAATTCATATTAATTATCGGTTTTACTTTATTTTTATTATATTTGAAGATAATTTATTATGAGAATTCTTAATACTTATATTCATCAAATTTAGGCAATCATGTGTAATCTCTAGGAGCTTAACCTATCTCGGTTGTGTGTGTTGAATTTGATGAATAGTCATTCTCTTATGGACTAAAATTTGTCACATGTTCTTTCAACTAAGAGATTGCATAAGCGAGGGGGAGTTATTATTATATAAAATAAAATGCTCGTATGCTTTGAAAGATGTGGAAAGAGTTACATCCTTAAAGGAGTGTGAAAACTACCACCACATGGAGGAAAGAGCTACCACCCCGGTCGTCCGGTTAGTGTGTGCAGCTACCACATGAGAATTGAATTGCATATCCGAAAAAAATATACAAGTGCAAAAGGATGCAAAAGGAAAATGTCACAAAATTTTATTTTTTCGGTGTTATAAGGTGGTCCACATACATGAAAGATGCTCAAAGAGCCACCCCCTGTGCGATATTTGTTTTATCTCAAATTTGAATGTTTATGCAATAAATTTCTGTCTCTTTGATGAATCCCTTAAGTCATCTTCATAATCCGTTTACATCTTGATAGCTTTTGAGCCTTTAGATTATTTTTGATGACTTGATTTTGAAGTTTATATGAATTAAGAAATCGGATAATATTTTATCTACATTATGATGATTGTGTAGTAAAGTTCTTAATTCTTATGAAATTAATAGGGATTGAAAGAAGTCAATGTGAATTTATACTCCTCATGCACTAACAATATTTGACGTTTTTAATACAAGTGGTTTCAAAATTGAAAAAGCTTTAAACTTGTATTTTGATTAATTTTTCTCGAACTTCTCTCTATTTTTGGTGTTTTTCTTTTGGCAATTTTTGACAAAAAGGGGGAGAGAGGTAATGATGACTTAGACGCATAAACATAGGGGGAGAGATTGCATGAACAAAGGGGGAGCAATTTTGATATTTTTTCTACTAACTTTGTTCGCGGAGAATACACATTTTTGCAGGTCTTTCAAGATTTCAAGACTCCATGTTTGTCTAAGTCATAGAGTTTGTTTAGGAGTTATAAAATTGTAATTTTGAATTTTATTTGGATCTTTCACGCGAGAAGTTCATTGTTTTGGTGATGGCAATGAATTTCATTTTTTGGAGAGATAAGCATCGTGAGTGTTTTATGTAATTTTGAGTTTTGTCACGAAATTGCCAAAGGGGGAGATTGTGAGAATCCAAATTTTGGGAATTTGAAATTCTCAGTGTTCCTCTCCCCCATTACTGTGTTTTTGATCAGTATACGTATATATATACCGGTATTTATATATATATATGTATATAAGTGATTTTAGTGGATTTTAATAGTTGTTGGTTTTTCGTCGCGGAGAGCGAACGGCTTAACGGCGCGATCCGGAGTCCGAATCTGACGAACCAAAATGGTGAGTTCGATGTCTCGGCAGTGCTGAACGCGATGGCGTGATCCGCGTCGTCGTGCGACGAGCAGATGAAAAGTTATTCCATCTTGATCGCCGAGAGGTCGTAAGTCGCATTTTGTAATTTCGCGATTTGGACCCTGTTCTCGCACCGTTTCGCGTGAGATTGCTTGTGGAGGGGTGTTTGGGCATCTTGTGCTGGCTGAGAGGGACCTTGGGGTGTTTTGCTGAGTTTGGAGGGGTTTTTCTGTAATTTGGTTGGTGGAGGGGGTGGGTGAAACATCCCCTGAAACATCCCCTCACACTCTCTCTCTCTCTCTCTCCCTCTCTCACTCCCTTCTCTCCCCTGCTCCCCGGGGGGGGGGGGGTGAGCACGAGGCTCCCCTGCCCCTCAGCCTCCTCCCCGAGCCCTGCCGGTCGCCGCCGGCCACCGCCTGGCCGGAGCTACCCCCCGGTCGGTCACGGTCACCTCTCTCTCCCTTTTCTTCTTCTTCTCCTTCTTCTTCTTCCCGGAGGTGTGCACCCAGGGGAAACCCACGCCAGAGCTCCCCTGAGGTGGCACGACTGCTCGAGTCCTGCGCCGCCGCCGGTGACCGCCGCCGTGGGCCGCCGAGCTGCCGCAGCTGCTGCCAGGGCAGCTGCGGGCGGGGGGGTTGGT
This sequence comes from Puya raimondii, assembly GCA_016920855.1. Classification (NCBI taxonomy): domain Eukaryota; kingdom Viridiplantae; phylum Streptophyta; class Magnoliopsida; order Poales; family Bromeliaceae; genus Puya; species Puya raimondii. The sequence continues at coordinate 23,834,982 of JABWPP010000049.1, forward strand.
GGCCCGAGCCGCCGCCGGTTCGCGCCGCCTTGGGGGGGTGAGCGCCCTCACCCTCAGGTCCTCCGGCGCCGCCCCTTTCTTCCCCCCCCGGCCGCCCCCGTGCCGCCGGTGCGCCGCCGCGCCGCCTGCGGCTCCTGCGTGCAAGCTGCAGGCAGGAGCAGCTGGAGGCCGCGCCCCCCGCCGCCTCCCGCCGCCTCGGAGGGTGAGCGCCGCCACCCTCGGGACCTCCGCCGCCGGTCTTCTCCTTCCCGGCCATCGCCGTGCTGCCGGAGCGCCGCCGCAGCCGCCGCGGCTGCCGCCTGTGCTCCTAAGGCACCCGCGGCTGTGAACTTCCGACCGCCGCCGCCGTTGCCCGGAGTTGTCGCGGTCGCCCCTTCCCCGACGTCCGGCGGGTCCCTCTTGCCGGTGCTCGCGTCGCCGTCGGCTGCCGACGCCGTTCCTTGCCGGAGTAGGTGTGGCCGAGCCTTCCCGGAGCTAGGGCTCTTCCCCGCGCCGCCGCCGCCACTTCCCGCCGCCGGCTGAGGTGAGCCCCCTCTTCCTTGCCACCTCCTCTGCCGACCCTGGCCGCCGCTGGCCGTGCATGCCGGCCGGCAGCCGGCCGGAGCTGGTTGCTCCGGCCGGGGTCTTGCTTTGTTGGATTTTGGCCGTACCTTGGTGTTTGAGCTCCCCGTTGCCTCCCGGAGCTCGGAAAGGTGAGCACGATGATCGCGGCGATGCGCTGATCATCATGCTCACCTTAGTTTCTGTTTTGGGTGAGCCGTTTTACCGTTCGGCCTTCGTCGAGCATTTTCGCCTTGTGGATGCCTGTTTTTATGGGTTTTCCCCGGACTGCGACTGTTCCCGTCACAGTGAGGCTGTGAGCATGGCCTCCGTTACATCGTTGCCTATCCGCTGGTGCTTGCGGAAGGTCGTGCGGATGTACGGTTTGCTCACACGGCCTTAGTTACGCTCGCTTTTGTGCTTGAGCTCGCTGTTTTTATGGGATTTCCCGGCTTGCGACTGGTCCTGTCGCAGCGGGACAGTGAGCACGGTCTCCGTGACGTCGCTACCTATCCGCTGGTGCTTGCGGAAGGTCGAGCGGACGTACGGTTTGCTCTAGCGGCTTAATTTAGTGATTGTATGTATGTGTATGTTGCATGTTTGGGGACTTTGGCGTTTGTGACAGCGTAGCGACGCTGTGGGCTACAAGGGTAAGGTCTTGGAGACCCTGTGGACTGGTTGTCCAACCCCCTCGCCCTTCGTGTAGTTTCGGATTCGTTTCCGACGTGTTTTTCGATGAAATAATCGGCGAAACGCACGTTCTAGTTGTGCGACTCACTCGCTGTTTTCGCGAGCGACTTGGCTTCATCGTGTAGCCTCGTTGGCTGTTCCTCATCGCTGTCCCGAAGTTCCGAGGACAGCGGATGAGTGATGTGGGGTTCCGGTGCCAAATTGGCACTTTTCGGGAACCCGGGAAGCCTTTACGGGTGCATTTGATGTTCGTGGCACCCCGAGCTTGTGCTCGCTGTCCCGTCACTTGGTTTCGTGTGTTCGGGGACAGCGAGGGACCATGTTGGCTGTTTGGTACCCCTCGGGGGCTTTGTGTGGTTTCGGGATCGTCCCGGTGGGTTTCCCGGGCGATCCGCCGGTTTCGGGATGTGAGAGCTTTGTGTTTAGCGTCGACTTGGTGGACCTTGACCCTGTGAGTCTTTCGTAGGTCCTGTCGCGGTTCCCGAGAGCCGTCGGTGTTAGATTGGATCTTACCTACAGGTGGGTACTTCGACCCGGAGTCGGTTCAGTGGACTACGGTGATACCTTTCTATCCCTTCCTTTGCATTTCTGTTAGTAGTTCACTTGACTCCCGTAGACTCTACTCATATGCGTGCTTGGATAGTAGAGTAGTGTGGTTTGCATGTTCTTTGAGACGACCCAGTCGGTCGGTGGGGATCGCTTGTCATTCTGAGCGATCCTAGTGTGGTTTGCATGTTCTTGAGACGACCCAGTCGGTCGGTGGGGATCGCTTGTCAGTCTGAGCGATCCTAGTGTGGCTTGCATATTCCTTGAGACGACCCAGTTGGTCGGAGGTGATCGCCTGTTGTTCCGAGCGATCCTAGTTGTGGTTTATTGGTTGCTTCTCGGCTTGTTGCCGTTCTGTGGATTGAGCATATGCATCGATCGTCACAGCTCTTCCCGCACTTCACGTACACCGCGGTCTGATCCACCGTTTAGAGGTGTTCTTTTCCGGAAAAGGGTCGTGAATTTCTACCGACCCGTGGCCCCGAGCATTGCGTCGGGATGGATGGTGCCGTTGGATTGAGCAGGGTGACAGTGCCAGGGCCACCCCCTGGTGGCTATAGATTGGGTTCACTTTGTGGTTATCCCCTTTGATGCATGCATACTAGTTGCTTACAGTAGCATTGTTATTTCTGTTATAGGTTCAGCCTCATATTTACTTGTGCTACTGTATACCATATCTATCTTTTGTTGACCCTCGTGCCGGTGTGTACACCTCGCCTTCGTCGGCTTGCGGTACCCACTGGGAGGGGAGACATGCGTGCATGTTCTCACCCCCCACCCCCATTACAGGTTTCAGGTGAGCAGGGTGGTGAGTGTCGGGACGCTGCGAGGCACGCCTAGATAGTAGCTCTAGAGGTTCCGACTCGTGAGGCTACATCCCCAGATTTGGTTATTCCCCTACCTCTATTTGATAGATGTAATGTGTGGTTCAGTTACCCCGTTGTAAATTCTAGCATGCTTATGTTGTGGATTCATTCTATATGCTTGTGTGATGACTGCATGCTTGGACTAGTTGATTGTATCCTTGTTTTTCAATCGTTTCGTTATCTAGCATTTCGGTTTTCTACCCCTCGTGGTAGCGTCGTAAAACAAGGTTTCCGTGTGGGAAACGGTTTTCAAATGGATTTCTGATTGCTCGGTTTTGTGATTTCAAAAAGAGAGTTCTCGTGTGGAGAACAGTTTTCAAAGGCTTCTTCAATGATTGAGATTAGGGTTTCAAACTAAAGCTTCTGGGTAAGGAGCAGCTTTCTAGAATGATTGTTGCTTGTGCATTGCATCATCCTTCGCTTAAGGATTTGCTTAGATTCATACAGGTTAAGGACTGTTAGCTGTATGAATCTCTCGTTGTGTTGATGTGCTGTTGGGATGAATGAATGGTGGTTGTGATCCTGTTGTTTGTTTTTGGACGCCGTGCAAATACAGGGGAGGCTCTGTCCGTGTGTACAGTGGACCCTGTATTTGTGGCGGGTCTGTACGTGGCGCGGGCTAGGCTTTTCAAAAAAAAAAAATTAATTAGCACGTTTTTCCGCATCTTGAACTAGCCCGGGGCGTGACAGATTAAGATGGTATCAGAGCGTAAAGGGAACAAACACTCGTTCATTCATCAACTTGTAACTGAACCACTGGTTAGGCTGACCCCTAGGAAGACCTAGGATGTATAGGCGCGCGAGCTCGAGGGGTTTGTTTTCGGCTTGTGTTTTGTGGGAGTTGCCGACCCCTTTTCTCTTGCGCTGGTTTCTGCTTTTGCAGTTGGTTTGTGGTCTTGGTAGACCTCCTCGTCCGGGTCGTGGTTGTGGGCGTGCGCCTGCGGAGCTGTCTGCTGGTTTTCTGTTTTGGGCTGTCGAGGCCGGTACGAGTGAGGAGCTGGCAGGAGGCGGACAGCCTGGTGTGGGCCGTACCCTGTGTGCTTGAGGCCGAGGCGAGGGGTCAGTTGGCGACCCTCTCCGGCATGTTCCGGCTTGTTCCGGTGGTTTTTTGCAGCAACAGGCTACGGCAGCTGCCGCTCCCCCCCCCCTCCTACTCCTTCGCCGTGTGCCCCGATGACTGCAGACCCTCCTGTGGCACCCACACCGTTGTGCGACGACCGTGACGACAACAGCGACTCCGTCGGCTGTTTCGCGCGTGGACGCCGACCCCGTTTTGGGGGTGGTGGCCACATCCGAGCGTGTTTGGGCGGATCTCCTGAGTTTTGATCTGCCCTTGTTCGCAGGCTCGTACTCCTTCTAGTAGTGGTGGTGGAGTACCTTACAGATCCCAAGTGGCAGGGTGCCTTTTCCCCTTGTGTAACCACTCATTGGTAGGTGGTAGCCCTTGTGGGCTTGGGAAACGTCACTCGGTGGATCTGTGTTGTTGTTTGGGCTGTTCTTGCCCTGTCCCCACTTTTCGTGTTGAGCACGAGGGCCTCTGCGAGCGTCTCTACGGAGACGGTGCTTTGAGCGGTTTCGACCGCAGTTTGGGTGTTTCCCCTCTCTGTTTTGTTGGGTAGGGCGGTGAAACCTACCCTGACGTCTTGCTGGTGGCATCGTCAGTGTTGGTCTTTCGACCATTGGCTAGTTCTGGCGTCGAACTGACGTGTACTAGACTAGACTGAGTGGACACTGTTGAGTGTCGGGTGTTTGTTGGTGCCTACGTGGTTTGCGGCTATCCTAACGCCTAAATTGGTGTGTTATGGGATTCCTGGTGGTACTTGTAGGTTTCCGTGTTGCCGCGAGATCTTCCAGGTTTTTGTTGGAGATCTCACCGCGTTCGACGTTGGTTAGTCGACGCTGGTTTTGTTCTGCCTCCGGTTTGGTTCGTGTGGTTGACGACCCTTTGTCGCCTGTAGCCGCCGGTTCGTTGTTGGAAGCCGATGACTCCTAGGGAGTTGGCTCAGGGCAGACGTTGTTTTGTGGGTCGGGTTGTTTTTCCCGTTAATTCGGTGAATCGTCTGTGACTTTGGTCCAGCTTTGGAGTTGGTGGACCTGACGCCTTTGTGGTGTTGCCAACTGGTTGTGCTTTGACCTTAGGATATTTCGTCTTCTTTTGATAAGTACGTTGGCTGCAGACAACGTAGTGTCGAAAGTTAGGACGAAATACCCTATCCCTTCTTGGGGACCTTCTGGATTGGGTCGGTGCTTTCCCTCGCAAGACTTCTTCTCGCTCTTGGCCGTCTTGCGGAAAGCTGTGTGTTGGTCATCCCCGTTCTAGTGGTGAACCTTGAGCTAATCCTGGCGTGGTTTTGCGCAGTTGATTTGCCATCACTGCCGTTGGTTTGACTCCGGTTGAGTCCGGGTGCCCTTTTAGCTCGGTTTCGGGATGACGGGAGCCTGGTTGTTGGCTCCGAGCTGTGTTTGCGTGCAGGGTTTTCGCCGCGTCTTTCGTAGCCGTGCCTTGGAGCACGTGTCCGATCTTTTTGATCTGATGTTCGGCATCGTAGGTGTTTTTATCGCTTGCTGCGATTGGCAGCCCTGTACACCTGAGTGATGGACTCGCAAGGTTTCCGTTGGTCGGTGTTGCTTTGTACCCTCTACCGCAGATCTCTGAGCTCTTCGACCGGCTCCAGGGAGCCTCAGTTTTCTCGAAGTGTGTTCTGCGGCCAGGTTATCCTTAGTTGAGGATCAAGACTGAGGACGTTGCGTTAACGGCCTTCCGGACTCGTCACGGGCTTTACGAGGTCACGGTTTTGCCGTTCGGTTAAGCGAACGTCCCGGCAGCTTTTTGGACTTGTTGAACTGGGTTTCGGCAGTTCTTGGATCAGTTGTCGTGGTCTCCTTTGACGACATACTGATCTCTTCGAAGAGTTTCCTTCTTGGTTCGCATCGTGACGTGGGTTGTTTTTGTGGGGGAACCAAGGAAGGGAGGGCTCTGTAGTGGTTTGGCCCGTTCCGACTTCTGTGGCTGAGTCTAGGAACTTCCTCGGCTTGGGCGTTGATGCCGGCGAATTGTTGAGGGTCCTCCTCAAGATCGCCGCCCCTTTGAGCAAACTGTCGAGGAAGGGCGCGTCGTTTCTCTAGACTCCCGCTTGTCCGTTTGAGCGTCTTGGAGCCGATGGACTGTTTGACCCGTGCCCCTATCTTAGCATTTTCGCAGCCTGGTGCGATTGTTGCGGTCTTCTGCGATGCATCTTGGATAGAATTGGGGTGCGTGCTCATTCAGCATGAGATGGATATCGCTTGTGCTCCGCGCTAGTTGATGGACTGTAAGAAGATCTATCTAGCGCTCGATCTTGTGTTAGCAGTGGTGGTGTTCGCTCTCGAGTTTTTGAGACTGTTCCTTGTGGAGCTACCGCTCAGTTGTTGCCCTTGGAGGTGCTACCCACCTCGACGGATCAGATTTTCGGTGGACGACTGATGGATCCGCACTGGTAGGGAGTGCGAGCTGGACAGAAAAGGTGACTTCGTGCTACATGCTGTTGGTTTCCTTCGAGGACGGAGTTGTGTGCCCAGAGTTTAGGATTTGAGGTGAGAGTTTTAGCTGAGGCACACCGGTCGCCGTACATCGTTCATCCTGGGAGACGAAGATGTACCGCGACTTGGGGTTGAGTTTCTGGTTGTAGCTCAGCATGTGGCACTGTGCCAGGTTTGTCAGCAAGTGAAGGCTGTGCATCATCAGAGAAGCTTCGACCGTTACATATACCTGTAGGGAAGTGGGAGCGGATCACCATGGTTTTCGTCACCGAGTTGCCTCGTTCTCTGCGAGGTCATGTTGCGATCTGGGTTTGGTGGATTGTCTGACGAAAACAGCTCACTCCCTATCGGTACATCCGTATTAGTCTTGGGATCGACTGGCGCAGCTCTACTTGGATGAGTTCGTCGGGCTGTTTGGAGTGCCAGTGTCGATCGTTTTGGATCGAAATTCTCGCTTCGTTTCCCAGTTCTGGAGGTGCTTGCAGTAGGCACTGGGGACGAGGCTCAACTTCAGCTCGGTTTACCACCCTCAGAGTGTTGGGCAGTCGGAGCGAGTCTTCTAGACTCTCGAAGTTATGCTCCGGGCATGCGTTTGGATTTTTGTGAGGATTGGTTCAGGTATCCTTCCTTGATGGAGCTTGCTTCGTTCTACAGCTTCCTAGCGAGCATTGGATTGGCACCGCACGAGGCGTTTTGTGGAAGTCGTTGTCGATCACCGTTCTGTTTGGTTGACGTGGGTGAGCGTCGTGTGATCGGCCCGACAACGGTTCAGCTGAGAGAGGACCTCAGTTGCGGTGAGGTGCCTGTGAGGTTTTCGGCTCGCAATGTGAAACAGTTGAGGAACCGGAGCTTTCTGTTGGTGAGACCGCGGTGGATGAGTCGCGAGGAGCGCGAGATTTCTTGGGAGCTAGAGTCTGCTTCGTGTGAGCGGTATCCGCTGTTGTTCGCGGATAGTGTGTGGGTAAGTTTCGGGGACGAAACTTCTTGTTAGGTGGGAGTGATGTGAGAATCCGAATTTTGGGAATTTGAAATTCTCAGTGTTCCTCTCCCCCATTACTGTGTTTTTGATCAGTATACGTATATATATACCGGTATTTATATATATATATATGTATATAAGTGATTTTAGTGGATTTTAATAGTTGTTGGTTTTTCGTCGCGGAGAGCGAACGGCTTAACGGCGCGATCCGGAGTCCGAATCTGACGAACCAAAATGGTGAGTTCGATGTCTCGGCAGTGCTGAACGCGATGGCGCGATCCGCGTCGTCGTGCGACGAGCAGATGAAAAGTTATTCCATCTTGATCGCCGAGAGGTCGTAAGTCGCATTTTGTAATTTCGCGATTTGGACCCTGTTCTCGCACCGTTTCGCGTGAGATTGCTTGTGGTGGGGGTGTTTGGGCATCTTGTGCTGGCTGAGAGGGACCTTGGGGTGTTTTGCTGAGTTTGGAGGGGTTTTTCTGTAATTTGGTTGGTGGAGGGGGTGGGTGTGAAACATCCCCCCACACTCTCTCTCTCTCTCTCTCTCTCCCTCTCTCTCTCTCCCTTCTCTCCCCTGCTCCCAGGGGGGGGTTAGCACGAGGCTCCCCTGCCCCTCAGCCTCCTCCCCGAGCCCTGCCGGTCGCCGCCGGCCACCGCCTGGCCGGAGCTACCCCCCCCCCCGGTCACCTCTCTCTCTCCCTTTTCTTCTTCTTCTCCTTCTTCTTCTTCCCGGAGGTGTGCACCCAGGGGAAACCCACGCCAGAGCTCCCCTGAGGTGGCACGACTGCTCGAGTCCTGCGCCGCCGCCGGTGACCGCCGCCGTGGGCCGCCGAGCTGCCGCAGCTGCTGCCAGGGCAGCTGCGGGCAGGGGGTTGGTGGCCCGAGCCGCCGCCGGTTCGCGCCGCCTTGGGGGGGGGTGAGCGCCCTCACCCTCAGGTCCTCCGGCGCCGCCCCTTTCTTCCCCGGCCGCCCCCGTGCCGCCGGTGCGCCGCCGCGCCGCCTGCGGCTCCTGCGTGCAAGCTGCAGGCAGGAGCAGCTGGAGGCCGCGCCCCGCCGCCTCCCGCCGCCTCGGAGGGTGAGCGCCGCCACCCCTCGGGACCTCCGCCGCCGGTCTTCTCCTTCCGCGGCCATCGCCGTGCTGCCGGAGCGCCGCCGCAGCCGCCGCGGCTGCCGCCTGTGCTCCTAAGGCACCCGCGGCTGTGAACTTCCGACCGCCGCCGCCGTTGCCCGGAGTTGTCGCGGTCGCCCCTTCCCCGACGTCCGGCGGGTCCCTCTTGCCGGTGCTCGCGTCGCCGTCGGCTGCCGACGCCGTTCCTTGCCGGAGTAGGTGTGGCCGAGCCTTCCCGGAGCTAGGGCCCCTTCCCCGCGCCGCCGCCGCCACTTCCCGCCGCCGGCTGAGGTGAGCCCCCTCTTCCTTGCCACCTCCTCTGCCGACCCTGGCCGCCGCTGGCCGTGCATGCCGGCCGGCAGCCGGCCGGAGCTGGTTGCTCCGGCCGGGGTCTTGCTTTGTTGGATTTTGGCCGTACCTTGGTGTTTGAGCTCCCCGTTGCCTCCCGGAGCTCGGAAAGGTGAGCACGATGATCGCGGCGATGCGCTGATCATCATGCTCACCTTAGTTTCTGTTTTTGGTGTGAGCCGTTTTACCGTTCGGCCTTCGTCGAGCATTTTCGCCTTGTGGATGCACTGTTTTTATGGGTTTTCCCGGACTGCGACTGTTCCCGTCACAGTGAGGCTGTGAGCATGGCCTCCGTTACATCGTTGCCTATCCGCTGGTGCTTGCGGAAGGTCGTGCGGATGTACGGTTTGCTCACACGGCCTTAGTTACGCTCGCTTTTGTGCTTGAGCTCGCTGTTTTTATGGGATTTCCCGGCTTGCGACTGGTCCTGTCGCAGCGGGACAGTGAGCACGGTCTCCGTGACGTCGCTACCTATCCGCTGGTGCTTGCGGAAGGTCGAGCGGACGTACGGTTTGCTCTAGCGGCTTAATTTAGTGATTGTATGTATGTGTATGTTGCATGTTTGGGGACTTTGGCGTTTGTGACAGCGTAGCGACGCTGTGGGCTACAAGGGTAAGGTCTTGGAGACCCTGTGGACTGGTTGTCCAACCCCCTCGCCCTTCGTGTAGTTTCGGATTCGTTTCCGACGTGTTTTTTTCGATGAAATAATCGGCGAAACGCACGTTTCTAGTTGTGCGACTCACTCGCTGTTTTCGCGAGCGACTTGGCTTCATCGTGTAGCCTCGTTGGCTGTTCCTCATCGCTGTCCCGAAGTTCCGAGGACAGCGGATGAGTGATGTGGGGTTCCGGTGCCAAATTGGCACTTTTCGGGAACCCGGGAAGCCTTTACGGGTGCATTTGATGTTCGTGGCACCCCGAGCTTGTGCTCGCTGTCCCGTCACTTGGTTTCGTGTGTTCGGGGACAGCGAGGGACCATGTTGGCTGTTTGGTACCCCTCGGGGGCTTTGTGTGGTTTCGGGATCGTCCCGGTGGGTTTCCCGGGCGATCCGCCGGTTTCGGGATGTGAGAGCTTTGTGTTTAGCGTCGACTTGGTGGACCTTGACCCTGTGAGTCTTTCGTAGGTCCTGTCGCGGTTCCCGAGAGCCGTCGGTGTTAGATTGGATCTTACCTACAGGTGGGTACTTCGACCCGGAGTCGGTTCAGTGGACTACGGTGATACCTTTCTATCCCTTCCTTTGCATTTCTGTTAGTAGTTCACTTGATTCCCGTAGACTCTACTCATATGCGTGCTTGGATAGTAGAGTAGTGTGGTTTGCATGTTCTTTGAGACGACCCAGTCGGTCGGTGGGGATCGCTTGTCATTCTGAGCGATCCTAGTGTGGTTTGCATGTTCTTGAGACGACCCAGTCGGTCGGTGGGGATCGCTTGTCAGTCTGAGCGATCCTAGTGTGGCTTGCATATTCCTTGAGACGACCCAGTTGGTCGGAGGTGATCGCCTGTTGTTCCGAGCGATCCTAGTTGTGGTTTATTGGTTGCTTCTCGGCTTGTTGCCGTTCTGTGGATTGAGCATATGCATCGATCGTCACAGCTCTTCCCGCACTTCACGTACACCGCGGTCTGATCCACCGTTTAGAGGTGTTCTTTTCCGGAAAAGGGTCGTGAATTTCTACCGACCCGTGGCCCCGAGCATTGCGTCGGGATGGATGGTGCCGTTGGATTGAGCAGGGTGACAGTGCCAGGGCCACCCCCTGGTGGCTATAGATTGGGTTCACTTTGTGGTTATCCCCTTTGATGCATACTAGTTGCTTACAGTAGCATTGTTATTTCTGTTATAGGTTCAGCCTCATATTTACTTGTGCTACTGTATACCATATCTATCTTTTGTTGACCCTCGTGCCGGTGTGTACACCTCGCCTTCGTCGGCTTGCGGTACCCACTGGGAGGGGAGACATGCGTGCATGTTCTCACCCCCCACCCCCATTACAGGTTTCAGGTGAGCAGGGTGGTGAGTGTCGGGACGCTGCGAGGCACGCCTAGATAGTAGCTCTAGAGGTTCCGACTCGTGAGGCTACATCCCCAGATTTGGTTATTCCCCTACCTCTATTTGATAGATGTAATGTGTGGTTCAGTTACCCCGTTGTAAATTCTAGCATGCTTATGTTGTGGATTCATTCTATATGCTTGTGTGATGACTGCATGCTTGGACTAGTTGATTGTATCCTTGTTTTTCAATCGTTTCGTTATCTAGCATTTCGGTTTTCTACCCCTCGTGGTAGCGTCGTAAAACAAGGTTTCCGTGTGGGAAACGGTTTTCAAATGGATTTCTGATTGCTCGGTTTTGTGATTTCAAAAAGAGAGTTCTCGTGTGGAGAACAGTTTTCAAAGGCTTCTTCAATGATTGAGATTAGGGTTTCAAACTAAAGCTTCTGGGTAAGGAGCAGCTTTCTAGAATGATTGTTGCTTGTGCATTGCATCATCCTTCGCTTAAGGATTTGCTTAGAATCATACAGGTTAAGGACTGTTAGCTGTATGAATCTCTCGTTGTGTTGATGTGCTGTTGGGATGAATGAATGGTGGTTGTGATCCTGTTGTTTGTTTTTGGACGCCGTGCAAATACAGGGGAGGCTCTGTCCGTGTGTACAGTGGACCCTGTATTTGTGGCGGGTCTGTACGTGGCGCGGGCTAGACTTTTCAAAAAAAAAAAATTAATTAGCACGTTTTTCCGCATCTTGAACTAGCCCGGGGCGTGACAGAGATTGTTACGGATTTTATATTGACATATTTCGTGAAGTGAGTCGGAGTCTTGAAGGTTCAAAGAATAAAAGACGAAGATTGAAGACTCGAAGACTCACCGTTTGAATTCACGATGCTTGGTAAGTTTAAATAATCTTGATGATGATTTATAAACATTTACAAGTGTTTGGAAGACTTTAGAATGGATTAAAATTGATTTAAAATAAAAAAAATGAGTTTTCCAACTTCCGAGGTCCGGACCCTGAGGATGAGGTCCGGACCCTGAGGATGAGGTCCGGAACCCGTACGCCTCCCTGGCTGTCACGCAGGGAGGGTCCGGACCCTGAGGATGAGGTCCGGACCCTGAGGGCGGAGGTCCGGACCCTGAGGGCTGAGGTCCGGACCCCAGGCTGTTTCGCAGACCGGGTCCGGACCCTGATGGCTGAGGTCCGGACAATGAAACGCCTGGAGAGTGTCAAGGTCCGGACCCCATACCCGCGGTCCGGACCCCGACCCGTTGCGAAGTTTTTGAAAGTTATTTTTTCTATCCTACTTTGATTCTAATGTCTCCCAAACATGTAAATAAGATGGTAGATTCCTTAAAATATCTTTGCAATCCTAATTTGGTTCCAAACCTTTCTAAAATCAGTTTTGCAATCCTAATCGAAATCGGTTTGCTTCCAAACCTTTCTAAAAACTGTTTTTTAGTCCTAATCTATTTCGGATTGCTTCTAACCTATAAATATGATGTGGGGGTGTCTCTAAAATGTGGTGAAGCATAGATTATCTTTTAGAAACCCTAGAAGCTTGTAGGTAACCGTTTTCCTCATCTTCTACATCAAGCTTCTCTCAAATTGATTCATGGTGCCCTAATTTCTAATATTCTTTTAGAATCAATTTGAGAATTACTTAGAGATTATTCCCACAGATCTTCAATGATATTCTGAGCAATAAACCATCATCATTGTTATTGTTCTTGCTCCGGACGGAGTGCGCTCGTGGATTCGAGTGGGCGTCGTGGATTCGACGTGTTGGAGGCTTCGTGGATTCGAAGTTGGGCGTCTCGTGGATTCGGGACGTGGCGTTCGTGGATTCGGACGTGGGGCGTGGACAACCCGGTGGTGTGCGCGAGATCCGTAGAAGATAAAAGAGAGGTTAAGTCCGTGGAGTCGGTAATCACCTTGTAATCTTTTATTCTTAGTGGATTGTTATCGCGTGTTGGTCCCGTGGGTTTTTCTCCAAGGTGGAGTTTCCCACGTAAATCTCGGTGTGCTATTTTTATTTCCGCACTTTTTATTGCATCGAGATTTGTGGTTTGGCCGTTTCACCTATTCACCCCCCTCTAGGTGATTGATATACTCTAGATAGATCCTAGGGCACCCCCTAACTTTCACAATTGGTAGGCACTTACTATCGAAGGGGATCGCCATCACCAAGTCCAATAGTCACTTGGAGTTGAGGGATATCGACATCTCCAAGCACTACATAGGGAGTTGAAGCATGACCGCCATCTCCTGGCATTGCCTAAGGAGTCGAAAGTGATCGACATCTCCCATCACTACATTGGGAGTCGAAACATGATCAACATCTCCCACTTGACCATTCCGAAATTTTGCATTACATCTTAGTATTTCACCCGAAGTTTATGACTCTAGGGTTATCAACCATGTTCCGTATACACACACATATTCTCTAGTTTGCATTTAACTTAGAGTTCACATGCCACTATGTTTCATACACTATGTTTCATCCTAGGTTCGATGCCACTATCTTCGCCCTTAGGTTTCAACCTAAGTTAAATGCCACACTTTACTTAACCCATGTTCAAGGTTTACATGGTTACTTACACATGCATACACATACACATACGCTTGTTCTCTAGTTCACGTTCAATCAAGACTTCATAATTTCTTTGTCTCACCAAAGGTTTTACCTAAGTTAGATGCCACAAATTTTAAACCTCTATTCTAGGTTCTTATTGACAATATATACATATACACATATTCCATTTTCCATTTTCACACAAAAGGGTTGAAACCTTATTTTTATCCTAGCATGCAACTAAATCACATTTAGAACAATAATCTATACTCTAGCATGCTAATAAAATCAAGAAACAATGGACAAAAAGAGAGATCACCCATTTTCGGCGATATTCCCCACCTTTGCTTTTAATCCTCGTTGGAGACAAGTATTCGATTATCTAAAAATGGTTCTAGTAAGAATAGAACCTTAAAAATCCCATTCGAGATCCAAAAATCGAAACCCTAAAATTTACTAACTCACCTCTCTCTTGTCGCAAGACAAAACGTAGAAGAGAAGGGTTGTTCTTTCTCCTAGAGCTTTCTCTTAAAGCTCCTCACCGTTTCCTAGCTCTCAACGAGATCAATCCCTACCTTCAACAGTGGGGAACAATGGTTCTCTCTTGCTTCTAGAGAGTGAAAGAGGAGAGGAAAAGAGAAAGAGGAGTACAAGAGGAGAAATAGTGACTAGAGTTTTGGCTGTGAAAAGCCCTTAAATAGGAGTGCCACAATAGCACATAAGTCCCCCGCAAATATATATACTATCCATTAATTAGGAGATGAAAGAAAGAAGTTATCGAGCAGGCACCGCTCATCCGACTTCGGATCGAAGCACCTACCTGAAATCCGAAGAAGCACCTACAACTCCCAAAATGCTCCTACAAATAGCCTAGATCTATGAAAGATCCCACAGAGTCATAAACCACTCCACAATATGAGACTAATCCTAAGTGACTCAGAATCACTCATCTCACATATCTCAAAAATCAACCGGGCAATTGGTGTTTTTTACTGATTCCCGAAACCCGCCAAAAAATTTTGGCAACACACCAGAACACCTCCGAAACCCACGAAGTGTTCAGGATGGTACTAAGACTCACCGAATGTCATCCGTGTCCGGGCAGCACAAACTAAGACAATGCAACAAGTGCGTCTAACATGAACTGGGCTATGCTGGGTTTTTCGAAAATGCCAATTTGGCTCCGAAAACCCACCATAAAACCTCCCACTATCTCTGAACACACAAGACAGCAAGGGTGACCAGTAAATACGGCCCTATCACTGCTGCAAACAGCAGTAACTCACTCTTTGCGATTCCGCATCCGAAATCACCCAATTTTCGCGTTTTAGGGCTCGATTCAACTCTGAAGTATTTCGAAACACTTTGAATGGCACCCAACCATCCCATTCTGTCCCAAGATATGCACTTTTGAGTACCGGGATAGCCGCACACCAAGCAGTGCGATCCAGGAGCAAAAACTCCAAAACAAGCCATACCGGGTTCCCGAAAAGTGCCGTTTTGGCTCCGAAATCCATCTACAGTCGCTCGCTGGCCCAAACTTTGCACCAGCGAGTCCCCAACCAGCAAACAATGCCTACCTACCACTGCAACCAGTAGCAACCACCCCGTCCTGCGAAAATAGGGCCAAAAAGCATAATAGAACATGAACAAGGACACCGTTTTGCGTGCCGATCGTCGCGAGGTTCGAACCCAGGGGTCCTCGGGCTTCGGACAACTTGTACAGACACTCTAAAACCAAACCCATGTTGTTCAGGGCATCCACGACACAAAAAGCCTAATTGCGGCATCTCGCCGAACACCCGGCGCACGATGAATAACATAGTAAATGCAGCGATTCGAGACTTATCAGCGATCCCGCGACTTCGGAATCTGAGTGAAGGTACATCTCGGAAGGTCTCGACATGTCGGATGCCGTGCTCGCTATCCGGAGTGCAAACGGGCACGAGAAACATGTTGGGACAACCTTGAACTGTAGTTTCTAAGGCCCCGAGGAGCGACACTGTGAAACCTGCAATCCAGGGCCCCTCGAACTACAACAAAGGTAAGCACGGGTGTCCTCAGGCCCTTAGAAGGGCCGTGCTCAACCGACACTGAGGATGGCCGGAACAGGGAGCCAGTCAAATTAAGCTCTAGGTCAGCTAGGGTTGGAGCAACAATCAGCTAATCTCATTCTCCGGCGACTTGCAAGTGCACGCGCCGGCCGGAGGGAGGCATGGCCGACGAGCGAAGGTCGGCGGACGAGGCGGCCGACGGCGGGGAGCGGCGGCAACGCCGGTGCAGGTTAGCCCGAGTTCACTCAGAGCTCGGGCTCGGGCTCAGGTTCAAGGAGATCCGGAGGTGGCGCCGGTGGAGATCCCTGGTCACCACATGGCTGGTGGCGAGGCGGCAGCGGCGTCGGGGAACCGCGGCGGCGTGGGACTTAGAGTTGCGGCCCGAGTCCAACAAAGCGGATTCAATGGTGCTCCACGGCCTCGGGGGTGCACGGCAGCATCGAGGCCGGTCGAGATGGTGTCGCCGGAGACTCTGGAGGCCGGCGACGGCAACTAGAGGTGGCGCGATCGAAGGTGAGGGAGATTCGGGTTCGATGTACCAAAGAGAGAGAGAGAGAGAGAGAGAGAGAGAGAGAGAGAGAGAGAGAGAGAGAGAGAGAGAGATGGTCTCAGCCGGTCGGAAAGGAGGGCGACGGCGGCGCAGTTGGCGGAGATGGCGCTGGGGAGGAGAATAGGGAGCTGAGGTTTCAATTATATATATATATATATATGTGTGTGTGTGTATATATAGAGAGAGAGTCCGGCTACTATACTATCGATAACATCAAGCGCTTGATGCTATTGAGTTTTTCGTCGTTCGATCTATCCCTTTGGCCATTTACACCCGTTAGATTATATTATTCAACCAACTACCCACTCAACCCTAGGGGACCACGATTATCCTAACCGCACATCTTTTCATCCAAATGCCGAAAACCTAATAGCACCAATGACTTGGTGTTATTAACAGTATAATAGCCTAGTTCTATATATATATATATATATATATATATATATATATATAGCAGGGTTACTGTGCTATTAGGAGCACAGCAGCCCTTGTGCTCCTAACTTCCTAACCATCCATCAATTTTGATGGGTGGTTAGGATGAGAGAGAGAAGAGAAATTGGGGAGAAGGGTGTCTCAATTTCTCTTTTCTTTGAATTCTCCTCAATGTCTCTTCTCTCTCTCACCCTAACCACCAATCAAAATTGATGGATGGTTAGGAAGTTAGGAGCACAAGGGCTGCTCTGCTCCGAATAGCACAGTAGCCTTACTCTATATATATATATATATATATAATATATAAATATATGTATATATGTATATATAAATATATATAACCCCTTTTTGCACAATTACAACTTACTCCCTAAGTTTACCTTTTTTGCTAAGAACCCCGCAGCACTGCTCTTTTGCGCATAGGCCCCACTAGCAACAACTTTACGGTTTTATCCAAAAAGTCGCACTTTTTGCAAGTAGTCCCCCCAGCTGATTCTTCTTTCTCAAACGTCAAGTCTGTGCCATTGTGCACTAGAGTCTCGAAACTTTGTGAAGTTGTACCCGTACATTTCTCTCTTAGTCTACTCTCATTCGAGTCCATCCGCTCGCCAAAACTCCGAAATTTTTCACATGAAATGACAGACTCTTCGTGACATACTCCATTTTCACAAATTGCTAAAATTGCAATTTGACTCTCCAAACTCTGAGTTTCTTACTAAGGACTCACCAATGCGAGTATTTCGCCCAGTGGCACCATCCCCTAGAGTTTCACGCAATTTCGACACATGAAATGTAGCGCCTTTTTCGTAAAAATTCAATCTTCCAATTTGGCCACTTTTTAATTTTTGCTTTATACAGTGCTTCTGCCTCACAGAAATCGAAAATGGACTTCGCCATGACTTCCGGCACTGTCAGATTATTAAAGTGGTGATTTTATTTTTTCAGGAACAATTCTGATTCGCGAAAAATTCTATCCTCTTCCCGATTCCCTGATTTGCATTCAAAATTCGAAGCAATATTTAAATTTCCAAATTTTAAATATAAATTTCAGAATTTAAATTTGCAGTTTCCTGCACAATTAGCTATCAATCGTTAATTTATCTTATTTTATTTGCTGGAAAGTAATTAAAGTTCTTAAATTTTGTAAAATTCCTATCATTTTTAATGAAATTTTCAAATATTTTGACTCAAATCAAAATATAAAAAAATTAAGGCTGTCAAAATATCACCACTTGTACATATTACATCGTTTGTATATGATATACTGTGCTATTCGTAATATAGTATATGAATTTTGCAATTCTTGTGTAAATGGTCTAAGTGTCGCACCATTCTATACAAAATGTTGCAATATTTGCACAATTATTAAATTATCTGAGCAATATTTGTATAAATATTACAAAATTTATGTAAATAGGTAATATTAGAACAATCTATACAAATATTAATGTATCATTTGTGAATATATTGTAACATATTATACCCTTTGTACATGGTATGCTGCACTATTTGTATATAGTATATAAATTAATAAATTATGCAACATTTATATAAATGGGACAAATGTTTTACGGTTCTAGACAAATATTGCACTATTTACACAAATGTTGCACAATTTGGATGGATATTGCCCTCTTTTTTCTTACTAATTATATATATTTTTATTTTTATTTTTGTAGCAGATGAGAATTCTCGTCCCCCGAGAAAAAGTATGTATAATTATGACTTGTGTGTTGTACTTTCTAAAAAACTTGACATTTTATTTTAATGTATAATGCAAATATATAAAAAAAAAGAGTGCAACATATTCAACTAAATAGTGCAACGTTTTCTTCTAAATAGAATAAAATTTATATTGATAGTACAATATTTGCCTAATTTATATAGGCAATTATCCCTTTATATAAATATTGTATCACCTGTGCAATATGTTATAACATATTTTACTATTTGTACATGATATACTGCACTATTTTATATATAGTATATAAATTATACAATATTTGTATAAATGATGCAATTATTATACCATTTCTAGACAAATATTGCACTATTTGCACAAATATTATACTATTTGAGAGAGAATATTGCACAATTTGAGAAAATATTGCACTATTTCTTCTTACTAATTATATTTAATTTTTTTATTTTTGTATTAAACGAGGATTCTCACCTCCTGAGAAAAAGTACATATAATTATAATTTGTTGTTATACTTTCTAAAAAATTACATATTATATTGCATTATATATTTAAAGAGTCAAAATTTTGAAAAGTACAATAGATAAGTCATAACTCCGTGTACTTTTTTTTTCAGGAGACGAGAATCCTCATATATTATAAAAATAAAAATAAAAATAATATTGTACTATTTATACAAATATTATACTGTTTAGGAGAGTATATTGCATCCTTTCTTCTTTGCTTATTGTATTTAGTTTTTTTAATTTTTGTATTAGATGAGGTTCTCAGAAAAAAAATTATATAAATATGACTTGCTTGTTGTATTGCAAAAAAAAATTAATTTATATATTTTATTTGTTTATTAGAATAGGAACAATTTGGTCACGTTTCTAAAAAATAATCAAATCTGTAAAATCTTAAAAAAACAGACTAGATATGTAAAAGTGCAAAATCGGTGGACTTTTTATGTAAAACGGCCATAAACTATTTAATATAATTAGTTTAACAAAACAAACTTCGTTTTTTAGTCTGTGGGAGGGGTTTTTTTTATTAATAAAAAAGAAAAAAAGAAAAAAAAAAGAGGGAAAGGGAAGGGGAGAGTTGGACTTGGTCTTGGTAGAATGGGTACGGGTCCAGTGACCGTTCCGACAACAACCCGACCCGAGCCGATGGGGCTGACAGCTCACAGCGGGACAATCTGCCCTGCTTTTTCGCTTTCTCGCTCGTCTTCAACCTCCGTCCAACTCGATTCCGTTGGCAGCCCAACTTCTTCCCCCGGCCGGCCGTTCCTGTGATTTTCTTGGGCTGCCGACGGCCGCGACGACCATCTTCTCGACCGACCGAAATTTTCTGTCTTCTCTCCTCTCTCTCTCTCTCTCTCTCTCTCTCTCTCTCTCTCTCTCTCTCTCTCTCTCTCTGTCTCTCCATAAGAGCTGGGGATTAGGATTCAACAAATCGTATAGAGGTCAGAGAGGGGGAGGAGGGGAGATGGGGAATCTATTCACGAAGAAGCCCAAGATCACGGAAGTCGACCGCGCGATTCTCTCCCTCAAAACGCAGCGTCGCAAACTCGCGCAGTACCAGCAGCAGGTCAGATCTCTTTCTCTTTCTCTTTCTCTCTCTCTCCCTCCCGCTTTTTATCGATTTCTTCTTCTCACCAGTTATTTTATCTATCCATTTATTTATTTATTTATGTTTTTTGAATTTGGATTGCCCTAATTATTTTGGATCATCTTTGTTATCAAATTTTTGAATGTCGATAAGGTATTGATTGGTCTTGTGAGAGATTCGCCGAATTTCTGTGATTTGAGGAGAAGATGAGCGTAGACATAATTCTGACCCTTAATTTTGAGAGAGAACTAGGAATTTTCTTGGTCTTTTGCTGTTTTCCTTTGTTGGATAAGGACAAAGATTGTTGCATCTTTGCATTGAAATCACCTATCATTTTGGGGCATACTAATTAGTTAGAGTGGCGTGAAACTCCTGTTTATCTGAGCATTCTGCTTCTGGTCTTGGAAGCTAATATGCTGTAATACATGCAAATAGAATTAAACATAAAAGCCGAACAGGCTATCTATAGATTCGAATGAATGGCAACTAAATCATTTTTTGACTTCAGGTACTGATCATTTAGATGGCAATTACCTCCTGATCATTTTTCTGGCAATTACCTCGTTTGTAGGTAGACACAAGGCTTAAAAGAATTTCATTTTCTCTTATTAAAAGGGTAATCGACCTGTAGGCCTTTCAAATGAATTATAAGCGTGTTCTCTGTTGCCTTTCCCCTTTAGCATTTTCGTACATCTTATGTTAAGTGGATTTTTCTTTCATTTTATACCCAACATAGTGCCTCTGAAGGGAAAATACATGTATCTGTGGCATTGTCATGCAACAGCTATACAAAGAGGATGTTTCCTTTATTGGACTACACAAAAAGCTTTTTCCTAGATAGATCGGTTATGTCAATTATGTAGATGGACATTCATGCAAATATGTCTAACTAGTGGAATGGATGCATATTTAAAAACTTTACATCAAATGCTAATATCATATTATTAGATAAAAGTGAGATTCTATGAACAATGTTATGAGAATGCAAATATCTAGTTGCTGTAAGTTCATTCACTTGTCTATATGTGGGCATATCCAACCATTGCTGGATCTTATTTCATTGTCATTAGGCTCTATATCAATTTATCTAATTGACTAGTACATCACACTATATCTTCTATTGTTTCTCGAGTATCGAAAGTTCAACTTTAGGTTATCTAGACAAGAAAAGTCTGCTTGCTTTTTCTTTTTAGTATTTTTGTGATATCAGTAAATGTGAGAGAATCACTCACTTTTGGAAAGAAGTAAATATCTGAAATCTGTCAACTTTCCTAATACATTCAATGTAATGTGTAGTGGCTTCTTATTTTCCACGGCTTGTAGAAGTTCTACTGCCTATGTAAAATACTGGGCATAACCAGTCTCTCAAGATGCCTTGCTTTTGAAAGGTTCCAAGAGCAACCATGGATTTTTTTCTTCTATGGAACTGCTACTTGTTGCTTTGGTGATGTACCACGAAGCAGTCTGCCAACTAATTCAGAAGTCTGTTGGTCTCTCTCAGTTTTATAAAGTTAAGATAATTGCAAGTAGTGTTTTAACATTTCAAGTTCAATTAACTCTTCGCTCTGCTCAGCTGCTAGTTGGTCAGAAAGTTGAGCTTTCCGAAGATTATGCCTATAGTCGTCCTGGCCATTGTCCTTCTCAATATGTATGAAGTGTCTTGTGTCCCTTCCTGACCTAATCCTATGGGACTAATTTTTAAGGTTCTAGTTAGTAACTACCGTGTGTTCTTTGATTTTCTAATTCCACTAAGATTACTGAAATAGACTCAATATATTTATTTGTTCCACCAAGTAGAAAGATGATTCGATTTTTTAGATTTTTTATGCTTGAGACCATCTGTGAGATACAATTGGTTTTGGAATACCATATTCAGCCCCTTTTTTTTTTTGAAGTTATGTCTTGTGAGAATTGTTGTGTCCATTGGTATTAATTATTATGTTCTTTCTGTTTTACCAGCTTGAGACAGTGATTGAGGCTGAAAAACAAGCTGCAAAGGATCTGATTAGGGAAAAGAGGAAAGACAGGGCCTTGCTTGCTTTGAAGAAGAAGAAAGCTCAGGAAGAGCTCCTCAAACAAGTTGATGCATGGCTAATTAATGTTGAGCAACAAGTAAGTGGTTATATATGTAGAACATTAATTTTTTCTTATAAATGAAATAGAGCAAAATTATATGTCAAAGCATAATTTTCCACTTTAGCTGGGCTTGTTTGGTTCAGTTTCGAAATTATAACTTTCGTGAGAACAACTTTTGACTGCGAAACTTTTTCTTGGAGTACTATCAGTGAAAAGTTTCTTTCCATCTGAAAGAGTTACACAAGAAAGCTTCTAGATATTCTTTTATGCGCTTGTATATGTCATTAGAAAAGTGGCTTTTGATATCTAGATAATAAGGGAAACTATAACTTTTTTATGATAAACATGTTTCACTACAAAGTAGATTATTATAATTTATACTTTATAGAATTTCTTTACTCGTAAAAGTTATATTACTTGCCAATAATCTAATTCTAAACCCTTTTAAGGCAAGTATTATAATAAAGTAATAGCATATTGAAATACTAGTATCCTTCGTTTTCACAAGATCTCAAGTTTTTATTTTTCAACCTTTGGAAACTTGAAAGTGAACATTATTTCTGATTACTAAGATAAGGTTAACAAACTTATATTCAACTAACTCTACCTATTTACATGTTATCTGTACTATATTTTTATATTCAAATTTAACAATTGTGTCATTCGTAAATTTTGAATTATATTTTAGTTATGATAGCTGATTATCTAATATGAGGATGTACAGATCAATTAATATACTTTTCTACGTAATAAACAATTTGTAAACATAAAAATTTCAGTCACATATCATTTACACTTATGTTCGACCCTTATGGAACTTGTGCAGAAGTGTTGTTTGAATAGACTTGTTTGAAAAAGCATTAACAACATTTTCAGTAAGATCTCCCTAATAGCTCCACTTTGTAGTAGAATCAGAAGTTCCAAATCGAAGCTTCTGGTTTTAGGGATCGAAGCATCATTTCACCTTTCCTCCATGGCCAAAGCATTAGATTCTTTTGTTTTGCTAACCACTCCACTAGAGGTGTCTGCTGCTAAGGATTGTCATGCCACTCTACACAATGGCTGTAACGATACGGCCTACTAGCACTAAGAGCTCGTTGAGCCCAAGCCACCGATCCAAAATGCTTAAGCCCAGTTATTAGTTCTAGTATGCCCGTCATATATAAGCCCGTCACACTCTCCCACATTATCCGATGTGGGACTATTGAGGTGTCACACATTTCTCCCGTTTTAGGCCCTGACGTCTTCGTTAACTCAATCACACACATAGGCCAAGATCATCAGGCGATGTAAGACCCTCACACTTTCGGCTAGTGAATCGGCTCTGATACTAACTGTAACGACTTGACCCACTAGCACTAATTATTCGTTGGACTCAAAACACTAGCCTTGCTTAAGCCTAGCTATTAGCTCTAGTATGCCCGTCACATATAAGCCCGTCACACTCTCCCACATTATCCGATGTGGGATTATTGAGGTGTCATAGTGGCCATGTGCCAGCTTCCGAAGTCACAAAAGTGCTTTTTGGCATTACTTAAGCCTAGTTTAGGAATGTGTTCCCAATACACAACCACTTTGATGTTGTAGGCCTAGTTTGGGAATGTGTTCTCCAATTGCTTTCATGCTTTAGAGCTCCAGGAAAGCCAGAAATATCATTAGCTGGGCCAATCCGTGTTGCAAAATGGTGGTGAGAACTTCCATGGAGATGTATCTTAATGGATGCTTTTTTAATAGAGGTTCCCACCACAATTTTGCAGCATTGGAGGAACTGATCTCTTACATTCTTTCCTACTTTTTGGGAACTCTAAGGCCTGTTATAAGATTGTGGTGTCCAAATACACTTGCTTTCATGCTTTAGAGGCTCTGAAAAATCCGAAAGCGCTTTGGAGTTTCCTTCATCTAATGCTACCGAATTATGGTGGGAACTGCCACAAGAGGAGCAAGTATTTTGCCTTAAAGCATGAAAGCAAGTGCATTTGGTAATGCAATCGCAAACTAGGTCTACAACATCAAACTGAATGTGTTTCAAGGATGCATTCCCAACTAGCCCTTAGAGCTTGGGGTGAAAATGGGTTAGATATTATTCAATCCGACTCGAGTTCGAACCGAAACTAACGGGATATTGATTGGGATTTTACTATCCACTTTGGATTCGGATTTGAATCTGGGATTAGAAAATTTTCCTGATTGGGTTTTGGGTCCACTATATTCTTTAGATTTTTATTTGATACCGGATAATCCAAATCCGAAATTGCTTTTAGTATATTTTTAGTATGTAACATACCTATTGAGTCAATATTCAGTATTTTTTTTTAGATTTTGCTATTTTTTCAGTAGTTTTGTAGAAGTTTTAGGAAACTCATATATATCTTTGCAAATTTTTTTTGTTTATAGTTTTATATATTTATTAAATATCCAATTTGTAACCATATCTGTTTAATATCTAACATATCCAAAACTGTTTTTACTGGATATGGATTTGAAGTTTATTATCCGTCCAAATGTCCAATATCTGAATTTGTATCCCGATCTGATTTAAATTCATATATATGAATATGGATTGAGCACTGAGTCCATATCCAATCCATTTTCACCCCTACTTAGAGCTTAAAACGGAAATCTGAAATCTCTTAGTGCTCTGCCAAGTTCTATGCGTCTACGTGGATGTATATGGAGAATGCATCCTAAGCTAGGGTTTTAGGGAATGTGGTATTAGTATGTATTATTGTAGTATTGTGTGTACCACGCTGGCATTGAACCAGGTGTGGCATGGGGTTTGCCCTGTCCTGTAAATGTATTTAATGCTTGCCACATGCTCTAAATCCTGCATGGCCGCCTGAAAGTTGAAGTAAACAAGCCTTAGATTGATCTTCGTGAAGCTTTCTTTTCCCCATGGATTGTATGATAATATGTTTTTTTATTTTTATTTTTATATTTATTTTTAATTTTTTTTGGTGCTTATTACTTGCTTTAGTTGACAGATATTGAACTAGCAAGTAAGCAAAAGGCTGTATTTGAAAGTTTGAAGACAGGAAACAATGCCATCAAAGCTATACAAAGTGAGATCAAGTTGGAAGATGTTCAGAAATTGATGGATGATACAGCTGAGGCGAAGGCCTATCAAGATGTAAGTCTGTTGTATTTTTACCTTTCCTTCATCTGCTATTTAGTATTGAAACTAGTTGAATCCTTCAGAAGCCCTTAACTGTGGTAGATTCTCTGACTATCTTGATATATTTTTCTCCAGCCATCATGCAACTGTTATAATCTCAAACAGTAATCACTAGGGAAATATTTTTCTTCTTATTTATTTCTTAGTTTTTTTTTTTATATAAATATCAGTTTAGTTTCTTGTTTGAGGGTTGTTTTCTAACTGCAACATGATGAAGCTTTGCTTGCCAGTTGCTTGTTAAGGATCAAATATGATTTATGTTTGGGAGGGGGCAATTTCAAACAGTAATCACTAGGGAAATATTTTTCTTCTTATTTATTTCTTAGTTTTTTTTTTTATATAAATATCAGTTTAGTTTCTTGTTTGAGGGTTGTTTTCTAACTGCAACATGATGAAGCTTTGCTTGCCAGTTGCTTGTTAAGGATCAAATATGATTTATGTTTGGGAGGGGGCAATTTCACTGATGTTTAAACTTGCAAGTGGTTAAATTGATGTTTTAGCGATGCAGCAAAATTAGAAAAAGAGTGCAAGTCCTAAAGACCTCGATTGTTGAACTTTGCACTTGAAGCTCTAAGGGAACATCTGGATTAGCATTAAGGAAAGATGCACCAGCTGGAGCTCATGTCATATTTGACTCAAATATATGCCTCTGTTCGGTTTAGTGGTTTATGCTATACAACCTGGAAATTTTAGGCCTAGTTTGGTAATGCGCGGCTAAAAGAATCACATTTATGCTTTGTAAGGTCCAAAAAACAAAACAAATGGAAAAAAAAGAAAAAAAGAAATCCAAAAACGCTTCGAAGTGTCCCTCCTCCAATGCTAAAAAAATTGCAGTGGCAACCATTACCAGAGAAGCATGTGGTTATGTGCTTCTCCGGTGGCGGTTGTCATCACAATTTTATAGCATTGGAGGAAGATTGGAAGTGCTTTTGAATTTTTTTGCACCTTTCAGAGTATAAAGGCTGTGCTTATAGCTACTGCCTTACCAAACTTGTCCTTGGTAGATAAGCAAGGCTGAAAATCAGCTTCTATGCTACTGAATATTGCACATGGTTATACACTTTGGATTGTGATTTCAGGCACTAATGCGTAGTCTTTAAGCTTCTTATAATAGTATAGCTCATATTTTAACTCTTGAGGCCTATACTTGGGCCAGTCCTCTTATGTCATGAGAAATGACTTTATTCTTTTAAAGGGGATGCTCCTCTTCGTCTTCCCATAGATAAGGGTTGATCCTCACTTCTTTGAAGAATAGCCTCAGAATCATAGCAGTCGAACAAATTCCCTCATTAGAAACCTCTTGAGATGCATTTTC
Source organism: Puya raimondii (assembly GCA_016920855.1). Classification (NCBI taxonomy): domain Eukaryota; kingdom Viridiplantae; phylum Streptophyta; class Magnoliopsida; order Poales; family Bromeliaceae; genus Puya; species Puya raimondii. The sequence continues at coordinate 23,861,024 of JABWPP010000049.1, forward strand.
TCACAACGAGGTCCTCTTTACTATTGAAATGCAACTTCTTCCCATAAAACCTTTCTTGTTTGCCACAAGTCAATGTCCAACTGTAGAAGATTCTAATTGGAAAGAATACTGTGTGGATGATGAGAAGCTTACTGCACTCTTATGATGTTCAAATTGGTGAAAAGAATTATGATCTGTTGCATGTCTGCTAAAATTATTGCTATTGAAATGTTAATTAATTTTTTCTGGCATAGTAACTTATTGTCTATTTTTGCAATTATCTGCTTAGTTCTATGAGGGCTTGAGTCATGATTGGGCATGACCTGTTGCTTATGTCTACGCTAATAGTTTAGTTTGTCGTCATTAACTTATTGTAGGACTTCCAATCATGAACTACTAGCGCTTTCGGATTATCTATTTCAAGTAAATTGAAGACTCTGGTCTTATGCTTTCTTCTTTCATTGCAGGAAATAAGTGCTGCATTAGGGGAGCAGCTCTCTGCTGAAGATGAGGAAGCTGTTTTGGCAGAATTCGATAACTTGGAAACTGAGGTTTGTTTACTAAATTGCTCAAGGGCTCTTTCATGCCACAAGCACATTCACTTAGACTAACAAAGTGAAAGGCAACTACAAGCTTGCATGGGCTAGTTTTTGTGCCAGAATAAACTTTGTTCAGATTTCATTGTCTATGTTTATAGGCGTCCTAGTAAACTGTTCTGGCTTTTTTTTACCATTGCAGCTCACACTACAGTCATTGCCGACAATTCCTGCTTCGTCAGTGCCAGCTGAAGAGGGTGCTAAACTGTTGGTTGAAAAGCAGCCTGAAGCAGAATCTCAGGCAGAGGAAAAAGAAGATGAGGTTCTCGACCTTCCTGATGTACCCACGAAAGTTCCTGTGGCCGCTAAAGATAGTGCTGCCAAAAGAACCGAAGGTCTGTCGCTCGCTCTCTCTCTCTCTCTCTCTCTCTCTCTCTCTCTCTCTCTCTCTCTCTCTGCATATAGCATGTCACATGCACAAAAATGTCTATATGACTGTTCGATTTATATCTTTGTCTATATGTATTTTGTAATTGCATATGTTTGGTTGAGCTATTTCCTGCTAGAAATTGGGTTGCTTAGAAATTGCTTCTGATTAAAATGAACAGTTTTGGAGGAGCCTCTACCTGCCTGATCAATGAATTGTGATAAGGAACAATTTGGACTACAGCCGCTTGCTCCGTGCTTCGATCAACAGACTTGTAAATTGTATGGATCCTTCTTTGTCGCTTTTATCATTCCATTTGGGCATCTACGCGTGCTTACTAGACCTTAAGAACTAAATTTGGATCTGTAAAAAGTATAGCGAAACGTTGCTTTTTCATGTTGTATATTCATATTATTTTTCGGACTTTCTTCCAACCTTCCATGTTCTTTTGTTAGGATTATAGCTGCTGCTCTGTTACAGTTGATAATTTCCACAGTCGCACTTGTCAGTGTATGCATCAGCGGGCTATTCGCATTACAGTGATGTGCTCGGCGATGACAAGCACAGGAATAAATGGGATTTAAGTGTAACTTGCAGATGTGTGTTGCATTATAATCTTGTGTAGCTCGGTATTCTTGTAAGTTTTTGCGCTTCTTAACATGATCGAAACAAGCTACTCAACATTAACAAGTTATATAGCACCTGTCTATCTACTCATTATGATTAAAGTCGTTGGCTATTTTTGCGCTATCTGAAGTCTCCTTAGCTGCCGAGCGTTTCATCTTTAGTGCAATCCATTGATGGGTGATGGTGTTGGACTAAACTATGTTTGTTTTTTATTCATTAAGACAACTTTATAATTTCTTATTTCCTAGTTCTTGAAAATTAGTTGATAGTTGGAATATGATGCAAAACCTAATTTGGACCGGATTAGGTTGAGTTGTCTTTTTATTTGTTTGAGTTGATTTTTTTTTAATAGGTTTGATTCAGTCGTTTAGATTTTATTTTTTTTCTAATTTTTAGAATTATTGTTATTATTATTTTCCTCTAATACCAAAAATAATGCATGGCAAATTAGGAAAATCTTAATTTATCTTGCTAGTGATAAGTCCAATTTAAATTTTTTTAAATTTTTAGAATAATTTTAAAAAGATCAGAGAATAAGGATTACACGAAGAGTAAGCAAGAAATAAAAGAGAAGAAACAAATGAAGAAAAGAGAGAGAGAATATTGAGAAAGATAGAATTTCTTTGGCACACATGGCAAGAGAAAGAAGAATACTATTACTGCAGTCAAACACAAAACACTAAATTTTATTCCATTATAATTCATCTTTAAAATTACGAGCTGTAAGCTATACTGATAGTCTTCAAAAGATAATTCTAATTTAAAACATATTTTATGATTTTAGGGATCTTTCTACTTCGATCATATTTAAAAAAAATTTAAATCATATTCCTAATTTTTAGGGATTTATATCGCATGACAAATTCTAAAAATTTATTAAAAATCACTAAAACAAATTAACGAAAAAAAGTAATTCTGAAAATTAGAAAAAATAATAATCTAAACGACTCAACCAAATCTATTACAAGATATCGACTTAATGAATAAAAAGATGGCTCGACCTAATACTGTCAAAATTGGGTTCTACATCAGAATACTTCATGGCCATTTACTTATGCGTTGTTCTTGGCGATGTGGCATGCCAATTGACGATCGATATCATTAAACATGATTTATGCTATTTAAATTTATTATGATTCAACTTCATTTGCCTAGTCATCAAGTGCTCAAATTAACCTTTTATAAGTTGTTAAAAATAGTCAAATTTGAGGCCATTTGAATACTCGGCAAATGATATAAAATAATTATAAAATCCGAACCCAAAAAGTTTGAATATTCTAGATCAAGTTTAACAGCGCCGATCATCAATTTTAGTGCTCTAGGTTCGTCTTCCTACTCAAAAAGAAAATTTCCATGAGAGAGTTTTGACTACTATACTATTTATGAGTACAATCGTCTTCGGACTTGTAAATGTAAATTATTCCGATGATGGAGCTTTCAAATTGATGATCCATGCTGCTATTTATGATTTAGAGTATTTGAAATTTTTAAAAACTGAATTTCATGATTTTTATATCGCTACCTTATGAAAAGGCCTCAAAATTGTTAGTTTTAACGGTCGGCATAGAACATTTTCTTGTTTAACAGTATAGAACAATTAGAATCGATGAATTTTTTTTTTTTGGAAAATACTATTCACTATTTGTAATATATGGATCCTTAGCTATATAAGCATATTTCTGATGGAGAGTAACTGGTGGAATTGTTTAAAGAAATGATTTTGGAAGAACAACGAATGAATTGTTAAGAATTAGACAAATTTGAGATCAAAGACGAGAATATTAGTGGAGTCTACGTATAACAGGTGAAATGGTGACCAAAGGTTGCATTTAAAATATTTGGAAGGTCTTGGGGGTGTTTAGATTGTGTTGGAATTGATTCGGATTAAAAACGATGCAAAACGGAAGTTTTGGAGCAAGATTAATACTCGGTACTTGAAAATGCCTCTCAATCGGGCGTGGGGCTAGAGCACGATTGGTAAGGACAAATGCTGCTGGGGCTCTTGTCATTTGTCGCGAGGTCGAAGGGGTAGAAGCCATCGACAGTGCCGGTGAGATACCTCAAGGGCAAGCTAATCACACAGGCCCCATCTGTCCACAGCAAAAACATATGCCCTCCCGTTGTGCACACATATGAGACAGGTGTGGGCCACAACAAATCACACAACCTCTCTCCCCGCTGCTGCTGCTGCCGTGGTCCTCCAAACCTCTATCCTGCAAAGGATCCACGGCCCTGAGAGCCAGATCGTGAATACTTGGCCGGTCTCCTCGAGCTGGACTGCTCCCCGTAACTCTCACTAGTCGCTTCTCCTCCTCCCCCTTTCCATTGCCTCAGTCTCCTCCCTCATCACTGGTGCACCCTTCTCTACCTATAAGGCCATAAGCACCTTGATAAATCTTTGGCCGCAGTCTCTTTTTAAAGTAGTAGGCATTATATCGCTCATCCCGCACTGTGAAGGAAATACAGTTTAGGATGGGGTGAACTCCCTCACATACTCCTATACTGATCGATCACCCTGTCTAAATTTGTTCAAATCATCTCCAACTTCTTCTTCATTCTGTCCCAAAATAAACCACAAACAACATCCCTTGAACTCCTCCCAAGATGCTGGAGCTGTACCTCCTGTTCTTTTGTGCTCTCTTCCAACAGTAGTAGGTGTTCCCCTCAAGACAATGAACTACCAAGTGTACCCGACCCCTCTCTGGGATAAATAGATCCTCAAAGAGCCTTTCCATAGCTCCAAACCAAGATCCTACCATCCAGGGCTCTATACTCTGTTCACTGAATCGGGGTGGGCCAAACCTCCTGAAGTCAGCTAGCCTCGCCCTGACTCCCTCCTTCTCAGGAGAACCCCAGGCGGACACGTGTACAGCCGTGGGGAACTGAAGTGGTAGGTGGCAGTGGTGGGTGCGGTGGAGATTCAAAGGGTAGGGAGGGAGAGCTGACGTGGCGGCTAGGACGGCGAAACGGAGAGGAGAGGGGTCGAACGGGAGGGGATCGAACGGAAGGGTGGTGTGGTCGCCGGCTAGAAGGGGGTCTGAGGGCAGGGGGCGCCATCCGCAGTTTCAATAAAATATATTTTTTCTCCTTTATTTATTCTAATATCTTATTTGATATATCCATTATTTTCGATGGCTAAACATCCTTTATTCGTATTTCTCACGCACATTTTTTCTCCTTAGGCTAAAACAATATATGTATCACTTTGCAAACTTGATTACACTCTATTTTCATGCACAAATAAATTCAGCATGACGAAACAAATCACGCAATGCATCCATACCTGTAATTATTGTATCGAATTTCAAATCCTTTCATTCATTTATTCAAAAAATATTTGCAGCTTCAAATCATATCTATAGTTTCTAGAGTTTCTACCTTATCATGATGAACAGAAATAAAAGTGCCTTTGTACTTCATGCATGAGCAATTTTTACTGTTGTAGAAAATACAGCAAATTGCTCACTCTGGATTGACATCACTACAGATCAAATTAATAAAAAGAAATAACAAAGATTTTGCATTTCAAGGAATAAAAGGGAACAAAAAGAGGAAACGAGACACAAATTCACCGGGCAACAAAATAGGATTGCTAAATTGATGAATTTGGGTTAATTAAAATGCTAACAAATTGCTAATTTGCAGCAATTCGGAATCAAATTAACAACACCAATGTGCAGCACACGGGGTTGATCCTTTCTCTCCATGGCAACTAACATATCGAAAGCGACATAGCTACGCCACCAAATCGAATCAAACTAGAGGTGTGAAAACCCCTGGTAAAATGCCATCTATTTTTTTTAAAAATTTGTTTTTAATTAGTGTTTTATTAATCTTCTCCAATTTTCGATCTTGTTGTATATTATTTGTTTTTTTTTTAATGGTTTGATTTGGAATCACAGGTGGGAGGCTTGTGTATTAGTATACGAGGAAGAGGGCAAGTGGCCCATAATGCCAAGTGATGCGAAAGAGGATTCAAGGAGTAAGGCCCTGTTTGGATGCGCAGTTAAAAAATACCATGGAGTCTAAATACCGCAGTTTTGGTCCGGATGAAATGCGGAATTCTGTAACTCCAAAAAATTTTTATGGAATCATTTTAAAAACCGTTTGGATACAAATTATACAATTCCATAGAATTTCTCACAATATTAAAAAAGTAGCCATTATAAACTTTAAATTTAAATTACTAGCTATTTGGATTCACATACTACGATTTCAAAATATTTCTGCAAACTAAAAAATTAAAAAATTAAAAATTAATTATAAATTTTTAAAATTTTAAATTAAAATTTTTTAAATTTAAAATCTAAATAAAAATTAATGTAAAATTTAAAAATTTAAAAGTTATAATTCTAAATTTTCAAAAAAAAATTTGAAATTTGAAATTTGATATTTTAAAATTTAAATTTTAAGAATAAATTTTATAAATAAATTTAAAATTTGAAAATTTGAAAATTTAAAATTTGAAATTTGAAATTTGCAATTTGAAAATTGAAATTGAAATATGAAATAAAAAATTTAAAATTTAAAATTTAAAATTTGAATTTGAGATTTGAGATTTGAAAATAAAAAGTTTAAAATTTAAAATTTGACATTTAAATTAAATTTTTAAAATTTAAATTTTTGATATTTAAAATTTTGAATTTAAAATTTTGAAATTTAAAACTTAAAATTTAAATTTTGAAATTTAAAACTTAGAATTTAAAATTTGAAATTTAAAACTTAGTACATTCTTAGGGTGAGAGAGCCCAATAATGATGGAATTTTTTTTCTTTGGTTGGATTGGATTATAAGTTTACTCTATTTTTTAGAGTATAGTCTAACTATACTCTAAAAATTACTTTATTTTTTTTGCTTCCAAACACTTCGCAGGAAAGTTTTCCTACGGGCGTAGCATAGTTTAACTATGCTACGTTTTTAGGTCCATCCAAACGGGGCCTAAGCAATATTTTGTGCTTTTTTCATTTGTTTCTAACAATTTTGTTGTTGTTGTTGTTTAATCACACCGTTTTCTACGGAAGTGGAATTTTTTATATATGTTTTGTTTTTAATTGCTGAACGAGTATCGGAACTTTTAGAAATGGCAAAGAGGATCTTAAAGTTAGGGTTTTTGCAGGAAAGCACTTGCATATATTAGATCATTATTTTCATGTTGTCTTGATGCTTTAATCTAGTAATGCTTCTTTGTATTCCTTGATACTATGAGATTCTAGGAGAAGTACAGAAATTTTGTCAGAGCAATATATTGCTGGATATGCACGTTTTAAGAAGCTAAATTTTGTTGACCATCTTATAGATTACTGAAGCTGTAAGATCCTCACTTTATTTGGCATGTCATTGCTATTCTTAGATTTGAACTGGGCTCCATCTTAGTTTATGTTGGTAGAAAACTGCTCGGTTAGTAAGAATGTGAAATCTTATTCTTTCAGTTAGTCTGGTAGCTGAATGAGATGTTCGAATTAAATTCTCTTACAATCCGTTTTGTAGTACCTATCGGTATGATACTAACATCTGTCGTCCGGCAAAGGAATGCGAATTTAGCATCGTGTAGCTCTCGATGTCTTCCCAACAGGCATCAGTGTCATAGTTGTAGTCTTTATTGGAGGTGTTGCTGCTACTAATGTGTCTGACGGAATAGTCGGCAGTGGAATATGCTGCTCGAAAGCTTGTTGTGTGACACTTGCCTACTATGCTAATAGCTTACGCAACCTTTGCATCTGCTCCTCCTGGCGTTTGGAATACTCAGCTTGTCTCCTCATCGCCCCTACCATCCCGGCCATCTTCTCTCGTAGCTCTCGTATCTCACTAGAGCCAGTATGATCCTGCTCCTTAGGCTATGCTGGGGCAGCTCTCGTCGGTGGTCGCACTCGCTGCACCATCGTGATCACCTGAAAAAAAAAATATACATCAATCGCACTAACATCCCGCAACTCGACCCAATTAAGCAAAAGTCTAGAAGGACATCCCATTTTTCATGCGACATTATATTATCTGCAGCTAACATAATTATTCAGAAGGAAAAGACACATCTCCTTCGATCACTATTCGATTCTCTCTGAAAAGTTCACACAGCTCAGTCTACTAACTTTCGCTACAGATCACATCACTCACGTCTTATATCGTAGCATCTTCCCATAGTCTAGAGTTTTTTAAGTCCACCTGACATATCCCTAGGCTCTGATACCAACCTAATCTATTACGTTCCGGGCCACAGCGGAAGCCTCCCCCCCCCCCCGTTTGCACTGATAGACCCGCCGTATGCATGAGAACGCACCCCACATATATGAAGTGTCCAACAACCAACCCGTCTCAAACACAAATAACAAGAGTGTGTATAAACATGTATCAGAGTCTATGAACATCCATATAGTATAGCAATAATTGCACATATCACATCCATCCAGCCACACAACTCAAACTAAATTTAAACAACTCCGTAGGGCTTGTCAACCCAAATGTGTACAGTCTGCTATCCAAAAAGAAATATGACTGGTGGTTCTCCTCCTCTAGCAAATGAACATATGGATAGGAGACGCTATCTAGCTCATAATCCCCTTACCTCGATCAGAAGCTAGCACTAAGGGCTCTAAAAAAACAACCAAAAAAGGGTGTGAAAATTACTGAACAGCAGTCCCCAGTAAGTACAGTCGACGACAACAGCGATTTATACCACTAGGTCTATTAGAGGCAAGAATAGTAAACTAAACTGTAAGAACAATAGAAAATAACTGCTGAAAGTAAACTACCACTCTTATGCCTCTTTGCTACTACCGAAAGCTATAAATCACATATCACATGCATCAACTAGATAACTGAATAAAGCACTGATGTATAACCCAATTTCATCGACAGACTCAAAAGTCTGATAAAGCCTACGCCGCCCCGTGTCCAGCACCTACCTCTAGTGGTCTGCTACCACACAAGCTACTGTCTCATCATATCACTCAACCAACCTCTGAAATGGCACTCACGGGGCGTGACCCCAACAAAATATCATAGCATATATCTCTATCAAGCTCGAAATGGCTCATATAGGATGTGGTCAGATGCGATGATCAAAAAGATTATACTAATACTGTCACGCCCCGGATTACTCGTTTCCCCGGGCTCGCCAACAGATCCGCCGTATACATAGATTTTTCTATGTATACAAAGCGATAGCTAACCTGTAAACAAACATACAAGCCACTACAAGAGATATATAGAGCTGCAAATAAACATACTAATAACAAAAGCCACTTGTACATATAGAGTCCAAAATACAACAGGTACACCACAACCAAAATATGTACAAATCCACACTATATGTACATGGCACAATCCAAAAAGAAACTATCTCCAGTAGGGTCCTCCTCTAGGGACAACAGGGACAGGTAAGGATCTAGCTCGCGACTCCCTTACCTCGATCCGCGGAAATAGGCGCAGCAGCCGCAACAGAAGAAGGCTCTGCAAAAAGGTGGCAACAATGGGTGTGAGAACTACTATCAAAAGAAGTAGTCCTCAGTGGGTACCGATACCGACCTCAACGGTCCACCCACTAAGTCTACGAGACTAACAGTATAGCTGGTAGGTAAAGAACAACAAAGTAAGCTGGAATAACTCTACAGCTATCATGCCACTACCCTACCACTATCCCAGTCAACTCTCAAGTAAGCATCACCAAAGTGAGAAATCATCCCTGACCCAATATATCGGAACCGCCCAAACGGGCTCGTCCAGCCAACTGCCTAGCCACACCGCACACTACCAAAAATGGTAGCCGGTCCAAAACAGATCCACAATCTGTAGCGACATCAACGCAAAAGAGGCCTCACTCCGGAGCGGCACTCGGGGGAGCTACCCAGCCGAGTTAGTACGCGTATCTCTGTCGAGCACAAACAGGCTCCGGCAGGCTAAAGTCAAAGAACAAAGGGGTCAAAAGGGGTCAAAGACTCTAAGCTCACGTGCCCTCAGCACAACCAGAAGCTAAAATAAGAGTCTGGGTCCACCGTCAACCCCGACGGCACCCGGTAATACAGAACAGTCTAACCCTGCAGTAAATACAAGCTCACTCTCAGATAATAAAACAGCATAATAAACAGATAATAAAACAGCATGATTAAACAGATAATAAAACAGCATGCTGCACTCTCTACAACTTAGGAGGAAATCCGGCGATTTCGGTAACATTAACCCACCTCGAAAGCTATCCAACAACGGCTAGGAGTCGAGTGGAAGGCCTCCAAACAACACCGGCCGAAATCGAGCTCAAATCTGCAACCTCGAGATTCGGACCCACCTGCTCACAGTTCTGCGCGCCCAGAACATCACCCCAGAACTGCAGCCTGGCAGCACAACCCACATGTATTCAACATGCGATAAAATCCAAATTCTAAGTCCAAATGCAGTGAAATTTGGCTCAACTCACCAGCAGAGGTTCAAGAACAAACCCTCCAAATTTCAGCCAAAACGGAGCTCGACTCGATGTCCAAAAAGCTTAAACACTGAATCAGATCAACATCTGAACCCTCCTGCACATGGATCCAGAAGTTCCAGCACTTAAGCAAATCTCAAAAACAGCAAGAATTCAGGGATTCCAACGAATCTAGCTCATAGAAAGATGTCACAAACCTCACAAAAATAGTGATGGAACAATCCAAAACCTCTCCAAAGATCCTCACAAAGATCTGGATCTAAAAATCCAAGAAATTCCATCAATGACCCAAAAATTCAGCACTTAAGCAATTACTCAAAATCTGAGCTAGAACTCACCTTTGAATCCTCACTTCAGGTGGGAAGAACCTCCAAACCAGCAAGGAAAGTGGAAGGATCACTCTTCACTTCGAAAATCCAGCTCCCAAGAGATTGGATCCAAAGATCAAAGGAAAAACCCAAGTTCAGCTCAAGAACACAAGGGGTCCAGTGAAACATCAACTGTAGCTTACATACCTGTCCAAATCGCGATTGGAAGGATTTCACTTCTTCCTCTGCGAGTCTTCTATCCAACAAACCAAGTTTCGTTGGATTTGGACACTCCTACACTGCACACGAGCACGAACACCACAGGTCGACGTTGTAGTTTCAGCAGGAAACCAAGATCATCAATGGAGGAAGATAAAATTGGGAGAGAAGAGAGGGTTTCCCTTGCAAGATCCGAGTTCACCTTGAAGAGGGGAGAAAAGAGCCTCAGGGGAGGTCGTCCACTTCTTTTATAGACCACTAGTTTCGGTGCAAAGAGCCTCAAGAACAGAATTACAACTAACCTGTCCTCAGCAGAAATCCACACATTCGGGCGCCCGAAACTCATGAAGTGGGCGCCCGGTTCTTCAGCCTGCACCAACTCGAGCATTGGACTCTCCGCCGTGGTCCGGTGTGCCCTAGCCTGGTCCGGCGGATCTCATCAACCACCCAACACGTGTCAAGCAGATCGATACTCACGAGGTAGGATTTCCGGACTCACTTTCCGGGCGCCCGAAACATAGATCCGAAATGACTTAGCAGTTTTCAGAAATGAGCGCTGCACATCTGGACGCCCAAAACAAGACTTTCGGGCGCCCTAAAGTTCAAAAGCCCAAAACTTCAGTTTTGGCTTGCTTCGGCGCTCCGAGTCCGTTTTCGCGTCTATTTGACGCCGAAACGACTCCGACTTGTCTCGACCTTCTCCAAAAGCGTCGAACAGTCAAGGATACTACAGTCATTCCGTCAGTTAGGCCCCAGGGGTACTACAAATACAGTCCAGGTGATCTCTGGCACTAAAATCTCATATCATATTGCCTACTGCTGTCCAAGGGCCCCATGGCATATTTTACCATTTTGACATATAACAGTGCATAATCCATATATAGCATGATTGTAAATAGTAATTTGATATACTAGACCTCGTCAAATAGGCAAAGTTGCAGTATTGATTGATGACCGATATCTCTATAGCATGTCGGAGTGATCTGGATCCGTTTTGGCGCAAAATTGATACGAAAACGGACTCGAGAAGTTGCAATCTGCCTATTATGTATTCTGGAGCACTTTCGGATGCCCGAAAGTTGAGTCCGGGCGCCCGAAAGTTGAGTCCGGGCGCCCGAAAGTTGCATATCTTGTCTATTAACAGTTTCGGATGATTGGGTACCTTTTGGTGCATTTGGAAGATTCGGGCTTTGTTTCGGGCGCTCGAATTTGTGCCCGAAAGTGAGTCGATGTGTATGGATGGGACAGTTTCGAGGCCGCAAGCTGAGCCAGCAGGAATTCGGACGCCCAAAATAGGTTCTGGGCGCCCGAAAGTTCACTTCACTGGAAATGTTTATATTAGGTGGTTGAGGTGCTTTTTCTCTCTCCTTTGCATTTTCTTTTCTTTTTCTACTGATAGAGAAAGGGGGAGAGAGGGAAAGAGATAGAGGGTGATTTTTTGAGGAGATCGAGGACTGATCCGCGTGACATTTTCTGCGCATAGTATTTACAAAGTTGATCTTGTAGGAGTTTCTATGTTGGTGCTGTGATTCTTCTTCTTCTACTTTCTTCTTCTTCTACTTTCTTTTGGGATAGCATTTTCAAGTGGGTTCCATATCGCCAAAATTGGCGGACTAACTCTTATGTCCATATTGTATTATTTAGCCTGTTAGATAATTTATCGACATAGCTGAGATGATTGTGATATTTTGACACCTACCTGTAGAAGTATGTTCACATATGCATATTTTCTACTATTTACTATTATGTGATATAGCCCTGCGGGCCAGTAGACAGTGGTGGATAGTATGAGATTATGATTATATCTGGGACACTGTGACAGTATTATTATCTTCCGTCTAATCATCGCATCTGACTATAGCCTGCATGCTATATTAGCTTAACAGAGATACTATACTCGGTTGGGATAGTGCCCCGCGAGTGCCACTCCGGAAGTTAGGCTATGAGGTATTATTATGGCATGGACAAATAGACAGTTGGATATTTGCCTACGTGTAGCGGGCCTCCACCCTGAGAGTGGTGGTGGCTACACGAGGCAGCACATGCTAAACCTAACTGTTAAGTCGGTCATTATGATTGGATATTATTGTATTATTTTATTTAGTATTTAATTGATGCATGAGTTACATGATTTACTGTTGTCAGTACATTGTAGAGGCGTGGTAGTAATAGTTATTTTCAGCAGTTATTCATATTATTACTATTTTTTTCATACTGCTCAGTTATTTATTATTTCTTCCTCTTATGGACCTAATGGTATAGTCCTCACACCCTCTTTAATATTATTTTTATTTCAGAGCCTTCAGCATCAGCGACTGATTGAGAAAAGGGAATTGCGGATAGCTAACATCTCCTACCTTTCTTGTTTGTGTAGATGGACCACCTATCACTATTTATAGCAGTAGGTACAGTGTTTTAAGGTTTGAAGTGGCCAAATATGTTGTACCGTTTTGAGAATTGGTGTAGTGATCATTTATATTTATAGTGGTGCTATAGTATATAGTGGTTATTTGGCCTACTTTGTGAAAAGTGATTTTATGTTTAAAAGTGATCATTTTTGGCTCAATAGAGCGTTTGGTAACCTCGCTTTCAAAATCCAATTCTGATTTTTGGAATCAGTTTTCTAATTTTGGAGGCCTAAAATCAAAACGATCTAAAACCTGCTTATTGAAATCTTGTGATTTTGGACTCAAATTTTAAATTTTTACTTTGATTTTAGATTCAAATTTTAAATTTTAATTTTAATTTTAAATTTTAATTTTAAATTTTATATTTGAATTTTAAATTTCAAATTTTAACTTTTAAATTTCAAATTTCAAAGTTTTAAATTTCTAATTTTAAATTTCATAATTTAAAATTTAAATTCTAAAATTTAAAATTTAAAATTTAAAATTTAAATTTTGAAATTTTAAAATTTTAAAATTTTAACTTTTAATTTCACAAATTTTAATTTTTAAAATTCAAAATATAAATTTTAAAGTTTTAATTTTAAATTTTAAAATTTGAATGTTAAGTTTTAAGTTTTTAATATTAAGTTTTAAAATTTAAATTTTTAAATTTTGAATTTTTTAAATTTTTAATATTTTAAATTATTTACATTTAAATATTTAAACTTTAAATTTTATATTTATATTTTAAATTAAAATATCAAAATTTAAATTTTGTGCAAATTTAAATTTTAAAATTTTAAAAAATTTAAGTAAATTTTAAATTTAAATTCAAATGTTAGATTATTTTAAAGTGAAATTCAGTAAAAAAAAAACTTATTATTACAAAAAAAAATTCAAACAGCTTTATAAAATTATTTCAGAAAAATCGCTTTCCATTTAAACTCCACCAAACGCTCTCAAATTCAAAAATTCAAAGTTCTAAATTTTAAATTTCAAATTTTAAATTTAAGATCAAATCTAAATTTTAAAATATAAAAGATCAAATTTAAATTTTAAAAAATTTAAAATTTAAAATTTAAATTTTAAATTTTAAATTTTAAAATTATTAATTATAAATTTTATTTTTAAGATTACAAATTATAAATTTTTTATATTTAAAATTTAAATTTAAATTTTAAAAATTAAATAGGGGTGGGAACCGCTGTTCCCACCCCTATTCCCACAAAGGGTGGGAACAAGTGTCCCACCCCTTAATGGGTTATCCCAGGATAACCCGTTAAGGGGTGGGATAGTTGTTCCCATCCCTTTTTTTTTTGTGTTTGGGTATAAAAGGGGGGATAACCCCTTATCTCCATACCAAACACAGTGTTAGAGAATTTTTTTGAAGTTATATTTCAAACAACATCCAAGCTCCCTTAAATACACTAGCCATCATTTCAAAAATAGAATTGAAACATAATTAAAGGATAATTAATTTTAATTTGAAATTCAACTATATTTGCAAATACATTTGAATTAATTCCAAAATAATTTTGAATTCATACCATTTGCAAAGCATATTTAAAATATTACTACATTTGAAAAGCTCATTTGAAAATATACCAGATTTGTAAAATCCTTTTATATTAATACTACAAATGTAAAACCTTTTTGAATTCATTTCATATTTGTAAAAAGTTTTTTAATTAATATCATACTTGTAAAACCCATTCATATCATATTTTAAACTTTTTAAAATCATATCATTGTCACTTTTTAATTTATACTATATATAAAATCTCTTTCATACCATATTGAAAATAATGGCTAATTAAGCTCAAATCAAACCCAAATGGTTAAGTTGCGACCTTGATTCGGTTAAATGGCTCAAATCCGATAAGATTGCAAAGAGGTCCTCCAAACTATGGTTGTGGCACTGATATCTAATTTGGTACAATTTGATCTTGTCCAGACCATTTTAAATAATTTGATTAAATTGATCAATTCCGGTTTGAATTGAGTCACTTTAAATTCAACTAAAGTATGAAATTACTAAGTGACAAATTAAATTCAAAATTTATTTATTATCATCAAAATTTATCATTGGATAAAATCCAACAATAATCTTTCTCTGACTCTCTCAACAACAAATAGATAATTGGAACAAACCATTGATCCATCAAAGCAGACAATCACGTAAGACTCTGTTTAGTAAAAAAAAAAAAAATTATTTGTAATTCGAAGTTAGGAATTTAATAAGATAACAACTTTCACCTATAAGATGCATCTAGTTTCGATAAAATATTCTAAACATTCAATATAATATATAATTCTAGATATTTGATCACACTCATCTATCAAATACTATAAACTTTTTAAGCCAGCCAAATGATATGCTATCCGGTATAGCTCCTCTTACTTGCAACCATTTGTTACTTATTTCTGAAGGACATAAAAAATAAGAAAGTTTTGAAGCCTCGTGCCAAAATAATCATCATCGCTAGCACCGTGGAATGGACTAAAATATCAAATTTCTAAGTTACCATTGCCATTAGAAACCTTCATCCAACAAGAGCTAACCCCATATAATCAATCAGCTTCGATAGTGTCTCATGATTTTTAAATTTTTTAATACTAAAAATTCGAAAAAAATTTCTAAAATTCTAGAAATATTGGTGGCAAAACTTACACTCTATAGTAGGATGTACCAATAGCAATCTTCTATTGAAAAAGGCCTTAAAAGAAAAGAACTTTTTTTTCTCTCTTTTTCTTTTTATTTTCTTCATCTTTTCCTAGCCAGAGTCCACCCTCTTAAGACTTAAAATCATTCTCAAATAATCTTCACTGCAAAATATGTCAAGCAACACAACAAATAGCGCAGTTCGCCTCCCAAATTACAAAGTGAAGATGCAATACTAGCACTTTTAATCAATGCAGGTTTGCTCTTTCTTCAGTATATATTTTGCACAGTTGCTTCTCGAAAACCAAGTATGGAGGTGATTCACACAAGGGGGCTAAATTGTAGATTGCATGCGAAAACACATGGGTGAATGCAAATATGAGAAGTAATCAACAATTGGTCTCTCGATAACACAACAGTAATAAATGGTCAGCATATGACAGTAAAACGCACCTTGCTTATTACCAGGATACATTGGCAAGCTTGTTTCACATATCTCGGAGAGATCTCTTAGCGTCGCTAGAAGGAAACTTCAAAACAAATTTTAAATATACCAGAGTAGGATAGCGAAATGTTTATGCTAGAGAATCATTTTCTTTCGCTTTAGCAAGAAGTTCGTCTCTGATCCTCTTGATCTCCATCTCCCTCTCCAGCCTCTCTTTCTGAAAAAGGAAAACAAAAAAAAAAACAAAAACAAAAAAAGAAAACACCTTCAGGAACCGAGAGGGGAAAAAAGTAATTTCATTCATATAATAGGAGCAAAATCGACAAGCACTTTCTGATTCGAATCAATCCGGCTTGTGTGTATATTAATTCTGTAATCAAGTTAACAAGGCCATGCAGGAATAGACTAATAATCAACAATATTTTACTTGGTCGAAAATGTATACCTACTAAAAGGTTCGCTTATTGAGATACTATGGTACGAGGGTGAGCACAGTGATCAGTATTTACTAGTGTTGCAAATGGAGCCTAAACCAAGTAGCGTAATTTCATGAAACTGCTTGCCACAGCAAGCCGCTGTCACAAGAATATTTAATGGATTAAGACACTAGATACGAGGAGGGAAACCAAAAAATTGAAAGAACCACTTGGAACCGAGCAGGCGAGGGTTAACCCAAGCACCCCTCGCACACCTCGAAGCCCTCTAGAGTAGCGGAAAACCGGATCTTACGTATAAAAACTTGACGAGATCGATCGAGAAAACAAGCACAAAAACGGCAAAACAATAAAGATAACAAAGCATACAAGAAATTTACGTGGTTCGGCCAACGATGTGTCGACTTACGTCCGTAGGCAAGATCTCCTCAATGCGTTCTTCAATTTATCCACGGGACAAAAAGTACAAGCAGTAAAGTCGATACAAGAATCTCTTTCAGGCTCTCCCACTCTTTTCTTTCTTAACAAGAGTTTCCCAATGAAGCTCTAAACACTATAACAGGAATTACAAGATTTTAAACCCCAAACCCAAAATAGAAGGGAAGAAATCACTATCGTCCATCCGAGTCTTCCAATTCACTTCTAGCTGTCTATCTCCGCTTAAAAACCCTCCATAAGATGGTCCTAGTCCAACTCCTTAAACCACAAAATTAGATCGAATCGGAGTCGAATCCAACTTGACTTGCTCACCACAGCCCCCGGTTCCGAAACCTAAAGGAGCTAGCTATGGAACCTAACATAGTGTCATGTTCCGAAACCTGAGTTGCTGGTTTTGAAACACGGCCCATGTTCCAGAACATGAGTAAGAGGTTGCAGAACATGACTCCACATACCAGCCTCCAACACCTTCGAGTTCTGTGGAACCTTGGCCCACATTGACCTATGTTCCGGAAGACTTCTTAGGTTCCAGAACATGACATCCAGTAACTTTTATCCTCGACGCTTGACCGCAGAATTGACTCGAAACTTGGCTTAACCTTGATCCAACAAGAATTTCATGAAAAGATTATAAGAGAAAGGCTCGCCATAGTTTATAGCCTAGAACGTATATAGGAAAATTCCATGAGTTGACCTAGGGTGTCATTAATTGCATCAAGCTCTTTGTGCAATAGATTCTTTTTCGATGATAAAGACATCCAAATCAACAATCAACATCGTTAAACATGAAGTATTTAAACTTTCTCAGAGCTGAATTTTATGAAATTCAAAAATTATTTTTTCCTTCGTAAAGAGGTTGCAAAATGAACGGTCAATTGAACAACCTACCAAAAATAAAGGATAAAACTGTTAAATTCAAGATCAGGATAACATATCTTGATCTAGAGAATTAAATAATTTTCTATCAAAAATTCAATAGATTTGCATTGTTCTAAACTGCTAAACTAGAAAGTACCTCATATAGACTATTAAAACTATCACTTTTGAGGACGCTTTATCTCTAAGTAGTTGATTTCGAATATTTATGAAACTCGGTTTCTAGGAAGTTCAAACGCCCAAAGATCATATTTAATGGTGCCACTCATGGAAACAAATCTCTGATAACAGAAAATGACTCTGTAGTACCAAAGGCTTGGTGCCATTAATAGCATCCCAGCCTAGCTCAAATTTCGTCTCCACAGGAGCAAACTTAGAGATCATATGAAAGAGTAGGAAAGTTCAACATAACATGCACCATGTTCAGCTTATGGACAATTTATCATGTACTTTAGTCATATTAACTTTGTAAATTATCATTATAAAGCTATTAGTTCTTCGGTATATGCGTAAACAGTCCCACCCTTAAGCTCCTGCAGCTAAATAATAGATCTGCAAGAAATCATTTGCCAATAAAGACAAAAAAAGAAATTTCACTCCTGCATGTCTGAACAGTTGTCTCCAGAGAGAACATATGCCGACCTTCACGCAGAATGCCAGATTTCACAGAACAGACTCTTCATTATCCAACTTTTAGATACCTATACGTGACTGAAAAGATGTACCAAGCAATTTATCCCAGAGGAAATTACTGAAGAGAGGTACATAACTAGGCAGTAAAAATCCTGACAGTTCATGTCGCTATAATTAATGGTCAATAAAGCAACAGAAAAGGAGATACTGTAATCACCCACATTTTTTTCTGTACTACAAACCAAGTGCATCCCTGTTTATCTTCCTTCACATTAGCCAATACAGAATCTTCAACCCAACTGGAAGGGACATATTAGTGTTTCCTCAATATTTACTAGGAAGAGAACCATAACACTACAATGTAATGTTACAGCAAATTGCCTATGATTTGATATCAGTGACATTGCTACATTACGTAGAAAAAACAACGAAGGAAAAACCTTATCCTTTGGAGTTAGTCCAACTATCATCTTACCATCAAACATACTTAATAGAGGCAAAGGTAGGGGTGTAATGTGGGCGGTGCCGGGCTGGCACGGCCCACATTAACCAGACCGAACCAGGCTGGGGGCCGAGCCGTGCCGTGTCTGGCCAAATTCCCGAACCTATGGCTCAGCATAGCCTCCTAGCCCGGGCAGTATGGGCTGGGCCTTTCCGAGCAACAGTCAGATTTTTAATTTGTTGGCTGTTTGGGGGTTATTTAGGTCCAAAAGTTCAAAGTTCTCTTTTTTTTCCCTCCTTGGAGGGAAGGGGGTTTGGCCTCAGATGCTAGACCGAGCCCCACCTTCCCCCACTGGGACTTGGTCCAAGTCCCAATAGGGTGGTCCAACTTACAAGGCCCACGGACCTTTTTTTAGTTTTTTTTTATCATTAAATTAACTTTTAAAATTTTTAATATTATTATTACGAAAATATATTATTAATTTTTTACAAACTTTTTAAATAATTTTAGTTTCATATTTATAAAAAGAAATTTTATGAAATATAAAAATAATATAGTATAAAAAGAAAAAAAATGCGGGTCAGGCAGGTCCATTAGGCACAACCCATATGGGTAGGCACAGCCCATATGGGTCGTGGCGTTGCCAGGCCATGAGCCTGCCCAGAGGTATGGTACGGCACGGCCCACATATCGTGTGCCAGGCCATGGGCCGGCTGGGCGCGTGGCCCGTTTGACACCTCTAGGCAAAAAATACGAATTAAAGTACTAGATACTAAAAAAATGCCTTTTTGCATAAAAAATCCACCAGTTTTGCGTTTTTGCAAAAATGGTCCACTATTTTGGATTTTGCATATTCGGTCCGAATTTTCAGTACACTGACCAAAATACCATTATTTCTTTCTCTTCTTTTTTTTCTCTCGTTCTTTTTTTTCCTCTTTGACCCTCATCGCCTCCTCCACCGCCTCTGCAACGGTAACGAGCGCGGGGCCACCTCCTCTTCCTCCACCGGTGTTGGCACCGACACCCGCGCCGGAGGACACGGAGCGGACGCGGGTGAGGGCGGAGCGGACGGAGGCGATGAGGTCGTGGCCGAGGTGGTGCTCGCTGTCGCTCGTGCTTCCCCATCGCGGAGGTGAGCTTGCGCCGGAGCGGACGGAGGCGATGAGGTCGTGGCCGAGGTGGTGCTCGCTGTCGCCCGCGCTTCCCCATCGCGGAGATGAGCTTGCGGCAGAGCGCATGGCCATGGACGGTGACGGCGACGGCGACGAAAGTACCGAAGGATTTAAGGACGATGGGGCGAGAGAGCGCGTCCAGCGAGGGCGATGACTACGGCAGAGGACGAGAGAGAGGGTGCGATAGCAAAAAAAGATACAGAGGGTAGGAAAAAAGGAAAAAAAAAAAAAAAAAAAAAAATTTCTCCTAGTTAGACCATTATGTATCGTCGCTGCTACAGGAAAGGCCAAGAACCAAAGAAGCAAGAAGAAGATGAAGTTGCACGGTTAAGATGAAGTTGCACCTTTTCAGAAGAAAATTGCACTATTTAAGATGAAAGTTATACTCTTTGAGACGGAAGTTACATTCTTTGGACGAAAGTTGCACTTTTTAGGCGAAAGTTGCACTGTTTGGGCGAGAGCGAAAGTTACACTGTTTGAGACGAAAATTACACTGTTTGAGACGAAACTGCCGCTGTCACTCTTTGAACGAAAATTGCACTGTTTGAGATGAAAATTGCACTCTTCGAACGAAAGTTGCACTACTTAAAACTATTTGAGACTAAGTTACACCATATAAAATAGAAGTTGCACTTTTCTAGACTAAATTGCACCATTTAAAACTATTTGAGACTAAGTTGCACTGTTTGAGACTTAACTTCAAATAGTTTTAAATGGTATAAGTTTCAAACAGTGCAACTTAGTCTTAAACAGTGCAACTTAGTGTCAAACGATGCAACTTCTATTTTATATGGTGCAATTTATCTCAAATAGTTTTAAATAATGCAACTTCGTTCGAAGAGTGCAATTGCCGTCTCAAATAGTGCAACTTTCGCTCAATGAGTGCAATTTTCGTCTCAAAAAGTGCAACTTTTATTTCAAACAATGCAATTTTCTTCTGAAACAGTGCAATTTCATTTTCTTTTTTTTTCTTCTCAGGTTATTGCCCTTTCGTGTAGCAGCGACGATACATAATGGTCTTTCCAGGCGAAAAAATATTTTTTCGTTATTTTTTCTTTTTATACTTTATTCTTCTTTTTTCTACCCTCTGCATCTTTTTCCGTCATTGTGCCCTCTCCCTCGCCCTCTACCGCAGCCAACGCCTTCGTCGGACGCGCTCTCCCGCCCCGTCGTCCTTAAATCCTTCATCCGCGACCATGTGCTCCGCCGCAAGCTCACCTCACGCGATCTATATCATATATAAGCCAGTGTCGGCAGAAGTGTGGCCGAGATAAGAGAGTGAAACGCGGCGTAGATATTGGGGCGGTGGAGGAGAAGGAGAAGGGAGAGGAAGCGGGAAGGAGAAGGACGAGGAGGAGGAAGATGAACCGGGAGCAGAGAAAAACGAACGAGAGGAAAAAAAGGAGAAAGAAAAAGGAATAAGAGTATTTTGGCCAGTTTTCTGAAAATTTGGGCCGAATCTGCAAAATTCAAAAATAGTGGCCCGTTTTTTGCATAAATGCAAAACTGGTGGATATTTTATCCAAATTGGCCAAAAGAAAAGGATGACAGTGGTGCTAACAAGAACTTTGTAAAACAGAAAAGAAGAAAAAAGAAGTCCAAAATGCTCATAATGTGACTTAATAGTTTCACACCAATTGATACCGTAAAGCTTATCTTATTGTAAAATTGAATTTTTAGGTCCTTAATAAGTCACCTAAATATCCACAGAAATTCAAACAGTTTGCTATGTGATCCTAAATTCTAAACAATACTAGAAAGCTAGTGTTTCTCAAAGGATGTTTCAATTGACATTAGCTTCCCGTATGAAAAGTATCAAACTTGAAGTACTGCCAAGCAGTACTTAGATAGTTTGCCATGTGTTTCTAAACCATGCAGCTTCTATACACAAAAATCTTCCAAACAAAAGGTACAAGTGTTGGACAAAATCAAGGTACACATCTTTCAAGGTATACAAGCATAATAATGCCCAAAACATGTAACAGAGTTAACAATACAAGATGAACAACAGAGGCAGCCTTCATCTTGTTATATTTTGGCTACTAATATTGTATTGAACAAAACATCACAATAATCTTAAAAAGCCTTTCCATTTTCAAGAGCAGGAAGTGTAACTTGGAGATTGAAGCATTATTTGTAAAGTTGGACATAGTTTCCCTTCTATTCAACTTAACACATTTGAAATTCCTGGAGATCAAGAGGGTAATATGGATTATTTTGCGAATGAAAATTGCATCTCTAATAGCCATGGAGCTTTTACGAGTGTCTAGACTCTAAAAGAGTTTTGGGGCATGTTGAGGCCATTTTAATAGTGCCTAAAAGGGTTTAAACTTGTATCTGCCAAATGATGTTGCCAAAGCAGATTCTAGTTGCACAAGCTCTGGAAGTTGGCCACACAGTTTATATCGATTATGTCACAACTCATTTTTTTTCTACTTCCAAACCACAAGAGAAACTTATCCATGTCAACCTAGCAGGGCATCACAAGCCATAAATAAATATATACAGTCATTCCATAGCTATTTAAAGATCATTTCAAGTAGTTATAATGCACATTATCTTCATAACTCAAAATACTTTTAATCAAGGGAACTAAGTACACATTTTAGCTTATTATCCACAATCAGAAGTTTCTTGATTAACTTGACATCAAGAAAAAGGAATGGCTAAATTTTTCCCTATCTAATGCATAATACCACAAAAGGATGCTTAACCATACTACTTCCATAAAAGATGTATATATTTGACAAATAAATGGATCTGTAAGGCAACAAAATATACAGACCTTTCTTAATCCATCCTGAGATTTGCCTATCTAGTTTGTAAAATAATATAGAGATCGAAGACACAATGACTAAACCTCGCCATCTTGTTGATTATGGTCATCAAATAGTTTACTACTTTACTAGAGCTTCGAGCAATGAATGGATGCAGGACACGTACTAATGTTTGAACAGCGTCCTGCATTAACATTTTATCTTTCTTTTGGCCTCCTCATATTCTCCTTACCAAGTGACACTCATGTGGTTGATTTACAAACTTTCTATGTGCATTTCATAAGAAGCTTCTGCAAACGGGACAAGTCTGTTCAATTCAATAAGAAGCCTTCAGCGATAGCATTTGTTCTAGATGCAAATCTCAACACTCGGTATGTTGAGGTCAAGCGTGTTTCAATTTTGCAGTATCCTTTCTATCATCCCAACGGTTGAGGATCTTACAGAAACAAGAAGAAGAAAATGAGGACAGCCTTACATCTCATTAGCTGGATACTTTAGCATTGTCTGGATAATATACTACACCAGCCAGTTTTTTTTTCAAACTGAACTATAATCAAGTACAAGAACTTCTCTCTTATCAATAACTATCCCTTCCATGACTCCCAAAGACACTTCAAAAAACAGTTTTTAGTAAGCAAGAAGTACCATGAAGCTTATTTTTACACAAAAGAGACAGTAATTTTGGCAAAAAAATTTGCTCTCAAGATCAAGCAGGTTAGACCTAACCAAGAGACTGTTTGGCCCTGCCGTAGTGCATAGTGCTGTTTGAGTGAGCATTTTATGTCTAAAACTATTAGGAGAAAGAATCTACATTAAAATTTTCCCAACAGATTCTCTCTGCAGCAGAATAAAAAAGGCACCAAATTGGAGATTCTTTTGATACTCAGAATCTCATTTCTGAGAGGTGACTTTCCCGCTATCGAATCTATCTAATAGAAGGTGGGACTCTTCTCATTGCAGCAAAAGCACCAGATTTTTCTCTTTGCCAAATATTCCACTAAAGATTGCTACGGCTGAAAGCAAGAGCAGAAGCAAGGCCAAACAGACCCTAAGTTTTATAGCAATGCTATTTAAATGGTCTGACAGGTTGCTTGCTCTCCGCACAGTAAACGTGAAATCATCTAGAAGTTACTTGTAACAATTTTTTCTTGAAAGAGCAAAAAAAAAAAAAAAAAAAAAAAAAAAAAAAAAAATATATCCTGTTACCTCTGATTCTATTTATAACAAGAGAACGGGCAATTTCTCGCAATAGGGATATCTAGAATTGAAAGAGAAGTTCATGAAGCATGTTCTTGCACAGTTTTACTCCAAACCTAAAACGGAAATGTTTGTACAAATATCCTCCCATAAAATGTACGGATAAACTTTTTCCTATTTTAAGGACGTGTTAATCATTAAGTGAATGAAAATAAATTACCTACAGTGTTCTCTTGTTTCTACAATGATCAGCATTGAAGGCAAAACAAAGTAAAGCACAAAATTCATTTCTTGATTAATTTATCAAAAAATTAATAGAAGTTTCAGATAAAAGGCTGCCAAACTTGTTTAGATGTTAGTCCTAGGAGCTTCTTTATTCTCTAACTAAATTTGTTGATAAAGCTTTCAAATCTTCAGCTAATAAAATGCACCATAATTATTTACTTATATTTTTAAATTTTTTATCTTAAAAATGATTAAAGATAGAGTGATTAGATATTTTACACTGATATATATTTTTGAGCTATATATTTTTATTTTACTGGCTGAACTATTGCTGAACATTTTTTCATGTTCTTCCGAATTTTCCGAATTTAGAACTTTTCAACCTCATCGGAACTGGAATAGCATACTCGTGACTACGTGATCTATAAGGCTCAACTGATCTTTTTATAATGGACAAAAATTCAATTGAGAGCTACTTATAAAATCTTTGTTGTGTGATATATGTTATCCATCCTAACTCATGGTTTAAATCCAAGCACCCGGTGACCTAAACTATTTTTGAACAACTAAACAAAGAAAGGTACAAAAACTAAAACAGCATCCTTTCACCTGTCTGCATGTGACCTCCTGCTAATAGATCATGATAATAAACCTTCTTATCTAATTTTTGTCCTTTCATACTTGATCTATAATACACCAACTAGCTCACTACTACTAGCAACTTGTTGGGCCTGAATCACTTGCCCACAATGTTTAAGCCCAAGTTACAAATATTAGAGTGCTAGTCCTTATCTACTTATCCAAACAGTACTATTGTGGTGTCATTAGCTCCTCTCTTGTACGTCTTGATGTCCTCGTCGGGTCAACTAACACAAATCAGACCCACCAAGCACTGCAGGAGTCCAAAGATGGCTCCTACAGGTTCAAGAGGTCGCTTCCACTATGTCAAAAGTATAGCACATTGTTCCATATATTGTATCCACACATTTAGCTGGCAATTTACTATAATACTGAACGTAACACACCATCTAAACCACTAGTATTAGCAACTTATTAGGCGTAAGCCACTAAATCAGAATGCTTAAGCCCAAGATACTCATACTAGAGTGCTAGTCCTTATATATCGTTGCATAGTCACCACTCTATCCACTAAAAGACAGTGGGGGTGTCACATAATCAACAATAAATTGTTGAACCGTCAATAGACCTACCATTATGCCAATAGTGATACTTCACATATACCAAAAGGTCCCTCAAAATATTGTTGATAAGTCAGCATTGTACATGCAGTGTCGATGATAGCTATTGGTTTAGCATTTTAAAAGAAATGTATTATTAGAGGTCATGTTTGAAATTTCAAAAGCCAAAGCAATCACTATCTATCATGTATATAATACTGACTCATCAACAATATTCCAAGAGACCTTTTGGAATACTTGTATGCTATAGCAATACTCTTTTAGTAATCTATGCAAATTAGGTGAAAATGTGTGGAGACCGCCTCAACTATTGGTTGATTTGAAATAGATAATTTCCCCCCGTAACTTTTAATTCTTTTGATTTGAGTAATTTTCTTAAGTTGAACTGCATATTTGTTAAAATAAACTACTCTCTCTCTCTCTCTCTCTCTCGCTCTTCCTCCCTCCCTCTCTCTCTGGCTACATCCCAAAAATAGTAATTTTCCTAAACTGCAAGAACTCTAAAATACAAAAGGCATTTCGAAGCTTTTCCTAAAAAAAATGCAAAATCTCAGTCTCTCTTCATGGCACGCATTCCAAATTTGAAGGGGAAAAAATTCATTACTTAACCCCTTCCCCTCAGAACCCATGCATAGAGAACAAGAGTGTCGTCCCCTTCTTCCCTACTATCTCTCCTTCCCTCTCCTTCCCTCTCCATTTCTACCCATTTTTCTTTCTTCTCTCTCCTTCTCTTTTATTTCATTCTATTTCTTTTCTTCTTCCACAGACTCACCTACAATGATGCCTGCACCAGAAGCACTGTTAACCAAATTACAAACTAGGGCATGCATAGAAGTAGCTTCCACACAAAGGGTGGCGATCATACTACTGGCAAAGAAGAAAGCAAAGCATTAACAATGGAACAGGGGAGTGGCAACAGCAAAGGGTAAAGAGGAAGTAGATAACATTGTCGACACACACACACACACAAAGGCCTCATCCTCAGGCACAAAGCGTGAAAATGACTGAGAAGGAGAGGTGGTGGGGCAAAATTGGAATAACCAAAGAACAAACTAAACAGTTATTTTTTGGCATTTTAAATATTATGGTGCAATTTTAGTCTTTGCAAATTTAAGGTGAACATGTCCATACAGAATGTAGGGTCCATAAACTTTGATACATTAGGATTTGATAATTCTATTGATCATATTATGGCAAATCGTTACTTATTCACCTCACTTTTCAAGAACTACTCACCTTTATAAATTTGAGAGTTACTAATTTTAGTTATTTAATTATGCCAAAAAAACATACTGCATAAGCACTATTTTGTGCTTTGACCAATTACATACTACAATAGCCTTTCGAAACAATGTGCACCCACTAAACTTTTAGGACCTGTTGGGAAGCTTGAAAATCTTATTTAGTACCGTCCCTTCCTTTATTCAAGGATCTTGAAACAATCAGTGAGAATTATGATTAGATGTCTACAATGGCATAGTGTAACAACCTCTAAGTCAACATCTCAGAGTAAGATAAATCACCTCGTAAGTGGAATGCATTATCTGAAAGAATAATAACTGCCAGGATTTTGTGATAGACTATAAGCAAACCCCTAGTTGAATGCTCTATAGTGTGTTAATTGTCACTAGATAACTTATTCTAACACCCAAACGGGCCCTAAGTAGTTAAATTGCCATGGATGTTCTCTAATACTCGATAATCCCAATTACTTGCGCATTTAACAAGTCCCAAAAGAGCGTTTAAAAGGCTCTACGGTATCATAAAGAGTTGAGTTACCCAACTTATTCTAGCAAGAAATCATAGCGCAAAAAGAACGTGATCAGGTAATAAGCATTTGCACACTTGCGTATGTCATTATTCCAAAAAGTGGTCGAGGGGGCCGCATATGCAGCCGCACATACGGTTCGAACCATTAACCGCACAGCATATATAATATGTGGTGTAGTATGCGGTCGGACCGCATATGCGGCAAGCTGCCACATTTGCGGCTGCATATGCAACAGTGTTTTTCTTTTTCTTTTTTTAAGGCAGGATTGAAATGCAATGCTAAATAGGATTGTTTAGTTAATGATTATACATATACATATGATTATTCTCATGCAAGTTTAGCTAATAATAATGCATGTAAATGCAATTATCCTTTTACATATACAACCAAACTATTTCTATTCTTATTTTAGTAGATATTATTTCTAATACATCTAATAATTATGTTTATAAACTATGACGCACAGATACTCTAAATTACAGCCCGTTCCCGTATCAGATATGCATAGGACACGGATACACGCCCGATACGTGCGGATCGGATACGTTGGGATACGGAGAGACACATTTCGGGATACGGTGGGACACGTTTCGAGATACGGGCGGGATACGGGAGGCATATTTTCGGGCCTAAACGGGTCGGATTTAAAAAAATTTAAAAACACCCGCATCCAAAACTATAAGAAATTTTAAAAAAAAAAACCTATTTCTTTTGGGTACATCAATTCCCTTTTATTTTTTTCCGAGCGAGAGAAAGACAGAGAGAGGGAGAGCGGAACCCTACTTTTGGGCGAGCGGTGGGGTGTCGACGGTGGAGAGCTACGGTGGTGGCCATCTTCCTCATGGACGCGGCGGCCCTGCTTGTGGCCGATAGCTAGCTTGAGGTTCTCTCTCTCTCTTGTATTAAACTCCATGGGCTTTTCAATCTCTCTTTCTCTCTTTTTCTTTTTTCTTTAGTATTAAATGCCATGGGCTTAGGTGTTTAGGGTTTAACTTTTGCTTTTTAAAAAAAATTGGCCAATAATGTTACCAACCTACAAAGATTATACAAAATAACAGAATAGTCCTTTTTTCTATATTTTCTTAAATGCTAGCATATTTTCCTTTGTTGAAGTCTTAAAGATTATAGCTTACATACTAACCTTATACAGTTATACTATTTGGAAATAGGCAAAATATGATTGAATGATTAATTATTTTAGGAATAATTTTATCTAATCAATCCAGAGAGATTTTATGGCAATTAAATGATTGCTAAGGATCTTACATATCACATATGTAATTGCATTAAACTTTTCTATGTTGAAATTTTGTATGACTGTGTGTACTATATATTGTTATAAATAACATTATGTTAATTATATGTATTTATTTATCTTGACATGCATAGGAAATGAATAGTAAAAGTCAAGCTTCTAGCGGTGGTAGTGGTACAGGAGGTAGTGGTAGTGGTAATTCAAGTAGCATTAATGATAATACTCCATTATGGAAGTATGTAAGAAAGGTGGAAAAGCTAGGGGATGGTAGAGAAAACATGAGGTTCGAATATAATTTTTGAAAACAAGTTTATAATGGATCATATTATAGGGTTAAAGCCCATTTGTTGAGAATTTCAGGACAAGGTATCAAAGGTTGCTCTAAGATTACTAGTGATAATATTGCGGAAATGAAAAGACTTGTTGAAGAGGTAAAGGTTGAGGAATTCTATCCCTAAACAAGTTCCTTTGCCAAAAACTACTACCAATCTTTCTTCTGCCACAAGTATAGAGAGTATAGGAGTGCAATTTTTCGAGCCAAGAAAAATAAGGGCAACATCAACACGTGAAACAGCTCTAGAGAAGTCTTTCAAAGTGGCGGTTTGAAACCAGCTACAATACAAGATAGCTAGAATGTTTTATTCTGGTCGTTTGCCCTTTAATCTTGCAAGAAATCCTAATTATGTTAGCTCCTATACTTTTGCGGCTAATCATAACATTTCAGGTTATATATCTCCCAATTATAATATGCTAAGAACCAGTCTTCTTCAACAAGGAAGGACAAATATTGAGAGGTTATTGGAGCCTATAAGAAGCACTTGGAAGGAGAAGGGTTGTGAGACCCCAGGTAGTCCTATATATGAGATATAATAGGGCTAAACTCTCAACCCGGCTTAAGCATTTTGGGCGGTGGCTAGGCCCAAGAGGTTGAGAGAGTTAAGCGTGCTAGGACGGAAGTAGTCCTAGGATAGGTGACCCCCTGGGAAGTTGGGGCATCACAAGGGTTTAAGCATTGTATGTGATGGATGGACTGATGCACAAAGAAGGCCTTTGATCAACTTTTTAGCCGTAACAGAGAGTGGACCGATGTTCCTAAAGCGGTCAATTGCTAAGGGAAGTATAAGGATAAATATTTTATTGTTAACACGATTTCGAAAGTTAGTGAAGAGGTTGGACCCCAAAATGTGGTCCAAGTGATGACGGATAATGCTCCCGTATGCAAAGCTATGGGAATGTTGATTGAAGCGCAATTTCCTTCAATATTTTGGACTCCTTGTGTTGTGCACACATTGAAACTTGCATTAAAAAATATTTGTGCCGCTAAGAATACCGAGGGGCCAATGAAGTTACTTTTGATGAATGTAGTTGGAACTATCATAGCGGAAGATGTAGCATGCATCAAGAATTTTATCTTGAATCCTTCCATGAGGTTGGCAATCTTTAATGAGTTTGTCAACTTGAAATGCTTACGGTGGCCGAGACTCGATTTGCTTCGGTTATCGTCATGCTAAGACGATTCAAGCAAATCAAACGGGGTCTCCAAAATATGGTCATTAGTGACAAGTTGGCTAGCTATAGGGAGGATGATGTAGGATAAGCACAATTTGTAAAAGATAGAATTCTCAACGACTTGCGGTGGGATCAAATTAACTATATTCTTTCTTTTACCGAACCCATATATGAGATACTTCGGATAGCCGATACCGACAAGCCTTGCTTACATTTGATAACGTGGGACTCTATGTATGATTGAAAAGGTGAAAGTTGTTATATATAGGCATGAAGGAAAGAAAGAATATGAGGAATCGTCATTTTATTCCGTTGTGCACAAAATTTTGATTGACCGATGGGCTAAAAGCAATACTCCATTTCATTGCTTGGCACATGCTTTGAACCCTAGGTAAATTTTTTTTTTCCTAAACCTCATATATACTTTTGTTCATTTGTATTTTGTAATACAACCATCGTATCCTAATTTTTATTTTTCTTGTATTCATCAGATACAATAGCTCATCGTGGATTAATGAGGATCCAAATCGAGTTCCTCCGCATAAGGATTTGGAGATATCAAAGATGAGAAACAAGTGCTTAAAAAGATTGTTTCCAAATAATGAAGAAAGAAGAGTTGTAAAACGAGGAACTTGCAAATTTTTCCACTGCTGGAGAGGGATTTGCTGAGCATGACTCAATTGAAGATTAGGTGGTTCTTGACCCAAAGAAGTGGCGGGTCATTCATGGTCCCGCAGCAACCTATGCTCCAAAATTTAGCCCTAAAGTTACTTGGCCAGCCTTGCTCCTCTTCATGTTGCGAGCGAAATTGGACTACCTACTCATTCATTCACTCCATGAAGAGGAATAAGATTATGCCACCACGAGCCAAAGATGTAGTATATGTACATACTAATCTTCGCCTTTTATCAAGGAGGGCTCCAGAATATATAAAAGGAGAGAACAAGATGTGGGATGTTGGAGAAGATTCTTTTGACACATTTGATAGTGTTGGTGTTCTTGAAATTGCAAATCTTTCACTTAATAAGCCAGATTTGGAGAGTCTAGTATTTATTGGTGATTCCAACGAGAATGAAACTGAACCAAAATAAAGCCTTTTGATGAAAACCTCTCCTTTTCTTTTTATCGTTTTGGATGTGGACTATACATGTAAGTTGTAAGATGAATATTATGCTGTTTTGTGGTGAATGGAAATACTATATTTGTTTTTCTTTTAACCATTTGTTTATTTCTTATATTTCAATATGTCATGACATATAATCAACACAAATTTATTTATATATATTAAAATAATATTTTATTTAAGTACTCCCGGCGTATCGTATCCTAGAGTTTTGGGACAATGTCGTATCGCCGTGTCCATATCGTGTCGTATCCGTATCCCCGTATCCGTATCCGCACAACATAGTTTATAAATATTGGTGAATAATTTTGTAGTTGTTAAATGTTATTATACTGTATTTTTAAAAGTATTAGTCTGTCGGATGACATGAATGATGGTCAATTGGAAAAATTATTATTCTTCATAAAAGTTTAGCATACTGCTTTTTAAAACATTGATTTTTGTTTGACATTTTTTATGATTTTGCGCTGAAATTCTACTTATTCCTCTATTTAATAATTAAGAGTAAGTTGCTAGTTATTTAGTTTAGTGGTACATGTGTGCATACGAAGTTCGTTGCTTAAAATTAATTATTTCAATTTGTAAATTTTGAATTGTTACTTTTGTTATTTAGCTTTGTTAGGAAGCATTTATAAATATTTTTAACACCTATAAATACTTTTTAATACTTTAACAGCAGGACCGCATATGCGCCCACATACTGCATATGCACTATGCGATGGGTAGCCACATAGATAACGCATACTGCATTTTGGAACATTGGTGTATGTTCATACTGAACATCGAGGTTGTAAATAGCGGATAGCAGGTACATAGCGTTTGGGGGGTCTTACAGCAGAAAGCGGATAGGGGGTGCCATAGCAGGCGCTATGTTTTACAAAAAATTACTTAATATGTCTATATTCCTTATAAAAAATACATATGATTTTGAAGAAAAGACAACTAACTGTTACCTTTTTCTAGTATTGCAAGCCTAGATATATTTACTATCACTATATGTACAACTAACTTCAAAACATTCTGATTTAACAAGCCAGAAAGACAATAAACTAGAAAATCTATAATCCATTTATAGGTTTTTAATCATTTTAATTAACTTAGAAATCCGACTAGTAAGGTATTTTGACCCGTTTGCAATTTTCAAGCTTTTAAGCACATAGCACTCGCTTCAACCCCACTTTAGCGAGCCTAATGCCGCTAAAGCGGCCACTACGAACCAACTCTGCTAAATCCCACTTTTAATATCATGGGATAGCGGTAGCATAGTAATTCCACTATAGCAGCCGCTATGGCCGCCGTAGCGGCAGCTATTTAAAACATTGCTGAACATACTACTTACATTAGGCTCATGACAGACACCAATGGTTATAATGTTTAGCAAATGAAGAATTTGAGCAGATTATATACAACTATTGATTTCCCAAAGCAACTAAATTTTCAAAACATAGACCTAACAGTCTCTCAAACTTTCCCTGATAGAAAAAAAAAAATCCTCCATAATACACATGTTATACCAACTTTACACATCAATACATAAACCGACAATGCAAAATCAACAATAAAAAAGATCACGAATATAATTCTTTGTATCAACTATCACAATCAAGATAATTCTTTATATCACCTATCCAACCATACCAGCTAATATATGGAGTTTGTTATGCTGGTTTTCATTTCAAGCTAGCACCAGTCTATTTGAAATCGAATCTTGTTGATACATAACATATACATGGACTTGTACCTAGATGAAATAGAGGTGGTAGAATCCAATTCATGCTTGCTACATAACTAACTAGGATAGTACAAAAGATAGATCACCAAAGCTACTAAACTCTATAGATGGCTAAGTAAAACGGGAAAACAATGCTTATGTTTACTCTACTACGAACCTAGGAACGCATCATCCATCACAACTGACGAGGTTATTACATGCTATAAACACATGCCGACATTCCAAAGCTACTAGTAGACCGCCTTAATCAAGCATTGCCCGCAACGTACCCAGCCGAGGCCATGCCGGCCTACCGGCATGTCGCGCAAGGTAGTACCAACACCATATCAATATATTGGTTTTTCTTTTTACTTTTCTGAGGTAATTTGAGTTTTTTTTAGGTGAAAAGTTTTACAAAGGTTTCTCCATACTTGAAACACATAGTTCCTGTAAATCTAATAATATTTGGAGCAATTAGTAAGTTACATTGCATGATAAGACCAACTTTTAGTGAAAAAATACAAATAAGAAAATTTCTCCCACTTTCTTAGCTAAAATGCAAATAATCCTTCTCAATATATCGCATATTGCACTTTACCCCCTAGATACAAAAAATATGCACTTAACCCTCCTCAAAGATCAAAAATATTTTATCAGATTCCCATGTTAAAAAAGAAAAGTAGTCAAATGACCAAATACATCTCCATTTTATCATTTTTTTTTTCCTCCACAAGGGGGTTAAGTGCATATTTTTTTAATCCAAGGGATTAAGTGCTAACGGCATAAGTTTAAAGGAGGGTTAAGTGCATTTTTTTATCCAAGGGGTTAAGTACAACAAGTGATATATTGAAGCGAGTAAAGTGCATTTTAACCCAGCTTCTTTTATCATTTTAGATCTAGTGAATTTACCCCATGGTAGTGGTTTCCTACAAAATTTTACCTAATAATGGCTTTAATTTTCTTTTGCTGCATATACTTTCCTAATAAATATAAAATAATTTTTTAGTTACTAAGATGTTTATTACTCTATTCTTATCAATTGTGGGATATAATATTTGGGTCATTTTTAAGCAATTAGAGATATTGAACACTCAAAAAAGCTAATATTTCATGAAAATTTAACTAAAAAAAAACTCGTGCCAACGTGTGCTAGTGTGCCAGAGGCATGCCGCTAGCACGAGGGGGCGTACCAATATTGGCACACCCTGTGCCGTCGTGTTGCCAGCAGCACGGATCATGCCAGTGACACGACAATCGTTTACAAAGTCTAAAAACTTCGAGAAGTTCTCTAGATTATGAGATCAGGCATTGACCTGGAGGGAGCTGTCATGCTAGTGGGGTGGCGAATAGCCAGCTTTTCAGAGGAGTATTCATCAGTTTTAAAGGAGACAATTTTATTACTTACAATTCTTTAAATCAAGGGGAACTTCAAACACATTTGTTGCTCATTAATTGCAACTAGAAGTTCCCAATCAACTGATATCAAGAAAAAAAAAAGGCATAACTATTTGCGCTATTTAATGCATGCTATAAACTATAATTTAGAAGAAAGCTTAATCTTATTTTGTAAAATATGCACGAATTGACAAAGAAATGGATCAGTGAGGCATTAGAAGATATAGACCTTCATAATCCATCATGAAATTTGTCTATCTCTCTAGTATCTGAAACATTAGAGATAAGGACACAATGACTTATTCACCCCATCTGTTGATTATGGTCATGAAACGATCAAACAATTTACTACTTTACTAGAGCTTTGAGCAACCAAAGAACGTCGGAAAACTACTAATTTTAGGTCAATTTCTCCTACAAAAGTGACACTAATCTGGTGATTCCCAAAAATTTTATGTGCATCTAGCTTTTTCCAATCTAGAGCGAAAGCAACACAAATGCTAGTGACACGGATCATGCCAGTGACACGACAATCGTTTACAAAGTCTAAAAACTTCGAGAAGTTCTCTAGATTATGAGATCAGGCATTGGCCTGGAGGGAGCTGTCATGCTAGTGGGGTGGCGAATAGCCAGCTTTTCAGAGGAGTATTCATCAGTTTTAAAGGAGACAATTTAATTACTTACAATACTTTAAATCAAGGGGAACTTCAAACACATTTGTTGCTCATTAATTGCAACTAGAAGTTCCCAATCAACTGATATCAAGAAAAAAAAAAGGCATAACTATTTGCGCTATTTAATGCATGCTATAAACTATAATTTAGAAGGAAGCTTAATCTTATTTTGTAAAATATGCACGAATTGACAAAGAAATGGATCAGTGAGGCATTAGAAGATATAGACCTTCATAATCCATCATGAAATTTGTCTATCTCTCTAGTATCTGAAACATTAGAGATAAGGACACAATGACTTATTCACCCCATCTGTTGATTATGGTCATGAAACGATCAAACAATTTACTACTTTACTAGAGCTTTGAGCAACCAAAGAATGTCGGAAAACTACTAATTTTAGGTCAATTTCTCCTACAAAAGTGACACTAATCTGGTGATTCCCAAAATTTTTATGTGCATCTAGCTTTTTCCAATCTAGAGCAAAAGCAACACAAATGCTTTGATTCAATTGGAGGCTGTTTGCAAGTATTTGCACTAAATGCAAATCTCAACATCCTTATAGTCAATCAGATATTAAGTACTTGATTATCACGCACTTTGCTTCATTGACGTCAATGTGTGCATTTTGCAGTATCCTTTCGCCATCCCATCGGTTGAGGGTTTTATATTAACAAGAAGAAAACACATAACGACAAAACTTATCTCTCATTAGCAGGATATTTTAGAATTGTTTCAGTAACATACTACACCATCAAGGTAATCTTCTATAAAAATATAATCAGGACAAGAACTTCTCCATCTCTTTATCTATACACCTATTCCTTCTATAATTCTAAAAGACACTTCAATAATTTTCATTAGCGACAAGTACCAAGGTGTTTATACTTACCAAAGAGGAAAGAAATTGGTATTAAAATTTGTTTAGCATTTTATTTACTATAGTTTGTCAGGTTACTTTTTCTCTGCAGAAGAAAAGAAAAATCATCTAGAGGTATTATTTAACAACCTTTTATAAAAGCAGTTCTTCCGGACCTATTTATCTATACTATTTATAAAAGAGCGAGTTTTGATGGGAGTTTTATTACAAAATTTCCCACTTTTTTCAAATCTAATATCACTCCACCCCAGATAATCTCATTCATTAATTTTGTAGTCTATCACTAATAACTATAGATTTCAAAATCCTATTCTTAAAATAACTTTAATGAATTAATTTTCAACCATTGGATCTAATCTAATGGATGACAAATAAAGTATCTATCAATTTACATTCCAAAAATATCCTTATAAGCCTAATAAACCTAAAATATTATTGGCTAGCAAATATTCCTTGATTACAGAAACTCACAATTTTCAATTTTTTCTCATTAGTAAAATTTGTGCACTAATTCTCTCTCTCACTCTCTGTATCCGTCACTTCCCCTCCCCTCCCTTCCTTTTCTTCCTTTTTGTTACATGAACCCGGTGTACCGTACACCACAAATCAACAATTTTATTATAAAATCTAAAATTCAAATTTTAATTTTAATTTATTGATACATTTTATGCCATTTGGATGCCATACTATTAAAAAGTATGAATTTAAAACAAAATTTTAAGTTAAAAAATTATAAAACTTATTTGTGCTTTTTTAGATGTTTTTTAGATGTGTATGACGTGCATTGCACGTCCACTTAGCTAGTAACAACAAAAGGTGCAAGTTCTAACAAAAGGAAATTGCTAGAGTTGGAAGAGAAGTTCATCAAGCATGTTCTTGCAAACAAATTAAGTTTTATACCGAATCTAAAGTATACATGTACTGTGAATTAAGCTAGATGGTTCTTGTGTTTCTGCACAGATAGGCATCGCTGCCAAACAAAGTAAAGAAACAAAATTCATTTCTTGAACAAGTAGTGCCAATGAACTAACAGAAGCCTAATACAAAAGGACATGTTAGTCCTTCCAACATCTTCTTCTTCCTTACTTAAAGTTTTCTGATTATCCATTCAGATCTTCAACTAAACAAATGCAATTTGGGTCATTTACATGCTTCATACATATTTCTCAAAAAAAAAGGGGGGGCTTCGTATAGATTTGTGGTAGAAGATGAGAAGAAACATTTCAACCACTAAATCATCAACTACCGCCTACTGCTAACCTGATCCCTAACTCAGTAGAAACATTAGTGTTTTCCCCTTTTTTTCCCTTTAGATTTCTAGAATAGGCGACCTTTATTGTGAGCAAATAGTTATGTTACAGCAAAAAAATTTCTAAAAAGATTGGTTTTCCTTAGATTCCGAGAAAAGGGTAAAGAGCCAAGAGGCATAATGCAGCAGAGGGATTTGCAAGAAAGGACTAGAACCAGTGCGATCAATCCGAAGTGAGAGGAGGAGAAATCGAGGCCCAGAACAAAGAAAGAGAGAGAGAGAGAGAGGGAGAAGTACCTTCTCGTCCTGGTGGAGGGCGATCCAGACGTGGAGCCTGTCCATGGACTGCCAGAAGAGGAAGGCCCCGAAGGTCATCGCGAAGTACGTCGCCACCCGCACCATCCTTTCTCGCCAATCGGAAATGTCTCCCAATCTCTCTCTCTCTCTCTCTCTCTCCCTCTCTGCCCCCTTCGGTGGTCTTTCTCCCTCGCCCGTTTTCTTCTGTCCCGAGATGAGCTCCTTGCGGCCGAATCGAGATGGCGCTAGGGCTGGCAAACAGCCAGACGGCTCGCGTTCGGGCTCGATATTAGGTTTGCTTGAGCTGGGCTGGTAATTAAATAATTCGAATTTGAATGAACAAAAATAAATATAAAATCGATTTCAAATTTATCTTAGGCTAAATTACAGAAAATCCTCTGTCAATACCCGTTTTTTCACTTTTCCTCCTATCATTTAAAAACCTACACTTTATCTCTTTGTAAAATAAAAAATATTCACTTTGCCCCCAGCCGTCAGTGTTCCGTTAGGGTTCCGTTAATAAAATATTATTATATTTTTTTATATCCAAAATACCCTCGAGTCCCCGTCTCCCTCCTCCTCTCTGACTTCTTCCTCGGCTGGACCCACCACCTCGCCGCCGACCTCGCCGTCCCCCTGCACGCCTCCCGCCTGCCCGCCGCCGCCGACCAGGTCCCCGACCTCATGCTCGCCCTCGGCAAGCCCCTCTCGGAGAAGCAGCTCGACGTCCTCGTCCGCCTCCACTCCCGCACCCGCCGCCCCCTCCGCGCCCCTCTGCCGCTTCCGCTCCGAGTTCGGCCTCCGCCCCTGCGTCTTCCTCTACAACCGCGTCCTCC
This sequence comes from Puya raimondii, assembly GCA_016920855.1. NCBI lineage: Eukaryota > Viridiplantae > Streptophyta > Magnoliopsida > Poales > Bromeliaceae > Puya > Puya raimondii. The sequence goes on from JABWPP010000049.1 coordinate 23,899,120, forward strand.
ACGCCCTCGTCGCCGCCGGCCACCTCGACCTCGCCCTCTCCCTCCACCGCGACCTCCGCGCCGAAGATAAACAGGGCGGAGGGACATTTTGGTCATTTCGCCATCAAAATTAACACCGTACCCTCATGTGTACATTTTTCATTTTACAAGGGAGCAAAGTGTAGGTTTTAAATGATAAGGGGGGAAGTGAAAAAGCGGGTATTGACAAGGGGGTTTTTTGTAATTTAGCCTAAATATTATTAGACTCGCACCAATTAAATTCAAAAAGCTCAAATAACATATATATATATATATATATATATATATATAGAGAGAGAGAGAGAGAGAGAGAGTTCGGCTACTACACTATCGATAGTATCAAGCTCTTGGTACTATCGAGTTTTTGCCGTTAGATCTACCCCTTGATCATTTCCACCCGTTAGATTATATTATTCAACCAAGCACCCACTCAACCCTAGGAGGACCATTATCATCCTAACCGCACATTCTTTCATCCAACGGCCGAAAACTCGATAACACCAAGCGCTTGGTACTATCGATAGTATAGTAGCATAATTATATTTATATTTATATATATATATATATATATATATATATATATATATATATATATATATATATATATATATATATGAATTAGGCTCCTATGCTTTTAAAAGTACTACCCCTTGATCATTTCCATCCGTTAGTATCAAGCTCTTGGTACTATCGAGTTTTTGCCGTTAGATCTACCCCTTGATCATTTCTACCCGTTAGATTATATTATTCAACCAAGCATCCACTCAACCCTAGGAGGACCATTATCATCCTAACCGCACATTCTTTCATCCAACGGCCGAAAACTCGATAACACCAAGCGCTTGGTACTATCGATAGTATAGTAGCATAATTATATTTATATATATATATATATATATATATATATATATATATATATATATATATATATATATATATATATATATATATATATATATATATATATATATGAATTAGGCTCCTATGCTTTTAAAAGTACTACCCCTTGATCATTTCCATATATTATTCAACCAAGCATCCACTCAACCCTAGGAGGACCATTATCATCCTAACTGCACATTCTTTCATCCAAAGGCGAAAAAACTCGATAACACCAAGCGCTTGGTACTATCGATAGTATTGTAGCATAATTATATATATATATATATATATATATATATATATATATATATATATATATATATATATATATATATATTAGGCTCCTATATGCTTTTAAAAGTACTAAGTCATTGGTGCTTGTAGGTTTTCGTCCTCTGGATTAAAGGATGTGCGGTTAGGGTGATAGTGGCCCCCTAGGGTTGAGTGGGTGGTTGGTTGAATAGTATGATCTAATGGGTGAAAATTGTCAAAGGGATAGATCTAACGGCAGAAAACTTACAAGCACCTAGTGCTTGGTGCTTTTAAAAGCACCATAGCTGAACTTATATATATAAATATATATATATATATATATATATATATATATATATATATATATATATATATATATATTGTCACGCCCCGGGCTAGTTTTAGAAGCGAAAATACGTGCCAATTTTTTTTTTTTAAAGCCTAGCCCGCGCCACGTACAGACCCGCCACAAAGACAGGGTCCACTGTACACACGGACAGAGCCTCCCATGTATTTGCACGGCGTACACAACATACAACAGGATCACAACCACCATTCATTCATCACAAAATCACAACAACACAAGAAGATTCATACAGCTAACAGTTCTTAAACCTGTATGAATCTAAGCAAGTCCTTAGGCGAAGGATGATGCGATGCACAAACAACAGATCATTCTAGAAAACTGCTCCTTACCCAGAAGCTTTATTTTGAAACCCTAACCTCAAGCATTTAAAGATCCTTTGAAAACTATTCTCCACACGAGAACTCTCTTTTGCAATCCCAAAAGTCGATCGATCGAAAAAACCCTTTGAAAACTATTTCCCACACGGAAACCTTTATTTGAAAACGCTACCACGAGGGGTAGAAATCCAAGATATGCGATATAAAGCCCCAATGAAAGATCTAAAAGCATCGACATCCAAAAGTCTAAGCATGCAATCCACACATGAATACTAAACCAAATCCACAAGATCTAAGCATGCAATCCCCACATGAATGCTAAACCAAATCCACAAGATCTAAAATGTAACTGTACCAAAATCATAGCATGCTAGACAAAACAACCATAGTGTAACTGAACCACATTCATAACTAACTGATAAAGGGTAAGGGTGATAACCAAATCTGGAGAGGGATGCCTCACAGGTCGGGACCTCTAGTACCACTAACTAGGCGTGCCTCGCTGCGTCCCGACTCTCACCACCCTGCTCACCTGAAAACAACAACGAGGGCGGGGGGTGAGAACATGCAAACATGTCTCCCCTCCCAGTGGGTACTGCAAGCCGACGAAGGCGAGGTGTACACACCGGCACGAGGGTCAACAAATAGATAGATAAGATAAACAGTAGCACAAGTAAGTATGAGGCTGGCATACAACTGAACAACTATGCTACTGTAAGCAATTAGTATATGCATCAACGGAGATAGCCACAAAGTATACCCAATCCATAGCCACCGGGACGGATTCCTGACACTGTCACAACCTGCTCAACTCTCTGCACAAAAACCTACCAGACGCACTGCGTCGAGGCTCAGGGGTCGGTCACAAACACGACCCTTTTTCGGAAAAGAAAACCAAACGGTGGATCAGACCGTTGGCATACGTGAGGTGCTAGAAGAGCTGTGACGATCAATGCGAATGCTCAATCCACAGAACGGCAACGAGCCGTGAAGCAACTGATAAACCACAATGAGGATCGCTCGGAACAACAGGCGATCACTACCGACCAACTAGGTCGTCTCAATAATCATGCAACCACAACTACTCTACTATCCAAGCACACATAAGTAGAGTCAACGAGAGTCAAGTGAACTAATAACTAAAATGCAAGAGAAGGGATAGAAAGGTATCACCGTAGTCCACTGAACCGACTCCGGATCGAAGTACCCACTTGTCAAAATGATAGAGCCTAACACCGACGGCTCTCGGGAACCACGACAGGACCTACGAAAGACTCACAGGGTCAAGGTCCACCAAGTCAACACAAAACACAAGGCGCTCACATCCCGAAATCGACGGATCGCCCGAAAAACCCACCGGGACGATCCCGAAACCACACTAAGCTCCACAGGGGTACCAACAACCAAACCAAGTCCTCCGCTATCCCCAAACACACAAAACAAGGTGGCGGGACATCAAGCACAAGCTCGGGTTGCCACGAACACAAACGCATCCGAAACGGCTTCCCGGGTTCCCGAAAAGTGCCGATTTGACATCGGAACCCTTCGTCACTCATCCGCTGTCCTTGGAACTTCGGGACAGCGATGAGGAACAACCAACGAGGCTAAATGACGAAGCCAAGTCACTCGCGAAACCAGCAAGTGAAACGCACGACTAGAAACACACGTTTCGCCGACTATTTCATCGAAAAACGCATCGGAAATAAATTTGGATCTCTGCGAAGGGCGAAGGGGTTGGACAACCAGTCCACAGGGTCTCAAGGGTCATGCCCTTGCTGCCCGCAGCATCGCAACACTGCCACAATCACTAAAGTCCCAAAACAAGCAACATTTACATACATAACAAGCATAATTAAGGCTGTTCGAGCATTCCGTTCGTCCGCACAACCTTTCGCAAGCACCAGCGGATAGGTAACGACGTAACGGAGGCTGTGCTCACAGCCCCACTGCGACAGGACCAGTCGTAAGCATAGAAAACCTATAAAAATAGTGTCAACATGCGATGACATTGCTCGACAAAGGCCGAACAGCAAAACGGCTCACCCAAACCGAAAACTAAGGTGAGCATGATGATCAGCGCATCGCCGCGATCATCATGCTCACCTTCTCGAGCTTCGAGAGGCAACAGAGAGCAAAAACACAAGCATGCGGCCCAACCAAGCCAAAACTCAACCCTGGCCGGAGCAACCAGCTCCGGCCGGCGGCCGGCCGACATGCACGGCGCGCGGCGGCCAGGGTTGGATGCGGGGGTGGTGAGGAAGAGGGTGCTTACCTCAACCGGCGGCAGGAAGCAACGGCGGCGGCGCGGAGAGGAGAGGAACCCTCGGGCTGGCTAGGGCACGGCGGCGCCGACAACAAACGGCGACGGCGGTCGGCGGCGACGCGAGCACCGGCAAGAGGAGGTCGCCGGACGTCGGGTAGGGGGCGACCGCGACAACTCAGGGCAACGGCGGCGGCGGCCGGAAGCTCTCGGCCTCGGGTGCCCTAGAAGCCCAAGCGGCGACAGCGGCGGCTGCGGCGGCGCTCCGGCAGCACGGCGGCGGCGGCCGGGAAGAGGTGGACCGGCGGCGGCGGTCCAGAGGGTGGCGGCGCGCATCCTCCGAGGTGACGGGAGGCGGCAGGGCGCGGCCTGCAGCTGCTCCTACCTGCAAGTTGCATGCAGGAGCCGCAAGCGGCGCGGCGGCACACCGGCGGCACGGGGGCGGCCAGGGAAGGAGGCGACGGCGGCGGTGGCCTTCCTAAGGCCGGCGGGAGGTCGCTGCGGCGGCGGGAGGCGGCGGCGGCTCGGATCACAAGCCTGTGGCACTCTGAAATTTCGGTGCATTGTATCGAACTTTACCAAATAGAATGAAGTTCGGAGGAAGCCAATAAATGCTGGGGTGGAATTGGGTTCCGAGGGTTTCGGAACATTTTGGGTGCGAGTGGGAACCCATAAATCAAATAATTTTCAGAAAAAGGACCAACTGGAGCAGAACTGCTCACGGGGTCCGGACCCGGGAACCTGTGGTCCGGACAATAAAGTCCGCGGAGCAGCTAAGGTCCGGACCCGGACATCACGGTCCGGACCCGAGCTGATTTTCGAGTTGGGTGTACGGGTTCCGGACCCGGATCTGGGGTCCGGACCCGACCGGCGCAAGACTGTAAGGCGCGTACGGGTTCCGAACCCTGATGCCAAGGTCGGGACCCGGCCTGCGCGGTGGACTGTTACCTGTGCGGGGTCCGGACCCCACTTGCAAGGTTCGGACCCGGCTGATGCAGTATGCCCAGTGAAGGGGTAGTTTGGTAATTTCATGGGGTGGAGGTTATGTATAGGGGCTGAGACCTTCTCCCCTTATTCTCCCTCTCTCTCACTTTCTCTCTCTAGAGATCTCTCCAAAGCTTAGAGAAGTGGTGGATTGGAGCTTGGAAAAGAACTTCCAAGGTGCAAAGGAGCATCTTGGTGCAAGAAGAAGCTAGGGAGCTTGGGTGTTGAGGTGAGTTCTTGTGATTTAGGATTTAAACCTTGGATTTAATCCTTAGATATGAGGTTTTTGGAAACCCTAGGCAATCTAAACCACAAATGGTGGGAGATTGGCCATGAAATCTAGGGTTTGGCTCGCATGCATGCAAACCCTAGGTAGATTTGGGGCTTTTGCCATGGAAGGTTCTAAAAATATTTGGACCTTCGAGAATTGCAATTGAAGCATAGGAAATCATGTTGGAACTATTGATTTCTAGTATCGAGTTGAATTATGGGTTCGTAATTAGTAACGAACTATTTTCTTGTAGAAGCTTGGGTTGAAGCAAAAACTCAAGGCTTGGTGACCTAGGAGCTCAAAGAACACAAGGATTTGGAAGCTCTTGAGGTGGGTTTGTGTTGCACCGAAGTGATTAGGTCACTTCCATGTCTAGGATAAATAACCATTAAGAATTTAAAATGGTGCATGTGTATGAAACCCTAGAATGAAATTGTGCATGTTGGTTAAAGTGCTTTGTTAAGTGAAATGAGCAATGAGCTCACCTCGCATGTGAGTAGAATCATATGTAACATGTTAAATACCATGAAGGAACAATTGCATGTATGTATAACTCGTGTTTCTAAGTGATAGAATGGTTATAGACATGTGCATGCGTGAAATATGAGTAATAGTGCAATTTTGACATGAACCTAGTGTTGTTGAACATAGATTGGCACATGAACCTAGTGTTGTTGAACATAGGTGGCTTTTGACATGAACCTAGTGTTGTTGAACATAGGTGGCTTTTGACATGAACCTAGTGTTGTTGAACATAGGTGGCTTTTGACATGAACCTAGTGTTGTTGAATATAGGTGGCTTTTGACATGAACCTAGTGTTGTTGAACATAGGTTGGCACAAATGAACCTAGTGTTGTTAAACATAGGTTGGCAAGTAAACCTAGTGTCATTAGACATAGGTTAGAAACATTAAAAATAAACAAATAGGTTGGTGAAGTGGCGATTCCGAAACCAATGCCAAAATAAACAAATGGGTTGGTGAAGTGGCGATTCCGAAACCAATGCCAAAACAAACAAATGGGTTGGTGAAGTGGCGATTCCGAAACCAATGCCAAAACAAACAAATGGGTTGGTGAAGTGGCGATTCCGAAACCAATGCCAAAATAAACAAATGGGTTGGTGAAGTAGCGATTCCGAAACTAATGACAAAGTAAACAATGATGGGTTGGTGGTGTGGCGGTGCCAACCCCAACGCCATCGCATGGCGGTAAGTCCGCACAAAAGATAAACTGGATTGGTGGGGCGGCGATTCCGACACCAATGCCTATAAAAAATTATAAATGTAAATGTATTACATACTACGGGATGAACCTAGGAAAAATAATAGATGTCATTTATTAGGTTGCATATGTTTATGTTTATTTACCAGTTTGTAGACTTTTATGCATGGTTATTTATATTTACTAACCGATGCTTGAGTTGTTTCTTTGGACCTGGTGGGTTGAGCTTCTCTCTTGGGTGGCCTTACCCACTGGGAACTATGTTTATAGTTCTCACCCCACCATTTTCAGGTCCTTCCGCGAGCGAGGCGGCGGAGCGAGGCAAGGGTTTGGCGTAATTAGATAGCGGCTTTCCCTTTTGGTCTCATGTATAGATGTACCCCAACTTTTGGACAATACAGTATAGAGGTTATGTAAAGCATGATTAAATGTACATTCCACGTTTTGGAACTTATTGTATGGAATGTTGTAAAGAAAAGAAAAAGTTGGCATGTAAATGAGATTATGTGATGTAATAGAAGTAGAATCTTCTTTCACCGATGCTTTCCTTGCGCAACTTTGTACTCGGTTCCTGTTTGGAACGTCTTTTGATTGCATGTGTTGTGACGCCTTGGGCGGTTAGGAAAGATCCTGTCCGTTCGGCGGATCTGGTGCACGCGCTCGTGCGGGTAGTCCTCCCACCTAGTTGGTGATAAGGCATGGCGGTGCATGACAGATTGAGGTGCTATCAGAGCGTAGAAACGGTCTAGGTGGACCTAAGAAATCCTAGGATGGAAAAGACCCTAGGAGTGTAGGCTCGTGAGTGACGAGATCTTAAATTGTGGCGAAAGATAAGTGATTGGGTCAAGTTATCTATGCCTCTAGTTGGAAGTAGAGGTAGATTCGAGGTGTGTCTTATTCTTCGTCAAGAGTGTGAGCTTCTCTCTTGGGTGGCCTTACCTACTGGGAACTATGTTTATAGTTCTCACCCCACCATTTTCAGGTCCTTCCGCGAGTGAGGTGGCGGAGCGAGGCAAGGGTTTGGCGTAATTAGATAGCGGCCTTCCCTTTTGGTCTCATGTATAGATGTACCCTAACTTTTGGACAATACAGTATAGGAGTTATGTAAAGCATGATTAAATGTACATTCCATATTTTGGAACTTATTGTATGGAATGTTTGTAAAGAAAAGAAAAAGTTGGCATGTAAATGAGATTATGTGATATAATAGAAGTAGAATCTTCTTTCACCGATGCTTTCCTTGCGCAACTTTGTACTCGGTTCCTGTTTGGAACGTCTTTTGATTGCATGTGTTGTGACGCCTTGGGCGGTTAGGAAAGATCCTGTCCGTTCGGCGGATCTGGTGCACGCGCTCGTGCGGGTAGTCCTCCCACCTAGTTGGTGATAAGGCACGGCGGGGCGTGACAACAACAGCCAGCTACGGCGCGTTTTTATTTTTAATTATTTAAAATAGAATTTTACGCCCCTTTAAATTTATTAATTTTTACTTATATTTATTTTTTTTTTTTTTTGTAGATTTTATCCTAGAATACTCATCTCCTCTCCTCTTCTTAAAAATTCTATATTATCCATTCTTCCCCCATCAAAGAATAGAATATTTATATGCTTTTTTTTATTCTTTTTTTTTTTTATTTTTTTTTTTATGAATTACCAATCTCGTGCGGATTTTTTTGATAAAAGTCCGGACGCGTTTTAGCCTTTAAGAGATCTCTTTTTTTTATTACGAATCATAAAAATTGCGTTTTAGAACTACCCGCGCATAAGTGAAATTACTATAATCCTTATTATTATTAAATTTTACTTTGTTAACATTAAGTAATCCCTATTGCGAGGCTTTTGAAAAATGGATCTTTTAGTTTTTAATTTAAAAATTATTTTTTTTAATTTGTTAATATTATTTTTTTTATATATAAATAATATTAATAAAAATATATTGTACAATTATTAAAAAACAAATAAATCTTCTTTAAATAATTTATTACAGGTCTTGAGCTAGATAAAAATGAATAATAATTTCATTTTATTTTGTCGAAAGAATATAAAATATGTATTAAAGAATTAAAAAATAAGATATCCCCAAAAAAAAATCTTTATATTTTTATTTTGATCAATATTTTTTTATAGGCCGATTTAACAGAACATATATAATTAACATATGTTTTTTCAATGGGGAAGCATATTTAGGGGGCTAAATTAAAAAATTTTAGTTAATTTGAAGGGGGGAAAAAAATTAGATATTAGATTTATTTTTTTCAGGGAGTTATAAATAAAATATGGTAGAATATTATAATTAAGATGATTTTATTTAATTTATTACGCAGCTTTTTATTTTATTTATTAGTTTTAGGTCTATATTCAATTATAGAGGATTTACCAGAGAATTTTTTATCCTTTTATTTATCAATATAACAGTTAGAATAGAGAGAGACTAAGAAGCGTTTCAAGGAGGCATAAATATAATGATAGGCGGGCGTGGTTTTACAGACGCTTTATTTTTTTAATTGCATGCCCCGGAAATATATCTAAATTTTTTTTATATTCCATGTTTTTTTTCTTCATTTATTGGTTTTTTTTTTTTTATTCTTTAATTGTTTTAAATTATACCCCTTTCCCAGAATAGATATATTTTTATTAGTTTTCTGGATTCCAAACGAAACGAAGTTTGGCCGGGAATTTTTTATCCCGGTCAAACTTCAGTTATTTCTCGGTTATTCCGGAATAGCCTGGGATAAAACTATTCCATCGTTTTGATGGCAAATAGCGCTATTCCCAAGCCTTAATTCTAAATTTAATTAAGATTAATAAATTTATTAAACAAAAATTATATATAAACATAATATATTTTAATTAATAATAAAAAAGAATAAAATATCCAAGCTATGATTTATATTTTTTTTTTTAATATTTTTTTTTTTTTTTTAATTATTTTTTTTTTTTTTTTCATTTTTTTTTTTTTTTTTTTTTTTTTTTTTTTTTTTTAAATTTTTTTTTTTTTTTTTTTTTTTTTTTTTTTTACCAAAAAAATTTTTTTTTTTTTTTTTTTTTTTAATAATATCCAAATAATACATAAAATATACAAAATAAATATTACAATAATAATTAATTCATAAGCAATTTAATCAATAAAAATTTTTTTTTTTAACAATATTTAAAATTATATACAATTATTCACAAATCATAAATAATATAATAACTATCAATAATTAAAATCCATAAACATTTATTAAATCATTTAATTTAATATTATTTAAAATAATTTTTATTCATAATAAATTAAATATTAAAAAATAATAAAAATATTTACAATCAATAGAAAATTCACTCTTAAACTAATAATACTTCAATCAATTTTTTTTAACAATTCACATAATTTAATTAAATATATAAATTCGAAAATTAATTATATCACTAAATTAATATACATATCATAACGAATTAATTTTAAAATTCTTTCAATCATTTATTGTAAACATTTAATTTCATCATTATCATTATTATATTTTAAAAATATTTTTTTAATTAAAAATATATTATATATATATTATTTAATTATCAAAACAATTAAATATTTATTAAAATATAATAAAATATTATATTACATTTAAAAATTCAATATGTTAATATCAATATTTTTACTAGTAATCAGTTATTTATTTTTTTACAAATTTAGATTTAATCATTCAAATTATAATATTAATAAATATACAAAAATAATTTAAATCATAATATATATAATAAACTAAAAAATATATAAAAATTTATTAATACTTCAATAAATATAATAATCAAAATCCAACATTATATAATATTTAATAAATTAAAATTTAATTAATTAAATATTAAATAGCATTTTTTAAAATTATCATATATTTCTTAATCCCAGAAACATAGTTTTAAATAAAAACAATCCATTTATATCTTACTAAATAATTTATAATCATATTTTTTACAATCAAATTAAATCAAATAATAAAACATTTATAATTAAATACAACATAATCAAATATAAAAAAAATAAAACATAAATATAAAAATTTAATAATTTAAATATAATGTTAAATAAAATAATAATCAAAACAAGAATATCAATATAAATAAATCATTTTATATCAGAATTTATAACAATCATTTATCTATTAATAAATCAAAATCATATAAAACAATTATCTAAAATCAAATTAATCAAATACATATTTTCTTCAATATTTAAATTCAATAAATATACAAATATATTTTATTAACTAATTAACCAAATTTTATACAAAATAAATATATATCACATATATTTATAAGTAATATCCAATAAAATTAAATTTATACACATACAATTCTAATCTACAAAAATTTATATATAATTAATAATTAACCAATTATAATTATTATAAATTACAAAATCTATACAAAATTTAAATTCAAAAATAATAAAAACATATCATTTCAAATTATACATTCAAATTCACATTATATAAAATAAATAAATATCAAAAGATAACTATTAAAAAATTTCAATCATCCAACATAAAATAATTCAATAATCAATATATTAAATAATTCATAAAATTACATTCAAAAAAATAAATTTACAAAATTCAATATCTAACAAATATTATTTCTTTCACTATTTATAAAATCAACAAATGTCATTCATTGTAATACTTAATATTATATTTCTTTTAATCATAACATATTAACTAAAATAATAAATCTCAATACAAAAAATAAAAATATTGTTCATAATCAATATTATTTATATCATCATTATATACTTCAAATTCAAAACCATTAAAATATCATCAATAATTCACAAATAAATAAAATCAACATAAAATCATATAATATATAGTTTTTATCCTTATAAATAATTAATAAATTCAATCATATACAATTACTAAACACACAAAAAAAATTAAAGAAATAAAATTAATACATTATATCCAAATTAAAATAATTTACATATCACAAAAACAAATTTCAAATTATATTTAATTAACATTTTATAATATCAAATATTATTTTTAATACATAAAAAAAATAATTATTTCTATAACAATAATAATAAAATCTTAAAAATTTTATCTTCAATTATTTTATTAAATCATTATAATATATTTACATAAAAATATCAAAGTTATTATTTAAAACATTCAAAGAGCTTTTTAGCAAATTACATTATTAGCATTCAACTAAAAATATTAATTTCAATTAATATAAACATTAAAAATCTTATTCATTTAATTATAAACATATTTTCAAATTAACATAATTTAATTTATAAAAATCAAAATCAAATATAATAATTATAATAAACAAAATATACTCTATTTCATAATAAATAAAAATCTCAAATAAAAAATCAATATTAACAAAAAAAAAAAAAAAAATTAAAATCACATTAAAATTGTTTCAATTTTAATATTTTCATATATAAAATACAATAAATCCATTTAATATTTTAATATAATATCATAAAACCTTTAAAAAAATAAAACTAAATTTATAAATAATATTACAAAAAAAAAAAATCCATTACATACAAAAAGGTTTTTCAAAATATAAGATAAAACTTTAAAATAAAATTCAATAAAAAATCAAATGATATTATTTAATATATTAAAAATATTAAAAATCATAAATCTTATACAATAATTTAGTAAATTTATATAAAAACATAACTTTAAAAATAATTATATTTTAATAATTAAAATCATAATTCAAATTATAAATAAAAAATTTCATAAAAAAATTCTAAAAAATAATAAATCAAATCTATTTTAATTTATTTAACATATAATAATTATCTTACATTTTTTTAATATTATTTAAAAAATTATATATATATAAAAATTATACTTCATATACATAGATAAATTAACAATTTATATACATAAAATATCATTACCAAATAATTATATCAAGATAAAATCCCTTAACTATATATAAAAATAAAATAATAATATATAACAATTAAAAATAATATATACAAAAATATAAATATAAATTAAAAATAATTAAAAAATAAAGTAAAAATCTAACATTTAAAATAAAAATAAAAAAATTAAAAAAATAATCAAAAAAATAAAATAAATTTAACATAAATAAATATAATTATAAAATAACATATAATTAAAAATAAAAAATTAAAAAAAATACTTATAAAATAATATTTAAAAAAAATATTAAAAAAATAAAATAATTTATTAAAAATAATAAAAAAATTAAAAAATAATTATAATTAATTAAAAAAATAACAAATTAAACCAATTAATTTTAATTATAATTATAATAAATACTTTTAAATAAAATAATAATTACATATAACAAAAAATTAAAACATAATTTTAAATCAAATTTAAAATTTATCAATAAATAAAAATTTTAAAAACTAAAAAAAAATTCATACATTAAAAATAAATTAAAAAACAAAATACAAATTCTAAAAATAACAAAAATATCTAACAAATATATATTTATAAAATTTATAAATATAAAAAAATAAAAAAAAACAATATACAAAATTAAAATTTAAAAAATTAATTAATTAAATCACAATTAACATATTAATATAAAATAATAAAATAAAAAAAAAAAAAATTTAAAACTATAAATATAATAAATAAAAAAATAAAATAAATTAGTTAAATAAAAAAAAAAATATTATTTCTAAAAATTATCAATAATTTATATTAATTAACAAACACATAAAAAATAAATTCTTTAAAATTAAAAAAAAAATAAATAAAAAAATAAAAAAAATCAATAAAAAATTTTCATTCAAAAATAAAAATAAATATAATTAAAAAATTAATAATATAAATAATTATAAATTAATTATAAAAAAACTTAAAATTTTTAATAAATAATTAAAAAATTTAAAATTTTTATAATAAAAAAAAATAATAAAATTTTTTAAAAAAGTTTTAATAATTAAATTAAATAAAAAAAAAATAAAATAAAAAAAAAAAAAAAATTAATAAAATAAAAATAATATATAATAAATTAAAAAATAAAATAATATCAAACAAATTCAAAAAACTATTAATTTATCAAAATTCTTTAAAATAAAAAAAAAATAAATTAAAAAAAAAAAATATTAAAAAAAATTAAAACAATATAAAAAATAAAAATTTATCAATAAAAATCAAATAATAATTTAATAAAACAACCAAAAATAAAAATAATATTCGTTAAAATAATAAAAGAATTAAAATTTTAAAACAAAAATTAATTTAATAATTTAATAACATAATTAAATTTAAAAAAAATATAAATTAAAAAAAAATGTTTTTTTAATATAAAAAATTATTAATAAAAAAAATCAAAAAATAAATTAAATATAAAACCAATTAACTTTTTAAATTTCATATAAAAAAAATATTCAAAAAAATAATAATTAAATTATACAATTCAAAAAAAAATTATTAAAATACATCCAAAAAATAAAATTAAATATTCAACAATCAATTATATAAAAAATTTTTTTATAATTAAAAACTAAATAATTATAAAAAAAAAAAAAAAAAAAACAAAAAAAAAATAAAAAAATAAAAAACAAAAAATATACAAAAAAAAAAAAAATTCAAATAAATATAATTAAAAAATTTAAAAATTAAAAATACTTTATTATTTCAAAAAAAAATTATATAATAAAAATTAATCTTTAAAAAAATATTTAATATTAATATTTTTAAAAAAAATATTATAAAAAAAAAATTTTATTTAAACAAAAAATAAAAATTATTCTAATATAAATTTAAAAAAATAATAATAACAAATTTAAAATAAAATCTTAATTATTATAATTTCATTAAAAAATTAAAAAATAATAAAATTAAAAAAAAAATAATAAAATAAAAAATATATCATAAATTTAAAATACTTATTACAAAAAAAATATATAAAATCAAAAAAATTAATAAAAATAATTTAAATTAAATAAAATTAAAAAATCAAAATAAAAAAATAAATTAAAAAAAAAAAAAATATTAAAAATAAAAAAATTTTAATTACAATTTTAAATAAAAAAATTAAATACAATAAAAAAATAAAAAATTTAATTATCAAAATAAAAAATAAAAAAAAAAAAATAATAAATAAATAAAAAAATAAACTTTAAAAAAAACATAAATAAATATTAAAAAAAAAAAATAAATAACAAATAACAAACTAAAATAAATAAAAAAAATTAAAATAATCATTACAAAATTAAATTTAAATAAAACAAAAAAAAATAAAATAAATAAAAAATTCAAAATTAAAAAAAATTAAATAAAAATATAAAAAAAAAATTAAAAAAATATAATTTAAAATATAAAAAATAAAAAAAAAAAAAAATCAAAAATTATAAAATTATTTATAATAAAAAATAAAAAAAAAAAAATAAATAACAAAATAATAATAAATTAAATATATAAAAAATAATTTTATCAAAAAATAAATCAATAAAACATAAATAAAAAATAAAAAAATAAATATTAAAAAAAATCAAATACAAAAAAATATCTAAAAAAATTAATAAAAATAAATAATATAAAAAAAAAAAATTTTAAAAAAAAAAATAAATAATAAAAAATTAATAATTATTTCATAAAAAAAAAATATTTAAAACATAATTAAAAAATATTTAAATTTACATTTATTATAAGTTATAAAAATAAAAAAAATAAAATTTTTTTTAATCAAAATAAAAATTTCAAAAAACTTATAAAAACAATTTTTTATTTATTTCAAATTAAACAATTAAATATAAAAAAAAAAAAAATTTATAAAAAATCATAATATTAAAAAATATATTAACATATAAAAAAATAAAAAATTATACTAAAAAAAATTTCATATAAAATAATATTATATAAAAATATACAATAATAAATAATATTATAAAATTTTTTTTTTTTTAATAAAAAAATATTTTATAAATTTTTAATAGTTTTTATAATCATATAACATAAAAATACAATTAAAAAATCTAAAAAAATAATATATTTATTTTATCATTGAAAACATATAATAAATTTTAATTATTAAAATAAATAAAAAATAATATTTATCATACTATTAATATTAATATAATATAAATTATACCCAAAAATTAATAAATAAAAATCCAATTTTAAATATAAAAAATATATAATATATAAAATACCTTATAATTCTAATAAAAATAATTACTAAATCTGTTAAATACTTATAAAATGTCTATAACCAATATATTAATCCAAAAATAAAAATAATATACCAAATATAAAATATAAACTTAACAAAACAATCATATCAATAATTAAAAAAAAAAACACAATAAAACATAAATAATATCATAAAAAAAAAAATTTTTTAAATATTCTAAAAATAAAATAAAAAATACAAAAAATTAAAAATAAATATTAAAAAATTAATAAAAAAATAATAATAAATTAAAAAATAAATTAAAACTAAAAAACAAATTATTTTAAAAAAAATAAATTAATTAACATAATTTTGATTAAAAAAAATAAAAATATAAATATGTCAGAATTCTATTAAAAAATCATAAATTTAAAATTAATAGATCCCCTAATAATTATTATTTATTATTTTAATAAAAAATAAAAATTCATCTATATATAATAATTTTTAAAAAACAAAATATATAAAAAAATAATAAATTTATAATTAAATTATTTTTAATAAATATATTAATTTAATTAAAATATAACAACTAAACAAAAAAAATATAAAACAAAAAACTATTAATAATACTAAAAAAAAAGATATTATAAAATCCCTAAAAAAATTAATATATATTAAAAATAGTATTAATATGTATTAACAATTAAAATATATATTAGTAATAATAAAAATATTAAATTAATTTAAAAACAAAAAATAAAAAAAATAAATAAAAAAAAAATTAAAATAACATAAAATAATTATTTATATAATTAATTATGAATTAAACCTATTAATATACAAAACATAAATAAAAAAAAAATATAAAAATTAAAAAAAAAAATAAAATCAAAAATAATTAAACTAAATAAATAGAAATAAAAATCAATAAAAAATTCATATATAAAAAAATCCATATTAGGCTTTATATTTATAAATAAATCATTATTCAAAAATATAAATTAAAAATAATATTAAAAAAATTATCTAATATTATAATTTATATATATTAAAATATATAAATATATTAATATAAATTTAAAAAATATACTTTATAAATTTAAATAAAAAAACCTATTACTTTTAAACTAAAATAATAAATTTTAAATAAATAAAATAATAATCAATAAAAGATAATAATTTAAATTGATAAATTTATCCATATTAATCATATTATCAATATTTAATTTTTTTAATCATATATAAAATCTAATTTTTTAACTATTTATAGCTTAAATTTTTTTTTATAATTCTCAATTTATTAAATATAATTGTATTATACTTGTATTAATTACTTTTTCATGCAAACCAAGTTACATTATAAAATTAGAAATAAAAACAATTTAATCTTTTATAAATATTTAACAAAAAAATAATAGTCTTCTATTAATAATAAATAATATAAATTTAAAATATTATTTAAACATCCTTAATTTATTTAATAATAATTTTTAATAATAACATATTTAATATAATTAATAAAATATAAAAAAAATTCAACTAGAATATATAAACATAAAATAGAATTTAAAATTAATTTATAATAAAAATTTGGTATAATTTCAATAATAAAATAAATAAACTTTTTATAACTTTTAAAATACAATGGTAAATGCCACATAAAATGTAAATATGTAACATATAGGAAATAATTTAATAAAGATTAATTAAATATTTATAAATTAAATTATTTTTATATTTAAAATAATAAAACAACGTTAAAGAAAAAGTTCATTAAAAATACCCCGAACGTCTTTATTATAAAAAAAAAAAAATAATTTAAAAATATGAATTCTAATGTAAACAATAATATTAATTTTCAATAAATAAAAATAAAACTAATTTTTTAATATAATATATAAAAATCTAAAAACATAAATAGTATTTCAATTTAAATATAACCCCGGCATTATTAAATAAAATAAATATAATAAAACAATCACTAACATCAAAATAAATAAAAAAAATAAAATAAAATATATAATAATATTTAAAAAATGAAAATTGAACCGATAAATATAATAAAATTCCTATATATAATTAATAAGATTTGTCTAACAAATAAAAAATATAAATAAAGATAAAATAATAAAAATATACATAATTTCAAATATAATTATATTTACTATAAAATTTCATACCCCAACATAATCTTATATAATACAATATTCATAATATTCTTAAATATATTAAAAATAATAAAATAATCATTAAAACATAAATAATAATATAAAAAAAACATTTTAAAAATAAAATTAAACAATCCTGAATATTAATAAACAAATAAATGTGACATTAAAATCAATAATAAATCAATAGAACATATAAAAGTAACAGATCCCCTCATAAAAACTATCAATATTTAAATCAAATTAACTTATTTCATTCCGCAAATCAATAAAATACACTCAGTAATAAAAATAAAAAATAAAATATACATTCAAATTATCCTTAATATAAAATCAAGTCCAGATATTTTAAAAATTTATTCAAATTAATGTACATAAATAGACTAAAATAAATTAATATTTTAATATAATAATTATTAAAAAAATATTTATAAAAAAATTAAAAAAAAAAAAAAAGATTAAATATTAATTTTAATAAAAATTTTATATTTAGTAATAATTAAATGTATGCGGCTTTCTAAATCCAAACGATCGTCTTCCGTTAGACTTGATCTACACTATTGAAAGTAATTTGGAAACTAAAATTTTTCATAATTTTTTCGACATTATTTGACTATTAACCAAAAGGTCTCAAAATTTGAACAATTTTAAAAAAAAAATGGTCCGATAGGATGGCGTTTGTGGAATTTTAAACGGTGTAAAAAACAATCCTAATCTGATGAAATTTTTATAGAAAATTTTTTTTACACTATTTAAAGAGTTAAGAAACAGTACCTCCTGATTCTTAAATTCAAGTCCTTTTTATCATCATTTTTTTATGAAGATTTTAATTTTCAACCATTCATTTTTAGACTACTCATTTGATAGGTAAAATGATGTCACAAAAATATGAAATTTAGTTTTTCAAATACTTTTAATAGTATGAGTACAAGTCTAACGGAGCTGATCGTCGATTCCGAAGCCACATCATTGAAAAACCTCTTGGTAGCACGGAGGCCTCCGTGCTATACCGATAGTAATAGTAAGCCCTAGCTCTATATAATATTATATATATAAATTTATAATTAGGTGTTAGAATACTATTAATAGCACCAAGTCCATTGGTGCTGATTAAGTTTTTTTCGACCCCCTTGGATTAAGGTTTGTGCGGTTAAGATGATAGTGGTCCCCCTAGGGTTAAGTTGGGTGGATTGGTTGAATTGTAATGATTCTAACGGGTGGCAATGGGTCCAAAGGGGTGAGATCTAATGATAGAAAACACTTGGTAGCACCAAGTGCTATGGATGCTATTGATTAGCATTGTTGTAGCCGGACCTCTATAATATATAATATATTTATATATATATATAGATATAATATAATAATAATTATGCTACGATACTATCCGATGAGTAACCAAGTGCTTGGTGACCCTACCGAGTTTTTTTGGCCGTTGGATGAAAGGATGTGGCGCCCCCAGTTAGGATGAATAGTGGCTCCCCTAGAGTTGAGTGAGTGGTTGGTTGATATTAGTATAATCTAACGGGTGGAAAATGATAGCCAAGTGTTAGAATCTAACGGTCATAAAACATCGCTATAAGTACCAAGAGCTTGGTACTATCGATAGTATAGTAAGCCGTACCTCTCTCTCTCCTCTCTCTCTAGTGGTTGGTTTGAATAGTATAATCTAACGGTGTGCCCTGATTTTAATTTTCCCGCATTACTTTAATCGCATTGAGGATTTGTGATTTTTGTTTATACACCCTATTCACCCCCCACTAGGTGATTTGATATACTCTAGATCGATCCTAGGGCACCCCCTAAGTTACACACTTAACCCTCTTAAAACCTCTTGGGCCTAGCCACCCAGCCACCGCCTAAAAATGCTAATAGCGAGGTTATGAGGATAAGTCCCTATATACCGTATATATAGGAGTATTTTTAAATCCTAAGGGTGTCACATATCCCTCCCCCCTTAAAGCTCCTAACATTTTCGTTAGGCTCATGCACACGTACAAGCATCCAGGACGATGTGAGACTCGTCCTCGCTAGCCTTGAGCCCGACCGTGTGGGCAGGCCGCACCTCCATACCCACAGCGGTCCATTCAGCCGAAGAGCGAAACGCTCTAACCCAGCTGTATTAATCCTGGCTCCGGTGTTAAGACTTCACTCACATTTCCCAGCTGTGGCCTCTGATACGAACTGTTGATCGCCACCACTTTCCCACAGGGTTCACCACATCCTAGAACTACTATAAGTCTAGCACGCTTGACCGTCCTTAACCTCTTGGGCCTAGCCACGGCCCAAAATACTATAGCCGTGTTAAGAGGTTTAGTCCTATTATAATCTTATATAATAGGACTATTTCCAAATCCTAGGGGTGGTCCACACTTACAAACAATGGGAAGGAGTTCGCTATCTACCGGCAATCATCCCTTTAAACTCGATTAGTAGCCAGGCGCTGAGGGGCTCTGAAAAGTATACCAACAAGAGGGGCATGAAGAACTACTAAATCATAGTTTCCCGGTGGGTATGGTCGGTTGATAACCATGGCCCGACCCACTAGGTCCCCTAACTAGAGGCAACTGTAGGAATAATAAATAGAGTAATAGGGAATGACTGAACTACATAGTAACTATATCTACCCAAAGGCCTCTATAATTAGGAGAAAAAGTTAGTATTAACAACTATCATTCATCATAACTATAATACTGATAAAGAAAATGCAATCCCACACTCAATCACAACGAACCAAGACTGACTCAGACAGTCCATTTCAAGCCTGTTCCTGCCTACTGACCCGGACAAACAACTCTAAGAGCAGGTGTGCCGTCCAACACATAGGCTGCTATCTCTACTATATCGTTGGCCAACCTCCGGAATGGTACTCCGTAGAGGAGCGACCCCTACCAAGTGTCATAACATAATGTCACTAACAAGCCTCAATAGGGCTCCTACAGACTAAGTCCATATGTTATGAAAAAAAGATCACATGGTAACCTGGTCGGGAGGTGCCTTCGGCATGATCATAGAGTGTCCACTGACCAACATGTCATCAATAATCAAGATATATCTCGCGTGTCAATAGTTTCTATGACTATTCAATGGCCCTTTCGATCTCATCATAATACATGAAATATAACTCAAACAATAACCTACCCAATAATCTACAGTAGCTCAATCCTACTGTCCATAATACTCGGATTTTAGAAGCATAATCAGATAAAATAACCAAACAAATATCCAATATCCTGCTACTTAACCAGATAATGGCCTATCAGACAAGTCGCAATAACTATATAGGCAGGAAAAGACATAGAAGGTAGCACACGCCATTTTCGGCAACAACGGAACCCACCTGGAAGAACGACTCGAAGATGATAGAGAAACGAATGCTCCTCTCTGACTCTTCCTCAACGGCATCCACTCCTACAGAGAATCGACGGTAGTCCCACAGCACAAGAATTCCAAAAGAATCTGGCTCCTAAAATTATGGTAAATCCCCTATCAATCTTCTGTAGGAATTTGCCCGCCTTCGAAAATTTCCAACCAATTAAGAATATATTTGAAATAACCATACCTCAAAAACGATGCAAAAGGATAAATCGTGCACAGAGGCGTCGTTCGATCGGCTCCAAGTCCACCCTTCTTTCCCCCTTCTTCTTTCTCTCTCTAGCATGAAACGAAGGGAAACAGGGAAAGAAAAAAAAAAAAAAAAAGCCTTCCTATATACAGACACAAATGCAAAAAAATGCCCTCACCGTACAAAATATTATAATCCCCTCAACTAACAAAACGCCCGACTTTTGGGGCTCCCGGAAAAACCATCATTCGGGCTCTGAAACCTTCCTCTCACTAAGCCTCTTTATTTCGGTGCTCTCTCTTTGCATTCAATGGCCTGAACCTAGAAACCATTCAGACCGCCTAGACTATTTAATTTATGCACCTGACTTTCCTGCTGATTGACCCTACAATACACGTGCAACACCCCCTGACATAAGTCAAATCAACTTCACCTATCCTTTTCACCTTACGGGCTTCTATACATTAACCAAAATTCGGGGCGCCCGCAATGTAATACTCCAAGAGTTCCCATATTGGACCGGAAATGGAGTTGTGATTTGAATATAAGAAGAGACTTATGGACCCTATTAAACGATAATTGGGGGGGCCTAAGCATTTTGGGGCAGGGTGGTTTTAGCGCCCCAACGAGTTTTTAATTGGCTTTGAGCGGTCAATTCGTTATATTTGGGTAATCAGAAACAATAATCAGCTAGAAGTGTGTGATGAATCCTCGGCTGAGCTAGGATCTGACAATTGGGCACCAAGGCTAGCAAAGAGCTAGTCGAACATTCGCCTGGTGATCTTGGACTATAAGTGGTAATGGGCCCTGACGAGAATGTCGGGTACCGATAAACAGGGGGAGTCCGTTGACATCACCCAATAGTCCCCACATCGTGTGGAATAACCTGAGGCGAAGAGCATTGATGGACCGTAAAAAGTGATGGACAAATTAGGCTTAAAGCATTTTTAGGGCTAGTATCATTTGGGCCCAACGAGTTATTATTGCCTAGCAGTTTTCGGGTCGATTAATATTTGGTAACACATAGAACCAATCCAACCCAGCCCAGAAGTGTGATGATGATCTCTTGGCTGAGGTCAGAATTATATAGCAGGCAGAGCAACGGCTCTTTCCGGCGATGGTGGCCGTTTGTGGGTGACGTGCGTCTCCTCATAAGGTCGGCTAAAGGCTAGCAGGATTGAGTCGCACATCACCTTGGTTGCTTGTGTATGTGCTTGAGTCTGACGATGATGTCAGGGCTTAAATAGGAAAGGAATGTGGTACCCCCTAGAATTTTTCGAATAGTTCTATATATAAGATTATTAATAGGACAAACTTTCTTAAACCCAGCTATAGTATATCGGGCCGGTAGCTAGTACATAAGGAGATTAAGGAGGGTTACCAGCGTTGCTAAGGACGAGAGTTAGTCCTATGAAAGGATGACTCCTTGGTAAGTTTGGGACATTCACAGTTTGATATTAAAGCCCAATCACCAGCAAGGAATGGCGGCTCCCTACAAAGGGTCGGTTTAAGGCTAGTGAAACGAGTCTCATCAATTGCTTGGTGCTTGTGAGTTTCTTAACCTCGACTATGCAGGTTTGGACACGGTCGGATTAGACCCAAAGAGGTTAAAGAGGGTTAATTTCGTGTTAGAACTACTAGAGGAGTTCAAGAGATGGGTCACCCCTGTTGGGAACGACGGGACCGTCCAACAGTTGGTATTAGAGTATTAATCACTAGTTGGGAAGTGTGAGATAAAGTCCTCGGGCTGGGGATCCGAAATCATATATCCTAATTGCACCTCCAATAATCTCCTCCCACACTCGGATAATATTGTCGAGAGGTGTGATGGACTTACGAGTGACCAGGCACACTAGTTAGTAATAACTAGGCCTTAAGCATTTTTTCGGCCAGTGGTTTGGTATGGCCCAATGAGTTTATTATTGCTAGCGGGTTTTGGGTCGTTTATATTTGGTATCTATAGCCAAATCACCAGCCGGTGTGAGATGAGTCTTGGCTGAGCCCAAGGTTATAGTAGGCAGACAGCACAGCTGCTCCGACAGGATCGGCCTGTTGTAGGTGAAAGTGCAGCTCCCTACAAGGTCAACTTAAAGGCTAGCCAGGACGAGTTCTCAACATCACTTGGTGCTTGTGACAATTGTTGCTTGAAGCCTGCTACGAGACAATGTTAGGGCTTAAAGGCGGGGAGCGGGAATATGTTGGCACCTCTAGGATCTGAAAATAGTGCCTATTTATAAGATATAATAAGGCTAAACGTATTAACTTACTCGGCTATAACATATTAGGTGGTCGTCCTAGTCCTCCAATAAGATTAAGAGGGGTAAGCATGCTAGAACTAGAGTAGTGTCCTAAAAATGGGTGACCTCCTAGGAAGTGGGGCGTCACAATTGGTTATTAGAGCAAATCACCAGCAGGAAACTGTTAGATGAGTATTCGGCTGAGTCAGGGGCATATAGCGTGGGCAGAGCGCAACTCTCTGTTGATGACTGTTGTCGGTGGAGCGCGGCTCTCAATAAGGTTAGGCAAAGCCTAGCGAGACGATTCTCACATTGCTTTGTGAGTTTTTTTAGGTCGTTTATAAATAATGGTATCAGAGCCAATCACCAGGCCGGTGTGCGATAGTCCCTTTGCTTGAAGCCAAGTTTAAAGTGGGCCAGAGCACGCTTCTCCCCAGCTGATGGGCCGTTTGTAGGTGAATGTGCAGCTCCCTAGCTACAAGAATCAGCTTAATGGGCTAGTAGGACGAGTCGCACACTCGACTTAGGTGCTTTGTGAAATGTGCTTTGAGCCTGGCGAGAATGTTAGGGTCTTAAACGCGGGGAGGAAGTGAAAATGTTGGCACCACTCTAGGATTTTGAAATAGGTCCTATATATTAACGGATATAATAAGGCTAAAACTTATTAACTAGACTATAATCATATTGGGGTGGTCTAAGCCCCAAGAAGATTAAGAGGGTTAAGCGTGCTAGAACTAGAGGAGTCCCTAAAATGAGGTGACCTGCCTAGGTAAGTGGGCCCGTCACAGTGATGGTCATTAGAAAACACCAATCAATCAGCAGGAAACTGTGATGATTGAGTTTTTCGCTGAGCCAGGTTTATATAGATAGCGGGCAGAGCGCAGCTCTCTGTTTGATAACTGTTTTGTCATGGTGCGTCGAGCGCGGCTCTCACAAAGGTTCGGCTAAGGCCTAGCGAGACGATTCCTCATATTGCTTGGGTGCTTTGTGAGTTTTTTACAACCCTTGCTATAGCAATGTTGGGAACGGTAGGTAGGCCAAAGGACGTCTGATATTAAAGTCAAATTCACCACAACAGGAGAGTGTAGGAGATGAGTCGCGGCCGGAGTCATGGATACGTCCTTTTTCATGCCAAACTAATATATTTTATGGATAAAATAGATGACAAAACAATCGCATGTAAATTTATAGAAATGTAATAATGCTAAAAATCAACTTCCATATTGTACAACTATAGTTCTATGAACAAATACAAACATTCTTCTATATATGTTACTGACATAGATTAATTTTCATAATTATTTCTGTAGTTTAATATATATTAGTATACTTTGAAATTGATAAATTAAAGATAGAATAGAATCCCAGGCCAGTTAAAAGTGGCAGAAAATTTAATACAATTTCAGGTGAAAAACAAATCTAAAATTATTTGAAAGTTTTTTAGATTGACCTCTCTCTCAACCCGAAATAATGTATAAATTCTAATGGTTCTGGTACATTTGTTAACCCTTTTTTTTTTGTAGTTCTTGTAACCTTTTGGCCTACGGTTTTGATGGCCCGACGTGTTTTATTACTCAAATATTATAATCAATTGTATGAGCTACAAAGTTGTTGCTCAAAAGGGCTTTCGATATCCCTCCATATTGATATATGTTGCTATGCAATATAATGATTAATTAATTTAAAAAAAGGCGATCTAAAAACCGTTGGATCAGGAATTTAGATTAAATACGGTGACTTGGAAGGGCCATGCGCGGTAACCTTCTTCAGCAAGCTTGCGGACGAGAAGAGGTACACGTCGAGAATTTAATCCATGTTCTTTCGGTACGGATATCAAACCTTCAGATGATGAACCTGAAAAAAAATTATTAAAAAAAAAGAAAAAAAATAAATTTTAATGAAAATTGGCTACGAATTTACTAACACAACGACTGTAATGAAAAAAAGAAAAGAAAAAAGGAAAACTTGGCATGGCGTAAAGAATCCAAGTACAGAAACCAAGCAGAAATAAGAGCTATCGCCGTAGGTCCCGCGAATAGGCTGCCACCTGACAGGCAAGGGGACTCCCTCATCGCGTATGTATGGCCTAATCTCACTGCGGTAGTCTTTATGGAACACAGTATTGAAGAAAAACTTAAAACACTGAACGAAGCATACTCATTCAGAAATATCAGAAATTATAACGTTGATTTTGATAGCATTTCACAAGTATATCATAGCTGCACGGAGAGAGTAAGAGTCTACCTTGGGACCACCCATGATTAGGAAAAACAAAGAAAAATTTAATAATATATATGAAGAAGTAAGTGAAAGAATTAAAAACATATATTTCATTATAACGATACATAAACATGGGTAGTCCTTCCTGTTTGGATTTGGTAGTCATTATACATAACTATATACGTTTATTATATAACGTACTAGTAATAATTTTTGACTCTCAAATCGGCATTACGCGTTCAAACGCGATTCCAATGTGACTTTTCACACCATTTTTAAAAAATCGTAGGACATCCGAACAATTAAACGATCGGCCACTATTAAATATGATCTAAAAATATTTAATTTTTTTAGATTTTAAATTTTGTAATTTTTTCAAACGTTATTTGACTATCATTTAAGGTTTTAAAAATTTAAAACAATAATTTTAATAACTAATGTATAATATGGATATGAAACTATTTGATTCACTAAAGCTAATAATATCGGAAAAATCATTAATTTCATGATTCTTGAAGGGAAAAGTTCCAATAAGCTTAAAATTATATTTAACAGAGTAGATTCGTTGATATCGGATGCGCCCCGATTGTCGATAAACAACATGTGAAATAGGACGGCACTGTTTATTTCTCAATGATTAAGAGTCCGAATCAGTGAATCAGCACCATTGTACTTCATCTAGAACATTTTCAAAATACTAGAAATTGAATTTGGTGATTTTTTGAAAATCTTATACGACATGATCCGAAAGGTCCTCAAATTTGATATTATTTTTATAGTCTAGGTAACGTAAGCCGTTGTGTTTGTTTAAAATGATGTAAAATCATTTAAATTGATTAACATTTTTGAGAGACAGTTTCTTATCTTTTTTATTTTACTATGTTGATCACGTCCGACAACCAACCTCCAACCATTACATTGGCATAAATGAGAGAGTTCGCTTAGTTTAACTCTTCATAGTGTAGTCTTTTTTTGATATAGTAGATAATAAAATACTAAAAATCAGAAAATTCGACTTTGAGACACGTTGAATGCTTATAGATAATGTTTTGATAGTAACTGAATAAAGCTGATTATTGGACTCTTCCCAATATTTCGCAATTTTACCTACTTAAATAGGATAAAACACGGCTTCGTCAATATTTAATAAGATTGTAACTGAGTTCATATGCGTGTATGGAGTGGAGTGGGTTTACGATACCTTATTTATCATGTACATAGCCATGGTAATATTTTTCTTTTAAGACTACAAAAAGAAGCATATATATCTTTCATGTATCTAAATAACATGCATGTTAAGTACTTAATTCTGTTCCCCAAGTTGCCTTTTCTGTTTCTTAATTCCCATTGGTTAAATATGATAGGACATTCTAATCTTTCCCTATTTTCAACCTCCCAATTTTTATATGTAATTATTTCCATAAAAAGAAATCGTTTATTACCAAATTTTGAATGAATGTGTAAAATTTAGTGGGAGTTGGCGAACAAAATGCACTCACACGAGATTTTACTCACTTTATAGTAAGTATCTTTCCATACAAAAAATAAAAGTGTGCTTAATAGAAACACATCACGAATCATTTATTGAGTAGCGATACCTAATCCACTGTACTCTCGACTACATTCCGGAGAAGGCAAAGCGAAAAAAATGAAATACTATAAGTTATTTATGGGCATGATCAAAGAAAAGATCACAATTCGTCAACGAACTTTTAACATGATAACATACTTTTTAATCTTAATTTATTTCTATTTTTTTCTAATAATAATGACTCTCATTTTAAATCCGCTTCTATATAGCAGTTTATACCTAAAAATTTTTTAGATGCATCATGTATGATTTTAAATAAAAATTTTAAATTTTAAATAGGAATAATAAAAATTGCAAACAGAGTGGTTCTTCAAATCTCGATTGTCTGTTTGGACTTCTAGCATAGTAATCGGAAAAGGAATAATTTGATGTCTATCTATTATCTTTATTGTTTATTTGCAAAAAAATTATTTTTTTTTTACAAAAAAAATACCCTTTTTTTTTATTTTTTATTCAAAAAAATAAAAAAAAATTTTAACTCAAATTTATTTTTTTATTTTTTAAAATTAAATTTTTCCATCACAATCCCCAAATCATATTTATTTTATTTTTCAATTCTTTCAAAAAATCAGAAAATACAAAAACAAATTTAACAAAACATTTCAACCCCCTACAATCAACACAAATTTTGTTTTTTTTCCCCAAAAAACTTCCATTTTTTTTTTTTTTTTAAATGCTACACTTTTAATCTTTTTTAAAAAACAACAAAAAACCCAAAAACAAATATGTATTCCAATTTATTTATCACCAAAAACAACAAAAACAAAACATTTAAAAACCAAAAAAAAACAACAAAATATATTTTTTTCCAAAATTTTATATTATTTTATTATTAATTTATAATTACATTTTTCAAAATATTTTTCTTATTTTCTATTTATTTTTTTATGTTGGAGACAATTTTTTCTTATTTATCATAGTTTTGGTTAACTTACATTTTTATCTTGCCTTTTTTATACCACCCACACACAAACTCTTCGATATAAAAATAAAAAATACAAACAATGGGACAAGCAAAAAAAATTGTCCTCCAAAACATGTATTAATTTTTTTTTATGCGCTATAGTACAAAATCTTGGATAAAAGAAAATTAAATATGCATCTTTTACTTTCCACCTTTCCCATCTCTGCGTATAATTATAATATTATTCCTATCAGATTATCACCATTCATGTAGAGGTAATCTTTTTTATAATAGTTGGACTCTCCCAACTTCTCTATAAATTATACACTATCCAAGCCAAATTAAATCTGACTGTTGGGTTTGCAGGTACTCGACATCTATTATAGGGTTTATCAGGAGACTAAATAAATTAGACTCGCTGCGAAAAATTGGGTTTGTGGGGGGTTACATCGCTTGAACCCTTTTATATGAAAACTCCTAGAGGGTTCCGGTGCGACTTATTCCGGCCGCGCGGCGCTCACATGGATCCTCGGCTGACAGTGGTGGAGATCAACTAGGGGGTTTAATCTTCATCTTGGGGAAAATCGGGGTTTTTTTTGTTATCATTTTAATCGCATACAACCATTCGCTCCTTACCAGATAAGGAGTTACCAATGTGATGGGGTGGGGGGGTAGTCCCAAATAAGGTTTGTTGTTGACAAGTACTGAACTCAAAAGGTGGTCAACTGTCTCACTTGGCATATTAATGGCCTGGACACAATATAAAGCATTGTTGTGGAAGAGTTCCAAAAATATTTTATTATTGGTAAAAGGTCCGGGTTTTTTGTGTCAGCTTCAACAGATAGATACCAGAATTATTGTATTCTCCGTTGCAGCTCACCCTGGTGTTTATTCAAACTTTTTTATAGTTGGAAAAATATATAATCCCTTATACTAATAAATTATATTGTGTTTGTTTATTAATTATCTTTTCGTTGATTATGGTTGCGAACATCATGAAGTATAGATTACTCTTGAGCAATCCAATTATTGAACAAAAACACAACTTACCAACAAATTTTATTTCACCCTTGAAAAAAAAAAAAAGGAGTAACTTTATAACTCTCTTCACAACAAAACGGTAAGCCCCCCCCAACCTAAAATCCCCTCTAACCTCTAAAAAAAAATTAATAAAAATTCACACAATAAAAAAAAAAAAACTCTCTCTTCTCCACAGACCATACAAAAAAGAATAACCACACCATTTCCCATGACCGAGTAATTAATATACCAATAACGCATTAGACGGACTTTTTTTTTAAGTTTTTTTTTTTACTACTCTATTATCGCACTGTCTTTTAATATACAAACAAAAATAACCGCACCTTTTAAAATACATTCCTGCCGCCCCCAAACATTTTTTTTACGTCAGTCGAAGAAAGACATCGATGACACTCAAACAAGCACTCTCGCCAATACAAAAATACATAAGATTTTTTTTCATAGGCCTTAACACTTCAAATTACATTCCACACAACTGCTCAGCCACTTTTTTTAAAAAAAAAAAAAACAAACTACATCATACAAAATCTTACTAAATCCGCGACAAAAATCTCACATAATATATATAAATAATAATCAATATATCAAAAGCCGCAATCAAGTTTTAAAGACACAAACCGAAGGAGATACAAGCAATCCACACTATACATTTTTTTATGATCTATTAGCATTTTTTTTCTTTTTATTGCAAAACACTCGTGAGGTAATAAGACCAACATTGAGTATTCTTAAATTTACCACCCCAAACATAATATTCTCCCCCCTCTCAACATAACCCTCCCTCTCACCCAACATCAAAATTATATAACCCCAAACAACCTACTCATCCACTTCCCCCCCCTTCCCCCCCCTAGACACCCCCCCCTCCCTCCCCCTCTCCCCCTCCCCCCCCTTTTTTTTTTTTTTTCCACACCACCCAAAAAAAAAAAAACCCCCCCCCCCTATATTTTTTCGCACAAAAAAACAACTTTTTATTTTATTTTTACAAAAAAACAATATTACGATTTTATTAATGTCCCCTCCGTGATTTTTTTTCAAGATATACTTCAGACCATTTTTAAAAAAAAAAAATCACCCACCCCATTTCAAAACATCCCTCACCCACACATATTCAACATCTCCCGCCAAGCTGCCCATCGCCATTTAATCAATCTCCCACAACCACCCCATCCCCATTAACAAAGATCCTATTATTTGTATTCCTATTTAAAAACCCCCCCCCACATACCCGAACATCCCACCAAACCTACTCAATCTAAACATTTTTCATTTATCCCCATCCACAACATTCAAAAAAAAACATCTCCCCTCACTCAAAACCTCACACCATCTCAAACACAATCCCACAGTTATATCAACCCACCTTCATATTACAATCCCCCAAACACCTTTAAAACTCAAGACCCCCCCCCACACCCTTATAAAAAAATCCCCTACATCTATAACCCTCACCCCTATCCCCCCACCTCCTACCCCCCACTCTCAACTTATTCAGACCCCACCCCACGTCTTTAATTTATTACTCCAGCCAACCCCCCCCCCCGTACCCCCCCCCTTTGTGTTCACCCCCCTCGAACCTACCCACTAACTCCCCCTCCCCTCCCCTTCATTCATTAACCCCGCCCATCTACCCCCCCCATACCCAACCCTCGATTTACCCCCAACATCCAACACCCTCCTAATACCCCATCTACCCCTATTAAAAACAAACCCCATCCCCCCCATTTTATTTACCTTTTTTAAACCACTTTTTTAATCTACCCAAACTAACCAACCTCCCCCCCCCACTCCTCCCCTAATTTAACCCCAAAAAACACATCACTTAAAATCAAAAGTCAAACCGCCCCCCATTAACCAACCAACCATATATACGAAGGGCACCCCATCCACACAAACCCCCTTTTTATTAACTATCCAAACACCCCCACACCCACATTAACCTTCCCTTATGTTCCCATTAACCAACAAACAACCATCCCCATATAATTCACAACCCCCCCTCATATTTTTTTAATTTAATAACCTAAACAAAACCATAAAACAAGTCCCCAACCACAACATCATAACTAATTTTTATATACCCAAATTTTCCTCCCAAAACCCCCAACCCCCCAAACACTTTGTCTCTTTTTAATTGTTTTTACTAATCCATTTGTGTTAACCCCGCCCACCCCCCGTCCCAAATATATCCAAATTATAACATCAATTTTTAACTAGATCTTTTTTTTTTTTATTTTTCCCCCATTACCCCCCCTCACGCCTCACCCTCCCTTTTTTTTATTATTTTTAAAACCAACTATTAACTTACTCTTTCCCCCCCCCATACAACTTCCCCCCAAACCCTCACCCCACATTTTTTTACCACTTCTAATCTCTTCCTCTCTGCCAATCCTACCTTACAATCCCCAATACCCAAAAACCCCCCCACCCCACCACCCCCCCCAACACCACCCCCCCACAACAAACACACCACCCCCCACCAACAAACCCCCAACACCCACCCCCCCCCACACCCCCCCAAAATACCACAACCACACCAAACCCAACCCCCCCCACCACCCCCCCAACCCCCAACCCAAACCAAAACACCAACCCACAAAAAAACACCCACAAACACCACCCAAAACCCAAAAAAAAAAAACCCCCCCCCACCAAAAACCCACCAACCAAAACCCACCACCCCAAACCCACCAAAACAACAACCAACAAAAAACCAACACACCCACCATCCAAACCCACCAACCCCCCCCAAAACACCCCCCCCCCATCCCCCCCCCCCCTACCACACCCCAACCCCCCCCCCAACCCACCAACCCCCCCCCCCCCCCCCACACTACACCAAACCACCCCCCCCCAACACCCCCCCAAACCAAAAAAATTCATATTAAAATCAACCCCCCCCCCAATCCCCCACACCCCCCCACCCCCCACCCACCCCACACCACCCCCCCCCCCCCCAAACACCTCCCCCCCAACCCCCCCCAAAACAAAAAAAAAACCCCCAAAAACAACAACAAAAAAAAAAAAAAAAACCAAACCCCCCCCACCAACCCCCCACCACTAAAAACCCCCCCCCCCCCCACCCCAACCCCCCCCACCCAACCCCCCCCCCCCCCCCCAAAAAACCCCCCAAAAAAAAAACCCCCCCCCCCCCCCCCCAAAAAAACCCCCCCCAAAAAAACCCCAACCCCAACCACCCCCCCCCCCCCCCCCCCCACAAACCCAAAAAAAAAAAAAAAAAAAAAAAAAACCAAATACACCCCCCTCCCCCAAAAACCAAACCCCCCTCACCCCCCCCCCCCACCCCCCATTCCCCCCCCCCCCACCCCCCCAAAATTTATGAAAAATCCCAAACACACTAATCTACCCAACCCCCCCCCCCAACCCCACCCCCCCCCCCCCTATCAACCCCCAAACCCCCCCACCCCCAGTTAAAATAAAAATAAAACCCCCCCCTCCCCCCCCCCCCCCCCCCCCCCCCCCCCCCCCCCAACCCCCCCAAAAAAATATACCCATATACCACCCCCCCCCCCCATTAACAACTAAAAAACCAAATAAACATAAAAAATAAAAAAATTTAAATTACAAACCCCTACATAAAAAAAACCCCCACCCACCCCCCCACCCCCAACCCAAAAAACAATAAAACAAAAAACCCCCCCAAAAAAACCCCCCCCCCCCCCCCCATCAACCATTAAACAAAAAAAAAACCAAAAAAAAATAAAAAAAAAAAAATCCCACAAAAAAACAATACCCACTACCACCATACCCCTCAACTAAAAAAAAAAAAAAAAAAATAAAAAATATAAACTCCCCCCCCCCCAAACCTACCACCCCCCCAAAAAAACATTTCACCCAAAAACCCCAACCACCACCACCCCCCCCAAAATAACATTCCTTAAAAAAAAAACACAACCACCCCATAAAAAAAATAAACCAACCAAATAATTTTTAAAAAAATTAAAAAAAACCAACCACCCCAAAAATTACACCCCACCCCCCCCCCCCCCAAAAAATAAAAAACCATTATTAATCTCCAACCCAAAAAACCCCCCCAAACCCCACCCTTCCAAAACCAAACAAACACCCCCCCAAATCCCACCCCCCCCCCCACCTCTAAAAATTAAAAAAACCAACACCCATATTTTTGTAACCCCACACCCCCCAAAAAAAAAAAATTAACAAAATCATAATTTTAACAAAAAAATTAATAAAAAAAAATTACCCAAATAAACCCAAATGTGTGGTAAAATAATACAAAACCCCAAATATAAAAAAAATTAAAAACCCAAAAAAAAATATAATATAAAATTAAATAAAATTATTAAACCACATTTACCCACCCAACCCCCCAATAAATTCATAAAAAAACAACCAAAAAAACAACTTCTAAACCCAAAACAACAACCAAAAATAAAAAAATAATCAAAAATATTCCCCAAAAAC